>CM040121.1:260180161-260792913 GCA_022559845.1 Amorphophallus konjac
ACTTCTGAGATTCTCCTGGAACTGCTACCTGATCTGCTCCTCTTCGAGGAGCTGGAAGACTCACCTTCTGCTCTAAAGCAGGATTCACCCTCCATCCTGAAAAAAATGAGCAACACTCGCAACCTCCCTTCCTTACAAACTTGCACTCCTCAAGTCTGCTCTCAAGACCTTGGTGCTTCCAGGTCGAGAGAAAGGGGAGGTATTTATAGGATCGGAGAGAAAGTGATCTGGATCTATCACCATCACCCCTAGCAACAGCTCTTACGACAAGTCACCCTCTCTTTACTTTTACGGCCACTCTACCATGTGGAGTGATCGATTCGGAGGCGTGATTTGTTGACTTGTCCTTCTATTCGGTCCAAAGTTTCTCCGTGTTCATTGTCTCGTTGCGACTACTGCTAGCGCAACGAAAGAAAAACGAGGGACATTCATGTGGGAAAACAGGGCCAGGGGCTGATATTATTGAAATTGGTGATAGCTTCCATTGCAAGCCATGGCCCAGGTGTCCTCGGATGCCACTTTGCCATGACGGGTGAATGCTTCAGAGCCGTAATACGGTCTGAGGAATCCACGTGTCCTTTGTGACCGGGGCCGACACTATTGAAATTGGCAAAAGCTTCCATTGCAAGCCATGACCGAGGTGCCCTCGGATGCCACTTTGCCATGTCGGGCGAATGCTTCAGAGCCATGACATGGTCTAAATATTCCCCATGTCCCTTGTCCTATTGCGACTACTTTCAGCACAAAGAAATAAAATTAGGACATTCACGTGGGAATAGAGTACTAGAGGGCCGTCATTTCAAAGGCGGTGGCAGATTCTCTTTGAAAATCATGGCTATGGTGAGTCACCACTCCGTGTTTAAAGCAGAAATCTCACCGAACATGTCTCGTGGAAGAGGAGAGCTGTAGACCCGAAGGAACGCATTCTAGGGTCAGCGAGCTACCCTTAAACCGAGCTATTCCACTCACACATCTATATAAGGGCCCACGCCTATTATCAGGAAGGAGTGGGTGTACAAGCCATTCATTAACCCTTGTCACCCTCCTGGTCAGTCATATTCTCTCTTCTCTCCGAAGATAAGAAGTCCCTCGGAGGCTTTCTATAGTCCTGTGACGCAGCAATCGCTTTGCCGTACCGCAAGTTCCCACCGGCTCTTTGGCGGTGCTCTTCATCATCCTCTTGCTTCTCTCGCGATCCCGATGGCCGCGAGGTTCTCAAAGTCAAGGCCGCTGGCTGAGCTGCCCTCTGCTTCACGAAGGAGACTGCACCAACTTCAGGAGCTCCTCCACTGCGAGCTCCGATTCTGCCCTAATCTGTAACGACTCTGGGGAATTGATGCGTCCTTCTCCCAAAGCTTCATTGCCCTCCTTGTGCCAACCTCGATGCCGCTCCATCCTCGTCTCCCTCCACTCTTCCCCCTTACATCTCTCCTTGACACCCGGAGAGAAACCTTCAGCTCTAGGACGCCTCAGGGCAACCCCTCGTGCTAGAGTTATTCTGGTCCTTCGGTTCCCGGCCGATGACGGCTAGCCGTCGTCCGGCGTCTGCCACTCCAAGCAGCTGATACCAAAAGTAAAAGGGGAAAAGGAGATTCAAGGAACATACAACAACATTAAGGCTTGGCATTTATTCTAAAATGAGATACATTAGGGTTAGGGCACCTCAGGCCTCAATTTCCCCAGTTCCATTACATAAGTCTTCAACAGCTCATGATCCTCACTCACAGTCACCATCGTCTTCCGTGGAACGCTTGCCTTCCACACTGCTTTGATAGCTTTCCTATCCTTGGCATCACCTTCTGTGTCTAAATCCCTCGCCTTAATCAAAAGGAGATCGGATGGTGTAGAAAAAGAGTGCCGCGGAAGGCCGATTTGCAGGCAACACCGGTGTGAGCTGTAAAGAACGAACTCGGTTGCACCGATAAGCTGGAGTTCCGCGTCAGGGGAGGATCTCGCAAGAAGCTCACGTCCAAGTAAACATGCTGGCGCATGAGTAAACGCATCCCGCTCCAAATTGTTGAAGTAAGCACGCCAGTCTCCACGTGACTTCAGCCGAGGCATGCGATTGACCACGCTCCCGCCAAAACCCAACACATCAACCATGTGATAAAGGGGGCTTTGTTGGAAGATTCTGGAAGTAGTTCGCGCCTCCTTGCAGCGATCAAATTTGAAATGGAGATCGATCCAGCAATTGAGGAGAAACATGCACCCATAAGGGGGCTGACCCTTGTTGGAAGCCGTAAGACCGCTGTAAAGGTAGGCAAGGATGGCTGGTCCCACTCTTTTGCCCTTCCAGAGTCCGCATATCGCGCCTAATTGATCCTCCTCCAGGATGTTGTCGATGCTTGGGAAGAGGAGAGCTCCCGCCAAACAAATCACGAACCCTTTCATGAGTGCTTCTAAACGTTCGTCGCTTGGCGGTCTTTCCAAACCGTTCATAGTCCAATCTGCCAACTTCTGTAGGTTGATTCCCCTCTGAGTCTGAACTTGTTTAATAACTTCACAGGGCATGAAGCCTCTCAGAATCTCCTCAGGAGACATTTTCTTCCCCAGGCGCAAAATTTTTATTTTGCCATCATTCCTGAATCTTTTTAAGCCAAGCAGGAGTTCCGCCTCCTCCAGAAGGATCGTTGATTCAAAAGTCGGAAAGATGAAGGTATGGGTTTCAGGGTGCCAAACCTCTATCAGTGCACCCATGGCTGCCCAATCCATGTAAATCTGGTTGTAGTGTTTGGCCTGGATAACCAGGCCTTGAAGGTGCCACTTTGAAATAAAAACCCTCATGTCGGTAGTGATGTTGGAAGTAAGCCTTGTAAGCCAGGGTAGTCTGGAGAATCTTTGAGGACCCGGAAAGAGAGGATACGGCTGAGAAGAAAGAAAAGGAAAAGCATAAGAAAAGACTCGTGCACGAAAAAAGAGAGAACTGGCTGAACTCACCATCCGTGAGCGGATCCTTTCGCACAAATGACCTCCGATGACGGTCAATTTCTTGAAACTACGATCAAACCTCCCCCTTTTGGTAAGGTGGGAAGGTTCACCCTCCACCTCCAAGGACTGGGACCTTTCTCTTCCCATCTCGAAAGAACAGAACACCCTTGAATGACATCTGGCTAAGACCTAGGGGGGTACTTATAGGAGAGAAGGTGGTAAAACGGTAAAAGTAAAGCATGAATGATAAGTTACCGTTATGGATTTTTACCGGAGGAATCTTGTTTGGTTCGCATTATGTCTTTGCTTGTTTCTGAGAATTACCTTGGTGCGTGGATTTCTTTGTGAAGTGCAATTACATTTCTTGTGCAATAATTGGTGCAGCCATCAATGCAATAATTGTGTGTTAATTGTTAAGTGCAGGTACTATTGAAAAAGAACAAAAAAAAAGGATGTCATGTCCCACTCTTAAGTCACCTCGGTGACTGACGCCACTGCGTCTTGCATCTTACTATATGATATCTACGCTACTAGAACATGTCAAGGACCTTGCGGTCCGAATGAATCCGAAACCTGAGTTCCCCTTCAACAAAAATAGTGATGATCTCGGAAGAGTTCGAATCGTACGGATAGGCCGTTAGGGTGTGACAGCTTAGGGACGATGGTTCCGTTCGATGAGTCGATGCACGGATAAACGGGCCCCGGCTCAGTGTCAGCTCACCGCATCGGTATCCTGACCCACTCATCACAACTTAACAATATTATCCTTGGTTATCTTCTATTTTCTTTTGTTTTATATTTTTCTTTTAAACCCAGCATGCATTCATGTAGGACTTTGATATCATTGTGGAAGATCATTCACTTAACTTGATTGCGAGAGTTGCTGTGCTTGAATTATTGAATAATACGAGATATTCCATTCTGAGTCCAGTACTCAGTTTCCTCGAAACCACCTTGGGTTGGTCCTCCGGAAGAAACGTCTGTTTGGATTTATCAACTGCTTTTTTTTACTCCATGGGGCCCACCTCGGCCGCAGCACTACCACATGGCTGGTAACCGCTCCCCGAGGTGAAACCCACGGGTCTACGACCAGGGTACTTCCGCGCAGAGAAGTTGGTCCCACCCTTTTATTTATGCTCAAGTGTACTTTTCCCTCTTTCCTTATTTCCATCCGAACAAGCGTTGACTTTGGAGGGCCCTCTTCAGGGTTGTTTTGTTGAGACTTTGGAAAGGCTCCAATCCCAAGATGTTGAAAGCATGTCACATCATACCTTGACATCCACTTTTCAGTCCACTCCATTTCATTTCCCTTCATTGCATGTCATTCCCCTACAAAGCGGATGCCAAGGCAGGGCAGCTGTAGACACGCTAATTTTGACATTGTCGCGAGTAGATCTCGTATTATATTATGATGCCCTAAAGCGGCCCTCCTGGTCGAATTTTTTTTAAAATGGTCTTCAATTTTCTGACGAGTTTGAATAACGGTGAAATATGCATTCATGGTCTGAGCACATTGTTGGTCTGAGCATATGTGTACATTCTTCAGTCGTATCAACTCAAGCCTGTACATTCTTCTCTTTAAAAGTCCATGCAGAGCAAGTCTATACGTTGCAGCAAGTCTGTACGTTCAAGTCTATACGTTGCAGCAAGTCTGTACGTCCAAGTCTATACATCCATTTCCAAAGTCTATACATCCACTCCAAATCTATACATCCATTTCCCAAGTCTATACATCCATTTCCTCAAGTCTATACATTCCTCTAAGTCTATACATTCCTCTAAGTCTATACATCCCTCAAGTCTATACATTCCCCAAGTCTATACATTCCTCTAAGTCTATACATTCATCTAAGTCTATACATCCCTCCAAGTCTATACATTCCTCAAGTCTATACATTCCTCTAAGTCTATACATTCATCCCAAAGTCTATACATTCCCCACCAAAGTCTATACATTCCCACCCAACCAAAGTCTATACATCCACTCCAAATCTATACATCCTCAAGTCTATACATTCATCCCAAAGTCTATACATTCCCCACCAAAGTCTATACATTCCCACCCAACCAAAGTCTATACATCCATCTCAAAGTCTACACATTCCCACCAAAGTCTATACATTCCTAACCAACCAAAGTCTATACATTCCCCCCAAAGTCTATACATTCCTCACCAAGGTCTATACATTCCTCCAAAGTCTATACATTCCTCAAGTCTATACATTCATCCCAAAGTCTATACATTCCCCACCAAAGTCTATACATTCCCACCCAACCAAAGTCTATACATCCATCTCAAAGTCTACACATTCCCACCAAAGTCTATACATCCCCAACCGAAGTCTACACATTCCCACCAAAGTCTATACATTCCCCCCAAAGTCTATACACTCCCACCCAACTAAAGTCTACACATTCCCACCAAAGTCTATACATCCCCAACCAAAATCTACACATTTCCAACCCAACCGAAGTCTATACATTCCTACCAAAGTTTATACATTTCCAACCAAAGTCTATACATTCCCCCCAAAGTTTATACATTCCCACCTAACCAAAGTCTATACATTCCCCCCAAAGTCTATACATTCCCCCCAAAGTCTATACATTCCTAACCAACCAAAGTCTATACATTCCCCCCAAAGTCTATACATTCCTCACCAAGCTCTATACATTCCTCCAAAGTCTGTACATCCTCTCAAAGTCTATACATTGGCTCCCTCCAAGTCTATACGTTCCTATCTTTACCTACGTTACAAAGTATGTACATCCTCTCAAAGTCTATACATTGGCTTCCTCCAAGTCTATACGTTCCTATCTTTACCTACGTTACAAAGTCTGCACATTCCTCAAAGTCTATTCATTGGCTTCCTTAAAGTCTATACGTTCCTATCTTTACCTACGTTATAAAGTTCAAAGTCTGTACATTCGATCTTCAGCAAGTCTGTACATTCAAAGTAAAGATGTCTCAAATGAATAATCAGAAAATGTTAGAAAAATACAAAAAAAAATGAGAAAATTTTAGTAAAGAAAAGAGCTTATAAAAAGAAATTCAATAAAAAAATAAAATCACAAAAAAGGTTATAAGAAAATACAAAAAAATCGAAGAAGGAGGTTATTAAAAAAAATACACAAAAATTCAAAAAGTTATTTCTAATACATAAAAATAAATAATTTTATATAGTAAGAAGAAATCAATAAAAAGATATATACTAATACATATATTAATATTACTTATCTTAATCTAATCTTTATTAATCTCTAATTAACACTAATCATCTTATCTCCCTATTCTCTTCCCTCTCTCCCACGTGACTCATCCCACCACACTGTTCTCACCCTCACTCTCACGGCACACATACGACACACAACCCCACTCCCACTGGCTTTCTTTCCGATTCCCTTTCTCCCCCCGAACAACCTCTCACGTTGCCACCTCCACCTCCCTCTTCCCTTTCTCTTTCTCCCCACAACAGCCACCCTCCTCCTCAGGCAGCCACCCCCTCTCCACCTCTCACGTTGCCACCTCTTCTCTTTCTCCCCACAACAGCCACCCTCCTCCTCAGGCGGCCACCCCCTCTCCACCTCTCACGATGCCACCTCCACCTCCCTCTTCCCTTTCTCTTTCTCTCCACAACAGCCACCCCCCCTCGTCTCCCTCACTCTATTTCCAGCCGCCCGCACCCACGAGCAACATCGGAGTAACCCCCGTGAAGCCCCTCCGCAGCCACTCTCTCCACCGTCTCCCCTCCCTCTCTCCTTCTCTCCCTCTGCACCCACCACCACCGCAGGTCTCCCACGCACCATCCCCATCACCCTCACCTGCTCTCCCCCTCGGCCTGCTAACCACCCCCACCTGCACCACCGGAGCACCCGCGTCCCCGCCAGCGCCGCGCACGCCGCCTGCACGCCCCGCCTCTGTCCCTGTCGCCTCCGGCCGCCCGTAGCGCCACCGACGCCGCCTGCACGCCCCGCCTCCGGCCCCGTCGCCTCCGGCCGCCCGCAGCGCCCCCGACGCCGCCTGCACGCCCCGCCTCCGGCCACGCCTCCACCGTCGCTGCCGTCTCCGTCCAGCCCCCGCCGCCTGCACCACCCCTCCGGCCACGACGCCGCCCCCGTTGCCCCGCGGACGCCCTGCCCCGCTCGCTGCCGTCTCCCCGACCGCCGCCTGCGCCCTCACCGTGCACCGCCGCTGCCTCCCCGTGCCTCCGACCCCCCCTCTCTCTCCCCATCTCCCTCTCACCGTCTCTCTCTCTCCATCACTCTCTTCCTCTCTCTCTCTCTCTCTCTCTCTCTCTCTCTACTATCTCCCCCGATCTCTCTCTTTCTCTTTTATTTTAATATATTTATTTTCTCTCTTAATCACCCCCTCCCTCTCTCTCTTTCTCTTAACCTCTCTCTCTGTTTCGTCCTATCTCTCTCTCACACACACTCACTTTGTTGTTGTTTTTTATTTATTTTATTTTTTTCTCTCCTTTCTGTTTTTCCCCCCGCCGCAGCGTCTCTCTCCCTCTCTCTCCTCACTATTTTCTCTCTCTCTCTCCCGTTTCCTCTCACCTCCTCTCTCCCTTCATCTCTTTCTCTCCCCCCTCTATTTTTCCCTCCGTCTCTCTCCCTCTCTCAGTTTCTCTCTTTCTCACCCTCTCTCTTCTTCACTCTCTTCTCTCCCCCTTCACGTGATCTCCCTTTCTCATTCTTTTTTATTGTTTTTCTCTCCCATCTCTCCCTGTTTATTCTGTTTCTCCCCCCTTTCGAACTCCCTTTCTCTATTTCCCTCTCACTTTTCTTCTTTTACACCTTTCCTTTTTTTATTTTTTTATTTTCTCCCCCCTTTCCCTGTCCCTGTCCTGATCTCTCTCTCGAATTCACTCTTTCTCTCCCTCTCTCCCTCTCGATCTCTCTCTCCATCTCTCACTTTTTTTTTACTTTTTTAATCCCCTCTCACCACCGTCTCTCTCTCCATCTCTCTGCTTCTCACCGCCCTCCTCTCACTCTCTCTCTCCCCCTCTCTCTCTCTCGATCTCCCTCTCTCACTCTTTTTTTCTCTTTTTTTTATTCCCTCTCACCACCGTCTCTCTCTCTCCATCTCTCTGCTTCTCACCACCCCCCTCTATCTTCTTTCTCTCACTCTCTTCCTCTCCCTCCCTCTCTTGATCTCTCCCTCACTTTCTCTTTCTTTTTATTTTTTTTATTGTCCTTTTCTCCCTTCTCTCTTATCCTCTCACGTTCTCTCTCCCCTCACCCCCTCTCTCTTACCCTCTCATATATATATATATATATATATATATTCTATATATATCTTTTAGGTACATATATATCGTATATATATAAAAACTACAAGAAAAATCTAAAAAAAGAGCTCTCTCTCTCTCTTGATTTTTATCTCGCTCTCTAATCCCCCTCTATCTTTCCACATATCATTAGTATTTTTTTTATTATCTATTTACTTACATCTTTAACCATCTTATCCCACCTTTTATATATATTTGCATATCTTTTCTCACCTTGTACATATACACGTGTGTTTGTGTTCTCCATCTAAGCAGTCTCTGAAGTCTGTTTTGGAAAGCTCCTTGGTCGTGCTGTGCTCATGCTGTTGAAGCCTTTGTCAAAGCTCGTCGTCGATCTTCCCCAATAAGTTTTTCCCCCCTTTGTATTTTTAATTAGTCACTTAATTACATCACACGAATCATTTAGCATCCATGCCACGCCTTTCTCCCTGAGAGGGCATAGTTTATGAGCGTCTTTGTGTCTGTGCATTCCATCATATCATTCCCCCATCCTTCAATTTTGAAAGGGGTTTTAAATACTACCAACCAGGTTAGTACTCGTTTATGTTATTTTTTTTATATCAATTTCTAAAGAATTGGTGCTACACCTCCGTCGTTCTTATTTGGTTGTTTCTCTTCGTTTGTTTTCCGTGCAGGGTTAACCAGTCCGAGAGCCCGCTTCTTCAGTCGGCCGAAAGAGTAGGAGGAGCAACTCACATACCCTCAGTTCGGGGCTATAAATGCGGCCATCCCTCCTATTCTGAGGTACTCGGCTATCGTCTCCCTCATCTATTCTGGTTTTTTTTTCTCATCATTGTTATTTGTTGTTAAATTGTCATCTCCATCATCCTTTACGTGTTGTTTAAAAATAAGTCTATCTCTTCTCCCTTGTTATCATCGTAAATCGTTAAACCTTCACCTCTGTTCTTCTCTGTTTCATCTAAAATAAGTTTCTTACTCTGTCTATATTCTCCTAGTAGTTTTCCTCTACATTATACTATCTTTACCTTCTCATCTTTCTCTTAAAAAAGATATAAAAGCATAAAAAAATAATAAAAGCAACAAACCCCCCCAAAAATATAATAACAAAAAAGTAAAACAAAAAAGGGGATAATAAAATCAGGGTAACCAAAGCAAGGCTCTCTTCGTCGATCGGCCGACCAAAGAGGAAGAGAGGACCCGCACTGCTCCCGCTTCGGCGGCGAACGCGATCAGGACATTCCTTGTGGGGTTCTCAGCCCCTGGCGATCACACTTCCCTTCCCCTTCTTTTGTTATTTATTTTCTGTCCAAACCCCATTGACGGAACCAGTTCCTCGCGGTGGCCTCATCTAACTGGTGCGGTGGGCTATCTCCCGCGACCATTTTATCTCAGTAATTTAATTTCCGCATTCTAACATCCTAACCGTTAACTGCTAACCCTCCCCTATCATCACTTCAAAACCCCGTGGAGAGTGACATCTCGCGGCGGTTTACTTGATCCCCTTTTATTTGTTCAAACCCCGTCGACGGAACCAGTTCCTCGCGGTGGTCTCATCTAACTGGTGCGGTGGGCCATCTCTAGCGACTGTTTTATTTCAGTAATTTAACTTCTGCATTCTAACCCTCCCCTATCATCGCTTCAAAACCCCGCGGAGATTGACATCTCGCGGTGGTTTATTTAATCCCCTTTTTATTTATTCTAACCCCGATCAAGGAATTCGTTCCTCGCGGTGGTTTAACTTCCTATACATTCAATTCTAACCCCGATCAAGGAACTCGTTCCTCACGGTGGTTTAATTTTCTCCACTTTCAATTCCAACCCCGATCAAGGAACTCGTTCCTCGCGGTGGTTTAATTTTCCGCATTCTTTTAATCTGACCCCGATCAAGGAACTCGTTCCTCGCGGTGGTCTTATCTAACTGGTGCGGTGGGTCATCTCCCGCGACCATCTTTATTCCAGTAATTTAATTTCTGCACGCTAACCTCCTAACCCCTAACCATTTGATTTCAACATCCCCCTATCATCGTTCTAAAACCCCGCGGAGAGTAACATCTCGCGGTGGTTTATTTGATCCCCTTTTTCTTTTCTCGTTATATACATATAGTTATTATAATAAAAAACCCCGCGGAGGGTAATACCTCGCGGTGGTCTTTTGATATAGTTGTATTTATTATTTACATCGCTGGAAAAGCCCCGCAAAGGCCAATGTCTCGCGGTGGTATGTACATATAATATTTATTGTTTATGCCGCAGTAAAAATCCCGTAAGGCCAATGTCTTGCGGCGGTCTTAATATATATATATATATATATATATATATATATATATATATATATATATATATTCATTAGTGATTGATATTATTGCATTGCTGTTAGAACCCCACAAAGACCAATGTCCTGTCGTGGTACATCTTTGTTTGCATTGTCCTTGTAATTGTCTGGAGAACGATATTCCGTTGCAATTTCTGAGTCTTCGTGCCTCTCCCTTTCTGTTAGATTCTCGAATTTCCCGGTATATGAAAAACTACTCGTGGAACAGTAAGTCACGCTTACCGGGAAGGGGTCAGTTTGCGCGAGAGGGTCTTCCGACCCCTATCTCCGCCACGTACTAGAGTCCGTTCCGCATCCCTATTTCCTTTCTCTCCTTGAGTTGATCTCGTCATTTCCATCTCCTAAGACAGACGAGGGTAGACGACGACTCTCGCCGCCTATACCTCTCTGGCCATCACCCTTTCATCATCGTCATTGTTTATCTCTGGCCATTACTTTATATCATTATTTTTCCTTCATTCGAGGGTGGACGACACTCTTTTGCCGTCTACACTCGCAAAATTGGCGAGTTCATTGGCAGTCCCGCCAGATGGATCCCTCAGCATCCGGGTGGTGAATCAACACCAAGTGCCTTGCATGATAGAAGGGCCAGAAGAAGAAGAACTTGAGGCCGCCACAGCAGAAGCCGTCAGCCTACCCAACTGGAGGGACCCCCTTTTGCAGTGGTTTAAATATCAGCAGCTGCCTAGGCAAAGGGAAGAGAAGATCAAGTTAATCAGAACAAAGGACTCTTACGAGGTCTGGAACGGGATCCTATTCCGAATTATGGCAGATGCCAAACGGAAGGTGCTCCTCCGATGTTTATCCACTAAAGAAGCTTGGAAAGTCATGAAAGAGGTTCACGCCGGAACAGCTGGTGCACATCAGGCAGGACCGAAAATGAAGATTGAAATAAAGAAGCTCGGCTACAATTGGTCGACAATGTTCGACGACTGCTGCAAGTATGCCAAGTATTGTCAGAAATGCCAGGAGCATGCGACGGTGCTTAGAAGGCCGCCCGTGCCGCTACATCCAACACTGCCGAGTTGGCCTTTTGCCCAATGGGGAACAGACGTCGTGGGTCCACTACCCGCATCATCCGTTGGGTGCAAGTACATCTTGGCCGCAACTGATTACTTCTCCCGCTGGGCAGAAGTTGTTGCCTTGAAAGAAGTGACCGGGGAAATCATTGCCAGGTTTGTCCGTCGCAACATCATATTCCGATTTGGCACTCCGAACCGAATTATCTCAGATAATGGAAGCCACTTCCGCAACCAGAAAGTCTACCGGCTGGCAGAGAAATACAAGATCGATTGGAGGATGTCAACTCCCTACAACCCACAGGCCAATGGCTTGGCTGAAGCTTTCAATAAAACTCTTTGTACTCGCCTATCCAAAATTGTTAGTTCTAACAAGAGAGACTGGGAAGAGAAAATGTACGAGGCCCTGTGGGCGTACCGGACTGTATACAAAACTCTAACGGGTTGTTCACCCTTCTCCTTGGTGTATGGCTCAGAAGCAATTGTCCCCATTGAGATGGAAATACCCTCCCTTCGGGTCGCAATCCAACACGGGTTGGTCCGGGAAGAGCAAACAAATATCGAGCGAAGGCTCGAAGAGCTCTCCAACTTGGAGGGGAAAAGGCTCCAAGCCCAGCAGAATATCCAGGTCTATCAGGCCCGAATATCGCGTGCCTTTGACAAGCTCATCAAGGAGTGTGAATTTAAAAAGGGTGACCTCGTCATGGTCAAGAGAAAAGAAGTCATGGCTTCCAATCCCAAGGGCAAGCTGAATGAGAATTGGCTTGGACCGTATGTAGTCTAGAAGGTCTACGAGGGTGGAGCGTATGTAATCGTCAACTATCGGGAGGAGGTTCAGTTTCCGCCCCTTAATGGTAGGCATTTAAGGTTGTACCATGCTCCGATTCCCCCATTCAATGAATGATGCAGTTCTCCGCCCCGCCCCGGGCGAATTTGCATTGGTATTATCCAAATGGTTTGGGCACTATCTATCTTGCATTTCAAAAAAAAAGAGAGAGAGAATAAAAAAAAGGAAAAGAATAAAAAGGAGATAAGAATAAAAAAAAGAAAAAAAGAGAGAGAAAAAAAGAAAAAAAAAGGAAGAGGAAAAGGAGGGGAGGAATCAGTCTCCCTTTATTAACACTCACTCTTATCTTCGAGTATTCTAATAAATGAATCAGCCATGTCAGCCCTCGACACCTTGTCGGCACTGACGAAGGACACCCCACCCAAACCTTTCATCCGAGATTGGGGAATCAACCTTTCCCCTTGCTTTGGCACCAACCCCGTGTCAATGAACAAATCACGTCGGTCTCTGACTCCCTGTCGGCATCGATGAACAAACCTGTGGTCCGGACCTTTCACCCGATTCCATGAACAAAAAGACCCTTGCTTTGGCACTAATCCCGTGTCAATGAACAAGCCACGTCGGTCTCCGACTCCCTGTCGGCATCGATGAACAAACCTGTGGTCCGGACCTTTCGTCCAGTTCCATGAACAAAAAGACCCTTGCTTTGGCACCAACCCCGTGTCAATGAACAAACCACGTCGGTCTCCGACTCCCTGTCGACATCGATGAACAAACCTGTGGCCCGGACCTTTCGTCTGGTTCCATGAACAAAAGATCCTTGCTTTGGCACTAACCCCGTGTCAATGAATAAACCACCTCAGTATTATAATTCCCCGTCCCACCGATGAACAAACCCGTGGCCCGGGCCTTTCGTCTAGGTCGATGAACAAGAAAGAACTCCTTTCCTTGGCTCGGACCTTCCGTCCAAGTCGATGAACAAAAAGAACCTCCTTGCTTGGCTCGAACCTTCCGTCCAGGTCAATGAACAAGAAAGAACTCCTTTGCTTGGCTCGGACCTTTCGTCCAAGTCGATGGACAAAAAGAACCTCCATGCTTGGCCCGGGCCTTTCGTCCAGGTCGATGAACAAGAAAGAACTCCTTTGCTTGGCTCGGACCTTCCGTCCAAGTCGATGAACAAAAAAAACCTCCTTGCTTGGCTCGGACCTTCCGTCTCGGTCCATGAACAAATATGCATCCCCTTTGCATGGCTCAGACCTTCCATCCGAGCTGATGAATGAACAACTTTCCTAAACCCAGCACGAGTCACCAACTCCCCCTTGGGATTGCCCTCATCTAAGTCATCTTGGGCTTTTTGCCGCGGACGACGCATAAACCCTTCCTCCTCGCTTCGGGATTCACCCCATGCCGATGACTAAACCCCCACTCTGACATGTTGGTCCGCGTGCATATGCGGTGAAGCGATCCCCTCATCCCTTCGCTGAAGGGGTGAGCGCTTTCCCGTGAATTCGCACTAGACTAGCATCCCACCAGCTCAGAAGAATAGATATCCTATCGAAGAACTCTACACTCGCAGCCCCCGCGCACTCGTCCCTCGCTTGCGCCGCCCACGAGTGGGGGGCATTTGTGGACGTCGAAAAGAAGAGAAGAAGAGGAATGTTCCAGAGGCACAGACGTCTCGACACCTCGAGAGCAAGTCGAAGATGGAAAGGCCGAACAAACCCCACACCTCCTCCAGGTAGGATGAGTAGGTATATACTCGGTGCTCCACCACACAACGAGAAGCCCCTCGGGCAGAAGAGACGGCCCCGGCTCCCCAGTCGGCATTGCCGAAGGCCGAATCAGAAGAAACTCAGGAATTCGAACACATGTTCGACATGCGCCAAAAATTACTCAAAGTCCTGAATCGGGGTTTGGAGGCTTCAAATCAAGCACCTCGGAGGCGGTTCATTACAACTGAAGCAGCACAGGAGGGCAAGCATCTGCCCGAATCACCACTAAGCTGGGAGGAAGCCCTTTGATGCTTAAACCGGCACGCCCCTCCAAGGAGCCTTAAACCGGCGCCCCCCCAAGGGGCCTTAATCCTGTGCACCCCCCTTCTTGGCTGCAAACCGGCGCACCCATTTGTATGTTGTAAATCCGGCGTGCACAATACCGCGCCGGTTTAACTCAAATGCCATCCCCTCCATACTCCGATACTCTGTTCTCCTGTCGGCTTTGGACATAGACTCGAAAGGGCATAGCATTCAATACTATCAAGCCGTGTCTCCGCCTCCGTTCGACAGCGCAGTGGCATCAACAGTGAAGGCATGGATCCACGGTGGAGAAGCAGCAGAAGATCTCCCGGCAAACCCGCAAACGTCCTGTCCTCAAGTGAACGACAACGTATGGCATGAATCACTGGATGCCAGCGTAACCTGTCAATCCTGCTCGTCTGACAGACGAAGTAAGTGGCGGGAGTTGCTTCCATCTGAGCAAAGAAAGGGCAGCCGGATATATATACTCTGCATGTTCGACGAGAGAAGAGAGAGTGTGGGCTATTGAAGAGGAGGATTGGGAGATTCTAGCTTCCTCCAGCATAAGAAGAAGAAGAGATTCGTTCCCTGGTGCCTAAAGGTGAAGAAAAAGAGAGAGGGTGTGAGAGAGGAGGAGTCTAGCTGGGGAAGGGGCTTGGGTATTTGCTCTCTTCCCCCTACTGTATCTCTTCCCTTTCGATTTTTGATCTCCCGTATCACGGTGTAATTCCCCCTGTTCTTGTATTTTGGTCTTCCCCCTTTCGGCGGATGAATAAAAAGAGAGTCTTTTGGCAAGCACGGCTGTTTGTTTAGTTACTGCTTTCCCTCTTCTCTCCGTCTTCTACTCACCTAAGGTGATTCAAAGCCTACTCCTCTATAGCATGGTATTTGAAGTAACCGTATGAGGGTGAACATTCATGGCCACCCCATGGCGAACATCTGCCCCGTTGGAGCTCTCACACAACTACAACCCATGAACTGTTAGAACCCCTTGAAGGCTGGTCCTCGGGGCTTCTACGTTCGCCTATGGGACACCGGACTACTGTTAGGCCACTCCGAATATTGGGGGTCGTCTCGGAGTATTTCGTTTGACGATCCCCCATTCGCCCCAGCAAACCTCAGTCCGGGGGAGGTGCTGCCCAATTTTTGTCAGGGGCATGAACAACAAGAACGAACTGAGTTCCTTCAGAACATGAACTGAGCTTTGGAGTTTCTAAACCCCTTTGAACAAACCATCTAAACTTTGATCCTAATAGACAAACAAAACACTTTGAAACCTTCCAATCCGCCTATTTTTGCTAAGTAAACAGACAACTTAACCATCTACTAGCCTGCAAGACTTTGAAAAGCATAAAATAGCCTAATCTGGCGTGCTCCTAATCCGGCGCGCACTTATCCGGTGCAGTACCCCCCCGCGCCGCTTTAGCACTACACTCAAAAACCATTCTATCCCCATGGGTCCTAAATCAGCACGCCCTAGGCGCGCCGGATTAACTCCAATTGGCGCGTCGGATTAGCCTTCTATATGCGCGCCGAATTAACCTTCCATGGGATGCGCCGATTTAGCCGCTTCTTTCACCCTCGCGCGCCGTTTTAGCCATTTCTTTCACCTTCGCACGCCATATAGTCGTTGTTATAATCAAATTTTTATTCCGGGGGCTCCGCCCCCTGAAAACCCCCGTAAGGGGCGCTACCCCCTTAACCCCCGCGACCTGACCGCGCAGGTCGAACCCCGCGACCTGACCGCACAGGTCGATCCGCGTGCGAGGGTGTATGTTGGCAAGTTCGGGCTTCACACTTAACAATTCGTTCCCCCCCCCAGACTGTGCGTGAAGAGAAAAGTAATGATGCCCGGTGGTATCGGACGTGGACCTCGGAATCCCTGACATGGTCATGATCTGGGCACATCTTGGGCCGATAGTTCATCAGCTTGACCCACTTCTACCGGGATCTGATCCTGCATCCACATTAAGCTTATCGTACCTATGGCAGACATCCGTACGGTTTTATCATCATCTTTGATGCTACTAATGCGGACTTTTGTCCGAACATGAAATGGTCTGTGAGTGACCAACATATACGTATCTATGAACATTTTACGCCCCAACGCGGGTTTGTTTAAACGTGATCCGAGGTCTTTACTCTCGCTTTGTTACCATGAATTTCAGGCCGTAGGGCCCTTATTCCTGACAATCAATCAAGGGTGTTCCCCCGTACGGGGGATGTAAATAACGCCGTGGCCTTTATGGCACGGCGGGTTTCGGTCCGGACACGAACTACACAATCATCTGATTAGTCAGATCGAGCGCACAATAAATCGTCACCTTTGTGACTGGCACGCCCACGCATAAAATAAACCCAATAAACAAATAAAAACAACGATCTTTAATAAAAAGTGCGTCCACAGGTATCCAAACAGTCTTGGGTCCTGCATGGTTAATAGCACCTTTGATGGGTGCTTTCCACAGTCCTTGGGCTTTTGAGTCATCAAATATCATTAAACGACAGTCATTCATGGAGTGCCCAAATTGCCCACAATAATGACAGGAAACAACATGCTTTGATTTCTTGTTATGCACATAATTATTAGCATGGAATTTTTGTGCAGGTGCATACTGGTTTCTATTTTTATCATGGAAGTTGTTTCTGTTAATCTTACCAAACATGTTTTCCTTAGCAGGATATGTAGCATATTTATAATTTTCCCACCTATCTTGAAGATGCCAACAGTCCTTGACTGTATGGCCATGCTTTTCACATTGAGAGTAGCTAATTAGATTTCTTCTGAAAGGGCCTGACCAGCATTTGGTGGCCTTGTGACCAGATTTGTTACAGTTATAGCAAGTGATGTGCTGGTTTACAGGAACAAATTTGTTCTTATTAAAACCATGTTGGTTTGCAGAGAATTTTGTATGATATGAACGTGATCTTTTCTTACCACTTGTAAATCAACATTGAGCAGTAGTGTGTCCTACTTTTCCACAGCAAAAATAATTTATTTTCTTTCTTTGAAAAGCATGATCTCTAACAGGAATTTTCTGTGCAGTAGTAGCAGCTAGGTCATCTAATTCAAACAACTTACACTCATGCATCATATGACCTATCTTATTGCAATAAAAGCACTGCACATTCTTTTTCTTCTCAAACTGAATTTTATGAGAAGATTTTTCACAGCAGTTTTTCTTTTTCTTTTGTTCAGCCCCGTGCTTATGAATGTTATGAGATTTCTTAGGTGAAACAGATTTAGAGGTACTAACACATTCTGAACTTTTCACAAAAATAATTTGTTCTTTTCCTTTCATACTTCTCTCATTATCTGGATTAAATCATAATCCTTCTTTCTGAATGTTCACTTTATTTCCCAGTAGTTTATCCAGATTCTCTTTTCCCTTAACAAATTTAGACAGTGATTTATTCAAATCAGTAATTTCACATTTAAGTGAAGTGATCTCTGTTTCAGAGTTTGTTAGATCTTCTTCACAGGTGAGAATTTGTTTCTGCATGGCATCATTCAGATTTTTCAAAATTTGAATCTCATGCAGAAGTTTTTGTTCTTTTTCATCATTAAGTTTAATTTCAGCACATTTTTCCCGTTCAACAGTCATGCATCTTTCAGTAGCAACAATGTTCAATACCATCAACTTCTTATTTTGATCTTTCAACATTTTATTTTCATCAATCAAATTATTTTGATCCATAGTTTTCAAATTCTCATTCACTTTCTATTTAGACATTTCTAACTCAGAATTTCTATTCTTCAATTCTTCTAATTTTTCTTTCATAGAGTCAATTTGTTGTTCCTGCATTTTCAGTTCAGATTGAAGACTATTATTCAAATTTTTTGCAGAAGCACACTAATTGCATGAATTTTCATTTCTTTTCAGACTATTTTTTAGATTTACATTTTCACATTTCAGTTCTCTTATTTCGTACAACATCTCCTTTTTCATTTTTCTCTTTTCAGTCTTAAGATATTTGTATTCTTCTAACAAGTTTTCATACATTTCTACCAATTCATCAAATGAGGGTTCTTCTGATCCTGAGCTTACCTGAGATGATGAATCTTCATTAAAGTGACTACTGCTATGATCACTCCGGTTGGCCATCAGACATTCCTCTTCTTGTTCCCCATTTGCAGCCGTGATTCTATCCAGAATTTCTTTTCCAAAAGCGCACCTGAGAGCAAAATGATATATATCAATATTAACTGCAGCTCTCAAGATATTAAGAACTATGACATTATCACGGTTATTAGATCTGTCCTCACTAGATCACTTGGTTTGATCTTTAGGTAATTGGTGTGGGCCTTTAGATAGAAGACTCCATAATTTGGGATCAATAGAGTTCACGTAAACACATAGGCCTCCCAGCCAACTACTGAAGTTAGAACCATCATAAATCAGAGGACGAGCCATTAGGACAGATGGCAAATAGATTCAACGCACAAAGCAATCGATAAGAAATACACCAAAGGCGAGATAGCACCGAAGATAGCAGGATCCTCTACATATCGTTAGATCTGGAAAGTCAGAGACCGGCTCTGATACCAACTGTTAGGACCGGTGCAATGAATTCAGAGGGGGGGGGTGAATGAATCCCCTATAAAAAGTCACCCAAATAAAAACTATAGCTGATCGATGCGCAGAATTAACACACTCAGGTGGCTCAACAAGATCACTGTTCTAAGAAGGCTCACACTCGAACACTTAATATGGACAGTCGGATGAAACACTTAGTCACTCAGTGAATCCAGAAAACTCGAAACGGTTAGATGAGTAAATCTAATCATACATCTAACGTGGACCAACAGGTAATCAGTCCAAAGTGAGTCTCTCAAGACCTCTATCGAATGAACGATATGCAATCAAATTCCTTGCTAGATTGAAGATTCAAATCGCCCTATGCATACATCTACCGAATCGAATAAGGCAATCAAACCACAGTAGACAAGGGAATTTTTAGGTGGTTCGGTCCGCAGACCTACGTCCACCCCACACTCAAACCCGAGTGTAGCTTCCGCTGATACACAGCTTAAACCACTGGGCCTCACAGCTTGTCTACAACCGCTGAGCATCACAACTTACTTCCGCTGGGCAATACAGCTTAGCAATCCGCTGCCTAACAGCTTGACACGCTGGGAAATACAGCTTAGCCGACCAGAGGAATCCTCCTCTGAAACCACTGGGCAATACAGCTTGGCCGTCCAGAGGAACCGATCCTCTGCTACCGTAGGGGCTTACAGCTTTACCCGTCCAGAGGATACCACACCTCTGCCCGCTGAGCGTCACAGCTTGCTCCGCTGACAAACAGCTTGAAATAAACAGTGTAAAAGAAAAACGAGAAATGAGAAATCACAGCGACAGAAAGTTGTATACGATGATAGCACAAATGTGGCTCTCAGAGAGCTGACTGGCCTGGATTTCATCCAAGGTCCAGTGGAACTAATCTTCAAGAAAATCTTCTATCTTCTTCTCCTCGAGCTCTTTCTTCACTCTCTCTCTATCTCTCTCTCCTTCTCTCGATCTCACGAGCTCTCTCACTTTCACTTCTGCTCTGCTCTGCTGCTACTCTCTTCTCCTCTCTGGATTGTGATGGCTGTAGATCTTTCTGCTTCGATCACACTTCTCCGGAAGGAGAGGCTTCCTTTTTATATGAGCATCAAATGTAGGGCGTGTGCTTTCCACGATTCCTGCCCAAATGCCTTGGCCCACGTGGCAGTATCCTAGCTCAATGCTTTCCACGTGTCACGATCCTGGCACCTCCTCCACTCTTGGATCATGTGCCATTCTTATTCTTCTCAAAAAAATACATGTCATACAGTCAGTAAGAAATATCAGCTCGAGACAGTTATACATATAGTAAAGAGTTAAACAGGACTGCACAGAGTCAATAGGTGAATAAGCCAGATGTGCATAGACTTAATTATGATGTATACACATTCATGCACGAGTTCAGTACTGTCACACTAGCATATGCACAGACTTATTTGTTGCACAAGACTAACGGATGCACTAGCTATGTGTATGCAGTGTGCAAGCATTGCATAGACCTGCTCGGGTCGTGAGCAGCCTTGCATGGACTCCGTGTGTGCGAGTATGAGAGGGATGCACAAACTCTATGTGCATTCAGCAACGGAAGTTGCACAGAGTTGATTAGTGCAAGATAGGATTGCACCGACCGCGTGAATGCACACAATGCAAATTGCACCGAGTACAGTCTTGCACACGCCAGATATGCATCGGCTGTAATCTCCGTAGTGCGATCTAGCACCGACTTGGAGAAGTGGCGCAAGACAAAACATGCACTGACATAGTTATGCACCAAGGCAAAACTTACGCCGAGTAAGTGTGCGCAAGACGGAATATGCACCGATACAATGACTTGCACCGACCATGTCCTTGTGCCTAGACAAAGTCATGCTCCGACCTTTCTATTCCTAATACACATGCCTGCAACAAACTCTGCACCGATGATGATTTGCCTAAACAGACCATGCACTGACGTTGATAAGCTTGAATTTTACACCGACCTTGTGTATGAGCAGCCAAGAGAATGCACCAACTTGGTGCATGCAAAGCATGCCTTGCACCGACCTATCCAGCGTGCACCAACAAAGGTTGCACCGACCTAAGTATGTTGTGTTCTCGACCAACATTGCACCGAGTGCACATATGCACCGAGGTAAAACATGCACTGACTATGCTATATAAGACGCAAAGTAAGACGCATATGTCTAATGCAAAGTTTGCACCGAGACAGAAAATTCACTGACCTTCTTCCGTGTGACGCATGCATCAGCATACCCATGAAATGCTCATCAAACTCATGATGCATACAACAATTATACTCATGATGCATACAACAATTATTCAACAGCATTGACTTAAGCAATGCACAACAGGCGATCCTCATTAATGTATAGTGCAAAGAGGAGATGCATAAACATTCAATCTTTCATACAATCTTTCATGCAAACACATGGTGACTTATAGTGTTTGCTATCATCAAAATCAGAGAGGCACAACAACACATGACCCAAGGACAACAGACTAGAGCGAAGAAGCAAGAGAAAATCCTCAATGGCCATCTGCAGGAGGCTGATCTTCAGGAGGCGGGAGATAGCCAAGGCGGCGTCGGATATCCTTAAGAGTGTGAACTTGAAATTGAAGGCGGTGCTGGAGATTAGCAATTGTGTTATCATGATCCAAGTCACGGCATTGCATATCAAGAAGAACGTGGTTCATAGTATGAAAGGCCTCACGTGAGTCATCATGGCTTTGGGTTAGGGTGCTCATATGAGTGGAGAGAGTGGTCATCTGAGTGGACAAGGTGTCCAAGACTGTGGAGAAAGAATCTATGCGATCGGACATGGTTTCCAGCATATCACCCATGGTGTCTATGTGATCCCCAAAAGTAGAGAGTTGGTTCCCAAAGGTGTTCACGCGAGTGACTAGTCCAGAATAATGCCTATCAAAAGTCTCAGATTCTACCCAAGAAGGTTGTCTAGCTCCCTGAGTAGAGGACTCCCCATGACAGAACTATGGTGGAGGAGGCATCTCCGGATCGACATGTGGTGGAGAAGGTGGAGGAGGCTAGTCCTCCGCTTGAATAGGAGGGGGGCTTCCCCTTGACCTTGCTGCTGTTTTGGCTCTTCTTCTTCAGATTCTTCTCCATAAACGGGCACATTTCTACGAAGCTGACCATCTTGACCCCAATAGTATCCAAAATATGTGAAAATCTTATGTTTGTTGTAGATATCATCTTGTCTAACTCGAGTAAATAGTTCATCAGCCAAATTGATCCCAGCATATATGAATACTCCTGTCAGCTGTGAAGCATATGGCAAGGATCTCCGAAGTTGGGTACGGCATGTTCTACTCAAACCTATCATGAGCCGACCCATGTTGACTAAAATCCCATTCATAACATAGTAAAATCGGAATTTGTGAACTTCTGTTACTTCATTTCAGCTTCCACTCTTGGGATAGATGAATGCAGTAAACATGTGATGCAATATTCACTACAGTGGCGGAAAATAGTTGGCATTCAAGGTGATTAAATCACTGACACCACAGACATAATCACAACCGGTCATAGCAAGAAAGGTTTCCTCAACTTCACCATGACCAAAAACCATGTCTGCACCCCTGTCTGAAACTCCCAAGGCTTGTTCAAAAAGGGTCGGAGTAATAAGAATCTTAATGCCTTGAACAACTGTATATAACTTTTCATTTCTCTCAATCAGATTTCTATAGAATTGCTGGACTAGGTTGGGGTAGTATCGAGGATATCTTGTGACAAAATCTACCCAACCATCTTGAATCTCAAATATTGCACATAGATCGGGAAGAATCTCATTCACCTCATTGAAATCGACTAGACGAGGGCCAATAATGGGCCGTGGAGGCAACCTCGGTGCACGAGGAGTGCAAGAGCTCGCTGTAGTGGATGAGCCGGAGCCTCACGTCTCCGAGCACTAGGTTCCCCTTGGGCAGAACGTCGAGAACTCCTTCTAGGCAGCATTCTAGACTAGAAAACCCGCTGTGGAAACCCTTGAAAGGATTATTGTCACGCCCCGAGCGCGGAAGATACTCGGATATGCGTGACGAGTTTATATCAATCATGTCAATCAGAGTAGTAGTGTATTCGACACCAAAATAGAGATGCGCAAAATAGAAAGATAACCCAATCCTTTATTTCATAATGGATAGACTATTACAAATCCAATACTCTATTCAAGAAAAAGTACATAGTTGACTCAAGAAAATAGGAAAAAGATTAGATGACACTTGGAAAAGCTCTAGCTCTTTCACTCTTGACCATTCCCATCCGATTGACTTCCCTCGTCGTCGGAATTACCTGAAAAGTAGGGAATACACGGAGTGAGCGAACGCTCAGTAGGAAATTATATCTCAAGCGCTAGCAAGGGGTTTAAATAATTACATTTTTCATGAATGTACTATAGCTATGCATGCTCGCATAAAACGACAAGATAGAGAGAGAATTTATCAATAAGACAGCAAGATGAACTAGTCATGAGCTTTCAAGAAAAGATAACAAGATATTCAAGCAAGTACTCTTTAGCAAGTCATGTCAAGAACTTTGGCTATCATGTATCAAGCAAGCAAGTAATTACCCTTTCTCGGGTCACGCAATTCATGTCAAGTCAAGTACGAGTCAAGTACAAGATTTGTGTGGAATGTCCAATCAAGCTAGTCATGCACTCGGTATAATGCCAGATACCTTATCATTCAACTCCCATGGGCACAAGTACTTTCGGGTGCTCCTCCCAGGACCAGATCGGGCCCTATATGCGCAGGCATTTATCATGTATATTTGACATCCACTCTTGTATATATATATAGCCAATAGGGAATTTCAACAATTTAAGCTTGTAGACACGTAGGATAACTTTGAGAGAATGGAGTCCAAAAATACGACATTGGACATAGATAGGCGATAACAACGGTACAATCACGATGAACGATGAAACTAGGTGGAATTAGGTTCCCTTAACTCGGGTACCATGACAAACAAGTATGGACATTCTTTATATAGAATTGAGGTCCACATGAACAGTACATCAAAGGCAAGATACCCTCATTCTTATTATAGAATTGAGGTCCACAAGAACATCAACAAATGGCATGATATCATCATCCCATTAAGAATTCTCATGATATACTCTTTGCATATCATAAGGGCCGGTATACCATGTTTCTTTAGAGTGACATGGCATTCAATAGTGTAATGGGTTTTTAGGGTACAACCAGCTCAGTCGACCTTGAGGGAATCCAAGGTACGAGGAGTCTTACGGAGGTCTCTATGACTAACTCGCTAGTCCAAAGGAACGGAATGTCCAATGGAGAGCTTGTATGTCAATGAGAGTTGAGGGTGATCGATAAAACATCATGAAACGTGGGACTATACTCACGGAGTGGAGATATAGTGCCGATATACATATATATAGATATATTGAAACCATCGGTTATCAGAAACAGGGTAAAAACATTTTTACAGGAAAATAACGACTTAAGTAAAGTCACTACTCAAGTAATTAACGCCTTCAGTAAGGGCGTTTATCTATTTTACATTTTTGCAAAATTTTAATATTTCCGTATTCTACCAAAAACGCGCCCTGGTAAGGGGCGTTTAATTAAAATTTGACGACGTATACAATGGTCGTTCATTCTTTACCTCTATTTTTGCAGAATATATATTTTCAGTAATTTATCAGAAACACGCCCTGGACAGGGGCGTTACTTTTCAATTCACGCCCTGAACAGGGGCGTTAGTCAAGTGAGAGACGACCTATACAGGGTCGTGTATTTCAAGAATTTATAATTTTTCAAGTATTAAAATTTCCAGAAAACGAGATATGGTCATGACAGGATAATATCAGGATAATGATCATGCACTGTTTAGAATCATGTTTAAGTGAATATTGGACTAATTAACATGGGTAATTATCAGGTAATTAAATTGACGTCTGTGTACAGGGCGTCAAATCTTTTGAATTGACGACCTTGCCAGGGTCGTTTATTTAAATAGCGCCCTAGTCTGGGTCGCGTATAAAATTAGCACCCTTGGAAAGGGCGTTTCTTTCCAATAATAGAACCTTTAAAACTCGTGAAAACTACATGCATGAACTAATATATATGGTTTAATATAGTTATTATGGTGATTTGGGCTACAGTGCTTGAGAAAACCTACCTTGATGATGATAAACTGACGGATGAACAGATGTAGGTTCTGGGAAAAACGATACTCTGTTTTATAAACAGAGTCTTTTTGAAGCTTTCGATCCTAACAGCAGCAGCAAGGGTAGTAATAGGTTGCAGATGAAGAACCCTCAATTCTTCAGTAGGTTATGATGACCCCTACAGAGAACATATATATACAATCATTAGTATTATCTTCATAATACTTGACTGAAGGTGGAAGAAAGAAGAACTTACCCTTTCGTTCTTCACAACGTGAATCTTCTTAACCTGTAAGAAGAGAAGACGAAGAACCTATTAATGTTCTTCATACAATCGTAAACAGAAAAGAAGAAGAAAGAACCTTGGTTCTTCACCTACCGTAGAATAGTCCGAACGCCAAATAGCGTTCTCGGTTCAAGCAGTAGGTTATTTATAGGATTTAGGTGATCCTAATAGAGTTAGTGTTCGATTGGAAGTAACACTTCCATGATAGAGTTATTACTACATTCGAACTCTTTCTCATAGTTATCAACTTACCCTGGATAGACTCCTGGGTCGAACGAAACTCAAACTGAATTAGCGACCTAGGTCAGGGCGTCGAATTTAAATTGACGCCTTGTCAAGCGTCGTTTCTTGTTGAAACGCGTCCATGCAAGGGACGTTACGCTAACTTGCCCTTTTTATTTATTTTGGTCGTTTGAAATTTGACGCCTTGATGTGTGGGCGTCCTTTCTTCAAAACACGCCTTAGGTAAGGGCGTTTTATTGTAAAGTAGCGCCTATATCTAAGGCGTTATTTTCATCAGGGTTTAATTATTTTTATTCCAAGCTCTTTCGTTTATTTACTAAATCTTTTAATCTATTTTGATTTATTCTTAATTTATCAGGGTTGCTACACCCTCCCCCACTTAAAAAGAATTTGGTCCCCAAATTCCATATCATACATTTACATATGGAGAGTGTAGAGTATGTACCTTCTAAAATAAGTCTGGAAATTGTTTCCTCATAGATTCCTCGGTCTCCCATGTAGCTTCATGTTCTGAATTCTTATTCCATTGTACTTTTAGCATGGGAATAACCTTATTCCTTAGGGTACGTACTTCTCGATCTAAGATCTTCATAGGCTTCTGTTCATACGTGAAATCTTTCTGGATTACTAGGTCTCCATATTCAATAATATGTGATGGGTCATGTACATACTTCTTCAACATAGATATGTGGAACACATCATGTACTTCGGACAGTTGAGGGGGCAATGCGATGCGATAAGCAACCTCGCCAACTCTTTCTAGTATCTCAAAAGGTCCGATAAATCTTGGTGTAAGCTTGCCTTTAACACCAAATCTTCGTATTCCACGTCCAGGCGATATCTTGAGAAATACATGATCTCCAACTTGGAATTCGAGATCTCTTCTTCTTGTGTCAGCATAAGCCTTTTGTCTAGACTGAGCTACTTGCAGTCTTTCTTTGATCAATTGTATCTTCTCGGTAGTGTCCCTTACCATTTCTGGACCTAACAGTTGTTTCTCTCCAACTTCGTCCAGCATAAGGGTGATCGACAACTCCTTCCGTATAAGGCTTCAAAAGGTGCCAGTTGTATACTTGCCTGGTAGCTATTATTGTATGCAAATTCGACCAGAGGCAAGTGATCATGCCAGTTTCCATCAAAATCAGTGATGCATGCTCTAAGCATATCTTCAACTACTTGATTTGTTCTCTCGGTCTGACCATCCGTTTGAGGATGAAAGGCTGTACTAAAGTTAAGCCTTGTTCCCAACGAATGTTGTAGTCCTTTCCAAAAATGAGAAGTAAAACGGGGATCTCTGTCAGACACGATTGAAACAGGAATACCATGTAATCTGACTATTTCCTTGATGTATAGTGCAGCTAAGACATCAACTGACCATCGACTCTTGATTGGCAAGAAATGCGCTGATTTAGTCAATCGATCAATGATAACCCATATTCCATCATGTCCTCTTTTTGATTTAGATAAACCCATGATGAAATCCATACCAATATCCTC
This sequence comes from Amorphophallus konjac, assembly GCA_022559845.1. NCBI lineage: Eukaryota > Viridiplantae > Streptophyta > Magnoliopsida > Alismatales > Araceae > Amorphophallus > Amorphophallus konjac. Next base: position 260,207,223 of record CM040121.1, read on the forward strand.
CCACTTCCATTTAGGGATATCTAGAGGATGTAGTTTTCCAGCAGGCTTCTGGTGTTCCGCCTTGACTTGTTGGCATGTGAGACAGCGTGATACGTAGTCCGCTATTTCTCTTTTCATGTTGGGCCACCAAAAATTTCTTTTCACATCTTGGTACATCTTGGTAGATCCAGGATGAATCGTATACCTTGATCTGTGAGCTTCATCTAAGACCTTCTTTTTCAATTCTGGGCAGTCCGGTATACAAGTTCTATTCTTGAACATTAATCTTCCATCAGAAGCTAGTTGGAAATCCGATTGTCCTTCTAATCTGCCCTTGATTTCTACTAATGTAGGATCATCATCCTGAAGTGCTTGTATCTCAGATAATAAATCTGACTGTATGCTTACATGAGATAATGTGACACATCTAGGGTCCGTGTCCATGCTTATATTGAGTTCAGAGAATTGTTCCAGCAATTTCCATTCTTGAATCAGACAATTGGCTAACAGTGCTCTCGGCTTTCGACTAAGGGCATCTGCTACATGATTACCCTTTCCGGGATGATATTGTATATTGAAGTCGAAGTCCTTGAGATATTCAGCCATCGTCTTTGCCTCATATTTAGTTCCTTCTGTGAGAAAAGATATTTGAGACTCTTGTGATCGGAGTATACAGTAAACTGTACTCCATAAAGATAATGTCTCCATATTTTGAGTGCAAATACTACCGCGGCCAATTCTAAGTCATGGACGGGGTAGTTCTCTTCATGCTTCTTTAATTGACGAGAAGAGTAGGCTATAACCTTCCCTTGTTGCATTAGAACACACCCGAGGCCAATGCCAGAAGCATCAGTGTATACCTCGAACTTTTCTCCTTCAATTGGCAATGCTAAGATAGGAGCTGTAGTAAGATGATCCTTGAGAGTTTGGAAGCTTCTCTCACATTCCTCATCCCATTCATAACGGATCTCCTTGCGAGTTAACCTCGTAAGTGGCACGGCGATTTTTGAGAAATCCTTGATGAATCGCCTGTAATAGCCGGCAAGACCTAAGAAACTTCGGATCTCGCTAGCATTGGTCGGTCTTTCCCAGTTCCTTACAGCTTCAACCTTTGATGGGTCTACAGACAAGCCATCCTTTGATATAACATGTCCGAGAAAAGTCACTTCTTCAAGCCAGAATTCACACTTGCTAAGTTTTGCATATAATTGGTTTGTCCTCAATATTTGTAATGCAATCCTCAAATGTTCCTCATGCTCTTCCTTGGTCTTGGAATAAATCAATATATCATCAATAAAGACCACCACGAATTGATCAAATAAGGCCTGAATATACTATTCATTAACTGCATAAAGGCAGCAGGGGCATTCGTTAGTCCGAAAGGCATAACAACAAATTCATAATGGCCATACCTGCTTCTGAATGCGGTTTTATGAATATCCTCGTCCTTGATTCTTAGTTGGTGATATCCGGACCTAAGATCAATTTTGGAAAAGTACATGGATCCTGAAATTTGATCAAACAATTCATCGATTCTCGGCAGTGGATACTTGTTCTTGATAGTGAGATGATTCAATTGTCGATAGTCGACGCATAACCTCATGGATCCGTCTTTCTTCTTTACAAATAATACAGGCGCTCCCCACGGGGAAGTACTTGGTCTAATGAATCCTTTCTTAATGAGTTCCATCAATTGCTCCTTTAACTCCTTGAGTTCAGCAGGTGACATCCTATAAGGTGCCTTTGAAATCGGACCAGCACCAGGGACTAAGTCAATGGTGAAGGCCACTTCTCTTTGCGGGGGTAATCCCGGCAAATCTTCCGGAAACACGTCCGGAAATTCTTGTACCACTGGAATGTCTTCTAACTTAGCTTCCTTAGCTTCTTTAACTGTGACAAAGGCAAGGAAAGATGTACATCCTTTCCTGATGAGCTTGCTAGCTCGGAGAGCTGAAATAAGAGGGTTTTTGCTCCGACTCTTGGGGCTAGTAAATATTAGTTCTGGAAATTCCTTGAATGTAACCTTGCTATTGCGGCAATCAACCGTTGCCTGATACTTGGATAACCAATCTGCCCCTAGTATAACATCATACTCTTTCAGATCTAAACATATGAGATCAATAGGGAGATTTTGACCATGAATCAATACCTCGCAGTTTTGGTAATGATGTGTAATATCAGTCTCATCATCCAGAGGAGTAGACAAAACTAACTTTATCCATTCCGGTTCTAGGGGTAATGGGTCAGCAAACTTTTTAGAAACAATAGAATGCGATGCACCAGTATCAATTAAGACATATGCATTCCTGGAACAAACTTTCAATATACCTTCCACTAAGCCGCCTCCTTCTACTTGCTCGGTTCCTTGATTGCATGAAGACGAGCATTCTTGGTTACTGGGCGTTTCCCGTCATCGGCTTGATTATTTAGTAGTGGGCAATCGGGAATCCGATGCTCACGACTCCCACAACGGAGACATGCTCCTAGTTTCCTCCAGCATTCTTCTGCTCTATGACCCGCTTTATCACAATGTTTGCACACTGTATTTGGAGAGGTAGTGGTGATAGAGAAGGGCTTGGTCTTCTTGAACTTTTGGTCTTGTGAGGATGCTCCTCCATTGCTAGGCCTTTTCTTGAAGTTGGGTTTAAAGAACCCGAACCTGTAACTTGTTCCTTCTTATCCTTACCACGAATCCTATCAGACAGTTCCGTGGCATCTTCTAATAGTTGAGCTCGGCGTACTATCTCCGAGTAGACTTGAATGTCCATCGGCGCCAGTTGAGTAATAGCTTGGGGCCTGAGCCCATTAAGAAACCTCCTAGCTTCATTTTCTCGGTGCTAACTAGATGCTTAGCATATCGAGACAATCTAGAGAATTGGGCCTCATACTCGGCCACTGACAAGGATCGTTGTTTTAATGCGGCAAACTCTGCAGCCTTCTTTTCCTGAACTCGGTCCGAGAAATATTTCACGTTGAAGTGTTCAACGAATTCTTCCCACGAAACCTGATCTTGATTTATAGTAGCCTCTATTGATTCCCACCAGCATCTAGCATCCCTTTCTAACTGAAAAGTAGCTAATAAAACTTTATCCTGATCCGTGCATTGCATAACACGGAATATACGTTCTATCTCCCTAATCCAGTGTTCAGCGTCATCTGGATCAGTAGAACCCGTGAACTTGGGTGGGTTCATGTTCTTGAAAGTCTGGTGGAGACTTCCTGCTCGTTGTCCACCTCCTTGTGCTACTTGTTGCAGCACTTGAGTCATGCCTTGAAGGGTACGCTGCATGTTGCGCCATTGAGCACGTTCGGCAGCCATTATCCTACAATTATAATAACTAGATTAATATGTGCTTGTATTTAAAGACTCATATACTATGTTAACTTTAACCCTTGGTTCTACCCAATCTCACTGGTTGAAGGTTTAAAACTTATCCTTGGACTTGGGTTTTTCCTAGGAATTGAATACCCTAGGCTCTGATACCACAAAAACTGTCACGCCCCGAGCGCGGAAGATACTCGGATATGCGCGACGAGTTTATATCAATCATGTCAATCAGAGTAGTAGTGTATTCGACACCAAAACAGAGATGCGCAAAATAGAAAGATAACCCAATCCTTTATTTCATAATGGATAGACTATTACAAATCCAATACTCTATTCAAAGGAAAAGTACATAGTTGACTCAAGAAAATAGGAAAAAGACTAGATGACACTTGGAAAAGCTCTAGCTCTTTCACTCTTGACCATTCCCATCCGATTGACTTCCCTCGTCGTCGGAATTACCTGAAAAGTAGGGAACACACGGAGTGAGCGAACGCTCAGTAGGAAATTATATCTCAAGCGCTAGCAAGGGGTTTAAATAATTACATTTTTCATGAATGTACTATAGCTATGCATGCTCGTATAAAACGACAAGATAGAGAGAAAATTTATCAATAAGACGGCAAGATGAACTAGTCATGAGCTTTCAAGAAAAGATAACAAGATATTCAAGCAAGTACTCTTTAGCAAGTCATGTCAAGAACTTTGGCTATCATGTATCAAGCAAGCAAGTAATTACCCTTTCTCGGGTCACGCAATTCATGTCAAGTCAAGTACGAGTCAAGTACAAGATTTGTGTGGAATGTCCAATCAAGCTAGTCATGCACTCGGTATAATGCCAGATACCTTATCATTCAACTCCCATGGGCACAAGTACTTTCGGGTGCTCCTCCCAGGACCAGATCGGGCCCTATATGCGCAGGCATTTATCATGTATATTTGACATCCACTCTTATATATATATATAGCCAATATGGAATTTCAACAATTTAAGCTTGTAGACACGTAGGATAACTTTGAGAGAATGGAGTCCAAAAATACGACATTGGACATAGATAGGCGATAACAACGGTATAATCACGATGAACGATGAAACTAGGTGAATTAGGTTCCCTTAACTCGGGTACCATGACAAACAAGTATGGACATTCTTTATATAGAATTGAGGTCCACATGAACAGTACATCAAAGGTAAGATACCCTCATTCTTATTATAGAATTGAGGTCCACAAGAACATCAACAAATGGCATGATATCATCATCCCATTAAGAATTCTCATGATATACTCTTTGCATATCATAAGGGCCGGTATACCATGTTTCTTTAGAGTGACATGGCATTCAATAGTGTAATGGGTTTTTAGGGTACAACCAGCTCAGTCGACCTTGAGGGAATCCAAGGTACGAGGAGTCTTACGGAGGTCTCTATGACTAACTCGCTAGTCCAAAGGAACGGAATGTCCAATGGAGAGCTTGTATGTCAATGAGAGTTGAGGGTGATCGATAAAACATCATGAAACGTGGGACTATACTCACGGAGTGGAGATATAGTGCCGATATACATATATATAGATATACTGAAACCATCGGTTATCAGAAACAGGGTAAAAACATTTTTACAGGAAAATAACGACTTAAGTAAAGTCACTACTCAAGTAGTTAACGCCTTCAGTAAGGGCGTTTATCTATTTTACATTTTTTTGCAAAATTTCAATATTTCCGTATTTTACCAAAAACGCGCCCTGGTAAGGGGCGTTTAATTAAAATTTGACGAAGTATACAATGGTCGTTCATTCTTTACCTCTATTTTTGCAGAATATATATTTTCAGTAATTTATCGGAAACACGCCCTGGACAGGGGCGTTACTTTTCAATTCACGCCCTGAACAGGGGCGTTAGTCAAGTGAGAGACGACCTATACAGGGTCGTGTATTTCAAGAATTTATAATTTTTCAAGTATTGAAATTTCCAGAAAACGAGATATGGTCATGACAGGATAATATCAGGATTAATGATCATGCACTGGTTTAGAATCATGTTTAAGTGAATATTGGACTAATTAACATGGGTAATTATCAGGTAATTAAATTAACGTCTGTGTACAGGGCGTCAAATCTTTTGAATTGACGACCTTGTCAGGGTCGTTTATTTAAATAGCGCCCTAGTCTGGGTCGCGTATAAAATTAGCACCCTTGGAAAGGGCGTTTTTTTTCAACAATAGAACCTTTAAAACTCATGAAAACTATATGCATGAACTAATATATATGGTTTAATATAGTTATTATGGTGATTTGAGCTACAGTGCTTGAGAAAACCTACCTTGATGATGATAAACTGACGGATGAACAGATGTAGGTTCTGGGAAAAACGATACTCTGTTTTATAAACAGAGTCTTTTTGAAGCTTTCGATCCTAACAGCAGCAACAAGGGTAGTAATAGGTTGCAGATGAAGAACCCTCAATTCTTCAGTAGGTTATGATGACCCCTACAGAGAACATATATATACAATCATTAGTATTATCTTCATAATACTTGACTGAAGGTGGAAGAAAGAAGAACTTACCCTTTCGTTCTTCACAACGTGAATCTTCTTAACCTGTAAGAAGAGAAGATGAAGAACCTGTTAATGTTCTTCATACAATCGTAAACAGAAAAGAAGAAGAAAGAACCTTGGTTCTTCACCTACCGTAGAATAGTCCGAACGCCAAATAGCGTTCACGGTTCAAGCAGTAGGTTATTTATAGGATTTAGGTGATCCTAATAGAGTTAGTGTTCGATTGGAAGTAACACTTCCATGATAGAGTTATTACTACATTCGAACTCTTTCTCATAGTTATCAACTTACCCTGGATAGACTCCTGGGTCGAACGAAACTCAAACTAAATTAACGACCTAGGTCAGGGCGTCGAATTTAAATTGACGCCTGATCAAGCGTCGTTTCTTGTTGAAACGCGTCCATTCAAAGGACGTTATGCAAACTTGCCCTTTTTATTTATTTTTGGTCGTTTGAAATTTGACGCCTTATTATTTGGGCGTCCTTTCTTTAATTCACGCCTTAGGTGAGGGCGTTTTCTTGTAAAGTAGCGCCTATATCTAAGGCGTTATTTTCATCAGGGTTTAATTATTTTTATTCCAAGCTCTTTCGTTTATTTACTAAATCTTTTAATCCATTTTGATTTATTTTATTTATCAGGGTTGCTACACCCTCCCCCACTTAAAAAGAATTTGGTCCCCAAATTCCATATCATACATTTACATATGGAGAGTGTAGAGTGTGTACCTTCTAAAATAAGTCTGGAAATTACTTCATCATAGATTTCTCGGTCTCCCATGTAGCTTCTTGTTCTGAATTCTTATTCCATTGTACTTTTAGCATGGGAATAACCTTATTCCTTAGGGTACGTACTTCTCGATCTAAGATCTTCATAGGCTTCTGTTCATATGTGAAATCTTTCTGGATTACTAGGTCTCCATATTCAATAATATGTGATGCGTCATGTACATACTTCTTCAACATAGATATGTGGAACACATCATGTACTTCAGACAGTTGAGGGGGCAATGCGATGCGATAAGCAACCTCGCCAACTCTTTCTAGTATCTCAAAAGGTCCGATAAATCTTGGGGTAAGCTTGCCTTTAACACCAAATCTTCGTATTCCACGTCCAGGCGATATCTTGAGAAATACATGATCTCCAACTTGGAATTCGAGATCTCTTCTTCTTGTGTCAGCATAAGCCCTTTGTCTAGACTGAGCAACTTGCAGTCTTTCTTTGATCAATTGTATCTTCTCGGTAGTGTCCCTTACCATTTCTGGACCTAACAGTTGTTTCTCTCCAACTTCGTCCCAGCATAAGGGTGATCGACAACTCCTTCCGTATAAGGCTTCAAAAGGTGCCAGTTGTATACTTACCTGGTAGCTATTATTGTATGCAAATTCGACCAGAGGCAAGTGATCATGCCAGTTTCCATCAAAATCAGTGATGCATGCTCTAAGCATATCTTCAACTACTTGATTTGTTCTCTCGGTCTGACCATCCGTTTGAGGATGAAAGGCTGTACTAAAGTTAAGCCTTGTTCCCAACGAACGTTGTAGTCCTTTCCAAAAATGAGAAGTAAAACGGGGATCTCTGTCAGACACGATTGAAACAGGAATACCATGTAATCTGACTATTTCCTTGATGTATAGTGCAGCTAAGACATCAACTGACCATCGACTCTTGATTGGCAAGAAATGCGCTGATTTAGTCAATCGATCAATGATAACCCATATTCCATCATGTCCTCTTTTTGATTTAGATAAACCCATGATGAAATCCATACCAATATCCTCCCACTTCCATTTAGGGATATCTAGAGGATGTAGTTTTTCAGCAGGCTTCTGGTGTTCCGCCTTGACTTGTTGGCATGTGAGACAGCGTGATACGTAGTCCGCTATTTCTCTTTTCATGTTGGGCCACCAAAAATTTCTTTTCACATCTTGATACATTTTGGTAGATCCAGGATGAATCGTATACCTTGATCTGTGAGCTTCATCTAAGACCTTCTTTTTCAATTCTGGGCAGTCCGGTATACAAGTTCTATTCTTGAACATTAATCTTCCATCAGAAGTTAGTTGGAAATCCGATTGTCCTTCTAATCTGCCCTTGATTTCTACTAATGTAGGATCGTCATCCTGAAGTGCTTGTATCTCAGATAATAAATCTGACTGTATGCTTATATGAGATAATGTGACACATCTAGGATCCGTGTCCATGCTTATATTGAGTTCAGAGAATTGTTCCAGCAATTTCCATTCTTGAATCAGACAATTGGCTAACAGTGCTCTCGGCTTTCGACTAAGGGCATCAGCTACATGATTACCCTTTCCGGGATGATATTGTATATTGAAGTCGAAGTCCTTGAGATATTTCAGCCATCGTCTTTGCCTCATATTTAGTTCCTTCTGCGAGAAAAGATATTTGAGACTCTTGTGATCGGAGTATACAGTAAACTGTACTCCATAAAGATAATGTCTCCATATTTTGAGTGCAAATACTACCGCGGCCAATTCTAAGTCATGGACGGGGTAGTTCTCTTCATGCTTCTTTAATTGACGAGAAGAGTAGGCTATAACCTTCCCTTGTTGCATTAGAACACACCCGAGGCCAATGCCAGAAGCATCAGTGTATACCTCGAACTTTTCTCCTTCAATTGGCAATGCTAAGATAGGAGCTGTAGTAAGATGATCCTTGAGAGTTTGGAAGCTTCTTTCACATTCCTCATCCCATTCATAACGGATCTCCTTGCGAGTTAACCTCGTAAGTGGCACGGCGATTTTTGAGAAATCCTTGATGAATCGCCTGTAATAGCCGGCAAGTCCTAAGAAACTTCGGATCTCGCTAGCATTGGTCGGTCTTTCCCAGTTCCTTACAGCTTCAACCTTTGATGGGTCTACAGACAAGCCATCCTTTGATATAACATGTCCGAGAAAAGTCACTTCTTCAAGCCAGAATTCACACTTGCTAAGTTTTGCATATAATTGGTTTGTCCTCAATATTTGTAATGCAATCCTCAAATGTTCCTCATGCTCTTCCTTGGTCTTGGAATAAATCAATATATCATCAATAAAGACCACCACGAATTGATCTAAATAAGGCCTGAATATACTATTCATTAACTGCATAAAGGCAGCAGGGGCATTCGTTAGTCCGAAAGGCATAACAACAAATTCATAATGGCCATACCTGCTTCTGAATGCGGTTTTATGAATATCCTCGTCCTTGATTCTTAGTTGGTGATATCGGACCTAAGATCAATTTTGGAAAAGTACATGGATCCTGAAATTTGATCAAACAATTCATCGATTCTCGGCAGTGGATACTTGTTCTTGATAGTGAGATGATTCAATTGTCGATAGTCGACGCATAACCTCATGGATCCGTCTTTCTTCTTTACAAATAATACAGGCGCTCCCCACGGGGAAGTACTTGGTCTAATGAATCCTTTCTTAATGAGTTCCATCAATTGCTCCTTTAACTCCTTGAGTTCAGCAGGTGACATCCTATAAGGTGTCTTTGAAATCGGACCAGCACCAGGGACTAAGTCAATGGTGAAGGCCACTTCTCTTTGCGGGGGTAATCCCGGCAAATCTTCCGGAAACACGTCCGGAAATTCTTGTATCACTGGAATGTCTTCTAACTTAGCTTCCTTAGCTTCTTTAACTGTGACAAAGGCAAGGAAAGATGTACATCCTTTCCTGATGAGCTTGCCAGCTCGGAGAGCTGAAATAAGAGGGTTTTTGCTCCGACTCTTGGGGTTAGTAAATATTAGTTCTGGAAATTCCTTGAATGTAACCTTGCTATTGCGGCAATCAACCGTTGCCTGATACTTGGATAACCAATCTGCCCCTAGTATAACATCATACTCTTTCAGATCTAAACATATGAGATCAATAGGGAGATTTTGACCATGAATCAATACCTCGCAGTTTTGGTAATGATGTGTAATATCAGTCTCATCATCCAGAGGAGTAGACAAAACTAACTTTATCCATTCCGGTTCTAGGGGTAATGGGTCAGCAAACTTTTTAGAAACAATAGAATGTGATGCACCAGTATCAATTAAGACATATGCATTCCTGGAACAAACTTTCAATATACCTTCCACTAAGCCGCCTCCTTCTACTTGCTCGGTTTCCTTGATTGCATGAAGACGAGCATTCTTGGTTACTGGGCGTTTTCCGTCATCGGCTTGATTATTTAGTAGTGGGCAATCGGGAATCCGATGCTCACGACTCCTACAACGGAGACATGCTCCTAGTTTCCTCCAGCATTCTTCTGCTCTATGACCCGCTTTATCACAATGTTTGCACACTGTATTTGGAGAGGTAGTGGTGATAGAGAAGGGCTTGGTCTTCTTGAACTTTTGGTCTTGTGAGGATGCTCCTCCATTGCTAGGCCTTTTCTTGAAGTTGGGTTTAAAAGAACCCGAACCTGTAACTTGTTCCTTCTTATCCTTACCACGAATCCTATCAGACAGTTCCGTGGCATCTTCTAATAGTTGAGCTCGGCGTACTATCTCCGAGTAGACTTGAATGTCCATCGGCGCCAGTTGAGTAATAGCTTGGGGCCTGAGCCCATTAAGAAACCTCCTAGCCTTCATTTTCTCGGTGCTAACTAGATGCTTAGCATACCGAGACAATCTAGAGAATTGGGCCTCATACTCGGCCACTGACAAGGATCGTTGTTTTAATGCGGCAAACTCTGCAGCCTTCTTTTCCTGAACTCGGTCCGAGAAATATTTCACGTTGAAGTGTTCAACGAATTCTTCCCACGAAACCTGATCTTGATTTATAGTAGCCTCTATTGATTCCCACCAGCATCTAGCATCCCTTTCTAACTGAAAAGTAGCTAATAAAACTTTATCCTGATCTGTGCATTGCATAACATGGAATATACGTTCTATCTCCCTAATCCAATGTTCAGCGTCATCTGGATCAGTAGAACCCGTGAACTTGGGTGGGTTCATGTTCTTGAAAGTCTGGTGGAGACTTCCTGCTCGTTGTCCACCTCCTTGTGCTACTTGTTGCAGCACTTGAGTCATGCCTTGAAGGGTACGTTGCATGTTGCGCCATTGAGCACGTTCGGTAGCCATTATCCTACAATTATAATAACTAGATTAATATGTGCTTGTATTTAAAGACTCATATACTATGTTAACTTTAACCCTTGGTTCTACCCAATCTCACTGGTTGAAGGTTTAAAACTTATCCTTGGACTTGGGTTTTTCCTAGGAAATGAATACCCTAGGCTCTGATACCACAAAAACTGTCACGCCCCGAGCGCGGAAGATACTCGGATATGCGCGACGAGTTTATATCAATCATGTCAATCAGAGTAGTAGTGTATTCGACACCAAAACAGAGATGCGCAAAATAGAAAGATAACCCAATCCTTTATTTCATAATGGATAGACTATTACAAATCCAATACTCTATTCAAGGAAAAGTACATAGTTGACTCAAGAAAATAGGAAAAAGACTAGATGACACTTGGAAAAGCTCTAGCTCTTTCACTCTTGACCATTCCCATCCGATTGACTTCCCTCGTCGTCGGAATTACCTGAAAAGTAGGGAACACACGGAGTGAGCGAACGCTCAGTAGGAAATTATATCTCAAGCGCTAGCAAGGGGTTTAAATAATTATATTTTTCATGAATGTACTATAGCTATGCATGCTCGTATAAAACGACAAGATAGAGAGAAAATTTATCAATAAGACGGCAAGATGAACTAGTCATGAGCTTTCAAGAAAAGATAACAAGATATTCAAGCAAGTACTCTTTAGCAAGTCATGTCAAGAACTTTGGCTATCGTGTATCAAGCAAGCAAGTAATTACCCTTTCTCGGGTCACGCAATTCATGTCAAGTCAAGTACGAGTCAAGTACAAGATTTGTGTGGAATGTCCAATCAAGCTAGTCATGCACTCGGTATAATGCCAGATACCTTATCATTCAACTCCCATGGGCACAAGTACTTTCGGGTGCTCCTCCCAGGCCCAGATCGGGCCCTATATGCGCAGGCATTTATCATGTATATTTGACATCCACTCTTGTATATATATATATAGCCAATATGGAATTTCAACAATTTAAGCTTATAGACACGTAGGATAACTTTGAGAGAATGGAGTCCAAAAATACGACATTGGACATAGATAGGCGATAACAACGGTATAATCACGATGAACGATGAAACTAGGTAGAATTAGATTCCCTTAACTCGGGTACCATGACAAACAAGTATGGACATTCTTTATATAGAATTGAGGTCCACATGAACAGTACATCAAAGGTAAGATACCCTCATTCTTATTATAGAACTGAGGTCCACAAGAACATCAACAAATGGCATGATATCATCATCCCATTAAGAATTCTCATGATATACTCTTTGCATATCATAAGGGCCGGTATACCATGTTTCTTTAGAGTGACATGGCATTCAATAGTGTAATGGGTTTTTAGGGTACAACCAGCTCAGTCGACCTTGAGGGAATCCAAGGTACGAGGTGTCTTACGGAGGTCTCTATGACTAACTCGCTAGTCCAAAGGAACGGAATGTCCAATGGAGAGCTTGTATGTCAATGAGAGTTGAGGGTGATCGATAAAACATCATGAAACGTGGGACTATACTCACAGAGTGGAGATATAGTGCCGATATACATATATATAGATATACTGAAACCATCGGTTATCAGAAACAGGGTAAAAATATTTTTACAGGAAAATAACGACTTAAGTAAAGTCACTACTCAAGTAGTTAACGCCTTCAGTAAGGGCGTTTATCTATTTTACATTTTTTTTTGCAAAATTTCAATATTTCCATATTTTACCAAAAACACGCCCTGGTAAGGTGCGTTTAATTAAAATTTGACGACGTATACAATGGTCGTTCATTCTTTACCTCTATTTTTACAGAATATATATTTTCAGTAATTTATCGGAAACACGCCCTGGACAGGGGCGTTACTTTTCAATTCACGTCCTGAACAGGGGCGTTAGTCAAGTGAGAGACGACCTATACAGGGTCGTGTATTTTAAGAATTTATAATTTTTCAAGTATTGAAATTTCCAGAAAACGAGATATGGTCATGACAGGATAATATCAGGATTAATGATCATGCACTGGTTTAGAATCATGTTTAAGTGAATATTGGACTAATTAACATGGGTAATTATCAGGTAATTAAATTAACGTCTGTGTATAGGGCGTCAAATCTTTTGAATTGACGACCTTGTCAGGGTCGTTTATTTAAATAGCGCCCTAGTCTGGGTCGCGTATAAAATTAGCGCCCTTGGAAAGGGCGTTTCTTTCCAACAATAGAACCTTTAAAACTCGTGAAAACTACATGCATGAACTAATATATATGGTTTAATATAGTTATTATGGGATTTGGGCTACAGTGCTTGAGAAAACCTACCTTGATGATGATAAACTGACGGATGAACAGATGTAGGTTCTGGGAAAAACGATACTCTGTTTTATAAACAGAGTCTTTTTGAAGCTTTCGATCCTAACAGCAGCAGCAAGGGTAGTAATAGGTTGCATATGAAGAACCCTCAATTCTTCAGTAGGTTATGATGACCCCTACAGAGAACATATATATACAATCATTAGTATTATCTTCATAATACTTGACTGAAGGTGGAAGAAAGAAGAACTTACCCTTTCGTTCTTCACAACGTGAATCTTCTTAACCTGTAAGAAGAGAAGACGAAGAACCTGTTAATGTTCTTCATACAATCGTAAACAGAAAAGAAGAAGAAAGAACCTTGGTTCTTCACCTACCGTAGAATAGTCCGAACGCCAAATAGCGTTCACGGTTCAAGCAGTAGGTTATTTATAGGATTTAGGTGATCCTAATAGAGTTAGTGTTCGATTGGAAGTAACACTTTCATGATAGAGTTATTACTACATTCGAACTCTTTCTCATAGTTATCAACTTACCCTGGATAGACTCCTGGGTCGAACGAAACTCAAACTAAATTAACGACCTAGGTCAGGGCGTCGAATTTAAATTGACGCCTGGTCAAGCGTCGTTTCTTGTTGAAACGCGTCCATTCAAAGGACGTTATGCAAACTTGCCCTTTTTATTTATTTTTGGTCGTTTGAAATTTGACGCCTTATTATTTGGGCGTCCTTTCTTTAATTCACGCCTTAGGTGAGGGCGTTTTCTTGTAAAGTAGCGCCTATATCTAAGGCGTTATTTTCATCAGGGTTTAATTATTTTTATTCCAAGCTCTTTCGTTTATTTACTAAATCTTTTAATCCATTTTGATTTATTTTATTTATCAGGGTTGCTACAATTACTCTCATCTTTCGGGAAGAAGATGGACCAAAAGACACTCCAAGGGCTTGAAATGATCTTCTCCACAATCTGGAACCTAGGGAATAGCTTCTCGATCGCACGAACGGCCACGGAGGTTTCGTCCCAAAACCACGACTAACAAGCCGGATCTTGTGCGGATGGAGTAAAGTGGAGGATTTGGGGCTTGAGAAGTGGGGTTTTGGTGTTCTACGGTTAGGAAAGAATGTTGGAGAGATAATAGAGGCGATGGAATGAGGAAATGGAGTGTGAAGACCCCGTTAAAAAGGGTTCAGTTGTTGGTTTAGCCGGGCAGTTTGCCGGAAACGATCGACCAGACACGGGGCGGCGATCGACCGAAGTTGTCGACCTAGCCCTAATTTCCCTTTTTTTTAATAACTCCTTCAACCTTTTTTTTATATAACTCCTTCAACCTTTCTTCTTGATTGAACCAACACCTTGGAGTAATGAGAGGGAATGACTTGGAATGAAAAAAAGGATGGGGTATTGAGAAAATTCTCTAACTCTCCCCCTCAGAAAGTGCCTTAGATCCGAAGTCATTAGGTACATACTTATTTAATCAAGGAATATTCAGCCTTAGAAAAGTTTCAAGAAGGGCTGTATGTATAATTAAATTCACGCATGCAGGGGTGTATATACACACAAGGTATTGAAAATAAGTACATAGAATATGCATGCCAATCTACCCTATATGCAAATGAGTTTCTATATGTGCAACTCTTTCACCTAAGTGCAAGCCTAGGTATGTATGCTCTCACCCTTGCACATGCCCAGTTCTCCTAATTTTGCTGAATTGTTCCTGATTTAGGGGTTTTGTGAAGATATCGACTAACTGATTGTATGTGTCAATGAAATTCAATTTAAAGACCCATTTTCTTACATGATCTCTCAGAAAATGATGTCGAATATCAATATGCTTGGTCCTAGAATGTTGTACAAGATTTTTTGACAAGCTGATTGCACTGGTGTTGTCACACAAGATTGAAACACATTTCATTTCAACATCCAAATCAAGCAATTGATTTTTGATCCAGAGTATTTGGGCTCCACAACTTCCGGCGGTAACATTTTTAGCCTCAGATGTTGAGAGAGCTACTGAATGTTGTTTCTTGGAAGCCCATGAAACTAGGCACCCACCGAGAAACTGACAGTACCCACTAGTACTTTTGTGATCAACAATACATCCAACATAATCTGCATCGGTATACGCAATCAAATCAAATGAACTACTGATGGAGAACCATAAGCTAAAGTCGATTGTGCCAATTAAGTATCAAAAAATCCGTTTAACAGCCAATAAATGAGATTCTTTAGGACATGACTGAAAATGAGCACATAGACATACACTGTATTGAATGTCAGGTCGGCATGCTGTGAGATACAGTAGTGATCCGATCATACCTTGAAACAGTGTAGAATCTACTGTTTTACCCTTTTCATTTTTGTCTAACTTCGTGGTTGTGGCCATCGGAGTTGACATGGGTTTTGCTTCTGCCATCCCATATTTCTTTGGCAGCTCCAAGGTATATTTGGCTTGATTTATGAAGATGCCTTCTGACGTTTGTTTAACTTGCAATCCAAGAAAGAATGTTAGTTCACCCATTAAACTCATCTCAAATTCTCCTTGCATTATATCTGCAAATTCATCACATAAAGCATTGTTAGTAGCTCCGAAAATTATATCATCAACATACACTTGAACTACTAATATGTCTTTACCTTATTTTCTCGTGAAGAGTGTTTGGTCAACCTTACTTCTTTTGAAACCATTTTTAATTAGGAATGAGGTGAGCCTTTCATACCAAGCCCTTGGTGCTTGCTTTAATCCCTACAAGGTCTTCTGTAGTTTGTACACATGTTGTGGATGTTTTGGGTCTTCAAAACCTGGAGGTTGTTCTACATTGTCATAGCGTGAGCGATTGCACAATGACCAAATCTCCCAGTATATGTAAATTGGAATGAGCTGTCTAAGCAATTGAATGCGCCTCTTACCATGGGCATCCTGAAGCCATCCTAATAAATATGAAGCGATCGACAACTGGGACGGGAAAATATTGAAGAGCACCTCAAAATAAGACCAAATAGTAGTCGCCATTGGGTTGTCTAAGAAGACATGCTTGACCGTCTCAACAGCTGGCTGAGAACAGCAGGAGCAGGTTGACACCAGGGAGATGCCCAAAGCTTGGATAGAGACATCCACAAAGAGCCTATAGTGGATGAGGCGCAACGCCAGAAAAGAGTACTTAGGTGGTATCAATATGTGCCAGAGTGAGTCCAGCCTGAGGCCATTACATGTCCTACCATTGGATATGTCGGCCACGGCGTATTCCAGAACCTTATTTATAGAGGAGATAGTAAAATTGCCATGCAGATCTGGCATCCAAAGATACCTACAACAAGTGTTGGCAATAATAGGAGAGAGATTGTCCATATAAGCATACAAAATATCAGTAGGAAGAAGGTGCCCAAGGCCCTCAATAAGGGCATCATCAAGCCTCAAGGAGTTTGCAATTGAGATAGCTTTGTAGGGGAAGGCAGACTAGGCCATCGTGTCAACATGATGAATGAGCGCCCCCATGCTAGACCAATTTTGGAGGAAGAATTTAGGAGAGCCATTACCAATGCTGCACTTGCAAAAAAGTTGGAACAATTGTCTGGTATGAAGAAGGGTACGCCACATTCTTGAGCTCAGCTCTTTAGTTGCTGAATCGAAGTAGCCTCCAGGGTAGTATTTTCCTTTGATGTAAGAGCACAAAATAGAGGTAGACGTGCTGAGCTTCCAACAACACTTAAGGGAGAATGCCTCTACCAAGAGGCTGAGAGATCGGAAGCCCACACCTCCCTTATCTCGGGGTTGACAGAGCGCTCTCTAGGAAAGCCAGTGATGCTTTCTAATGGAATCTTCCGAGCACCACAGAAAATGTGAGAGAATAGTTTCAATTTTGTGTAAAACATAAAGCAGAGGGGTCGACGTAGCAAGAATGTGAATGGGCATGGAGAGCAAAAGATGCTTAATGAGTGTGATCTTTCCCCCAAAGGAAAGAAGGTGACCCATCCAAGATGATACATGAGCTTGAATTTTAGAGATGATGAAATCAAAATAGCTTTCCCTTCCATGGCCAACAATGATTGGAGCGCCCAAATAAGATAATTTATCAGTCCCATGGCGAAAACCAATGTGGCCAGCTACCTTCGAAGTGTAGCTAGAAGGAGTCAACGGCGCCATGATAAAATAGCTCTTCTGTATGCTAATTTTTTGCCTAGAGGCCTCTTCATATCGTCATAGAAAAGACATAACCTTGTTGAGAACCACAGACGACACATTGGAGAATAAAGTGTATCATCCGCAAATAGGAGGTGAGAAATTGTAGGACAAGTAGAATGAACTTTAAACCTGCAAGTGGGGTGTAGCAACCCTGGAAAATTGAAGGATTGAAAATTTAAAACTAATGATCAAAGCCCAACCATATATATATATATTTAAAACCGTTTATTTACACCAAATGGGCCTTACACTTAAAACAAATAACAAATGGGCCAAAAATTAAATAGTGCCCTCTCTTAAGGCGCTATTTCATAAATTGAAGACCCTTCACGAAGGCGCCAATTGTATGAATGACGCCTCTATCATGGGCGCTATTTCTCTAAGGGACGCCTCTACCATAGGCGCTATTTCCCTACAGAAGGAGAAAGGCAACGTTGCAGTGTTTTGTTTGAACTGGGATGCTATTCGGAAAGGTTTTGATTTAGAAAGGGATTAACACATAGGAAAGTTTGAATAACAATAGGATTCTTCCCATAGGAATATTACTTCCAATCGAATTCTACCCACGAGAGAACTTTCTCCCTATAAATAGGTTCCTCCGGAGACCTTCAGAGGTTACTACCTCTGAGTTCTTTGCTTCAACTCCATCGTTGACCTCTGCTGTCATTTTCGCTCCCTATGTCATCCGTGGCCGTGGTGCCGTTGCTGTTGCGGAAGCAAGAAGAAGCTTTGCTTCTTCCCTGTGGATTAAGGAGGTGCTGCTACTGCGTTGCTGCTCTCTTCCTCTTCTGCCCGTGGATGTATAGTGGAGAGGCTGCCACTTCTGCGTGTACGTGAAGAACGTGAAAGTTTTTCATCTTATTCTTCTTCCTCTCTGCTATAGGTTTCTTCTTTTTCAAAAGTTGTGATAAACCTACTGCTACTTCTTCTGACCAAGCAGCTGTCGCCCTTGCTATCACGTGAAGAAGAAGGCTTCTTCCCGTGCTTCACCCTCTGCTGCTTCACCATCTGTTGCATAGTTGCTGTTGCTGTTTGCCTTCGGCTGCTGAAGCTAGAAGAACAAGCTACTATCATCTTCTTCCTTCTACCTGGTTACTCTGTTGAAAACAGAGTATCGTTTGTGGTTATTTTCTTTGTATACTCTTCACGTTTCCATCAACCAAATCACCACAAGGTAGGTGTTCTCAAGTACAAGCCCAATCTAATTTCTACAAGGTCATAAGCATGCATATAGGCTTGTTAGATTGATTTCCGTAGAGCTTGATGTGTTCTGGGAGTTTCAGTAAAATAGCGACCCAGGCTAGGGCGCTATTTGATATAGAGACCGTGCAAACAGTCGTCAGATTAGTTAGATAATTAATAATTACACATGTTGAGAATTTAATAACTATGAACCATGACATCTAAATTAATGCATGAGTATACCATTAGATTCCTGCTATTTTTCTTTATCTGTACATGTCTCTACTTTCTTGATTGGACATACTCCAGAAATCATGTGTCTATGATTGCACCTGCCCGGTGCGTATCATATGACAAAGAATTAACGACCGTCTTCAAGACGTCAATTAATGAACGCCCCCACACACGGGCGCTAATTAGTAAATAACATGAGAACTTTGAACTATTCATGACCAAATTACATAGATATTGAATTAACGACATGCACCCTGCCACTAATTTAAAATATGACGCCCCTGACTAGGGCGCCATTTACTGAATTGAAGACTTAAGCTAAGTCGCCATTTACATAATATCTGAAATTTGAGAATTTTTACAGATCTTAATATAATTAGAACTTGGAAACAACGACTGAATGAATAGTCGTTATATATCGAAATGGGACCCTGCTCAGGGCGCTATTTCATGAAATGAAGACGTGATCTAAGGCGTCAATTTATTGTTTTCTGATTTCGTGGTTTGCTGTAACCCTTGACAGTGGGTTATATATATAGGCACTATATTCCATTCCGTGAGTATAGTCCCACGTTTTACAATATTTTACCGATTACCCCATTATTTCTCGGTGATAGATGAACCCTCCGCGGGACATTCCGTTCCTTCGGACTGGTGATTTTATCATAGAGACCTCCGTAAGTCTCCTCGTAGCCTTGGATTCCCTTAAGGCCGATTGAGCTGGTTGTACCATAAAAACCTATGACACTATCTAATTGCCATGTCACTCTAAAGAAACATGGTATACCGGCCCTCATGACATGCTATTTGGATGTCATGAGAATACTCTTTAAATAATGGAATGGGAAAACCATGCCATTAATATTCCTTACGAATTATGTGCTTGTGGACACTAATTCTATCTACCTTATCATGTACAAGAACGAGCGACCATTTCTATATGAGCGCTTATTCTTAATGTCGTGGCACCCATCTAGGGAGCCGATTCCACCTAGTTTTATCATTAATCGTGATTATACCGTTATTATCGTCCTTACATATCATGTTCAAATCCTTGTGATTCTATTCCATATGATCCACCTTAAGTTCCTACACGCTTATTCCTTTGGAATTCTATATTGGCTATAACTATAGTGGATGTCAAAAAATACATGATCAATGCCTGCGCATATAGGGCCCAATCTGGTCCTGGGAAAAGCACCCGAACGTACTTGTGCCCATGGGAGTTGTAATGATCGCGGTGTGGCATTGCACCGAAGTACTTGTCGTTCTAGATGACATTCCACAATCTCGTACTTGACTCGACTCTACATGACATGACTTGCGTGACCCGAAATGGGTATCTATATACTTGCTTGAACATGATAGCCAATTCTCAACATGACATGATGAATATACTTGCTTGAATATCTTGATATTATTGACATGAGTTCTTGAAAGACATGCTAGTTCACTCAATTATCTCTTGTTATACACTCTCTCTCTTGTCGTTTTACGCGAACATGCATAGCTATATTACATTCATGTAACTTGTAATCTACTTAAAGCAAGCTAGCACTTGAGATATAATTCCTACTGAGCGTTCGCTCATCTAGTGTTTTCCCCTATTTTTCAGGTAAGTCTAACGACGAGACTCAATCGGATGGGGAAGGTCACGAGTGAAGAGATTAGAGCTACATCCGTCTTTCCAAGTGTCAACTAGTCTTATCTTTCTATTTTCTTGAGTCACTCATTGTACTTTTCCTTTATTGAGTCTTAGCATTTCCATTAAGTGAGTTGTAATAGAATTACTTTGAGTTGTGATTGAATAAAGGATTGGGTTATCTTTACTTTTACGCACTCTGTCTTTGTGTCGAATACACTAACGCTCTGATTGACATGATCGATATAAACTCATCACGCACTCCAGGTTCCTTCCGCGCTCGGGACGTGACATGGGGTGATGCTCCATGAGGGAGGAGAGCCCTCTGCTAAGAACTTCCTCAGCGAGAATAAACAGAGCCGGGGCTAAAGGGTCACCCTGGCAAAGGTCTCTGGTCGATTTGAAGTAGCCTTTGCAAGTGCCCTTCAACATAATCGAGAACCAGCAATTTGTAAACATGGCATGAATATAGCCAATCCACTTATCAACAAAGCCAAATCTTTTGAGGACAGCAAATAAGAATGGCCAATCCAATCTATCATAAGCCTTCATCATATCAAATTTAATGATAATATTTCTGCCTCTTGAAGGGCGAGAGAGTTCCTGCATGAGCTCTTGAGCTAGAGATATGTTATCAATGATGTCTCTGCCTTTGACGAAAGCCCCTTGTTCAGGTGAGATGATTCTAGGCAGTAAACCACACAATCGATCAGAAAAAATATTGGCAATAGCTTTGTAAACAAAGTTGCACAAACTGATAGGGTGAAAATCAGCAATGGTGCTGGGGGAGTCCATTTTGGGTATCATAACAAGAAAGGATGACGTGTAAGCTCGTGGCAGAGAAGCAGTGCGGAAAAAATTCCAAAACAGTCGCCACTACATCGTCTCCCACAATCTCCCAACAAACCGTGAAGAAGAGACCTGGATAGCCATCCGGTCCAGGCGCACTATCACCCGACATTTTGAAGATAGTCTCCTTGATCTCCGTCAGCGATGGGAAGGCCAGAAGAGAAGTGTTGTCAGCTTCTGACACTAGAGGAGGAATAAGATCAAGGAGATCATCATGAATGTAGTGGCTTTCAGAACGAAATAGTTCAGTATAAAAATTGATAACACAGCCTAAGATATCATCAAATTTCTCATATGTGTTACCATGCTGGTCGGAAATGGAAGATATAGAGAGCTTCTTCCTATTATAAAGGGTAATAGCATGGAAGAACTTAGTGTTCTGATCCCCTTCCAGTAGCCAACGGACCTTGGACTTCTATTTCCAAAAGTTTTCCTCGCGTAATTGGAGCTCACCAAGCCTTTTACGACAGCACTCCAGCGCCATTAAAGAGTCCTCAGAAGGATCAGCTATATACTTATACTCAACAGACAACAACTCCTACTCTGACGCGGGATAGGTACACGCATGGGAACTCGCTCACCCGACCAGCACTTCGTCGGTGGCTTCAGACGTGAACCTGTGTGTGTAGCCTTATTGGCACTAGGTCTGCCATGTTAGACACGGTGCTCTCCCCATATTCTGTAGGGAGGTCTTTCTCATAGGCGTTGGAGCCTATTCTTCTCACGGCCTGCAACGGTCCAGTGTCACGTGCATGCTCCGCCCTTACCATTGCTAGATCACCCTCTTGGAGTTCGTGGTAACATCGATGGGTGTCCACCCGCCGCTTATAGGACCCGCTACTCTAGTAGACATGCTTGCTAATTTGCGTGTTTCTGTGAAGGGTATGCCTAGACTCTCTACCATATAGGGGTGGTCCAAGACATCCAAAAGTGGACCTATCATTCAAGTGACTCATATCACGTGTGGTAAGCACGGATGGGCTCGGGTAGCCAATTTTGCTAGCTTTCCTACATATTGCTGGATGCAGAAATATTTGCAAATCCACCAAAGAGATGTGCTCCCTATCTAACAACCCTATACGTGTAGAAAAGAATGGGACTTGATTGAACACTCGAGGGAGTAAGTGCTGGTTAGTTTTGATGTATCAGAATAAGATTTGTGGGCCCATGGGTTCCCAATAGGACGGGTCAAATGGATCAAAGAAGGTGGGGCTATGGAGGGCCTCTTCTAATTCTGGGAGTTGGTTTGCCCAAATTTCAATCCCTCCATTGTGGATTAAATTATCAACGGGTGGGGGAGTTGATAAGACAATGGGCTTGATGGGTTGGATGAGCTCCATGACTTGAGTGGTAGCTTCTAAGGATTGGGTTGGTACATGCTCCTCTGGGACTGACAGAAATTTCAAGAGCTCACAAGTGCACCGGCCTATAGTGCACACAAAAGTAATGGAGCCAACGGAGGGATAGGTGAAGCCAAGGTATTTGGATTTGTTGGACTCCATGGCCAACATGCTAGTCAACCCTATTTGCCAATCCAAACTCCTAAAAAGGTCTTCGATGGTTTCCACAAAATAGAAGGATTGATAAGTGATGGGAGGAGGGTATAAAGGCACTAGGGGGAGTTGTTCCTCCATAGGCAGATGGCATGGGGTTGAGGTGTGTAGGATGGGATCCTTTTTGAGCCACGTAGCTAGGGGCTCAGCTATGATTAACTCACCGGTGGTGGGGATGAGTTGCTCTTGCTGGGGGATAGGGTTGTTTTGTGTAGAGGAGACTTAAGGGTCACTTCCCGCCTCAGCTAGTTGCTTTTGTACGGCTTGCTCAAACATGGAGAGTGTTTGGTAATAAGAGTTTGGAAAGTGGAACCTCATCTTGTCTTTAGAAGATTGCAAACGACACCATTTTCCTTCGAGATCTATGACCGCATGTTGCTCTTTCATCCATTCTTTTCCCAAGCTAATATTTGATCCAAGGGGCCAAATTTTACACCACGCTCCACTAACCCATGTAACGGACATGGATGGAATGTGGCATACACAAGGTAGGTAGAACTCGACGAAGACCCATTCCCCATGGATGGCAATTTTTCCTTCTTGTGATAAGGAATTCACAAGAGCTTGGGAAATGTAATTTCCCGTTTGATGCTCATCTAGAAACGCGGTTGTAAGCTTATTGTGGGGTAGGACTACTTTGAAGCTGAAGAACATCGCAAACATGAGACACCTAAGATCCCAATTTGGATGGAACAAATCGGATGGCTTGCTCTGATACCAAATTTTGACGCGGGACGGATCCCGGGTCAGAACTAGGACCTAAGGATCAAGCAAGCATGGTCAAGCAGCACGGCCTAGACGGCACGACAAACGCTCACACGTAATGATTCCCAAGGAGGGGACCAAGCGATGGTCAGGCGGTTCGTAACCCGTGGGATGTCGGACATGGTCCGAATCGCAAGGAGGGTGGAAAAGACCAACCCAAGGTTGATGAGAAGGCACCCGAGTTCAACAAGGCAAACCGGCGCCAAGGGCTCGGTTCAGATGTATGCTCAACTCACCCGGCAGCAAGATCACACCGTGTGCGGGAAATATGGAACGGGTGCTCACTCACAATGGCGTTGTGTAGGAACCAGTACGGGAAGAGCAGTAATGAGGAAGCGAGGTAACCGCACGTACCTAGCCACACC
Organism: Amorphophallus konjac; assembly: GCA_022559845.1. Taxonomy (NCBI): domain Eukaryota; kingdom Viridiplantae; phylum Streptophyta; class Magnoliopsida; order Alismatales; family Araceae; genus Amorphophallus; species Amorphophallus konjac. Next base: position 260,231,252 of record CM040121.1, read on the forward strand.
CATGGGGTCGGCCTCGGTCGGAGACAAGGGCGAGCCGGGAGTGTGCGCACCCGGCGGACACGCTGCGTCAGTATAGCTCGGAGGGTACCTGTAACTACAGCCTTACAGCACTATGCTCCATGTAGGGAGGGGAACACGGGGAATGGGAAGAATCAAACAGAACTACCCTCGCGTAGGAGGGGGGAGCATGGGGAAGGGGCAAGGGCCAAACTGCCCTATGTCCATCCTGCAGGACAGAGCCGCTTCGTTTCTGATGGTACGCCTCAACCATGGGTCCACTGATGCCGTCGTCACCGTCCACATGCAGGTAATAACGCGCAGGACTGCTCCCAAGGATCTGAGTGGAAGCCGACGCCGCTGGGGGCGGTGGAAGCCGAACAGCGTGACACTCCATAGTCTATCCTGCAAGACAGGGTTGCGCAATCTTCTTGCCGGGGATGGTACGGAGTCCGCCGATGTCAGATTGAGGCGGGACCTAAAGGAGAGGGTGGGGGGTTGAGCCCTCCACGTGCTGTTAAGAAACGGCCCTCGTCAGGTGCTCATAGGAGGCGCAGTCGACCACGAAGTGAGTGGTAGGGAAGTTGGGTCGCAAGTTGGCGTGCTCTCGCGGCGCGGACTGGTGCGGGCAGTTAGGGGCTCGGAATGACCCCGAACCAGTTGGAGTACGAAGGGGATGCAGGGAGGTGCGTCTCAGAAGAGTGGTGTTGCAGGCGGGGTAGCAGGATGTCTGGGAGGGGATCTGCAACTCGAGGTTGCGTTCTGCCTAAATAGGGCTTGGCGCAGGCCCACGAGAAAGCTCGCTCCTTGCACCACTGGTGGCGGATCGGAGCGGGACCAGTCCCGTTGTGAAGTAGACTGGCCGAGGTATGTTCCCAGAGCAATACGGAAGGATATCTACCCTTGGGACGTAGCAGGAGACTCTGCAACTTGGCTCTGGTTCTGTTGGTGCAGGTGATGCAGTTCGGCTTGCGGTGGAGATGGACCGAGGCAAGGGAGGTGGGTTGGCAGAGTGGGTGACTATCTTCTAGAGTGGAGGGGCGTGGGGGAAGGGGGAGATGTGCAGAGGAACCTGGGATGTGGGGGCTGGTGTGGGGGAGAATTAGGGTTGAGGGGTGGGCTGGGTGCGACCGGGGCAAGGAGGGAGAGGGCGGTTGAAAGTTGGGAAGGGAGGAGAAAAAATAAGAGATTTTCCTTAATTTGGGGCTAGGGTGGCAAGATAATAGGAAAGGAATTTGAATTTTAGTGGAGGGAGGGAGAATAATTAGGGGAGGAATAATAGATTTTGTGGGGGATTAGGGAAGGTAGAGGAGGGAAAGGGGAGGTGGCAGCGCAAGTGGAGGGATAGGGAGAGATTTTAGGGGGATAGAGAGAGGGAATCTTGGGATAGGCTGATGTGGCAAGTGGAGTTGGGGAAGGAGGACAGGAGGCTGTGACCAGGTCTAGGGAGAGAGAGGAGGAGAGAGAAAGGGGTGAACTTGGGTGGGAGAGAGAGAGAAGAGATAGAGAGAGACTCAAATATTTTCTTAACACAATAATTGTCACGCCCCGAGCTTTTAATACAGCGGAAGATAATCTCGAGAAACGTAAACAGTCGGCATGGTAAGCCTCTTGCAAGCAAGAATAATCAGAGCGCAAGATAATTACACACATAAGATGCAATTGCACATCAATTTAATCAACCTTCACTTCCATTAATACTGATAAAAATCCAAGTACATAGACTATTCCAACTTACTTTAATCTATTTGACTCAATAAAAAGAAAATTACATGAACTCGATCTAGACATCATTAACTTCCTACGTCTTCACTCTCAATTTTATGAGACTCTCATTCGCTCTCGGACCCATCACTTGAATGACTCGAATCCGAATCTGAATCACTTGCATCTCCTGAAAAGATTGGAAAGTAGGTAATGAGCACACTTGCCCAGTAGGTATCTACGCATCAACAAGAAGGCAATATTAAAGTGATTAGCGTTTTAGCTCTAAAGAATAAGGTAAAATCATGCGAATGCGATAAATCATGTAAATAAACCAAAGTAACAAGACATGATCAAGTTAAGATATGATTGAGCAAGCATGATCAAGCAAAAATGTTATTATGGCCTTTCATGAACAAGAATGTAACGAGAATGTACTAGAACGTCATGTAACAAGCAAGGAAGTACTTTTTCGCTTAATAGCAAGTACTTCGTGAATTTTTGTAGATAATTCACTTCATGAGCCATGGATATTTCACTTATTTATAAAGAAAGTACTCCCAGCGCAATGCGACACCAGTAGCATCATACCCCATGATTTATAATAGTATGTTTCCGACAATCAGTCGAGGGGACTAGCATAGAGCCCTTGAACACAATCAGTGCTCGAACTGTATCTTCAAGTATAAATCAAGCTACTTCCACGTATATAGCAATAAAGTTGGCCACACATGTAATAAGTTCAACGAATGTTCAAGACTTAGCGTCAATAAGAATGCACCAAATATAGATTCATGAGTTCAAGAAATGCATTAATAACTAAGTTATGCCTTGGAGAAAATTCGACAGCATAATGGTACGTTCTTTATCTTTCATAATTTATCTTAGATATCTTTGAACAATGTTACAAGTCCTAGACTATCATTAGTCAATCTAGGATTATAGGAATATTAACCCTTGGGTCAAACCTCAGGTCAACAGTACTCAAGAAATTTAGTGGTCAAAAATTGGGCCGCTATATTGATATGGCGGTCTAATATTGGGCCGCTAGAGTGGGCTGAATTCAGAAAGAAATCGGTTTGGACTCAGAGAACTTGGCGGTCAGATACTGGACCGTTAATGGGCTGTAGCTGTCGAGTATTGAACCATTAATGGACAGAATTTCAGAAAACGTCGGTAGTGCTTTCTAGACAATTGGACTTTAATGGTACAACCAGCTCGGCGTCCTAGTGGGAATCTCAGGCTCGCGGAGACTTACGGAGGCCTTGAAACAAGATTTCCTAGGCCATTGGAAGGAATATCTAAAGGAGAGGTTATCAAGTCCAAGATTGTGTGCCTATAGTGCAAAGAGTGTAACTAATGGTCATATACCGAGATATATGCCATGAACTTTACAGAAATGACTCTGAGATAAGAGGAGACTGTGTACTGTGATAAACCAACGTTCAATCTCATTAATGTAGCGTTTAAACCATGATTTAATACAAGATTATATGGTTTTTGGGCATGAAATTATCATATGCTTAAAAATAATCCCAAGTACCATAAAGAACATTAACTCACAATTACTAATCAGTAAATAAAAACTCAGAGTAGTAAATAACATTAAGAAAGGTTAGAACATAGTTAACTAGGCTTATTTATAAGCTAAATGGACTGCTCTTAAATCCGCCCCGGATCGACAGAAAATAGAACATTGGCCGTCTATTATAGAGCCGTTACAGAAAGTTGGCGATTTATCATAAAGCCGCCAGAGGGACTTTAACGGTCTATTTCTGGTCCGCCAGAGGTTTCATAAAAATCACGTTTCAAGGTGACTAGCGGTTTATCGTAGGGCCGCTGTACAAGGTTGGCGGTCGAAGATTAGGCCGCTAGAGCACGTCTCACAGTAAATTAAATAAGAAGAAACTAATGTTTAAAATGCATCATGTCTGGAAATCAACATGTATAAATTTCCCTATCATGATAGAACGAAGGTTAGGCTAACAATATGCATGGGATTTCTGTGAATTAATGAGAGAGTTTCTCTTAACTTAATTAGGGCTAAGAATATGCATGGATGCATACTAGATGCCTAAAACATGAAATTCTTGATGCATAGTTCATAAAATCTAGTAAAACAAGAGAACTTTTATCCCTAGAATGATATTTTAGCCATTCATGAGATGACCTACCTTTGTCCTGGACCTTTAACTCTAAATTTAAGGCTGGATGCTACCCGTAGTTCCTTGCACTTCTTGTGACAAATCAGCAACTTCACGTTACCCTAACTCCTTACTCTCTTGACCTATGGACATGAAATTTGGAGTGTAAGAAGAAGGTACTAAGGGGAACAAAAAGTTCTAAAGGATCAGGTTCTAAATACCTCGATTTGGTTCCCTAATTCCTTGATCTTCATCGGACTTTCGCACAGTTTCCTAGGTCGCTAATGTGGAACCAGCAGCTTTGCAGGCTCCTAACTTCTTGTGTGCTTGATCTCCTAGCATGAAATTTTGAGAGATGTTAGTCCTATGTATTAGGAATAAAAACTTCAAAAGAACCTACCTGAAATAATACCTCCTTACCTTAGTTCCACGCGAGCCAAATGTAAGGGTCGCACAAGTGAAATCTAGGGTCTATTTATAGGGTTTTGCTAGGGTTTCGTGGATTAGATCAATTCTAGAGTCCCTAGTTGGTACTATCCTGACTTCTGAGAGTCCTTAAGATGCTTACTAGTCCTCCCATCTCGATCTCTAGGAGATAAAATATTAAAAATCTAATCTTTTTGCTCTTTCTTCAACTCACGGAACTAACAGAAAGTAGCGGTCTAGGACTGGACCGCCATATGTCCCTTAGCGGTTTTACGATAGACTGCCATTATGTTTGGGCACCGAATTTGAAATTCATTCAAACTTTATTTTCATCTTATCCACTTAATTTTTTAAATAGTGATTATTTATCCCTTATATTCCGTGAATACACTAATTAACCTTCTAGAATATTGGCCAAACTTCATGGGCTTGGTCCTTAAGTCCTTTGGGCTTTATTTAAATAGGCTAGGTAAATTGGTTATCATACTTGGGCCTTAGTAATGATTTATTTAACCCAGAAATTTATTTATTAATCTATTTTGGTCTTTAAAGTTCTTATAAATTCCTAGAAAATTCTTAAATACTTCAGAAATATTTTATAAAATTTTTGGGGCATTACACCCTCCCCCACTTAAGAGAATTTGATCCCCAAATTCAATTCATGGATTTATGGAGAGTGTACTTACATTCAAATAGTTCTGGAAATCTTTTGCACATAGCTTCTTCGGTTTCCCATGTTTCTCCTGCCTTTGTCCACTGAATCTTGACCACAGGAATTGTTTTATTCGAAGTTGACATACTTCCCGTTCAATAATCTTGACTGGCTTTTGCTCGTTTGTCATGTCCTTCTTAATCTCCAGATTGTCATAAGTGACGATATGGAAAGGATCAGGAACATATTTCTTGAGCATTGAGACGTGAAATACATCATGGACTTCAGAAAGTTGAGGGGGTAAAGCAATTCTATAAGCCACTTCACCAACTCTCTCCAGAATTTCAAAAGGACCAATGAATCTTGGAGTAAGCTTGCCCTTAATACCAAATCTTCGAATACCTCAACCTGGGAAAACTTTAAGGAATACATGATCTCCTACTTGAAACTCCAAGTCGCGCCTTCGATTGTCAACATACGATTTCTGCCTGTCTTGGGCCATATGCAGTCTTTCTCGAATGAGTTTTATCTTCTCGGTAGTATCCCTAATAATGTCAGGATCTAGAAATTACCTTTCTCCTGCTTCATTCCAACAAATAGGCGAACGACAGCTTCTTCCATATAAAGCTTCAAATGGTGCCATTTGAATACTAGCTTGGTAGCTATTGTTGTATGCAAATTCTACTAGAGGCAAGTGATCATGCCAACTATCTCCAAAATCAATAGCACAAGTCCTGAGCATATCCTCAACTACCTGATTTGTCCTTTCAGTCTGACCATCAGTTTGTGGATGAAATGCTATGCTAAAGTTTAGTCGGGTCCCTAATGAATGTTGTAGACCCTTCCAAAACTGTGATGTGAATCGAGGATCTCTATCTGATATAATAGTGACAGGGACACCATGTAATTTAACAATTTCCCTTATGTATAATGCTACTAGAATATCCACAGACCATCGACTTTTTATTGGCAGAAAATGTGCAGACTTAGTCAATCAGCCTATGATTACCCATATACCATCGTGTCCACCTCTTGTTTTAGGTAAATCCATGATGAAGTTCATCCCTACTCTTTCCCATTTTCATTCGGGAATATTTAAGGGGTGTAATTTACCTGCGGATTTTAAATGTTCTGCCTTTACTTGCTGACAAGTGAGACAGCGGGACACGAAATCTGCCACTTCTCTTTTCATGTTAGGCCACCAGAAGTTCCTTTTAAGATCTTGATACATTTTTGTACCACCAGGATGAATGGTGTACTTAGAATTATGAGCTTCTTCCAGGATCAGTCTCTTAGTATCAACATGATCCGGTATACAAATTCGGCCTTTGAATAGCAACCTTCCATCATTAGCAATAGAGAAATTCGGCCTTTGCTCTATATTGGTTTTAATCTCCAGCAATATTGGATCGTTGTCCTGCAGCTTGACCAGATCTTCTATTAATGTGGGTTGAGTTCGGATGTTGGCTACAAAATAATCTTCCTTCTTTATGTCAACATCTAAATTCAACTGGGTAAATTGAAGAATGAGATTTGTCATACTAATCATAAGACTCGATAGCTTTCCTATCGGTTTTCTCCTGAGTGCATCGGCTAAAGCATTAGCCATACCAGGATGATATTGGATAGCAAAATCAAAGTCTTTAAAGTATTCCAACCATCTTCTTTGCCTCATATTCAGCTCCTTTTGAAAGAATAAATATTTCAAGCTTTTATGGTCCGAATAGACTGTAAATTTCTCTCCATAAAGGTAGTGACGCCAAATTTTTAAGGAAAATATAATAGCTGCCAATTCTAAATCATGCACAAGGTAATTTTCTTCGTGACGCTTCAACTGTCTTGAAGAATAACAGATCACCTTCCCATTTTGCATAAGAACGCACCCTAGGCCAATGCCAGATGCATCCGTGTAGACTTCAATTCCACCACCCTCAACAGGCAATGATAATATAGGGGCTGTCGTGAGATGTTCCTTAAGAGTTAGGAAACTCTTTTCACAGTCCTTCGACCATACAAAAGGATTTTCTTTTCTTGTAAGCCTTGTCAAAGGAACGGCAGTCTTTGAAAAATCCTTAATAAACCTCTTGTAATACCCAGCTAGACCTAGAAAACTTTTTACTTCTGACACAGTCGTTGGCCGGCTCCAGTTTTTGACAGCTTCCACTTTAGAAGGATCCACAACGATACCTTCCTTTGAAATGATATGGCCAAGAAACAAGACTTCCTTAAGCCAGAACTCACGTTTACTAAGTTTGGCATAGAGTTTGTGTTCTCTTAGAGTCTGCAAGGCTATTTTCAAATGTTCTTCATGTTCCTCCTTTGTCTTGGAGTAAATAAGAATGTCATCAATAAAGATGACTACAAACTGATCAAGATAAGGATGGAAGACTTTATTCATAAGTTGCATAAATGTTGTTGGGGCATTGGTTAACCCGAACGGCATTACAACAAATTCATAGTGGCCATATCGGCTCCTGAAGATAATTTTGTATATGTCTTCGTCTTTAATTCTGAGCTGGTGGTAACCTCACCTGAGGTCTATCTTGGAAAAATATTCTGCTCCCGAAAGCCGATCAAAGAGCTCATCAATACGCGGCAACAGATACGTGTTCTTAATTGTGAGTTGATTCAGTCGTCGGTAGTCGATACAGAGCCTGAGCGATCCATCCTTCTTCTTGACACAAAGAACTGGCGCACCCCAAGGGGATGTGCTAGGTTGTATGAATCCCTTGTCCAATAATTCCTGAAGCTGCTTCTTCAGCTCCTTAAGTTCTGTGGGGGACATCCTGTAGGGAGCTATTGAAACAGGTGCTGCTCCGTGAACGAGTTCAATGGAGAAGTTTACTTCCCTTTTGGGTGGTAAACCGGGTAGATCTGATGGGAATACATCAGGAAACTCATTTACAATTGGGGTGTCTGCTAAGATGATTTCCTTAGACTCGGTGACAATTACGGAAGCAAGAAAAGCTTCACATCTATGCAAAATAAGTTTGCAAGCGTGAAGAGAAGAAGTGATAGTAGGATGTTTCCTATAGTTGATACCAAGGAAGGAAAATCTTGGAAGGCCTGGTTTGCGAAAGCATATTATCCTATTCCGGCAATCTATGTAGGCATCATGGTCTACAAGCCAATCCACCCCTAAAATAGCATTGTAGCCTTCCATGTCAAGGCATACGAGGTTTGCAGGAAGATTGTGACCTTCTACCCTTACTTCACTATTGGGGTAATAGTTTGTGAGTTTGGTTCCAGGGCCTAAAGGTGTAGTAATAGCAAGGTCCGAAGGTAAAGGAACTGATGAAACGGGCAATGTCTTTGCAAAGACGGTAGATATAAAGGAATGAGAAGCACCAGTATCGAATAGTACAAAAGCAGGATGGGAACAAATATGAACAGTACCTTCCAGCAGCCCATCATTTGGGGGCGCTTCTTCATCTAAAATAGCATTGAGACGAGCCTGTCTCTTACGCCCGTCACTGGATGATTGATCCTTCATGAGAGGGCAGTCTGGCATGCGATGCTCCTGGCTGCCACATCTTAAACAAGCGCCGAGGCGCTTCCAGCATTCCTCCGCCGAGTGGCCGAACTTTTCACAAAAGGTGCAAACCGCCATGACTTGCTTTTCCTCCTCCTTGACTTTCTTATTCTTCTGGGAGCTACTCCTTCTCCCGTTCCTCGACCTTTTCCTGCTATCACGGGGTTTGTAGGGCTCCGTGATGCTAAATTTCTCCTTCTTATTACGCCGATCCGACCGTCGGCTTGACTCTTCACCTTTGCCCTTTAATTTTTTTGACCTTTTCTAAGGTCCACTCACAGAGATACGCCAGCTGGACCATCTCTGCATAGGTACGGATATTTTGAGTCCCGAGCTGCTGAATGAAACTGGGTCTTAACCCGTCCATAAACCGATTGGCCTTCAATAAGTCGGTACTGACCAGATGAGTTGCATATGGCGCTAGCCTGGAAAATTGTAATTCATACTCGGCAACTGTCATCATTCCCTGACGTAGAGAAGCGAATTCCATAGCCTTTCTCTCCTTAACATGTTCTGAAAAATACTTGGCACATAATAAGGTAAGAAAACCTTCCCATGTGTGTGGTGCGTCAGCTGGCGGTGCCGGAACCGACTTCCACCATGTACGTGCATCTTTGTTGAGTTGAAAGGTAGCAAGACGCACTTTTTCCTGGTCTGTACATTATATGACGTCAAATATTCGGTTCATTTCATCGATCCAATTCTCAGCTTCATCTGGGTTCGAAGAACCATAAAAACGTGGGGGATTTAAGCTTCGAAAATTACGATGCAAGTCCCTAGCTCTTGCTCCTGTGCCCGCTTGGGCTATCGTTTACAGTGCCTGAGTGAGGCCCGCAACAGTCTGCTGCATACCATCCCAGTCTACGCGATGAGCCATTATAACAATAAGGTACCTGAGAGAAATAACAAGTTGTTAATTCCCATGGAATTTTGAAAGGAATTAATCTAGAGCTAATTTACTATCTTATCCTGGGCTCTACCTAATTCTCACATGGGTGGGAAAATTTCTTCCTTAGTTCATAGGTATGGGTCCTTAAACCTTGGACTTATCTTATGACATGGCTTTCTCCCTAAGTCCTTAGACTTAGGCTCTGATACCAACTTAACTGTCACGTCCCGAGCTTTTAATACAGCGAAAGATAATCTCGAGAAACGTGAACAACCGGCAAGGTAAGCCTCTTGCAAGCAAGAATAATCAGAGCGCAAGATAATCACACACATAAGATGCAATTGTACATCAATTTAATCAACCTTCACTTCCATTAATACTGATAAAAATCCAAGTACATAGACTATTCCAACTTAAATCTATTTGACTCAATAAAAATAAAATTACATGAACTCGATCTAGACATCATTAACTTCCTAAGTCTTCACTCTCAATTTTATGAGACTCTCATTCGCTCTCGGACCCATCACTTGAATAACTTGAATCTGAATCCGAATCACTTGCATCTCCTGAAAAGATTGGAAAGTAGGTAGTCAGCACACTTGCCCAGTAGGTATATGCACATCAACATGAAGGCAATATTAAAGTGATTAGCGTTTTAGCTCTAAAGAATAAGGTAAAATCATGCGAATGCGATAAATCATGTAAATAAACCAAAGTAATAAGACATGATCAACTTAAGATATGATTGAGCAAGCATGATCAAGCAAGAATATAATTATGGCCTTTCATGAATAAGAATGTAACGAGAATGTACTAGAACGTCATGTAACAAGCAAAGAAGTACTTTTTCGCTTAATAGCAAGTACTTCGTGAATTTCTATAGAAAATTTACTTCATGAGCCGTAGATATTTCACTTATTTATAAAGAAAGTACTCCCAGGATAATGCGACACCAGTAGCATCAGACCCCATGGTTTATAATAGTATGTTTCCGACAATCAGCCGAGGGGACTAGCATAGAGCCCTTGAACACAATCAGTGCTCAAACTGCATCTTCAAGTATAAATCAAGCTACTTCCACGTATATAGCAATAAAGTTGGCCACGCATGTAATAAGTTCAACGAATGTTCAAGACTTAGCGTCAATAAGAATGCACCAAATATAGATTCATGAGTTCAAGAAATGCATTAATAACTAAGTTATGCCTTGGAGAAAATTTGACAGCATAACGGTACGTTCTTTATCTTTTACAATTTATAATAGATATCTTTGAACAATGTTACAAGTCCTAGACTATCATTAGTCAATCTAGGATTATAGGAATATTAACCCTTGGGTCAAACCTCAGGTCAACAGTACTCAAGAAATTTAGCGGTCAAAAATTGGGCCGCTATATTGATATGGCGGTCTAATATTGGGCCGCTAGAGTGGGCTGAATCCAGAAAGAAATCGGTTTGGACTCAGAGAACTTGGCGGTCAGATACTGGACCGTTAATAGGCTGTAGCGGTCGAGTATTGAACCGTTAATGGACAGAATTTCAGAAAACGCCGGTAGTGCTTTCTAGACAATTGGGCTTTAATTAATACAACCAGCTCGGCGTCCTAGTGAGAATCCCAGACTCGCGGAGACTTACGGAGGCATTGAAATAAGATTTCCGAGTCCATTGGAAGGAATATCCAAAGGAGAGGTTATCAAGTCCAAGATTGTGTGCCTATAGTGCAAAGAGTGTAACTAATGCTCATATACGAGGATATATGCCAGGAACTTTACAGAAATGACTCTGAGATAAGAGGAGACTGTGTACTGTGATAAACCAACGTTCAATCTCGTTAATGTAGTGCTTAAACCATGATTTAATACAAGATTATATGGTTTTTGGACATGAAATTAGCATATGCTTAAAAATAATCACAAGTACCATAAAGAACATTAACTCACGATTACGAATCAGTAAATAAAAACCCAGAGTAGTAAATAACATTAAGATAGGTTAGAACATAGTTAACTAGGCTTATTTATAAGCTAAATGGACTGCTCTTAAATCCGCCCCGGATCGACAGAAAATAGAACATTGGCCGTCTATTATAGAGCCGTTACAGAAAGTTGGCGATTTATCATAAAGCCGCCAGAGGGACTTTAACGGTCTATTTCTGGTCCGCCAGAGGTTTCATAAAAATCACGTTTCAAGGTGACTAGCGGTTTATCGTAGGGCCGCTGTACAAGGTTGGCGGTCGAAGATTAGGCCGCTAGAGCACGTCTCATAGTAAATTAAATAAGAAGAAACTAATGTTTAAAATGCATCATGTCTGGAAATCAACATGTATAAACTTCCCTATCATGATAGAACGAAGGTTAGGCTAACAATATGCATGGGATTTCTGTGAATTAATGAGAGAGTTTCTCTTAACTTAATTAGGGCTAAGAATATGCATGGATGTATACTAGATGCCTAAAACATGAAATTCTTGATGCATAGTTCATAAAATCTAGTAAAACAAGAGGGCTTTTATCCCTAGAATGATATTTTAGCCGTTCATGAGATGACCTACCTTTGTCCTGGACCTTTAACTTCAAATTTAAGGCTGGATGCTACCCCTAGTTCGTTGCACTTCTTGTGACAAATCAGCAACTTCACGTTGCCCTAACTCCTTACTCTCTTGACCTATGGACATGAAATTTGGAGGGTAAGAAGAAGATATTAAGGGGAACAAAAAGTTCTAAAGGATCAGGTTCTAAATACCTCGATTTGATTTTCTAATTCTTGATCTTCATCGGGCTTTCGCACAGTTTCCTGGGTCGCTAATGTGGAACCAGCAGCTTTGCAGGCTCCTAACTTCTTGTGTGCTTGATCTCCTAGCATGAAATTTTGAGAGATGTTAGTCCTATGTATTAGGAATAAAAACTTCAAAAGAACCTACCTGAAATAATACCTCCTTACCTTAGTTCCACGCGAGCCAAATGTAAGGGTCGCACAAGTGAAATCTAGGGTCTATTTATAGGGTTTTGCTAGGGTTTCGTGGATTAGATCAATTCTAGAGTCCCTAGTTGGTACTATCCTGACTTCTGAGAGTCCTTAAGATGCTTGCTAGTCCTCCCATCTCGATCTCTAGGAGATAAAATATTAAAAATCTAATCTTTTTGCTCTTTCTTCAACTCACGGAACTGACAGAAAGTAGCGGTCTAGGACTAGACCGCCATATGTCCCTTAGTGATTTTACGATAGACCGCCATTATGTTTGGATGCCGAATTTGAAATTCATTCAAACTCTATTTTCATCTTATCCACTTAATTATCTAAATAGGGAGTGTTTATCCCTTATATTCCGTGAATAAACTAATTAACCTTCTAGAATATTGGCCAAACTTCATGGGCTTGGTCCTTAAGTCCTTTGGGCTTTATTTAAATAAGCTAGGTAAATTGGTTATCATACTTGGGCCTTAGTAATGATTTGATTAACCCAGAAATTTATTTATTAATCCATTTTGGTCTTTAAAAATTCTTATAAATATTTAAAAAATTCTTAAATACTTCAGAAATATTTTATAAAATTTCCGGGGCATTATAATAATTCTTCAAATTCACTAATTCATCTCTTCAAATGAGAGCCCTTGGTCTCCTATTTATAGGAGAGGCCAGAGGGTACAAAAGACCTTACTTGCCCCTAACAAATGAAGAAAAGACCCCGCTATCCCGGGGGTAACTATAAGCAACCTACGACCCCTAATTAGACCCACTAGCTAATCTAGCCTTTGGGGCCCAATTAACAGACCCACTTAGAACCAAATACTAAATAAAAAGAAACTACATCATAATAAAAAGTGAAAAATTTATAGCGTCGCCGGGCCCGACCCAATGGGCCATGCGACGGGAGCAACCTCTCCACCAAAAGGTTTGGGCCGCCGAGTCCCCACTTTGATGTCCTCATCATGCTCACATTGGGAAATGTGAGAAAAAATGTTACCAAAAATGTCGACATTCCATTGCTTCAAAGTATACTTCAGCCGTCTAAGCTTGAGGACCAGTTTATGCAGATGTGAGGCAAACAGGGGAAGTTCCCCGCAATCCTTCACCGTACTGAGGAAGGACTCATGACGCACCCACATATTCTGAAATATAAAAGGCTTTGGGCCTAGATTAGGACCATTCATGAACCTCACCATCAGAGGAGAATGATCAAAATAAGCCCTTGCAAGATGGGTGATTCTGGTTGAAGGAAAAGCAGCGAGCCAAGCATGATTGTAAAAACCTCTATCCAATCTCGCAAAGATGGAGCGGCTGCCAACTTGACCATTCCACCAAGTGAATTGAGGCCCATCAAAGCCAGCATCAATGATAGAGGATGCTTGAATGAAGGAGTTAAAGTCGTTCACGCTAGAGGATATGGAAGAGTAGCCACCCTGTTTTTCAGCAACAGAGCAAATAGCATTGAAGTCACCCGCGAGGAACCAAGGAGCATTGACAGAGGCCGCAAATTGAGAGAGATGTGCCCATAGGGAACGCCGTTTAGTGACAGTGCATTTGGCATAGACCACAGAAATATAAGCATCAGGTTGCTGAACATCCCCTACTGCAAGAGTAAGAAATTGAGGGTGGCAAACCAAACAAGAAAGAGTAATCGTGTTTTTCTAGAAGACCCAAATTTTAGGATGATCATCCAAGTTGAAAACAAAGTTATGAAAATCTGCATTTCTACACACTTGGTGGATGTGAGAGTTTGATACCATAGGCTCCAAAATAGCAAAGAAAGCACCGTTGTGTTGCAACACTAATTGATGGATACGAGAGACAGTGTTCACATTGCCCACACCACGGGCGTTCCATATGATACCAACCATCATAAATCCAAATCGTCTTTGGAAATTTGAGAGCGCTAGCCGACCTCGTAGACAGATGTATGCCCTCTGCCGATGGCATATATTTCTTACGGAGTCTTTTTCTTTTAGCTGGTACAATTTTCGTGAGAGATTCAGGGGGAGGGGCACCGAGAGAGGAGGCAGAGTCCTCCGATATTTTTGCCAATTGGACAAATAAATCCCCATCCACAGAAGGAGCATCTTCAGCAAGGATGTCGCCTGTGATTTCGTCAAGACCCAATTCAGAGAATTTATTGGCTATGAAGATCTGAAATGCTTGAAGGTTTTTAATGGCAGCCAAACGGTCAAGCACGATCGAATCCCTGGGCCTCAAAGCCCCATCAGCTGATAGAGATGATGAAACAAACACATCCTGCTGTGTCCGCACACCCATATGAGTAGCATTATTTTCTATGATGGGGCTAAGATCCGTGGCAGGGGCCTCATCACAGCAAGGAGGATCCGGTATGGCAGGATTACCTTTATCATAGGAAGAGTCAAGCAACACGTTCTGAGAATCATCAAGGATAGGCGGAGCTGCCTAATCCATAATAAACCGATTCACGGCCCTGTCCTATGGCTGAGTTCCCTTGGAAGCTTCATCTATCACAACTGGGGCCAGGGACAAATCAGGAGGAGGTTTATCTTGCCAACTCGGCTGCTTGCCTCGTCCCGCCACTGCACAATTAATAATATTTCTTGAGGAGGACGGGATATCTGGACTAATACCACTCTGCAAGGGACACCTCTGATTAGCTTCCGCTTGTGGAATACCGGCAACAATCTGCTTCTGTAGCATGTTATGTTTGAGACAATCCTTGTCTTCGTGCCCCAGTTTCCTAAAGGCCGAACAAAAGAAGGGAACAAACAAGGGAACCAAGGGTTGCTTCATGCCATCTTCTCCAACACCAATCCATATTTCAGTAGGAATCGGTTTAGATACATTCGTTTCCACACAGATGCGGGCTCCTTCCAGACGGCTTAAAGACTTTCTGGCAGGACCAATCTTCAGCAGGAGATCGACAGATGAAGTAATAGATGAAAGAGCGCCATAGCTATAGAAGCAGGGGGAAGCATAGGCAGATGGAACCAAACTGGAACCATAGGGGATTCTAGGCCCAGACGGAACCACGGAGACCAATGAAAAATCTTCACAGTCTGGCTGAGAATAACCCAATCTCCCTCTTCCACACGCGGATAAAATCTTCGTAGCAGATGAGCCTAATCATAACATTGACGTCGATCATACCTAGAGGCATAAACAGTGTCCTTGACGTTCCACGAATCCCGTAGCGTCTTCTTGATGTCTTCAAGCGGGGGGTGGTCCTTGTAAAACTTGAAAATCAGACAGAGCTTGAATGGATCAGAAATTGTCGCGAGTTCCTCTACAGTAAAAAGGATAGCCGGCATCACGCTATGGGTAACCGGGCATACATGCTTGCATGCAAGTCTGAAAGGCACGTCGCGCTGTAGCTCCTCTAAGGTATCCTGCCGCGAGGAAGCAGCAACCGCATAAGATTTGGTTGGCAGAGGAGAAGAGAACGTCTTGACGAAATCCAGCGGAGGGGGGGAGCCGTCCCAGCCCGGGCCCCCCATGGGGGCGGCCATGGAGGGACGAGGAAGACTGTCAGGTGGGAAACCCTAGTAGAGAGCGGCCCTGATTCAATATATTTTTGGCTGTCACTTTAAACCACAAGGCTATCATATTTACATGTTTGCTAGTACATTCTTGTTACATGACTTTCTAGTGCATATAGCCTTTACAAGATTATGGAAAGTACATTCTCGTTACATGCTAGTACATTCTCATTCATGATAAATCAAATTTACATTCATGTTATAATCTTACTTGATCATGTTCTCATATTCCTTATTTCTATCCCATCAGGTTACTTATGTTACCTTGGTTTTGTTCGTGTAGCTCATCACATTTTCATATTCTTATTTTCTAGAGCTAAAATGTTAACTACTTAAATATTGCCTTCATGTTGATACGAAGTTACCTACTGGGCAAGTGTGCTCATTACCCTACTTTCTAATCTTTTCAAGAAATGATAGTGGGTCGGATTCGGACTATTCAAGTGGCGATTCCGAGAGTGAATGAAGAATGGAGTGAAGCCTAGTAGTGTCTTAGTTATAATCATGATGTAATTTTTCTTTTTATCGAGTCTAGTTGCCCTTATGTCAAGGAAGTCAAATATCAATGTACTTTGATTATTATTATTCAATAAAGTGAAGATTTGAGTACATGACCTTGTGCATTCCTCTTTTATGTGTGAATGTTAGCGCTCTGATTATATTGCTCGCTTGAGGCATACTAGCCGACTGCTCATGTTCCCGAGTTCCTTCCGTTGTACCTATATCTCGGGGCATAACATGCCCATTCTTCTTCCTGACGGGCACAATGTTGGCTAGCTAGATAGTATACTGATTTTCTTCCACGAAGCCCACATCAATGAGCTTGTCAACTTCTTTACATATTTGTGTGATCAGCTTCGGCCTCATATGCCGGGGAGGCTGTTTCACTGGCTCGACCTTTAGGTCTATGGATAGGATATGTTGGGAGACTGTAGGGCTAAGCCTCCGCATTTCTTTGTAGTTCCAAGCGAAACAGTCCCAAAATTCTTGTAGCAGCTGCATGTAGAGCTTTTGTTCTTCTGGGGAGAGCTGGGCACTAAGAAATGTCAGCCTAGGATCATCCTCGCTTCCCAGATTTACTTCTATTAATTCATTGACCGTAGCTTGGCCGCCGTCTTCAATTTCTGGAGGTGATGGCTGCAAGTCGATGAAGTCTTCATTATCATCTTCAACTTCCAATGCTTCCAACTCTTATTTATATTACCCCCATCTTTCTGGGAGAGCCTCTGATTGGGCTTGTTGCAGGCGTACAGGCTGCTCAGCTGACGAGCAATCCGATCCCTTGACTTTGACCAGTGTATTTGCAATTCCAAAGGGCTAACATATGCTCAATGCGGGTCCGAGGGCAAGACAACTCGGCTCTGAGTTATATAGAGGTGGCTTTGCCATAGTATCATCTTGGGCAAATGAATCTCTGGTAGGAGTGGCTTGTTCCTCTCCAGGCATAGTTTCAATGGCAGATATCATCTGATCGTGCTCACTGAGCATTTCCATGATCGGTTCCAGCTGGAACAGAGTTATGGCCAGGGATGATTTGTGATTGGAACATTTCCCTTCCTGCTCAAAATCTTCATCCCCGATGTCGTTGGTTGTGTCAAATTTGGCTTGAAACGCCATTCCTTCATGAGAGACCTCTTCCCAACACTTGCACATGGTCGAGGCTTCGGGCTTGTGTGGTTCGGGCTGACATGGTAGAGACAGTTCTGACAATTGTCGAAGTGACTCGACGCACTCATATTCTACCGGGTGATTGTCATAAGTTGCCCCCGATATGTCTTCACTTGCTGAGACAAAGGTAGAGATTGTGTCCACCTCATAGCGTCCCCCATAATAGTATTTCTCCAGTGTGAACCCTAGCCCAGGGTTCTGGGAGATGCGCTTTAGCTCCTTGTCCAAGTTGGCAGAATACCAAAGCTTCTTGAATGACTCCCTTTCTTCACGAGACTAAAACGAAGGAATCTGCAGCTTCCTGGACAGATCGATTACTCTGTCTGCTATGAACACCAAGCCTTGAATTGGGACCATCGGGTTGTCTAGGTCCTCCGGAATGTGGCAATCATCATCTTGTTGTGCGGCATGTGACTCTGCCACATAGAATAGACTGGTGGGGAGCTGCTGAATGGGCCACCTCCAATATTTTGTAGGACTCGACTTTCGAATTATCGAGGCTCGCTATCGGTTTAATAAGTCCATGAGGGACTTTAATGCGTCCATAGAGTCGCTCGACCCTGACTTCACTCACCTCGGGATAGGTTGCAGAAAGTGTAGCTCTATTGATATCCCCAGTGCTGGCGATATCTAGCATTGCCCGGGACCTTCCATGATCAGGCGGCGGTGGTGGAAACTAGTTGCCACTCTGGGCTTCTTTTTTTGTTTTGGAGGGAGCCTTTGGCCTGGCGGCCTCCCGGGACTACTCCATATAGAGGGAGGCGTCTAACATATAGCATTCAAATACTTCAAACGGGTGGAGGTCAGCAAATATCCTTTCCTCCTTCTCATCTCGGCTATATGTAATACATTGATGCAGTGTAGATGGAACCACCAGGTTTTCATACAACCATGGCCGGCCAAGCAACGCCTTATACGAGGTATCGGAGTTGATGACATGGAACTGCACTCTCGTTGTGAACTCCACCATAGTGAGGGTAAATTTCGCCACTCCCAGCAGGACTTCAAACTTTTGATTGAAGCCGACGATCCGCATATCCCCGACCTTGGTGAGATGGACATCAAAATAATATTTCTGGTAGGTTCGATAGGGGAGTATATTCACTGATGCGCCCGGATCTACCAAAATTCTGTTCAGCGACTGGCCATTCAACTGCCACCTCATGTACAATGGCCTATTATGGCTGATAGTAGGAAGCAACATATCTTCCTCAATAAATGTCATACTTGCCTCTGGCAGTGCCTCTGCCAAATAGCTTTCATACTGTGCGGGAGTTTGCAGAGCCGCAATGATGGCCGGATGGGTTTCCTCAGTTAGAGAGAGAATATCCCAGATGGTGAACCTTGCTGGAAGCTTTTTTAGTAGTTTAATTATCCGGCTCCCAGCTCGGACATTGGAGAGTTTCATTTCTTCCACCCATCTTGGCTTAGGAGGGTCTAGTGCAGCAGTCTCGGATGGTCCTGCCTCATCGAGCTTTGGCTCTGAATTATTCTGTTGTGTTGTATCGTTATTTTGTTGACCCTTGGTGCATAGGACAGGGCTAGTCCTGCCTTCATCTTGTGGACCGAAAGGCTCGGGAGGCTGCGGGTGAGTGCCCCCAGTAACTGAACTAGCTTCTTGACAAGGATGCTTCCCTTTGGCTGCCTTTAGAAATTCAGCAAGAGAGGGGATGTCAGTACCCTCTTTGTTCTGTGCATATATCCCTGGCGGAGGAGGGATCTGAATTCCTCTGACCTCTGGAGAGGGTATTTGATAGGGTTTGTAATACCCCGGATCCTTGGTGGATCTTTGTTGGATCTTTACTGGGTCTTTCGGATCCTTTTTGGTGAGTTTCGGATCGCTTTGGTGGCTTCCGAGTCGAGTTTTACGAGCCGTGTGGGTTTTTCTCTCGTACAAGTTGCGGAACCCTACGGTGAGTTTAATTCTCAATTCATCGACTCGTGAACGCTACAGCTGCGATGTACTCTCCGAGCCGGTCGTTTTGACTATTTTTGTATATTTTTCTGAATTATTACATTTTCAGCTCAATTATCGGATTTTCAGAAATTAGAAAAATTTCTAATTTCTTCTTTTTATATCCTTCTCTCTCTCCCCCACTCTCGCACGATCTCCCTCTCTCATCCCTTTCTCACCCTCTCTTTCCCTCTCTCGTTCTCTCTCGTCTGTGGGCCATTCGGCGCGGGGCGCGCACCGTTGCGGAGCTGGCCAAGGCGGGGACGCGATGGAGTGATTGGGATGCGGTCTAGGGCGGCGAATGGAGCGTGGGATGGCGCGATCCCTCGGTGGATTCCGAGATGGCGTCGTTCGTGGTTTTGGAGATTTCGGCGTGGTTTAGTCCCGTCGGGGCACGGTTTCTTCGGTGGAGGTAGGGTGACGGATCCTCACTTCTTTCTGCTTGTTTTCCCTGCCATTGCACGTCGTTCGGCACGGAAATGGCTGAGTTTGGGCTTGTTTTGCCTAAACCGTGATTTTTGGGTTTAGTAGGGTTCACCGGAAGACGACAACCATTTGCAGCGTAGTTAGTATCAAATTGACCGCTGGGATGTCTGGATCCCATTCATGTTAGTTTCGTGTTGATCGGTGGTCATTCGAGGCCGGTAGGAGCCCGGGAACCTCGTTGACTCGTTTAGGGTCGATTCGTTGGAATCACCCCGATCTCTCGTTTTAGTGATTGCATGTGGGCTTTTTAGCCTCCTAGTGTTGTTTTCCATCGTGTGCCTTTGTTTCCCCTGCGCTTCGGCGTGAATGGGGTGTGGAACAGCCCGATTTGGCGTTTCCACTATTTTCCAGTCGTGATCGGTGTAGCGGTCATTCCAGGGACCATCACAGTCCCTGACGGCCCTATGACAGACCGTCACAGCGTCTGGGCGTTTTTAGTTTTCGTGGCTGTGGGAGTGTGACGGCCCAAGGGAGGCGCGTCACAGCTCTCTGACGCGTCCGGTGTGATGTGTCACGCTTATTTTGTCATTTTATGTTTTGGGTAAGTCGGTTCCCCTGACGCGCCTGCCCTTGTGCGTCAGGCTTGTGTAACGCGCCTGCCCCAGGCCGTTACGTTCAGTTTGACCGATTTTGACTGTTCGTCTAATGGTAGTGTCCCCGTGCGTTACAGCGTTGTAACGTGCCTGCCCCAGGCTGTTACGTGCTGTTTTGGCCGAGTTGGGTGGTTGTGTCTTTGGCTCTAACGGCCACGCCCCCATGTGTCAGGCTTGTGTAACGCGTCCGTGATGGACCGTTACGTGCCTTTCTGCTAGTGGTTTCTTGACTTGAGCCAGTTGGCCCTGACACGCCTGCTTTGCTGCGTTAGGCTGTGTAACGCGCCTGGTCTAGTGCGTTACGTGGTTCGAGTTGTCATTTTAAGTTTGAGGTCTGTTGGCCCTGACTGCCCGGGTCGGGCGCGTCAGAGCGGTGTAACGCGCCTGGTGTAGGCCGTTACGTGCCTTGTGTGTTTTAGATGTTGGTTAGGCGGTGTGTGTGTGTGACGGCTCTTTCTCCGACCGTCACATTGCTGTAGCACGTCTGCATTAGACCGCCACAGTTGGAGTGTAACGGCTAGAGTTAGACCGTCACATTCGTGTAACGGTCTAAGGGTGGTGCGTTACAGTCCTTGTGCTCCGATTTTCGTCGTTTCGGTTTCTGCTTGTCTTGGCTTGACCTTGTGGCCTGCCCATTTTCCGGTGGATGTCTCCTGACATCCTATGAGGGCTAAGACTACGTTGTAAGATAGCCAGGAGTCTTCTCGCTTGAGGTAGGATTCTTTTCCTACTTTAGAGTTGTTGTTGTTGTCTGGTTCCGGTCAACCCGGTGTGGCCCAGTGGTTGACGGGTAACCGTGTGTGTGTCTCGACGGTTCTGTCCAGTTCGAGACTTTGGTTCAGGATGCCTCGAGGTACTGTGTTACCTTGGTTTATGTGTCCAGGTGTGCTGAGGGTTCTTGGTGTTCCCTCAGGTCTCTGTGAGTCGATTCCTGTGGAGTGTCGTTTCCTCTGGCTTAGGGTTAGACCGATTGGCAGCTTGTCCCGCTGTCTGTGACGATCTTGCCTTTGAGTCATTCGACTCAAGGATCGTTACGTGGTAGGTCTAGTTACCTTATCCCGAGTTTGTCGGCAGTGGTTGTGCTGCCATTGGTGCCTCGAAGTACGTGGCGTGGGGCGTTCTTGCCTGCCTGTACTTTAGCACTTGTGTTTTGAGTCTCTATGTCATGTGAGCCTCCGCTTGTTGTAGCCCTAAGGCCTTTGAGTTGCCGACCCGTTAGCGGATGGCGGAGGGGTGTTCCCGTGATACGGTTTGTAAGCTAGTTCCGTGGGCTCCCAGCCAACGGTAGCGTCCTACTGAGGGAGAAAACTAGCTAGAGAACATGGCTTAGGCTAGAGCCAGTGTGTGCACACGTTGTAAGGGACTGAGGACTTACGCCGATGGGCGTGACCCTGACTAGTTACTTGTCCTCTTGTTCTGTCATTGCTGTTGTTCCTGCTTTGGTTCAGTGCGTGTCTGCGACTCTGCCGTGGTTTCAGCGGTACCGTAGGCGAGACACTTGTGGTGCAGCATAAGACGTCAGTGGACGCAGCTAGCTGTTCTTCTGGTGAGGAGGTGCTTCCGTCACGTGACTCTCGGCGTTTCTTGTGCGTCGTGACCTTTCCGAGTTAGCCCTCTCGTGGCCTTACTCGAGGTCTGTGTGGCGTTGTGTGCACGACGTTCTAGTCGTGTGTGCCGTCGTGTTTGTCCGTCGTCTGTCTAGATCTTTTCTAGACTTTTATTTGTCCTTGCAGGTCTTTGCCTTAGACCTGGCGTCGTGTCGGCAGATTGGTAACTCCTGACTTTGTCAGTTCAGAGTCGCCCTTCCGTCGCTGCCTGGAGTAGTTTGGGGTGTCGAGGTTAGTTCGGCAGCCGCTTGTCTGGCGTGGATTCTCCCCATTTCCTGCTTGTTCCCTACTCCTACTCCCCGTCTGTTCTTTACTGCTTCTAGAGTAGTTTTACAGTTTAGTAGTGTAGCTTTTCCTGCTTTGCAACACTTGTTGTTTCTGCTGTTGCTTCCGTCCTATTTCCGTGTTCTGTGTGTTTTTCAGTGGGGATTCGCGTGACCCCTACTAAGCCTCTGTTTGGAGACTCACCCCTACTTTTCAGGTGGGCGTCGTCTCTGTTCGTGGTTCCTGGCGTGGCGTGTTCGTAGCTGCCAGCGGTACCTGCGTCGGGTTTCCCTCGACCTCAGTGTACGTTCTTTTCCTGTGGCCTGTACTTGCCTTTAATTTCATGGACTGGACTCTGGTATAATTGTTAAATTGAAACTGTTAATTAAAAAGTAATTTTATTTCTGCTACTTCAGCAAACCGATCTAATGAAATTTAATTGCTTACTGTTCTATCTATGTGGCTTCAATGTACTCTACACATGCCTTTTTCCCTTCGGAGCTTTACCGCTCTTGGGAGGCCTCGCGGGTTCCAAGTGGTATCACGTGTATTCGGTAGTCCTATCGGGTATACCTGGTATCTGGGATCCGGGTCACTACAGCTGGTATTAGAGCAGTGTTCTGAGATGTTCGAAGTTCTTTTCTGAGCTATCAGAGCATTGTTGTGTGAAGTACATGGGAATCCGAGATATTGCAGTATCCAGAGTCCTTAAAGTCCAGTACAGGCTTTTGCTGGCTTAGGTGTTGCGATGATTTGTCGCGTTGTTTTCTTTGTGTGTTGTTCAGGTTGCTGTTGACCTTTGGCCTTGGTCTGATGACCGTACACGTTCTCACGTTGTTTTGGTCGTCTCGGCTTGAGTCTATTCAACTCCTGATGTGTCTCACTTCTGTTGAAGTGCTTGATTTGATTCCGTGGTTGAGAAGTTGCTCAGGCAAGCTAGGATTTTCCCTTCCTAGTGAGCTTTTGTGGTTGAGCTAATTGCTTCTTGTTTCTTCTGGTGGAATCTTTTCGAGGTTTGCCTTGGAATTGCTATCTTGGCGATGCTTTTGTCCAGTGTCTGCTTAAGTGCGGACAGTGTTTATTCTTTGCCTGATCTGCTCTTTGCTATACGGTTTCTTAGCTTTGGACTCCATTATGGTGTTAAGAGCTGTTGTGCACCGTGTTTGTCGTGCTGTGTCCAGCGGCCGATGTGTTGTGAAGGCTCATTTACCGTTTTCAGGACGTGAAGGTAAGCTGAGACTAGCTTTTTCCTTGTGCCTTGTGCTGAAGCTGGTACTCCTCTTCTTTGCGCTTAGGCTTCTTGTGATCGGTTATTCCCCAGATCAGTACTCTTGGCGTGTTACGTTGTGATTTTTAAGAGTTGCGATGGCGCCGAGTGTGTGCTGAGAGGCGGATACCGAGGTCTTTTCTGGTGCCAGCATTGTCGTTTGTGAATATTGGGGAATCTGTCAGCATTCCTTGCTGATTGAGTACCCTCTGTTCCGCATACCTTCTTTTGGGTGTTGTGCTCTCGAGGCGTGATCGTGGTCCTTGAGGTGCGTTCCCAGAGATTGTTGTTTCTCGTTATCATGGGTCCTTTCTTGGTGAGCAGTCTGATGCGTGACCCGTTCTTTGTGGTCGTGTGTTTAGCTATTCTTATACCTTGATGTGATCCTGCTTGCAGTTGTGTTCCATGGTTCTGTGTTCTGTACGGAGCCGGAATCCTGCAAGTGTTGTTGTTATCGTTTGATCGCTGTTTCTCTATGATTTTGTGTCTCTGTCTTGGACCGTGACCTTGTCAGTTAGCTTGTTGCACTCCCTTTCTCCGGTAGAGTTAGCTTGCGACTCGATCGGACGTTATATCTGAGTGAGTGCTGACTTGATTGTGTTTGTGGTCCGATGCTGTTGTCGTTGGCGTCCTGTGTACCAGGTGTTCTCTGTCACCTTTGGCACTGGAGCCGATGATGTGGTCGAGCTGTCAGCTGAGAGGACTGTGTCTCCCCGTGTAAGCTGCTGCTTGTCGTGCTGTCGTTGTGTTTCTCAGTATCGATTGTTTGTTGTTGTGGCAGTCGTGTCTCCATTTCTGGTGAGACGTAAATGACGTTGCCCTATTTCGGAGGTGTCAAAATTGTGCTCACTTGGGTGCCGTGCCCTTTTGTGGATTGTTGCCTTGAGATCCACAGCGTGTGCCTGTAATTGTGATCTGACGATGTCCTACGAGCCGTGTTTTTCGAGATCTGTATTGCCGTGCTTCCGACAGTGTTGTTGGCTGATGCGTGATGTGCATTGCCGATGTTTGGGTTGTTCTTCCCTTGCTTCTCCTTTGCTAGTCCTTAAATTTCAAGGGTGAAATTTCTTAAAGGAGGGGAGGATGTAATACCCCGGATCCTTAGTGGATCTTTGTTGGATCTTTATTGGGTCTTTCGGATCCTTTTTGGTGAGTTTCGGATCGCTTTGGTGGCTTCCGAGTTGAGTTTTACGAGCCGTGTGGGTTTTTCTCTCATACTAGTTGCGGAACCCTACGGTGAGTTTATTTCTCAATTCATCGACTCGTGAATGCTACAGCTGCGATGTACTCTCCGAGCCGGTCGTTTTGACTATTTTTACGTATTTTTATGAATTATTGCATTTTCGGCTCAATTATCGGATTTTCAGAAAATAGAAAAATTTCTAATTTCTTCTTTTTATATCCCTCTCTCTCCCCCACTCTTGCACGATCTCCCTCTCTCCTCCCTTTCTCACCCTCTCTTTCCCTCTCTCGTTCTCTCTCGTCTGTGGGCCATTCGGCGCGGGGTGCGCACCGTTGCGGAGCTGGCCAAGGCGGGGACGCAATGGAGTGATCAGGATGCCGTCTAGGGCGGCGAATGGAGCGTGGGATGGCGCGATCCCTCGGTGGATTCTGAGATGGCGTCGTTCGTGGTTTTGGAGATTTCAGCGTGGTTTAGTCCCCTCGGGGCACGGTTTCTTCGGTGGAGGTAGGGTGACGGATCCTCACTTCTTTCTGCTCGTTTTCCCAGCCATTACACGTCGTTCGGTGCGGAAACGGCTGAGTTTGGGCTTGTTTTGCCAAAACCGTGATTTTTGGGTTTAGTAGGGTTCGCCGAAAAACGGCAACCATTTGCGGCGTAGTTAGTATCAAATTGACCGCTGGGATGTCTGGATCCCATTCATGTTAGTTTCGTGTTGATCGGTGGTCATTTGAGGCCGGTAGGAGCCCGGGAACCTCGTTGACTCGTTTAGGGTCGATTCGTTGGAATCGCCCCGATCTCTCGTTTTAGTGCTTACATGTGGGCTTTTTTGCCTCCTAGTGTTGTTTTCCATCGTGTGCCTTTGTTTCCCCTGCGCTTCGGCGTTAATGGGGCGTGGAACGGCCCGATTTGGCGTTTCCACTGTTTTCCCACCGTGACCGGTGTAGCGGTCGTTCCAGGGACCGTCACAGTCCCTGACGGCCCTACGACAGACCGTCACAGCGTCTGGGCGTTTTTAGTTTTCGTGGCTGTGGGAGTGTGACAGCCCAAGGGAGGCGCGTCACAGCTCTCTGACGCGTCCGGTGTGATGCGTCATGCTTATTTTGTCGTTTTATGTTTTGGGTAAGTCGATTCCCCTGACGCGCCTGCCCTTGTGAGTCAGGCTTGTGTAACGCGCCTGCCCCAGGCCGTTACGTTCAGTTTGACCGATTTTGACCGTTCGAGTCGGTTCGTCTAACGGTAGTGTCCCCGTGCGTTACAGCGTTGTAACGTGCCTGCCCCAGGCTGTTACGTGTTGTTTTGGCCGAGTTGGGTGGTTGTGTCGTTGGCTCTAACGTCCACGCCCCCATGCGTCACGCTTGTGTAACGCGTCCGTGATGGACCGTTACGTGCCTTTCGGCCAGTGGTTTCTTGACTTGAGCCAATTGGCCCTGACACGCCTGCTTTGCTGCGTTAGGCTGTGTAACGCGCCTGGTCTAGTGTGTTACGTGGTTCGAGTTGTCGTTTTAAGTTTGAGGTCTTTTGGCCCTGACGGCCCGGGTCGGGCGCTTCAGAGCGGTGTAACGCGCCTGGTGTAGGCCGTTACGTGCCCTGTGTATTTTAGATGTTGGTTAGGGCGGTGTGTGTGTGACGGCTCTTTCTCCGACCGTCATGTTGCTGTAGCGCGTCTGCATTAGACCGCCACAGTTGGAGTGTAACGGCTAGAGTTAGACCGTTACATTCGTGTAACGGTCTAAGGGTGGTGCGTTACAGTCCTTGTGCTCTGATTTTCGTCGTTTCGGTTTCTGCTTGTCTTGGCTTGACCTTGTGGCCTGCCCATTTTCCGGTGGATGTCTCCTGACATCCTATGAGGGCTAAGACTACGTTGTAAGATAGCCAGGAGTCTTCTCGCTTGAGGTAGGATTCTTTTCCTACTTTAGAGTTGTTGTTGTCTGGTTCCGGTCAACCCGGTGTGGCCCAGTGGTTGACGGGTAACCGTGTGTGTGTCTCGACGGTTCTGTCCAGTTCGAGACTTTGGTTCAGGATGCCTCGAGGTACTGTGTTACCTTGGTTTATGTGTCCAGGTGTGCTGAGGGTTCTTGGTGTTCCCTCAGGTCTCTGTGAGTCGATTCCTGTGGAGTGTCGTTTCCTCTGGCTTAGGGTTAGACCGATTGGCAGCTTGTCCCGCTGTCTGTGACGATCTTGCCTTTGAGTCATTCGACTCAAGGATCGTTACGTGGTAGGTCTAGTTGCCTTATCCTGAGTTTGTCGGCAGTGGTTGTGCTGCCATTGGTGCCTCGAAGTACGTGGCGTGGGGCGTTCTTGCCTGCCTGTACTTTAGCACTTGTGTTTTGAGTCTCTATGTCATGTGAGCCTCCGCTTGTTGTAGCCCTAAGGCCTTTGAGTTGCCGACCCGTTAGCGGATGGCGGAGGGGTGTTCCCGTGATACGGTTTGTAAGCTAGTTCCGTGGGCTCCCAGCCAACGGTAGCGTCCTACTGAGGGAGAAAACTAGCTAGAGAACATGGCTTAGGCTAGAGCCAGTGTGTGCACACGTTGTAAGGGACTGAGGACTTACGCCGACGGGCGTGACCCTGACTAGTTACTTGTCCTCTTGTTCTGTCGTTGCTGTTGTTCCTGCTTTGGTTCAGTGCTTGTCTGCTACTCTGCCGTGGTTTCAGTGGTACCATAGGCGAGACACTTGTGGCGCAGCATAAGACGTCAGTGGACGCAGCTAGATGTTCTTCTGGTGAGGAGGTGCTTCCGTCACGTGACTCTCGGCATTTCTTGTGCGTCGTGACCTTTCCGAGTTAGCCCTCTCGTGGCCCTACTCGAGGTCTGTATGGCGTTGTGTGCACGACGTTCTAGTCGTGTGTGCCATCATGTTTGTCCGTCGTCTGTATAGATCTTTTCTAGACTTTTGTCTGTCCTTGCAGGTCTTTGCCTAAGACCTGGCGTCGTGTCGACAGATCGGTAACTCCTGACTTTGTCAGTTCAGAGTCGCCCTTCTGTCGCTACCTGGAGTAGTTTGGGGTGTCGAGGTTAGTTCGGCAGCCGCTTGTCTGGCACAGATTCTCCCCCTTTCCTGCTTGTTCCCTACTCCTACTCCCCGTCTGTTCTTTACTGCTTCTAGAGTAGTTTTACAGCTTAGTAGTGTAGCTTTTCCTACTTTGCTACACCTGCTGTTTTTGCTGTTGCTTCCGTCCTATTTCCGTGTTCTGCATGTTTTTCAGTGGGGATTCGTGTGACACCTACTAAGCCTCTGTTTGGAGACTCACCCCTACTTTTCAAGTGGGCGTCGTCTCTGTTCGTGGTTCCTGGCGTGGCGTGTTCGTAGCTGCCAGTGGTACCTGCGTCGGGTTTCCCCCAACCTCAGTGTACGTTCTTTTCCTGTGGCCTATACTTGCCTTTAATTTCCTGGATTGGACTCTGGTATAATTGTTAAATTGAAACTGTTAATTAAAAAGTAATTTTATTTCTGCTACTTCAGCAAACCGATCTAATGAAATTTAATTGCTTACTATTCTATCTCTATGGCTTCAATGTACTCTACACATGCCTTTTTCCCTTCGGAGCTTTACCGCTCTTGGGAGGCCTCGCGGGTTCCAAGTGGTATCACATGTATTCGGTAGTCCTACCGGGTATACCTGGTATCCGGGATCCGGGTCGCCACAGGGTTGCTCCCCCCCGAAGATGATGTTGTGATTAGTCGGAGGCGGGCACCCCCATTTTCGGCTTGACCAGGTTGCATGAGCAGCGGTTGTGGCTTCAATGTGACTTGCCTCGACGGATGGTGTGAAGCATGTGTCTTCTTCGTCCTCTTCCCCTGGTAGGCTAAAAAAAGTTGACAAGGTATTGCAAGAGAATGTTGCCACCCTTTTGGTGCTTCGGGCTTTTCTTTTCTTCTTTTGTTCCTTCTTAGGTGGCGCTTGCCCCCTGAACAAGCTACTATCTTCTTTTGTCTTTTCTGGTTCTTCTTTCTACTCTAGGGAAAGTTGCTCAAACTGCTTCCATGGCATATGATCTTTCATTAGTAGAGGCTGCAACTTAGGTTGTTCATACTCATCTAGTCCTTTTATGTAGGCTTGTAGCTGCTGGACTTCTGGTATTATTTCTTTATTCACTGGCAGCGGAGTTTGCCTCCTCCGGTTACGAGTCGGTATTCTGATCATGGCGGGTTGGTTAACCCAAACTGGTGCTAGAGTTGGTGGAGCTGGTCGTGCCGTCACACCATGGATATGTGCCCCCACTGTTGGGCGAGGTGTAGGCTTCCTTCTATTCTTCGTAGGGACTTCTTGCCATCCCCATTGTTCTTTCAAGGGTGTTAAAAAGCATGCCTCATAAGTATGTTGTGTGCTAGCCTCTAAGATTTCTTCCGACAATGTCTGGTATAGAGATACCATATTGACAGTTGTTCTATCCATCAGGCCTTCATGAGGCTTCGGAGGGTCTACTTTGTACGCCCCCATCTGAAGCTCACCCTTCTTTATTAGGGCTTCCATGATGTCCTTGAACACATAGCAGTCCTCAATCGGATGCCCAAGCATTTGATGATAAGGGCAAAATCTCATACTATCCTTCCTCTTTAGGTCCTCCGGCCTCTTTGGCTCAGGTAGGGTGACCTTGTTGTATTGGTAGGCCCACTCGAAGAGGACCCTAGTTTTATTCTTGGGAAAGGAATATGCCTTTTTCATCTTGTCCCTGAGTGAAGGACCTTCTTTCTTTTCTTCTACTCTGGCAATAGTATTTGCTTCTTTCAACGTTGGTCGTCGTTCTACTGCTTTTGCCTTTTGCGTGATAGTACTAGTAGTTGGTGAGGCATGCTTCGCTAGGAAGGCTTCAATCTCTACTACTACATTGTTCAAGCGGTCAAAGGACCTTATTTCCATTCCAATCATCCTCCTTAGAACCTCCCTCTTGAGATTTTACTTACAAATTTGGATAGTGTTCTCCTGATGCGGGGGCCGCTTGCACCTCATACTACGGTTCCTCCATCTCTTAATGTAGTCGATAGCCGTTTCATCATGTATCTGTCTTGTTGAATATAATTTGGCCACGATGACCTCTCTTTCAGTAACATGAAACCTTTCTCTCAATTTTCTTTGCATATCCGGCCAGTCGCTGATTAACCCAGTCGGTAGGCTAGAGTACCATTCAAAAGCGAGCCCTGTTAGCAAGGACCCGAAAAATTTTAGTAGGTATTATTCATCTGCACCCAAGTCACCCATGACTGTCATATAATATGCAATGTGTTCTTTTGGGGAACCCTGCCCATTGAATTTGTCAAACTTTGGAGGCTTGCTAATCCCTGGAGGGAGCCGTTTGGCAGCATGGTGTGGTGGGTATGGCACCCCCGTATGCATCGAACGTAGCATAGTCTCCTTGGCCCTGCTTGGCCAGTTTCATTTCTATCACTTTCTCCACCATCAACCTATTCATGGCGGTCGGGTCGACCGGCTCAAGGTAAAAGTGCGCCGGCTGCAGGTATGGAGTAACCAGAGTGGTTGCCTGCAGCGCAAGGCACAGTAATGGTGCCTGATGATACTGAGGTAGCAGAGGTGGCAACAACGGCTGAGACGGACATTGCTGGGTAGCAGCCTGGCTATGCTTCGCAGGCTGGAAAAGAGTGCATGGTGGGGAAAGATCGCCCGGGTTGACACCTCCTTGCGATGACTCTACCTGCATTTCTAGTTGTTTGGACGGCGACGCTTGTTCCGTCCTCTCATTTAATTGTCTCTTTAAGAGTTCTATCTCTTGTTGATACTTCTGCAACAGCATCAATATAGACGGGTCTTAACCAGACCCGCTGGTAGCAATTTCTGAGGTCTCGCCTGAAGCTGCCTCTGTCGGGATGAGTGGGGGAGCTTCATCCCCTTCTATCATCACCACATTAGCTATGACAATGATTACCTCTTCATTGGCATTCTCTTTTCCTTTGGCCCGTAGAATTTTGATGGCGGCTCTACTTCTTCTGGTTGTTGGGCCAGGCCGCTCAGCAAGCTTAACAAGCTCATCTTGTTCAGTCGGGAGAGCCCCGTACTGACTAGCAATCCTTGCCATATTGCAAGAGTAGATCTATATTGTCTTCCCCTTCCTTCTGACTTCCCTCTTGGACTGGTGCGAGAATGTCAGCCTTTCAAAGATGAAAATTCTCTTCGCCTCGCCGGCTCGCAGAGGCGCTTCAAAACGTTCAATTTCTTCTTCTCTTGGATCATCTTCGCCCACAAACGGTGTTCGGTCCTCCTCTTCTTCTTCAGCGGCCATTGCATGGAGTGGCTGCTGTTGACCAATTGAGGAGTTTCCCAGGCCCCAAAAGTAATTTTGGGCCATATTGGCCACACCTTCCTGATCATACTCTAGAGAGGAGGTGGGAAGCAGCCTCTGACCCCGCACCAGAGGTATGTATGCCAATCGTGACAACCTGGCAGATCGATTGGAATTCTTCATTACAACAGGCACATCGGCCTGTCGTGCACGAGTCCTAAAACTAGTATGGGGCGAAGGAACCATGAGCATGGCATTCTTACTCAGTACAGATCTTCTACTTTGCTTCCCTTTTGTAGGCTGGGAAGCGCTGCAACTGGGTGCAGATTGAAGTCCCGCGATCAATGACACCCAAGAGGGGGGTGAATTGGGTGTTTACAAACTTTTACAAATTCTTGGCCAAATTAAATAAGTAAGAAAAATAACGTAATGAAAATATAGATCTATATGAAAACACTTAGATCTAATAGGATCTATCACATTCAACCGATCTTAGGTACGGTGGCGGAGGTGAAAATTTTGAAGATTCTACTCACGCAAGATGTTATCTTCCTGACAAGGTTTGCCTTGTCGATCCGAACCCACCTTTTAATATACCCGAGATTTGATATGAGAATGATAAATTATGCTAGATCTAATTCAAACAAAATAACCAAATTAATCAACGTGTGTGCTGCACGGAATGGGGATAGAAGAAAAGGAACAAACCACACAATGGACAGTGATTTTTAGGTGGTTTGGATGCAACAACGGCAACCTACGTCCACCCCTCACAATCTATGAGGATTCCCACACTATCTTGTAAAGGATTACATGATCAAAACACACACACACACACACACACACACACACACACACACACACACACACACACACACACACACACACACACACACACACACACACACACACACACACACACACACACACACACACACACACACACACACACACACACACACACACACACACACGTAAAGAGTTCAGAACTCCCATGATGGTGCACAACCATCGAATCATAAAGATATGTGAAGACTAGAACACACACACACACACACACACACACAAGTGTTTAAAAGTGCAAGATCACACACTTGAAGCTTGATGAAAAATAAAAGAGAAACATAAAATAAAAAACTCAGATTTAATCTCCCCTTTAATGGATGAAGATGATCTTGGATGAAGCTTCCTCCTCAGCTAGATCTTCACTTGAATGGCCTACAGATGATCTTCAAAAACTTGGAAATGGATGAAGAAGTTCTTCCTCGAAACACTGTTCAAGGAGCTACAGTGGTAGCACTCTTTCTCCCCTTGATAGCCTCTTTGATCTCCTTGAGTGATTAGGGTTTTTGACCCCAATATGATGTATTTATAGATCTTGGATGGTCAAGGGACAAGCCAGGGACCAGATCCACAAATCATGGCAAGTCTGGTGACTTTGGGATTAAACAAACCCAAAGAAAGGAGCTTCCCACATTGAAGAACACAAGTCAACAATTGCTACCTCGAAGCTGGCGGTCGACCAGCAGAAGGGGGTGGTCGACCGGAATTTTACAGGAATGAAGCTTTCAACGCTGGGAAAATCGATCGATCGGCCCCTGACTGGCGGTCGACCGCTGTCTGGAAAATCTGCATTTTTAAAAGAGTTAACCAATAAAACCTGATCTGTGAATAGTTTATTTTATGACCACGTCTTGTTCCAATCAAAATGAGTTGGTTGAGCTTGTCTTGGGCAATTCATTGAACCAAGGTGAATTTAGGCATTTGCTGGCTTAAGGAAGGCTTGAGAGTGGTTTAAGCCAGTTATTACTTAGGTTGTAATTTTGGGGTTTTGTTATCATCAAAATCACTTGGAGAGACTCAACAATCTACCCCTTTTTGATGATGATAAAACTCTAGATTACAAGAG
Organism: Amorphophallus konjac; assembly: GCA_022559845.1. Lineage (NCBI taxonomy): Eukaryota > Viridiplantae > Streptophyta > Magnoliopsida > Alismatales > Araceae > Amorphophallus > Amorphophallus konjac. The sequence continues at coordinate 260,264,262 of CM040121.1, forward strand.
CATTGGCATGCTTTTAAGCAAAATGGAGCCTCGTAAGGTCGATAAACCACAAGGTGAAGAATAAAACAACCATTCAACACATTTTGCCAAATAGATAGGAAAGAAACACAAGAGCCAACCATTTGAGATCAAACACCAATTGCATTCATTTCATCATTCCATTATAGGATACATTGATGCTTGAGACAATGAGTGCAAGACTCTAGACACTGGACACATGTGACAAAGCAAATGCAGAACTGACACAATGCCTCACCAATGATCATGCATACAAACATACCGACATAAAATATATAAGACCTGCCGTACTACTTCTCCCCCTTTGGCATCATCGAAGAAGGGATAGGATAATCAAACAGGAGACCCAAAAGACAAAATACCCAAGGACACAGACTGGAGGTAGGAAACCAAAGAACAGCCTCAGTGGCCATCTGCAGGTGGCTGGGCGTCTGGTGGAGGAAGAGGCACATAGCCAAGGCGCTGTCGAATATCTCCAAGTAGGTGGTCGTGATGCTGAAGGCGGTGCTGGATATGGGTCAGTTGTTGATCCCTATCATAGTCACGGTGCTGCATGTTCAGAAGAACTTCGTTCATAGCATGAAAAGCTTCACGTGAATATTCATAGCTCTGGGTGAGGGTGGTCATGTTGGCGGAGAGAGTGTGCATCTGAGTGGCTAAGGAATCCAAAGCTGTGGAGAAAGAGTTTGGATACTGTGGTAAAGATTCCAGCATGGTACCCATGGTTGCAATATTTTCCCCAAAGGTAGAAAGTTTTTCCCCAAAGGCATCCACCCGAGTTTCCAGCCCAGTGAACCGCCTGTCAAAGGTCTCATAGTCTACCCAAGAGTGCTGTGCGGCCCCCTAAGTAGAAGACTCTCCATGATGGAATTGTGGTGGAGGAGGCACCTCGGGATCCATATGATGAGGTGAAGGTGGAGGAGGCTGCTCCTCAGCCTGAACTGGAGGGGGGACATCCCCTTGATCCTACTGCTGCTCTTGTTCCTGCTCTTCCTCACTATCAACTGCTTCTCCATAAACAGGCACATCCCAATGTAACTCACCATCGGAACCGTAGTAATATCCAAAATCTATAAAGATCTTATGCTTATTATATATATCATCTTGTCGAATACAAATGAAATGTTCATCTGCCAAAATGATCCCAGCATGGATGAATATGCCGATGAACTGTGATGCATAGGGCAGGGATCGTCGCAAATTGGTTCGGCAAGTTCCAATGAGAGTCGTCATGAGGCGACCCATGTTGACTTGAATCCCATTCATAACATTGTAAAACAAGAACCGATGAACTTCTGTCACTTCATTTCTGCTGCCACTCTTTGGACAAATGAGGGATGTAAACATATGGTGCAATATACGCTGCAATGGTGGAAAATGATTTGCATTCAATACAAATAAGTCGCTGACACCATGCACGTAATCACAACTGGTCATAGCAAGAAAGGTTTCCTCAATAGCACCATGACCAAAAACCATGTCGGCTCCTCTAGCCGCAACTCCTAAACCCCACTCAAACAGATCGGGAGTAATATGCATCTCAACTCCTTGAACAACTGTAAATAATTCCTCATTCCTTTCGATCAAATTCCCATAAAAATGTTGCACTAGATTGGGGTAATATCAGGTATATCTAGTGATGAAATCAGTCCAACCTGGTTGAATCTCAAAGACAGCACATAAATCGGGTAAAACCTCGTTCACCTCATTGAAGTCGACCAGTCGAGGGTCGATAATAGGATGAGGAGGCAACCGAGGTGCACGATGAGGTGCAGGTGCTCGCTGTGGTGGAGGAGCTCGCTGTGGTGGAGGAGCTGGGGCCTCTCGTCTCTGGCCACTAGCTTCCCCTTGGGAAGAATGCCGAGAGCTCCGTCTAGGCGGCATCTCGAACTAGAAAACCCGGTGGAAACCCTTGAAAGGATGACTCTCATCTTGGGGGATGAGGTTGAAGCAAATGGCACTCCAAGGGCTTGCAAAAGCCTTCTCCACAACCTGGAACATAGGAAGTAGCTCCACAAATGCACGAACGGCCAAATGGAGTTCATCCCGAAACCGTGATGAACACGTCGGATCTTGTGCGGGTGGAGAAATGATGAGGTTTAGGGGCTTGGGAGGTGGAGTTTAGGTGTTGTAGGGTTGGGGGAAAGTGTTGGAGAGTGAATGGGAGTGTTAGAATGAGAGAAAGGGGTTTTAGGACCCCTTAAAGAAGGGTTCGGATGTGGTCCGGCTGGGCCGGTTTGCCGCCACCGGTCGACTGGTGTGGGAGCGGCGGTCGACCGCTAGCCCCAAAATCCCATTTTGTATTTTTTTTATTTCTTTCTTTTTCTTTTCTTTTTTTTTTTTTGATTTGAATGGGGACCATCATCCGACCTTCTAATTGGAACCAACATCATGAAGCGGATAGAAGGAGAAGAGATGGAGATTTGAGGGAAGTTCTCTAACTCCCCCTTAGAAGGTGCCTTAGGTCCGGCATCACTGGGTCCACATTTATTTAGCCAATGAATATCTAGCCTTAGAAATGTTTTTCAAGAAGGGCTATATGTATAGATACAATCATGCATGCAGGAGTGTATATGAACACATAAGGTATTAAGAGTAAATATATACAATATGCATGTTAATCTACCCTTGATACATATGAGTTTCTACAAGTGTAAATCTTATCCTAAGTGCAGACCTATGTATGTATGCTCTCACCCTTGCACATCCCAAGTTCTCTTCTTATCTTGCTAAATTGATCCTGGTTTAGGGGTTTTGTAAAAATATCAACTAGTTGATTGTGTGTGTCAATGAAATTCAATTCAAATACCCATTTTCCTACATGATCTCTCAGAAAATGATGTCGAATGTCAATGTGATGTGACACAATGACGCAAAGGCAGCAAACGACAATGATCCCTTGGACTTAATTCGCAATGACAATCACAAGAGTCGAGAGCAACTTGAGAGTCGCCGTTACACCGCGCACACCCGTTTCCCGTGGTGACTCGGTGATGCCGAGTCGAGGTAGTGGAGAGAGCCCCTGGCTGGCTAGAGGGCCAGCACCACTTAGGTTGACCCTCCCGAAGATATGAAGCCCACAAACGAGGGCCGCCGGGTGCCTTGGGGCACTAGGACACTCCTCTCACTAAGGCCACGGTGACCACACAAGGGTGGTGGTTCCGGGATCGGGCACTCTCTCACCAACCAGCGAATAAGTTTTGCAGATATTAAATGAGCAAGAGTAAAGAGCAAGGGTAGAGCTCACCTGGTTGGTTTGAAGAAACCAACCCCGATCGGAGACGAGGGCGAGCGGGGAAGTGTGATTCCCCGCACACTGCGCCGGTGAAGCTTCAATCCTGTTTTGAATGATTACAATCACTACACCTCACGCAGGAGGGTGAACTTAGGGTGGGGTCAATTAAGTACACTCAAACACTACCTCCACGCAGGGAGGGACGGTAAGTCGGCCAGGCGGGAGAGGGAGATTCGCCGGAGGACGCGCCGGTGTAGCCGAAATGGAAATTCCCTGCTTGCTGTGATGGCTGACTGCCAGTCACTGTAGAGGCCGTAGATCACGTTCTAGAATTTCTCTGAAGACAAAACCAGCTGAGAAATCTTCGTATCTGGAACCAGGAGGCTTCAGAATTTTCTCAATTTCTTCGGATGCAGTGGCTGGTCTAGGTCGAGCTTCGAACAAGGTGGCAGTTTCTGGCCGCAACAGCTACCTGACACGAACAGTGACTTGCAGAAGTTGTCCCGGCCGGTCCCGGGCACCAAATCATGAACCGTCAAATTTTCTGGAACCGTGGACGGACCCTCTTCGCGGGAAAACTGGTGGGGAAGCTGTCTGAGGTCGGGGTGGACGGGGGACGCCGATGAGTGGCAGCAGGTCACTGCAGGTTGTGGGAGGCAGACCCGACCCGTCGAGGGAGAAAAATGAAAGCTCTGACCTCCGGAAGCCGAACGCACTTCTGCTTCTTGATCCAGAAAGAGCACAGGTGGAGGAAGATATTTGTAGAAGGACTCGTGACTTGAATCTTCCACCGTCGGCCGTGGTGCAGCTTCGAACCGGGTGACAGATTCTGGCCGCAGCAGCTATCTGATTCAGATAGCGACTTGCAGAAGCTACCCCGGCCACTCTCGAACTCTGAATCCCGAGCCGTCAGAGTTTCTGGAATCGTGGTCGAGTCTACTTCGTAGACAAACTGACGGGGAAGCCAGATGAGGTCGGAGGAGACCGGGGGACCCAAGAAGGTGTTGACAGGTCGTAGCAGACTTGGGGAATCAGCTTGGAGCAGTCGGAGGAGAAACTCTATAACTCCGTCCCACGGAACCCGAACGTAGTTCTGCTTCCTGATCTTGGAAGAGGATAGGACGTTGAAGAACTTTGGTGAAGAGACCTTGGCTTGATTCTGCTAGGGTTCGCCGTGGCACAGCTTCAAAACCGGTTCAGGTACTCTGCAGAGGGAGCCCAGCGCAGTCGGGGGAGAATGGTTCTCCCGGACAGCCTCGAACTCAGAATGGGACGAGATCACCTCGCCTGTAAAGATAACTGGACGACCTTTCCAGAATGGTATGGTACGCCTTCAGACGACGCCGTATGAATCCGTGGATTCTTCAGCAAGTTGACCCTTTCTCTGCCACCTGCAGACTTGGGCAAAGGGAAAGAGATAGTGGTGGAACTAGGCTAATGGAAGAACAATGGGGAAGGGGGTTGGGGGGCTGCGACCTAGGGAGGTGAAGGGGCTGGGAATGAATGGGGTGCAGTCCCCAAAGGGAGGAAAATTCGAATTTTAGCTTGGGAGGGGTGAAGGGTGTGCTTGGGGAAGTGAGGGGGTGTATGGGGAATGCCAAGGGGTGCCTTGGAAGAGGGAGAGGTGCCTAGGAGAAAGGGATTCCACCTAGGGGTTGGAGGGGACTTAAATGGGAGGTATGGGGAAGGGGGAGGGGTCTTAATTAGAGGTGAATAGGGAGGAGAGAGAGTGAATTTCGAATTTGGGGTGGGGAGGAGAGAGAGAGGGGTTCGCCCCCTTTAGTGAGAGGGAGAAGAAGAGAGAGAGAGAGAGAGCTAGAGAGGGAGGGAGAGGTGCACTAATGCTTTGGCAAATTCTTCAATACTTCATTCAGTCATTAGTTTCAACTGGTGGGATTGGGGTCTTATTTATAGGAATCCCACAATTGAACAAAAGTCCCTGACTCTTAGACTAATGACAACTAACCAAGGGGGAAAGGGGCGCCCCTGGGCCAAGCCCATATAACTGGGCCCATTAACCAATCTAACTGGCGTAATGATAATAAACTTAGGTAGAAGACTCATTAACCTAGGGACTTGACTCAAATAAAAAAAAAATTACAATGATATGACTCCAGAAAAATATGAAAATTACATAACTTGACTCAAGAAATCAAGACGAACACATTGGGGATCATCGGGACCCATGGAGGAATGGGAAGTGGTAAGCGATGTCCCCATCATACTCTCGGGGTGCAGAGAACTCGACTCTGTCGAGTGAGGGTCCTCCCTGCTGCGGTACTGCTCCAATAGGTCAGGATCCAACTGCTGGAGATCCTCCCGACTCACCCAGGCATCGTCCGAAGGTGGCCGTCCCTTCCACCTAACCAGGTATCGCTCATACGCCTTGCTCCGCGTGTTGGTGACCTGTTCATCTAATATCCGCTTCACTTGATCACGCTGGTATCTCAGGCTGGATGGAGCTCTCTGAGGTGTGGGGACGCTCTCAAGGGGTGGGGTAGGCTGGATCTCCTCACTGGGTGTCACCGTGGGACCCTTGTAGGGCACCAGGTCAGCCACATAGAAAGTGGGGTTTACTCCGTACTCTTCAAGAAGGTCCAACACATAAGTATTTGTGCTAAGGTGCCTCAACACCTGAAAGGGGCCGGCTCCACGCGACCTCAACTTTGAGACATTCCCAGGGAATAACCTCTCAGTTCTCACCATCACAAAATCACCAACTTGGAATTCTTGGTGGCGGCGGTGGGAATAAGCTGACTTCTTGTAAATCTCATTGCTCTTGTTGATGTTTTTGCGAATATCCTCATGCAACTCTCTAAGGTGTTGACTCCCAGTGGATAATGGGGGTCCTGGACAACCAAAAGTGGACTTAGCATGCCATGGTGCTACGTAGACTTTGATGGACCTAGGAGGACCGGGACATCCATAGGTGAACCTATTATGCAAAAGGGTGTTTGATGTCGGGGGTCCCGGACATCCAGATGTAAACCTATCATGCATCGGTCTTAGTGCGTGAGTGACACAAATGATGTGACTAGTCTGACCACATGATGCGAAAGGTTGTGATACATGGTTTCCTATCAAGATGGTCCCATTTGTGAGTTTTGGGGGTTTCCACTCATGGGGATCGAAGCGGTTCTTGGGATGGGTCACTCCCTTATCTCCAAGGTTGATGTCACCCTTGGCATGGACTCTCATAGTGTGGGCGGAATTTTGGAATGGGTGGGTTAGGACTGACATGGTGGGTGAGGGTAGGAGGGAGTGGGTGGTAAGTGATGAGTACTTGGAAGCCCATGGGGAGTGGCCAAACAGATCAAGATGGTTTAAGGGGTGAGTGACGTGGAGGGGGGTTTCAATCCAAGTGATCGCCCTAGGGTCCCTGGCACACATAGGGAAGTGGAAGTCCTGACCCTGGTGGGACTCGATGCAATGCTCCTTGTAGGAGGGTAAGGGGGTGATGTAAGACTCATTAGGCTCGGGTAGAAATAATAGGAGTTTACTCATGCAAGGACCCTTGGTGTAAATGGAGGTGATGGTCCCGATAGAGGGGTGTGAGAAACTAAGGTACCCCATGTTGCTTGCTTCTAAGGCCCACACGTTTGTCACCTCTATTTGCCAAAATACACTCCTAACCAAGTCCCTCATGGCTCCTACAAAGGAGAACGATTGGAAGGTTGTGTGGAATGGAGAGGTGGGCACAATTGGGTAATGATTTTCCATAGGGGGGTGCATGATGTGGAGGAGGAGGTCTTGCTTTAGCCACTCAATGAGGGGTTCCCCTAAAATCATAATTTTCATGGAGGGAGGGGTGGGGGGACTTGGTTGGTCATCTAGCAACTCTAGGGGGATGATGTTCCTAGTTAGGCTCGTTGTGGTCTCTTTGGATAAAGATGAGCCTTCTTGACCCAACCCTTGGCATTGGGCTTCATATTCTTCCTCCCAATCTAGGGAAGCCTCATATTCCTCAATCACGCTCTCATCCTTTTGGGGTGTGGGGGTTTTGCTTTCCAAAGGAATGGGAAGGTCTTTTGTGGATGGGGTGATGAAGGTTGGGGTATGGTGCACTCGGGGTGGTGAGGGTGCTTGAACTTGGGTTGGGTTTGGGAGTGGAAGAAGTGGAGAACTAAGTTGGGGTAGGATTGGGGTTGGTAGTGGAAGATGGGTGGGTCGAGGAGGATTGGGTTGATTGATTGTGGGAGGTGTGTCCCTTCTAGGGGAAGATGGAGGGGTAGTGGTGGGGACCGTGGAAGCTTGTGGGGTGTGGGTTTGATGGAGAGTTTTTGGTTGGGTGATGGCCGTCATGGGCCTAGGTGGAGTGGGGGCCCTAAGGGAAGTCTTGGGTTGACTGGGAGGAAACGGGGGAGTGGGAGTGCTCTTCGGGTTATGGCCCTCACGGTAGGAGTTGGGGAGGTATTGGAACCTAAGTTGGGTCTTCATGTCTTCTCAGGTATGGATTGGTTCTTCCCTCCTAATCCTCTTCCTAGTTTCCACACTCATCCAATAGGTCTTAGCAAGGTTGGTAAGGTGCATTTTTGCGAGCCTAACTTTCCTATCTTCTGTCATAGGGTACAAACCAAAGTATCGGTCCATAGCACTCTCCCATTTTAGGTAGACATGTGGATTATGTGACCCATCAAAGTTAGGAGCCTCAACCTTAATCATCCTCAAGAGGTAGTCATCCGGGTCCTCCCGTGGTCGCCTCTCAAAATGTCTAGGTTGGCGGGGCCTCTCATACTCACGGTGGAAGTCATCCTCAAGGTCCTCCCTATCAAGTTCAACTGGTGGAGGGGGTGCCCTTTGGGCATGGTTCCTAGGTGGGGCCCTAGCTTCATCGAGTCTCTCTAGGCGGGTGGAAATCCCAGTCATTTTCTCCGAGAGGGCTTGAATGGCAGCCTCAAGTCGGTCCATTGGAGCTTGGGAAGCCTCCCTAGGGATGTTTGGGTAACCTTGGGGAATGGGATTCATGGGGGAACCGAGGTAGAGGGGTCGGCTCGGTACAAGGCACCACTACGGGAGGACATGCACACGGATGATGAAAATGCAAAGACCCTAGGACCTAGGCTTGTAGAGATAAGTCTAGAACTTGCTCTGATACCAAGTTGATGTGACACAATGACGCAAAGGCAGCAAACGACAATGATCCCTTGGACTTAATTCGCAATGACAATCACAAGAGTCGAGAGCAACTTGAGAGTCGTCGTTACACCGCGCACACCCGTTTCCCGTGGTGACTCGGTGATGCCGAGTCGAGGTAGTGGAGAGAGCCCCTGGCTGGCTAGAGGGCCAGCACCACTTAGGTTGACCCTCCCGAAGATATGAAGCCCACAAACGAGGGCAGCCGGGTGCCTTGGGGCACTAGGACACACCTCTCACTAAGGCCACGGTGACCACACAAGGGTGGTGGTTCCGGGATCGGGCACTCTCTCACCAACCAGCGAATAAATTTTGCAGATATTAAATGAGCAAGAGTAAAGAGCAAGGGTAGAGCTCACCTGGTTGGTTTGAAGAAACCAACCCCGATCGGAGACGAGGGCGAGCGGGGAAGTGTGGTTCCCCGCACACTGCGCCGGTGAAGCTTCAATCCTGTTTTGAATGATTACAATCACTACACCTCACGCAGGAGGGTGAACTTAGGGTGGGGTCAATTAAGTACACTCAAACACTACCTCCACGCAGGGAGGGGCGGTAAGCCGGCCAGGCGGGAGAGGGAGATTCGCCAGAGGACGCGCCGGTGTAGCCGAAATATAAATTCCCTGCTTGCTGTGATGGCTGACTGCCAGTCACTGTAGAGGCCGTAGATCACGTTCTAGAATTTCTCTAAAGACGAGACCAGCTGGGAAATCTTCGTATCTGGAGCCAGGAGGCTTCAGAATTTTCTCAATTTCTTCGGATGCAGTGGCTGGTCTGGGTCGAGCTTCGAACAAGGTGGCAGTTTCTGGCCGCAACAGCTACCTGACACGAACAGTGACTTGCAGAAGTTGTCCCGGCCGGTCCCGGGCACTAAATCATGAACCGTCAAAGTTTCTGGAATCGTGGACGGACCTCTTCGCGGGAAAACTGGTGGGGAAGCTGTCTGAGGTCGGGGTGGACTGGGGGACGCCGATGAGTGGCAGCAGGTCACTGCAGGTTGTGGGAGGCAGACCCGACCCGTCGAGAGAGAAAAATGAAAGCTCTGACCTCCGGAAGCCGAACGCACTTCGGCTTCTTGATCCAGAAAGAGGACAGGTGGAGGAAGATATTTGTAGAAGGACTCGTGACTTGAATCTTCCACCGTCGTCCGTGGTGCAGCTTCGAACCGGGTGACAGATTCTGGCCGCAGCAGCTATCTGATTCATACAGCGACTTGCAGAAGCTACCCCGGCCACTCTCGAACTCTGAATCCTGAGCCGTTGGAGTTACTGGAATCGTGGTCGAGTCTACTTCGCAGCCAAACCAACGGGGAAGCCAGATGAGGTCGGAGGAGACTGGGGGACCCAAGAAGGTGTTGACAGGTCGTAGCAGACTTGGGGAATCAGCTTGGAGCAGTCGGAGGAGAAACTCTATAACTCCGTCCCACGGAACCCGAACGCAGTTCTGCTTCCTGATCTTGGAAAAGGATAGGATGTCAAAGAACTTTGATGAAGAGACCTTGGCTTGATTCTGCTAGGGTTCGCCGTGGCACAGCTTCAAAGCCGGTTCAGGTACTCTGCAGAGGGAGCCCAGCGCAGTCGGAGGAGAATGGTTCTCCCGGACAGCCCCGAACTCAGAATGGGACGAGATCACCTCGCCTGCAAAGATAACTGGACGACCTTTCCAGAATGGTATGGTACGCCTTCAGACGACGCCGTATGAATCCGTGGATTCTTCAGCAAGTTGACCCTTTCTCTGCCACCTGCAGACTTGGGCAAAGGGAAAGAGATAGTGGTGGAACTAGGCTAATGGAAGAACAATGGGGAAGGGGGTTGGGGGGCTGCGACCTAGGGAGGTGAAGGGGCTGGGAACGAATGGGGTGCAGTCCCCAAAGGGAGGAAAATTCAAATTTTAGCTAGGGAGGGGTGAAGGGTGTGCTTGGGGAAGTGAGGGAGTGTATGGGGAATGCCAAGGGGTGCCTTGGAAGAGGGAGAGGTGCCTAGGAGAAAGGGATTCCACCTAGGGGTTGGAGGGGACTTAAATGGGAGGTATGGGGAAGGGGGAGGGGTCTTAATTAGAGGTGAATAGGGAGGAGAGAGAGTGAATTTCAAATTTGGGGTGGGGAGGAGAGAGAGAGGGGTTCGCCCCCTTTAGTGAGAGGGAGAAGAAGAGAGAGAGAGAGAGCTAGAGAGGGAGGGAGAGGTGCACTAATGCTTTGGCAAATTCTTCAATACTTCATTCAGTCATTAGTTTCAACTGGTGGGATTGGGGTCCTATTTATAGGAATCCCACAATTCAACAAAAGTCCCTGACTCTTAGACTAATGACAACTAACCAAGGGGGAAAGGGGCGCCCCTGGGCCAAGCCCATATAACTGGGCCCATTAACCAATCTAACTGACGTAATGATAATAAACTTAGGTAGAAGACTCATTAACCTAGGGACTTGACTCAAATAAAAGAAAAATTACAATGATATGACTCCAGAAAAATATGAAAATTACATAACTTGACTCAAGAAATCAAGATGAACACATTGGCGATAATCGGGACCCATGGAGGAATGGGAAGTGGTAAGCGATGTCCCCATCACAATGTGTTTTGTCCTAGAATGTTGAACATGATTTTTTGACAAGCTGATTACGCTGGTATTATCACACAAGATTGGCACCCATTTCATTTCAACATCTAAATCAAGCAATTTATTTTTGATCCAAAGTACTTGGGCTCCACAACTTTCGATGACTACATATTGAGCCTCGGCCGTTGAGAGAGCTACTGAATGTTGTTTCTTGGAGGCCCATGAGACTAGGCACCCACCAAGAAATTGACAGTACCCACTAGTACTTTTACGATCTACAATACATCGGCATAATCCGCATCGGTGTAAGCAATCAAATCAAATGAACTACCGATGGGAAACCACAAGCCAAAATCTATTGTGCCAATTAAGTATCTAAAGATACGTTTAATAGCCATTAGATGTGATTCTTTAGGGCATGACTGAAAATGAGCACATAGACATACACTGAATTGAATATCAGGGCGGCATGCTGTGAGATACAGTAGTGATCCGATCATATCTTGAAACAGTGCAGGATCTATTATTTTACCATTTTCATCTTTGTCTAACTTCGAGGTTGTGGCCATTGGAGTTGACAAAGGTTTTACTTCAGCCATCCCAAATTTCTTTAACAGCTCCAGTGTGTACTTAGCTTGATTGATGAAAATACCCTCGGGTGTTTGCTTCACCTGCAATCCAAGAAAGAAATTCAGTTCACCCATTAAGCTCATCTCAAATTCTCCTTGCATGATTTCTGCAAATTCTTTACATAAGACATTGTTAGTAGCTCCAAAAATAATGTCATCCACATATACTTGAACTACTAATATGTCTTTACCTAATTTTATTGTGAAGAGTGTTTAGTCAACATTACCTCTTTTGAAACCATTTTCCATAAGGAATGAAGTGAGCCTTTCATACCATGCCCTTGGTGCTTGCTTTAACCCGTACAAGGCCTTCTGTAACTTGTACACATGCTTTGGATGCTTTGAATCTTCAAAACCTGGAGGTTGCTCTACAAAAACATCCTCCTTAATGTAACCATTAAGAAATGCAGATTTAACATCCATTTGAAATAGTTTGAAGTTCAAAGAGCAAGCATAGGATAGTAAGATCCGGACTGCTTCTAGTCTAGCAACCGGTGCAAAAGACTTATCAAAATCAATACCCATCTCCTAGCTATACCCTTTGGCCACAAGGCGGGTCTTGTTCCTAACAACCAATCCTGTATCATTTAACTTATTTCTGAAAACCTAACGGGTTCTAATTGTGGGATGATTCTTAGGACGCGGCACGAGAGTCCACACTTTGTTCCTTTCGAACTGGTGTAGCTCTTCATGCATAGCCTGAATCCATGATTCATTTTGAAGAGCTTCATGAATATCCTTAGGCTCTTCTTGTGAAATTAAGGCTATCAAATCCTCTTCCTCTACTTGCCTTAGTGAAGACCTAGTTCTTACCCCATCTTGAGGATTACCGATTATGTTTTCGGCTGGGTGAGCTTGCAAGAACGTAGAAGAACTGGGCAAATTGTGGTGTTGTACTTGTTGTTCTTGAAGTGTTTCAATTGAAGGATCTTCATCCTCTTCACTCTTGCTGGGGATTCCTTCAGTTTGTTCATTCTTGGCCTTAGCATCATTTGAATATTTGTGATCTTCATCTGCATCCACAATTGAAATAGATTGATTGGTTAGTCTTAACTCAGATTCATCAAAAATCACATGAGGACTTTCTTCAACAACCAAAGTCTATTTATTAAACAATCGATAAGCTCTAGAATTAAGTGCATAACATAGGAATATTCCTTTGTCACTCTTTTCATCAAACTTACCCAAGTTTGACTTACCATTGTTCAAAATATAACAAGGGCATCCAAAAGGTTTAAGATGGGAAATATTTGGTCTCTTACCCTTGTATAGCTCATATGGGGTTTTCTTCAGAATGGGCCTTACCATTGCCCTGTTGATGATGTAGCATATTGTACTTACCACCTCGGCCCAAAAATATTTGGGTAGGGAGTTCTCACTTAACATGGTCCGTGCCATGTCTATCAAGATTCTATTTTTTCTCTCCACTACTCCATTTTGTTGAGGCGTTCTTAGTGATGAGAAATTGTGCGTGTATCCCTGCTCTTCACAAAAATTACTGAAGTCATGATTCTCAAATTCACCACCATGATCACTATGGATGGTAGTGATAAGATAACCTCTATCATTTTGGATTTTCCTGTAAAATACTTGAGACTCCATCAATGCATCATTTTTATTGGATAGAAATAACACCCATGTAAATCTGGAATAATCATCAACAATCACAAAACCATAGGATTTCTCTCCTAGGCTGGATGTCCTAGTTGGGCCAAACAAATCAAAATGCAGCAATTCCAAAGGTCGGGAGGTAGAAACAATGTTCTTATTTTTGAAAGATATGCGTGTTTGCTTGCCTTTTATGCAAGCCTCACAGATTTTATCACTTTCAAATTTTAATTTTGGCAAACCATTCACCAGGTCATGTTTAGACAACTTGGAGATTACTCTAAAACTAGCATGACCTAGTCTTCGGTGCCATAGCCATACATTTTCATGATTGTTTGCTACCAAGCACATATCATCATAAGAGACATCATCAATATCAACATTGTAGACATTGTTATTTCTTTTTTCAATGAATTTGATCTCATTTGTGTTCTTGTTCATGACAATACAATGGGTTTCATCAAAAACAATTTTAAAACCCTTATTGCACAATTGACTTATGCTCAATAGATTGTGATTTAAGCCTTTCACCAGAAGCACATCTTCAATAAGAATTTCAGAATTCTTACCTATGTTGCCGATCCCAATGATTTTACCTTTGTCTTTGCCTCCAAAAGCAACTGATCCTCCATCCTTATCTTGCAGTGTAGAGAACACCTTCTTGTCCACTGTCATATGCCTTGAACAGCCGCTATCCAAATACCATTTGCTCCCCCTGGCTTCAAGACATACCTGCAAGAAGCAACATTCTCATGCAATTGTTTTTGGTACCCAAACGAATTTGGGTCCATAGAAGTTAGTCCAATTCTGCACACGTCTTTTCTTTGTCCAAGCAGCATGATTTCTATGTGATTTTTGTCTAAACCAACAGTGAGCAATAACATGACCAAAATGACCACAATGAAAGCAATTGACATTTGAAGACCTTGAAAATTGGCGTTGTTTTGGTTGAACATGTATTGGCTTAGAGTATGAACATGAAGCACAATCATTTCCTTTTTCATACAAATAGGATGTAGTGATCTTATGCTCAAATGATTTTTTTATTTTGGGGAGTATATCCCAATCCTTCCTTCTAGAAGTTAACTTTAACTCCCAACAAATTATCTAAATTTTGTTTGCCCTTGACAAACCTAGAGAGAGTGAACTGCAAGTCAGTTACCTCTTTGTTCAAGCTCACATTTTTACTTTCAATTTCTGAAATAGAGGATGTCAGAATTCCTTTTTCATTCTTGAGCTTTTTACAAACTTTTTCAATTTCAGACATTTTACATGATAGCTCCTCTTTGGCTTTTTCAAGATCTGAAATCGTTTGAAGCAAAGTTTCATTTTCTTCTGTTGACTCAAACCATTCTTGTTCCAGTTTCTCAAATTTAACAAAAATATCCTCATGTGATAAATCATCAATTTTCTTTTTGAGAGTTTTATTTTCAGATTTGATTTTTCTATATTTTGTACATAGTTTTTCATACTCTGACTCCCATTGTTCATTTGAAATGAAATCAGTGTCAGAATTTACCTCTGTTGATTCATCTTCATGTGCCATGAGGCATAGACTTTTCACGAGCTCTTGCAGCTCCTCATCGGACGGTTCGTCCTCTTCGTCGCTCCATGTGGCGACCATGGCTTTTGGCTTCTTGAACTTGTCCTTCTTGAATTTCCTCTTCAGATCTGGGCACTCTCCTCTCATGTGCCCGGGCTTCTTGCATTCATAACAAATGACAGTATTGGGCTTGCTCGGCTCGCCCTTGGTTTGAATGGGCTTCCTTTGCCCCTTTCTAAAGTTGCCTTGGAAATTCCTATTCTTTCTCAAAAATCTCTTTACTTGGCGAGTTATCATGGCCAAGTCTTCTTCTTCATTGCTTCACTCGCTAGATTCTTCTTCTTGAAAGTCATCATCAGATTGGTGAGCTTTCAATCCAATCACTTTCTTCTTCTTCGTATCTTCCTCGGCTGTTCTCTTCATATTTATCCCATAGGTCATGAGTGACCCTATGAGCTCGTCCAAAGAAAGTGTAGACAAATTTTTCGAATCCTAAATTACTGTGGCTTTTGTGTGCCACACCGACGGAAGTGATCTCAGAACTTTCCTCACAAGATCAGAGTTTGTGTACTCCTTCCCGAGACTTTTGAGACCATTTGTGATCTCCGTTAATCTTGCGAACATTTCTGAGATAGTTTCTTCATATTTTATTTTGAATAGCTCATAGTCTCTTACAAGTAGATTGGCCTTGGTCTCCTTGACCTCTGAGGTTCCCTCATATATGAGCCGCAACTTGTCCCACATCTCCTTCGCTGAACTGCACATGGATACACGAGAAAATTGATTAGGATGTGTAGCACATTGCATGATATTCATAGTATTAAAATTTACAGTGTATTTCTTGATTTCCTCGGGTGTCCATTTTTCTTCATCATCTAAGAGTTTATAAGGACCTTTGTCCACAACCCCCAAGACCTCGTACACCTGCTCCCTTAGAAAAACATGCATTATGTTTTTCCAGTAGGAGTAGTTCGAACCATCAAAGAATGGAGGACGGTTTATGAAATGACCCTCAGGCATCATCCCCTTGTTGGCCATTGATCTGGATCTGACTTTAGATCGTTAGATCTGAAGGAAATAGAGCCTTAGCTCTGATACTAATTGAAGTCCAAGAGGGGGGTGAATTGGGTGTTTACAAACTTTTACACATTCTTGGCCAAATTAAATAAGTAAGAAAAATAACATAATGAAAATATAGATCTATATGAAAACACTTAGATCTAATAGGATCTATCACACTCAACCGATCTTAGGTACGGTGGCGGAGGTGAAAAATCCGCAGATTCTACTCACGCAAGATGTCATCTTCCTGACAAGGTTTGCCTTGTCGATCCGAACCCACCTTCTAATATACCCGAGATTTTATATGAGAATGATAAATTATGTTAGATCTAATTCAAACAAAACAACCAAATTAATCAATGTGTGTGCTGCACGGGATGGGGATAGAAGAAAAAGAACAAATCACACAATGGACAGTGATTTTTAGGTGGTTCAGATGCAACAACGGCAATCTACGTTTACCCCTCACGATCTGTGAGGATTCCCACACTATCTTGTAAAAGATTACAAGATCAAAACACACACACACACACGTGAGGAGTTCGGAACTCCAACGATGGTGCACAAGGACCGAATCATAAAGATATGTGAAGACTAGAAGACACACACACACACACGGATCTGCGTAGATCCACACACACACAAGTGTTTAAAAGTACAAGATCACACACTTGAAGCTTGATGAAAAACAAATGAGAAACACAAAATGAAAAACTCATATTTAAGCTCCCCCTTAATGGATGAAGATGATCTTGGATGAAGCTTCCTCCTCAGCTAGATCTTCACTTGAATGGCCTGCAGATGATCTTCAAAAACTTGGAAATGGATGAAGAAGTTCTTCCCCAAAACACTGTTCACGGAGCTACAGTGGCAGCACTCTTTCTCCCCTTGATAGCCTATTTGATCTCCTTGAGTGATTAGGGTTTTTGACCCCAATATGATGTATTTATAGATCTTGGATGGTCAAGGGACAAGCCAAGGACCAGATCCACAAATCATGCAAGTCTGGTGACTTTGGGATTAAACAAACTCAAAGAAAGGAGCTTCCCACGTTGAAGAACAGAAGTCAACAATTGCTGTCTGGAAGCTAGCGGTCGACTGGCAGAAGGGGGCGATCGACCGGAATTTTACAGGAATGAAGCTTTCAACGCTGGGAAAACCGGTCGACCGGCCCCTGACTGGCGGTCGACCGCTGGCTGGAAAATCTGTATTTTTAAGAGGGTTAGCCAATAAAACATGATCTGTGAATAGTTTATTTTATGACCACGTCCTCTTCCAATCAAAATGAGTTGGTTGAGCTTATCCTGGGCAATTCATTGAACCAAGGTGAATTTAGGCATTTGCTGGCTTAAGGAAGGCTTGAGAGTGGTTTAAGCCAGTGATTACTTAGGTTGTAATTCTGGGATTTTGTTATCATCAAAATCACCTGGAGACACACAACACAGATGGTGGGGAAGGCTAGATCCTCTTTGGCATCCAAACCTATTTGAACTTCTTCGACCTCGGGGCCAACTCTTTTAGGCCTTGGCGGCCAACCTCTTCTTTCTCGGCTCTTCTCCCAGCCAGTGCTTGGAAAGAGTTGCGCACTGGAACTGCTGGAACAACTTGTTCCGAGATTACTTCTACATTGATATTCTAGGTGACTAGGATGATCTAAAAGGGGGGGTGAATAGATCAACCTCAATTTTCATCCTATAGCAACCAAATGAAATGCAGAATGGAGATATGCTGCGATGAACACTATACAAATGATTTAGCTAAGGATTTAACAGATAAATGATGAGAGACCAAACCATCACACACGATGCAATGATATTTTTAGGTGGTTCAATCTCAACCTTGATATCTACATCCACCCCTTACTCAATCGAGTAAGGATTCTACTGAAACCACAGCTTAAACCTGCTGATCCACAGCTTTGGGGAAGAGTCCCTACAAACTGTTGAGCAATCACAGCTTGCTGTCCGAGGAACAAATCCTCGCCCGCTGAGCAATCACAGCTTGCTGCGCTTCCTAACAACTTGAAGAAAGATTCAAAGAGAAAAAGGAAAGAACAAAACAAAATAGTGACGAACTTCAAGATAATGTAGCTCAGATGAGCAGAAGACTCTAGATCTGATCTAGAAGTCGGAACCGCGACAGCTCTTCAAGAAATCTTTAGATCTTCGATACTCTATTTTCAGTAGCTCTCTTTCTCTCTTCTTAGATTCTCTTTCTTTTCTCTTCTCAGCTCACTGCTCTCCGGATCTCCGCTTCTCCTCCTTTTTCTTCTTAGATATCTCTCTCATTTTGAGTACACGGGCAAGATGTCTTATATCTAGTTGGGATGATTCTTGTGGTCCCCACAAGATGCCTTCTGGGCGCGTGGAGGGAACACTCCCGCCAAAAGGGACATTCTGGAAAGTGCTATTTCAAGAGTCCACGTGTTAGAACAAATCATTTGAGTTGCATCCACGTGGAAGATTCTTCAGTTGAAGCATCAGCCTTGGATCACATGCCAAGCGTAGTCACTTGTGATCCTATGTGAACTATTTGATTCTTAGACAAATTCTTCAGTGAAGGTTTTTGTGCAAAATCTGGATGCTCTATGTCCTGACATTCCTGACCCAATCTGATTTCTCATGTACTGAGAAAAAGTCGAGACAGCTTCTTGGTGCTCCGACTTTGCAGATTGCCATATTGAGGTTCTGAACGGATGAGTCGAGATGTGTGCTTCAGATGCGTCGAGGAAGAATTCTTGGTGGTTCAACTTTGCAGACTTCCAAGTTGAGGTTCGGAACTGATGTGTCGAGGCATGTGCTTTAGATGGGTCGAGGCAGAATTCTTCCAGAAGGGTTGTGGACCGATGTGTAGAGGTAGTGTAGCAGCTGCGTTGAAGCATGCCTTTGAAATTGTTTCAGTGACCATCGCTACGTCGATGCATCCTCTCTGATACGTCGATGCAAAATTGTGGTCAACTGGTTTAGCATCGATCTGGTCAAGATTCATATGCTTAGTTACATCATCCTGTTGACTTTGTCAAACATGTGAAATAAAGACTTATGTGAAATAAAGACTTATACTGAATAAAATACAACTCAATCATACAATTTTGCCAATCATCAAAACCAGTTTTGCCAACATACCCAAGGGAGGACACAACATTCTCCCCCTATTTGATGATGGCAACACTATGATTCAGAATTAATAAGTCTTTCATGTGAGCATGTGAGCAACACTGTGAGTCATAATTAATAAGTCTTTCATGTGAGCATGTGAGTGAGCATGTAAGTGTGAGACATAACTCTCTCTCTCTCCCTTAGATAACCTCTGACTTACCTTAGATAACCTCTGACTTACCCAAGAAATTCTCTCCCCCTTCGACATCAGCAAAGAAACACAACTGAAGTCGATAGGAAGAATGATGCAAGACGGAATATCATGTAGAAGTTGAATGGCAATGGTTGAGAGTGAGAAAGTCATGGAAGGCATACAATTGAACAAATTTCCAATCTGAAACAGCCTTTATTAGTTAAGCAATCAATTGTCAGATTCTTCCATCATAAGTCATCTGATAATGCAACCCTTATAAATTCTGGTTTAAAATTGATGAATCTAGAATTTATCAATGAAATTCTTTGAATAAGTTTGCATGTACACTTAATAGAAATAAACCAGGACTCCATGATGATATCTTATTTAATATCACTTCATCTTACTCAGTCAAAGTCAGTGATGTTCTTAGAAGTAACTAGAACATGTATTGAAATTAAACATTTTAGACAGTTCTGATTTTTTCACCTCAAGGTTACAGCAGGTTTTCCTTTGAACTTTGGTCATAATTTTCTTTTTAGCTCATAATTTTTCAGAACAGTCAGGTACAATTCATAGTTTTTTACGTAAGAGTACACGTTTATCAGACGTCAGTACTCCTAGTTACTCAGTGGAATTTACCATCATGTTTCATTTTTGAATAGAGATAGTAGAGACACTTGATGACATAAGTTTACTTCATTTCTTTGATGAAGTACTCAGTTTCTCTGTGATCTCTAGCCATTGCTCTACCAATAGAGCTTTGAAGCACACTTTTAATGATTTGTTGTCCTTTGGTTTTTTCAGAGAATTTAATGTTTAAGAACAATACGCAATCCAGGTTTCTCAACCAAGTTTACCATGAATTTTGAGTTTTCAGAGTCTGAGAGACTTCATAGAACCTATTATGTGAGAGATGGTTGAGACCTATTAAGTGTAGAATATCCCATTATTCATTGAATTTAATCTTTAAACTTCTTTGATTAATTAGAGTTAAACCATTAGTTTACTTGGTACATCACAGATTCTTATAAGAGAAGATTTCTTGACTTTATAGCTCAGGTTAATGAATGGATGTTCACATTTTAATATTTCAAGTTCAATGAAGTGCAACAAATTTCCAAGAGTCAGCAAAGATAGATATTTTGGTTGACCTAAAAAGTGGTTCGGTCGACCAATCTGGGAAGAATCAAACAAGAGATCCAAGGATGATAGCAGTGACCCAAAAAAAAATAATGTTTGACATGAGCTCCCCCTGACGAAATGCAAACACTGCATTAGACAGATGCTTACACATGCATTTGACACAAACTTATCATGACTAACTCCCCCTATCTAAATGCATTGTATGACTATATCGAGACACACCATTGACCCATGGTACATGTCACGTCCCGAGATTTATGCAGCGGAAATAATCGGGAACATGAACAACCGATATGGTAAGCCTCTTGCAAGCAATATAATCAGAGCGCCAGACAATCACACAAAGTAATTGCACAAGTAATTCACTAAAACCTTCATCTTTATTTCATATAAATAACCATTAAAATACATAAGATCTTTGACTCTCTTTACTAGACTCAATAACATAAAGATTACATCATGACTCGACTAGACACTTGATAACTAAGGCTTCTCTCGTTCATATGTCCTTCAATCACTCTCGGACCCGTTACTTGTATAATCTGAATCCGATTCACTTGTGCTTCCTGAAACATTGAGAAAATAGGTAATGAGCACACTTTTCCAGTAGGTATCTTCGTATCAACATGAAGGCGAGTTTAAGTGATTAGCATTTTAGCTCTAGAGAATAGGATAGATCATGCAAATACGATAAAATATATGAATAAAACCAAAGTAACAAGATACAACCATGACGAAATATGAGAATATGATTGATCAAGTATATAACAAGAATGTAAATTTGGCCTTTCCATGAATAAGAATGTAACAATAATGTACATTTCATAACCCTGGAGGCTATGCACTAGAAAGTCATGTAACAAGCAAGAAAGTACTTTTCGCTTAATAGTAAGTACTTCATGAATTTACGTGGATCCTTATTCATGTCCGTGGATTTTCACTTATTTATAAAGAAAGTACTCACAGCGCAATGCGACGCCAGTTGCATCATACCCCATGGTTTACAGTATGTTTCCGACAATCAGCCGAGGGGACTAGCATAGAGCCCTTGACCACAATCAGTGCTCGAACTGCATCTTCAAGTATAAATCAAGCTACTTCCACGATTATAAAAATAATGTGGCCAATAATATACAAGTTCAACAATAATTCCATAATAAGGTAACCAAGGTATATAACGTAGCAATAATCGATCATGAGAATTCAAGAAATGCATTAATAACTAGGTTATGCCATGGAAAGAAAATTCGACAGCATAACAATACATTCTTTATTTCCATAATTTATTAATGGCTTGTTTGAATCAAGATAAGTTCTAGATAATCAATAGACCATCTGGAACATAGGAATACTCAATCCAAAGGTAAAACCATGGGTTAAACATTTTTAGATTTGATGAAAAAGAGGCTGGAACCATGCGGTCTAGGGCAGGGCCGCTAGGTGACATTGACGGTCTATCAATAGGCCGCTAACTGACTCTGGCGGTCATACATTAGGCCGCTAAGGTCTAGAACTCAAAAACACCGGTAAAGTGCTTTCTAGATAATTGGGCTTTTATGGTACAACCAGCTCGGCGTTCTAATGGGAATCCCATGCTCGCGGAGACTTATGGAGGCCTTGAAACAAGATTTCCTAGTCCGTTGGAAGGAATATCCAATGGAGATGTTATCAAGTCCAAGATTGTGTACTTAATGTGCCAAGGTGTAACTAATGACAACATACCAGGATATGTGCCATGTACTTAAGAAAATGACTCTAAGATAAGACAGATCATGATAAAACAGTGATCAAATAAGTCCATAAACCTTATGAAAATGTGCCTATAAATACAAGAATATAAGTTTTTGGCCATAAAAATAACATGGGTTAAAAAAAATCCCAGGTACATAAAGAACATGAAATCTTCTAGAGTAATTTGTTAACACAACTAGGTATAAGAAAATAACACTTGAAACAGGAGTAAAACCTATTTAACTAGGCTTAACATACATTAATTAGGGCTAATATGCAATATGTTTCGGGTTAACAATATCATAGAAATCAGAAAAAATGCAAACGGTCTAGTGGGTGACCGTCTCTTGTAGCTAGCGGTCTATCGTGCGACCGCTAGGGTTTTTGGCGGTCTACAGGAAGACCGTTTCTTCCTGTGTTAACAGAAAACTTAATAATAATAAAATAAAATACTAATCTAGAGCATATCATACATGAAAATAAACATGAATATAGTCTAAAGCATGATAGAACGAGTATAGGCCAACAATATGTATGGGTTTGTGTAATAAACAAGAAAATTCTCCTTTTAACTTAATTAGGGCTAAGAATTATGCATGAGGAGTATACTAGGTGCATAGTCCCAATAAATCATAAAATTCTCGGTGTACAATGCAAGAAATCGGCTGAAATCAGGGCTTTTATCCTGGACTTCGAGTTTAAGCCTTTCATGAGATGACCTACATCTGTTTTGGGCTTTAAGCATCAAATTTGGGGCTGGAAGTTAACCCTAATTTCGGCACGTCCTGTGCTAAACCAGCGACTTCACACCTTTCTAACTCCTGATTCTCTTGACCTAAAGACGTAAAATTTTGAGTGTAAGAAGAGAGTACTAAAAGGAACATTTTTTTCTAAAGAACCTCAATCTAATTACCTCGTTTGGGGCTTCCAATTTACAGATTTTTCTGGGTCGATCGTACTACTTCCTGGGTTGTTTGCACCGAACTAGCATCTTTGCAGGCTTCTATCTCCCTGTAGGCTTGATCTCCTAAATAGAAATTTTAAGGAAAGTTAGATCTAACTAAAGTGAACAAATTCCTAGAAGAAACTTACCTCTAATTCGACCTCTTTACCTTAGTTCCATGCGAGCCAAAAGTAAGGGTCGTGCAGGTTGGTTCTGGGGTCTATTTATAGGGTTTAGCTAAGGTTTCATAGATTTGAACGATTCTAGAGTCTTTATTAGGTATTAGATCGATCTCAAAGAGTCCTAAGCATGCTTACAAGTCTTCACACTTTGGTCTCTAGGAGTTTAGACGCCAAAAATCCAATCTTTTTGCACTTTCTTCCACTCACGGAATCTACAAAGCTTAGCGGTCATTTGGGAGACCATTTTCCAGTCGCTTGCGGTCTCGCGATAGATCGTTTTCGGTTTTGGGCGCCGAATTTGAAACCAATTCAAACTCTTGTATTATTATCCATCTTTTATCCTAAAATATTCCTACTTATCTCCTTAATTCCGTAAATACATCAATTCCAAGCTTCTAGAACATGGGCCAAAGTTAGAAATTATAATTTGGGCCAATTGGATTTGTCAAAATGGGCCTAATCCTCTTGGATTAGTATAAGGCCTAAATCATTAGTTTTAATTAACCACAATTCAATCAATAGCCCATTTAAATGCTTAATACTTGTATTTTTAATCCCAAAAAATTCTTAGAAAATCTTCGGGCGTTACACCCTCCCCCACTTAAAAAGAATTTTATCCCCAAATTCCTTGTAAAAAGATTTGCTAAGGAGAGTGTACTTACATTCAAATATCTCTAGAAATCTTTTGCGCATGGCTTCTTCAGTTTTCCCATGTTGCTTCATGTGGCCATGACTTTGTCCATTAGATCTTGACCATAGGAATAGTCTTATTTCGAAGTTGACGCACTTCTCATTCAATGATCTTTATTGGCGTTTGTTCGTATGTCAAGTCCTTTTTAATTTCCAAGTTGTCGTAAATTATGACATGAAAAGGATCAGGAACATACTTATTGAGCATTAAGACGTGAAATACATCATGAACTCTTGATAATTGAGGGGGCAAAGCTATTCGATACGTGACTTCACCAACACTTTCGAGAATTTCAAAGAGGCCATTGAATCTCGGAGCAAGCTTGCCTTTGATACCGAATCTTCGAATACCTCGACCTGGAGAAACCTTAAGGAATACATGGTCCCCTACTTGAAATTCCAAGTCGCGCCTTCGATTATCAGCATATGATTTCTGTCTATCTTGAGCCATCTGGAGTCTTTCCCGAATAAGCTTTATCTTCTCAGTAGTATCCCTGATGATTTCAAGACCGAGAAATTACCTTTCCCCTACTTCATTCCAACAGATAAGTGAACGACAGCTTCTTCCATATAGAGCCTCGAATGGTGCCATTTGTATGCTAGCTTGGTAGCTATTATTGTATGAAAATTTCACTAGAGGTAAATGGTCGTGCCAACTTCCTCCAAAGTCAATAGCACAAGCTCTGAGCATATCTTCCACCACCTGATTTATCCTTTCAGTTTGACCATCAGTTTATGGATGGAACGCAGTGCTGAAGTTGAGTCGGGTTCCTAATAAATGTTGAAGACCTTTCCAGAAGTGTGATGTAAATCGAGGGTCTCGGTCGGATATATGGTAACAGGGACACCATGTAATTTGACAATTTCTCTCATATATAGTGCCGCTAATACATCCACAGACCATCGACTTTTGATTGGTAGAAAATGTGTAGATTTAGTCAATCGGTCTATGATCACCCATATGCCATCATGTCCACCTCTTGTCTTAGGTAAACTCATGATAAAATCCATCCTTATACTTTCCCATTTCCACTCGGGAATATTCAAGGGGTGTAATTTCTTAGCGGGTCTTAAATGTTCTGCTTTTACTTGTTGACAAGTGAGACATCGGGACACAAAATCTGCCACTTCTCTTTTCATATTGGGCCACCAAAAGTTCCTTTTCAAATCTTGATACATCTTGGTAGCACCAGGGTGAATAGCATACCTTGATTTGTGAGCTTCTTCCATGATCAATTTCTTAGTGTCATCATGATTCGACACACAAAGTTGATCTTTAAATAATAGTCTTCCATCATTTGAGATAGAAAATTCCGATCTCTGATCAATATTATCCTTAATCTCCATCAATGTGGGGTCATTTTCTTGCAATTGTACTATGTCCTCGATCAATGTAGGTTGAGACCTTATATTGGCAATCATACCTCTTTCTCCTTCTCTGTCAATATCAAGATTTAAATGAGAAAAATCTTCAATAAGACAAGTTATATATTTCCTGAGGCTTGCTAGAGTTGCCATCGGTTTCCTGCTAAGAGCGTCGGCTACAACATTTACTTTCCCTGGATGATATTGGATAGTAAAATCGAAGTCCTTGAGATACTCCAACCATCTACGTTGTCGCATGTTTAACTCCTTCTGGGTGAAGTGGTATTTCAGACTTTTATGATCTGAAAATATGATGAATTTCTCCCCATAAAGGTAATGTCGCCAAATTTTTAAGGTGAATATAACAGCTGCCAATTTCATATCATGCATAGGGTAATTTTCTTCGTGACGCTTTAACTGCCTTGATGAATAGCAAATCACTTTTTCACTTTGCATAAGGACGCATCCTAGGCCAATGCCAGATGCATCCGTATAAACTTCAAAACCACCACCTTCCATGGACAATGCCAAAATAGGGGCTGTAGTAAAGTGATCTTAGAAAACTCTCTTCGCAATCCTTCGACCATATAAAAGGGTTCTCCTTTCTAGTGAGTCTAGTCAAAGGGACGACGATCTTAGAGAAGTCTTTAATAAACCTCCTGTAATAACCAGCCAGACCTAGAAAACTTCTGACTTCAGACACAGTCGTCGGCCGGCTCCAGTTCTTAACAACTTCAACTTTAGAAGGATCGATAGCGATACCCTGATGGGAATCAACACCGAGCACTAACATTTTACTTTAAATTTATATCCTTTTTATTTGTATTTATATCCTTGGCTAATTGGGTTTACAATTGTAAGGCATTATAAGCCAAAGGGTTAGTCATTAGAAATCTTTGGGTTTCTTTGCAAAAAGGCCTTTGGGTTTCTATGTAAAATGTCAGTAGGTCTAGCAGGGCCCCCACCCTCTTTCCCATTGGTTCACCTAGGATCTAGGGCCCATGTGGGACTAGTTCAAAGTCTAAGATTGGACTTGGACCAAGGGGGGGACAAGGTGGAAGAAAATTCAAACTTGGACCAAGCAAAGTCCAAGATGCTCCCCCCATTAATATAGTTTATTCATGTTGTATTTTATTTAATTTGGTCATTTGACCACATGGGGGATTAATTATCCTATCCCTAGTTTACCCCTCCCTAACCCTAGATCTGAGGGTAGTTTATGTCTTTTTTCCATTTCTATATAACCCATGTATTTTGTGAATTCCTTAGCAATTAATGAAGAGAAAATTCCATTTGTTGCTCAATTTGCCCAAGGGCACCCTCTCTCCCCCTTGGAGCTATGATAGCTCCGAATTTCAGAGGTGTGAAGCCTCTCAATTCCCCCCTCTCTAAGTGAGAAGCTCAGCACCGCCACCGCCGCCTCCGTTCGTGCCGCCATCGCACCACCGCCGCCGCCTCGTTGGAGTTCTGTCCAACTCTGGACAGCAAGCTGAGGCCGAAATTCTATCTCCCAATCAGGAGATCTGCTCGACCCCTAATTTTGAGGGTTGGTTCTTCCTATCATTCTCCAACCCCAGTTCAAATTTCGTGTCATTTCACCTTCGTTTAGTATTTTTCCTGTAATTAAGTTTTCCCCTCCAGCAGCCTGCCAATCAGCAGATCTGCGGGATAGTGTGTTGTTGTTGTATTTTTCCCGCCCACTTAGCCTTCTCTAAAAATTCCCCAAAAACATCATACGTGTTCCTCACATCCCCCTCTTCCACCCATAAATTTCTCAGAGTCTAGATCCATCATTTTCTTTTTGGTCAAAATTCATCTTCAGGCAGATCTTATTCTGTCCTGTGTGCCTGTAATTCCGAGCCAGCAAAAGACTACAACCCACATAGTTTTTCATTTCCAATCCGCTTGTTGGATAGTCTTAAAATAATTATATGTTGTTGCCCTTCGAGTCTGCTTTCCAACGGCACCAATTTTGCCTCGATCCAACACCGGATCTGGGCGTAAAAATTTTTTTTGTGAAGGCGCGCAGATCAGATCTGAGTCCAGCTAGCAGAAGCAGTCTGAGAATTAATTCCTCAGAAAATACACCGGCTCAGATTCGACCGCCGCCGAGTTCGAGGATCGAAGAGGAGTCTTCCACCAAGGTCCCAGCCAGTCGCCGCAGCAAGGATTCGATCAGAAGCCGCCGTCCCAGTTGCTGAGTTCCCTTGCTAAACCGAGTTGGAACAGTACCGAGTCGGACCAACAGCCCGTCTCCGACCCAATAGCCCTTCTGGCTCGCTGCCCGTCAACCCGAGTTTGCTACTCCTGGGTCCCATTGTAGCCCTTTATCTCCCTGCGTGGAGTGGGTAATTAAATTCACTGATGTAATTGTTTATTTACTATGTACCATGAGTACGAGTTTCGGCCGGAGTCGTCTTCCCCAAGCCCGGAGCGTGGAGGTATCGTTTCCGCTCCCCTCTTTGGCATTTGCTTTACTCGTACATATTTTCATATGCTGCTGCATGAGTGATAGGCTAGTTAGCTCGTTATATTATTTCAATCACTGCTGCGAGAGAGTGAGCGTGACCCGTCCCGTGACTCGATCCGATCACGCGGAAAAGCCGATACCCGAGACTCATTGCCGGTTTCTCAACTGCGCAGATCCACGCATTTCCCTCGCATAGGGACGTCTGCGAGCTAGAGTCCCTTGTTGTCTCGAGTCGCGTCCTGTCCCGCATCAAATTGGTATCAGAGCAAACTCGAGTCTAGGGTCGTCGGTTAGTCGATCCAAGGTGTTGCATTTGCATTCCTATACCCGGTATATCAAAAGGTGTTCCCGGAATGATAGGTTATGCCTATCGGGAAGGTAGCACACTTGCGTGAGTGAGATCTTCGGATCAAACCTCCGCCACGTATTGGATATGGGTTGAGTCTAGGTTTCTATTCGTGTCCGCATTTTACCCCTTTTTATCATTTAGAGTCATGTCTAGGTGCTTGCATTAGTCTTGCATAAAAAGTTTTGCATAAAAAAATAATAAAAAGTGTTCCAATGCATGGCCACCCCTAGTGGAACCAATTCCTATCTCTTGGCAACTATGGCCAATCCCTACGCCCAAGTCCCAATGCAAGAGAAAGCCCCGACCAGACCCATCCAAGGCAAAAAGTCCGTGTTTGAGTACATTCGGGACTATGATAAGTACCGGTTGGGATATGGAGTTGGAGAGGAGAGCACCACGACCGCATTTCAGTTCCAGAGAGGTTTGCGGCTTCACTTCCAGTTTGAATTGATTTGCCACGATGTGACCACTCTGGCGCAGTCTTATCTGGTCGCTCTAGAGGTTGAGCCATTCAAGTCAAGGTTTGATGGAGCCCTTCGGCGAGCATCTACCTATCAGCCGAGTGTCGAGCCAGTCGGACGGCCACATGAGCCCCCGAGGCAGGACGCTCCTGCCCCGTGACCTTCCCCACCCCAGTCGGGGAACCCTTCCCCTAGAGCTCCTTTGCCACCTACTTCTGATCCTTATTCGGAGCCATCACATTTGGAGCCACCTGTGTTTCTAACGGGAAAGCTGTTCATTGCCGAGCCACTACTTAGTTGGCTCAAGATAGGATTGGTCCCTAGACCGCCTTGCTACCCATCCATGGACCCCGTACTACAACTAGTGCCCGTCAACTC
This sequence comes from Amorphophallus konjac, assembly GCA_022559845.1. Classification (NCBI taxonomy): domain Eukaryota; kingdom Viridiplantae; phylum Streptophyta; class Magnoliopsida; order Alismatales; family Araceae; genus Amorphophallus; species Amorphophallus konjac. The sequence goes on from CM040121.1 coordinate 260,293,052, forward strand.
CTTCCACACCACTTTTCGGTCTTCTCACCATATCGATACATTGGACGACCTTCTTAAGGGGTTAGACCGGTAGTTGCAGTTGACGCATTTATTGGCCCGAGGCTTCAACCAACCCAATAGTCGTAGCTTCACACATCCAGCGTTAGGGTCCATTACCTCCGTGTGCACCGTGGGTCGTGTCACCACGGAAATTCTCTTATTCCTCCCCATGTCAGCCGAGCCTAACTTCATTCCCTTTATCCCGAGGGAGGAACCATATCTACTATATGAGATCACCGTCCCTCTTGCCATAATGGATGAAGGTGACCACCTACACCTTCAAGAACTTCAGACATGGGACCGTGACATGTGGGAACCTAGTTCGAGAGATCATACTTTCTTTGATCCCTTCGACCCCTTCCCTAGTGAACCCCTTGACCCACCACATCTACTCCACTTCCTTAGGGGAGTTCACTATCACACCCCTTCCCCACCGGCCGGGCCATCTACACCCATCAAGCCCGTTCACTGGTGAGATATACATACATATAGGGGTGATGAGAAAGTTGCATTCGGCTCTCTTGGCCCACCCAAACCTCCCAAATCCAAAAGGTTGTCTGTGCATGAGTGGTGCACTTTGGGATATCTAGGAGTCCATGATTCCACCGACATTTGGTTGCGTCTTGTGTATGCATGGCACACATTCGGATGTCCTGGTCCACTGATGCGGGACGAACACGTGACCTGGGACTCTAGCTCACAACTCGTCCCTAAGCGAGGGAAACGCGGGATCGTGCGTGGTTGAGGAACCGGCAATGAGTCAAGGGTACTCGGCTCTTCCGCGTGTACTCAGATTGAGTCACGGGACGGGTTCACTCAGTCACTCTCGCAACGGTGATAAAAGCATAACGAGCTAATAATCCTATCACATGCAGCGGCATTCAAAAGTATATGAGTAAAGCAAATGCCTACGAGGAGGGTGGCGAGTGTACCTCCACGCTCCAGACGTGTGGAAGACGACCCCGGCCAAGTACGGTAACTCCCGATAAAAATAATTATTCACTATTTATAGCAGTGATTTCTTGCCCACTCCACACAGGGAGGTAAAGGGCTACAAGTGGGGCCCGGGAGGACCGATCCTGAGTTGACGGGCAGCAAGCCGGAAGAGCTCTCGGGGTGGAAGCGGGCTGCTGGTCCGACTCGGTACTACGCCGACTTGGTTCTGAGTTGCTGGACAGCAAGTAATGGCTTCCAAAGGGACGTCATCCTCCTTGAGTCTTCTGAATGCAGCGCTTGGCTGGGACGATGGCGAGACGTCCCTGGTCGACTCCCTGAAGTGGCGGTTCCTGAAATTGAGCTTTGATATTTTTGCAAGATTTATTTTGCTACTGCCTCTACTGGTCTATTCATGGAACAGATTTGTGCGCCTCCACGACAGGAATTTCTGTGCTCAGATCCGGAGGCGGATCGAGGCGTGGTTGGTGCCGTTGGAAAGAGGACTCAGATATCTACAACATATATTTTGTTTCGTCGATCCAGAGAAGGGATTAGAAATGGGAACCTCTGAAAACTATGTGTTTTTATGTGGATCAGGTTACATACTGTCAGGATAGAAAGGTATCTTCCTGAAAACAATTTTTGACCGGAGGGTAAGGGAAATTTATGGGTGCTGGGAAAATTATTGGTGGAAGGGGGGGACGTGAGGAACACCTGATAATTTTTGTGAATTTTCTGAAAATTTCTAAGGGGGTGGGAAAATTACGACAAGGGGACACTATCTTGTAGATCTGCAAACTGGTAGATTACTGTGGGAGAAGAATAAAATACGGGAAAAATATCAAACGAAGGCCAAATGGCACGAAATTTGAACTGGAGATTAGGGTGATAGGGAGAACAAACCCTCAAAGTGTGGGCTCGATCGGACAACAGGATAAAAATATAAAAATATGGCTTTGAGGTGCTATCCTGATTTGGAGAGAACTCCATCGAGTGGCAGTGGCGGTACGATGGCGGCTCGATGGCGGCGGAGGTGGCGGTGCTGAGCGTCACACTCAGAGAGGTGGTGGTGGAGATGCTTCACACATCTGAAATCAGAGCTCTCACAGCTCTCACAGCTCTAGAGGGGGATAGAGGGGTGCCCTTGGGCCTTGTGAGCACAAATGAATTTTTCTTCTCATTAATGCTAAGTAAATCACAAAAAACAAGGTATATATAGAAAATGAAAAAAGTCCTAAACTACCCTCAGATCTAGGTTAGGGGAGGGGTAAACTAGGGATAGGATTTTCTTAGATTTTCTTCCCCCATGAGGTCAAAAAAACTAAAATAAAAAAACACCTAGTGGAAGGGGGCGCCCCCTTGACTTTTAAGGAGAGAAAATGGACTTTTTAAGCCCTTCGTCCCCTTGAATGGTCAAGTCTTCTAGAAGCTCACCTTGGACATTTGACCAGCCCCACATGGGCCCTTTCAAGCGTTTTGGTCTGCATCTTCCTCTGGACATCGCCGACGAGCTCCCACAAACAGCGCCTCGATCCGACATCGGGAGCCAATTTTTCGATAATTATTTGTCTTCCTGTGCAGTTCTGAGTGCACAAAACCAGAAGCTCAGATCAGTCATTGCTGCGCCCAGATCTGAAAAGATCTGATCGCGCCCTTTGGAGTAGACGATCTTCGTCCTGTCTCCGACGTTCTCCAACAAATGGAACTCCGATCGGGCATCGGATCTTGGCGCACCGGCCTTCGCAAGTTCGTTGCGCAGGGTGAGCAGCGCAGGCAGAACCGAGTGGACTTCCATTCGGCCCACCCGATCGGCTCCGGCTCGCTTCCCTCGCCTCCTGCGAGTGCGGCCCGTCAACCCGGGTTCCAGCAACCCTAAAATTGGTGTTTGTAGCCCTTTACCTCCCTGCGTGGAGTGGGCATCAGGCTCTGAAATTGTAAACTTAACAATTGTGTGTATTGGGGTTATTTGAATTCGGCCGGGAATCCTTCCCCACACCTAGTCGTGGAGGTATGCGCTTCGTTCCTCTCTCACTTTACTGATTTAGTATATGTTCTATCATGCTGCATTTGTGAGATTAGGGTCGTTAGCCAGCTACAATTACCATGATTGTGTGTGAGTGAGAGTCGTTCCTTAGCTCCAGTCGAGCACCGAGCTCGGACTGCACCACCCTAGGCGATAGTGGTTCCTTAACCACTGCGATCCCCACGTTTCCCTCGCAAGCGACGATCGTCGGGCTAGTTAGAGTGCTGTTGAGAGACGTCTCCACCCGGAGAATGCCATGGTGGTCAGCCGCCCGGCTTGCCTTTAGCGTGTTAGTGCTGGCCGCACATCAAGTTCGTCGTACATCTTAGCCCGGTCTTCATCCGTCCCGCATCATCATGCCTAGAGCCAAACCTCTAGCTAGTTTTTCACCCCCCAACAGGACGCTACCGTAAAATGGGGGCCCACGAAAACTAGCCTAAAAACTATATATCGGGAACTGCCCCACCACCACTCCCAGGTGGGCCGACACTCGAGGTCGTGAGGCTACGACTAGTGGAGGCTCACTAGACACAGAGACTCGGAAACACGAGTGCTGGAGTACAGACATGCCAAGCAAGCACTGTCGCAGGTACTACGAAGCACCAAGCAGTATACTAAACTGCCAACAAACTTAGGACAGGGCAACTAGACCTGCTAACCCAACGATCCTTGAGTCTCACGACTCGGAGTCAAGATCATCGCGCACAGGCGATGACAAGCCGTCAATCGGCCTAATCCCTAAGCCAGAAGAAACGCCACATCCGTAGGAAACGACACACGGAGACTTGAGGGAGTATCAAGACCTTCAACGCACCTGGACACGTAAACTGAGGTAGGACAGTATCTCAAAGCGTCCAAAACCACTGTCTCGAGCTGAACAGAATAGCCGAGACACAAACAAGGTTACTTGTCAACCATTGGGTTTCACTGGGTTGACCAGAACCTAATGATGACTCAGAAGCAGTACAGAAACCTAACCAATAGCAGGGTACACTTGGCTACCTTATAACATGGTCATACCCCTCATAGGACATCAGAAGACGTCCACAGGACAATGGGCAAACCACGAGGTCAAGCCAAGGTATAGGGAAATCAACACATCGGGAAATGACACGCAGGCATTAAACGATCAACTAAGGGCTGCTCCATCCGTACACGGTCGAACGACTGGCCGCTTAATGACTAGAACGGTCATGGACAAGACCGCTTAAAACCAATGCACGGTTTAGATCAAGCCGTGCAGAAGTATGGACGGTCACCCAAGGGTTGTGCCATACACTGAACGGTTTGAGCTATTCCGTTCAAGGAAGTGCATGGTCCGACGAAGGCTACGCAACTGAGATGAGCGGTCATAGACATGGCCACTTAGCTCAGAGACTACTAAAGCAAGGAAGAGGGTAAACGGTCTATCGTGGGGCCGTACCTTGAGCAGGAGGGTCACCACTTAGCCGTGCAAAAACCAGAGCGGTCATAACCTGGCCGCTCAACTAGTCAACCCCCTAAACCGACTTAAAACGTTGACCAAAACTGCGAATATGCACGGTCTACCAAGGGCCGCTTAGGCCATAGGGCGGTCTATCGTAGAGCCGCGCAATCCTGAACCGACCTACTATTCCAACAAATGAACGGTTGACATAGAACCGCTCAAAACATGGAAACGGTCTTCTGATGAACCGCTCCAAGAATAAAATGGTTAAGATTGGATCGCCAAAGCTTAAAAACGGTTACTGTTAAACCGTTTAGAGCGACACGGTGGGAAAACGATGGGATCGGCCGATCTTGGCCTTTCCACGCCCCATTCGCGTCTAAACGAAGGGGATACATCCCTAATGACCATACAAGCTTTCTAACAAACTGAAAGGGGTCCAAACGACACCAAAAATGCAAGAAATGGGCGATTCTACCGAATCGACCCAAATCGAGTCACCGGGGTTCCCGGGCTCGTACCGGCCCCAAATGGCCAACGATCGCCGCAAAACTGACGGAAATGGAATGCTAACATGCTGGGGGTTCCAATGACGGCAATTTAGCTGAAAACCGTCGCCATTTTCCTGCAAACCCAACGAACACCCCAAAAGCATGATTTTTCCGAACTTGGAAGAAACCCACTCGTATGCTCACCGTTCGGCATGAAACTATGAGGGAACGTAGCAGAGGAGTAGGCGATCCGTCTCCCTACCTCCACCGAAGATTCCGTGCACCGTAGTGACTAAACCACGCCGAAAACCGCATCGCGAGCTCGACCGTCGGTTTTGAATCCACCGTTCGGGATCGCACCAGAAACGGTCCGATCCTCGCCCCATCGCGAACCCAATCACTGCCACAGCATCTCCACTACCTGCCCGAGCCTCCTCCGTCTGCAGCCGGAGCTGGGAGGGCGAGAGAAGGGAGAAAACGGGAGAGAGAGGGTCACGGCGGCCAATGAGAGGGAGGAGTGAGGAAGAAGAAAGAAAAAGAAAAGAATTAGGAAATTTTCCTAATTTTCAAAAATTCTGATTTTTGAGCTGAAAATGGACTAATTCAGAAAAATATGCAAAAATAGTCGAAACGATCCTCTCAACAGGTACATCGCAACTGCGGCATCCACGAGTCGATGAACTAAGAAATAAACTCACCACATGGTTCCGTAACTTGTACGGGAGAAAAACTCACGTGGATCGTAAAACTCAACTCAAGACCCGCAAAAGTGATCCGAAACTCTCCGAAAAAGATCCTAAAGACCCAATAAGAATCGAGGGTATTACAGCCTCCCCTCCTTCAAGAAATTTCATCCTTGAAATTTAAGGAATGAATGAGAAGAAGCAGGGACGAACAAACCCCAAGACACAACTTAAAACAACACGAATCTCGAAAAACACAATTCAGTGGAACACCGCCAGACCATCATCACAAGCACACGCTCTGGATCTCAAGGCAAATCGATCCAAAAGACGAGCATGGCACACCAGTGAACACAAGTCTGACACCTTCGAAGTAAGGCAACGTCGCTTACGTCTCACAGGAAAGGAGACACGACTCATGCCACGACAACAAATATCGGGAAACCAAAATGACAGACACGACAAGCATCAGCTTAAACAAGGAAGCGTAGTTCTCTCAGCTGACAGCTCAACATCATTGGCTCCAGTGCCACAGGCAACAATAAAAGCCTGGCACACAGGACGCCAATGACAGCACCAGACCACAAACACAATCAAGTCAGTCCTCACTCAGATATTACATCTGATCGAGTCGCAGGCTAACTCTATCAGGGAAGAAGAGTACAGCACAACCAACCGACAAGATCATGGTCCATACGATGCTAAGACAGATTCACAGGGTAACAACGATAAAATGACAACAACGACAGCATCACTTGCAGGATCCCGGCTCCGTACTGAACACAGAACCACGGAACACAACCGCAAGCTGGGTCATAACAAGGCACAATAATAGCTGAACACACGACTATAATGGACTAGTCATGCATCGAGCAGCTCACCAAGAAAAGACCCACGACAACGAGAATACAATCTCGGGAAACGCATCTCAAGGACCACGATCACGTCCCTAGAGCACAACACCCAAGAAAGAAATGCAGAGCAAAGGGTACTCAACCAGCAAAAATGCTGACAGATTCCCCAATACTCACAAATGCCAGTGCCAACACCAGAATGCCTCCAATAACAACAGCACGGAAACAACAATGTCAAGGCAAAGGAAGCCAAGACAAAGTCACATCGAGAAAAACAATTCTCTCGACCGGCCAGAATTTTACAACCAACGATCCTCGACCTGTGGGTTACCAGTCCACACGCTTCTGCTACGCACTCATACAACGCACACAAGCATCAGAAATACCTCGATATCCGCATCTCAACACACACACGGTGCCATCGCAATTCATGAAAATCGTAATATGACACGCCACGAGTACTGATCCTGCTATCAACCGATCACAAGTCACCTACACGCAAACAAAAGAGAGTACTAGCTTCAGCACAAAGCACAAAGAAAGGCTAATCTCAGCTTACCATTATGTCCTGAAACAATAAATGAGCCTTCACAACACATCGGCCGCTAGACACGGCACGACGAACACGATGCACAATGGCCCTTAACACAAAGATTAGGTCCAAAGCCAAGCAACCGTCGAATAAAGAGCAGATCATGCTAAGAAGAAATACTATCCACACTTAAGTAGGCACAAGACAAAGGTCTCACTAAGAAAGTACTTCCAAGGCTTATCACGAAAAGACTCCACCAAACAGGATGAGAAGCACCAAGCTCACTAACAGTAACTCACCAAGAAAGAAAATCCTAGGTTCACTTGAGCATCTTCTCAATCGAGGCAACAAAGCAATCACTTCAACAGAAGCGAAACACCTCAGGAGCTGCACAGACTTAAGCTGGGACGACCAAAACAACGTAAGAACATGTACGGCCATCACACCAACTCGAAAAGTCATCAGCTACCTGAACAAGCCACGGAAAAATCTCGAACAATGTATTGCATATTCAAGCCTACCGACGAACTCTGCCAAGTACAGTACGATCAAGAAAAACACCATGATGAAAAAGAAGCATCCCGTCACATCCTGACGAGAGCAAAACCATCTCGTATAGTGCTGACACAGCACGCACAAGACAACATGTAGAAAAAATAAGGCGACAAGGAATCGCGAAACCTAAGCCAGCGAAAGACTATACTGGACTTTAAGGACTATGGACGCTATATATCTCGGATTCTCATGTACTTCACACAACAACTCTCTGATACCACCTGTGACGACCCGGACTCTAGATACCGGATATACCAGATACCACTTGGAACCCGTGAAGCCTCCCAAGAGTTGTAAAGCTCTGAAGGGATAAAAGGAATGTCGTGTAGTACATTGAAGTCGCAGATATAACAGTAAGAAATTAAATTTCATTAATTAGTTTGGTAAAGTAGCAGAAATAAAATTACTTTTTAATTAACAGTTAAAATTAATAATTATACCAGAGTCCATTCCAAAGGAAAGACAAGTATAGTCCAACAGAAAGAAGACATACGCTGAGGTCGGGGGAAGCCCAATGCAAGTACCGCTGGCAACTATGAGCACGCCACACCAGGAACCGCGAAGGAAGAAGAGACGACCACACCTGAAAAGTAGGGGTGAGCCTCGTGTCACTGGCCCAGTAGGGGTCACGCAGATTCCCACTGAAAAATAACGCAGTAACACAGAACAACAACTAAAACAGCAGTAGTAGTAAAGCAGGAAAGCTAAACTACAACTAGAAAGCTGTAAAAGAAAGCCGGAAATTGGAGGAGTAGGAACAGCTAAAAGAAAGAGAAAAGAAGCCGAACCGAACCAGAACCTCGGCTCCTACGCTACTCCAACAACAATAGAAAGGCGAACCTTGATCTCACAGAGTTAGGAGTTACCGATCCGTTGGCCAAGGACAAGGCCTAAGGCGAAGGCCTACAAAGACAGGTAAAAGACCTAGAAGATACCTAGATGGACACGGAACACTAAAGCCTACACGACTAGATTGTCGTGCACGCTCCCTAAGCGCAAACGCATACACGATTGGATCGTCATGCATACCACACAGCACTTACCTCGGGTAAGGCCAAGAAAAGACTAACCCGGGAAGACCAAAATGCACGAGAAACGCGAGAGTCAGGTGTCACATGACAGAAGCACCTCCTCACTAGAAGAATAGCCAGATGCGTCCACTGACGCCTTACACTACGTCTCAGGTATCTCGCTACGGACACCGAGAACGATGGAGATCGAGATACTCACTGAACCAGAACAGGAACTACAGTAACGAGTGACTAGTCAGGGTCATGCCCGTCGGCGCTCATCCAAACGCCCCTGACCACGTGTGCACACACCAGCTCATGTCTAGAGCCAGGCCTCTAGCTAGTTTCCACCCCCCCCATCAGGACGCTACCATAAAGCAGGGGCCCACGGAAACTAGCCTAAAAACCGTATATCGGGAATTGCCCCACCACCACTCCCAGGTGGGCCGACACTCGAGGTCGTGAGGCTACGACTAGTGGAGGCTCACTAGTCACAGAGACTCAGAAACACGAGTGCTGGAGTACAGACAGGCCAAGCAAGCACTATCGCACGTACTACGAAGCACCAAGCAGTATATTAAAGTTCCAACAAACTTAGGACAGGGCAACTAGACCTGCTAACCCAACAATCCTGGAGTCTCACAACTCAAAATCAAGATCATCGCGCACCAGCGGTGACAAGCTGCCAATCGGCCTAATCCATAAGCCAGAAGAAATGACACATCCGTAGGAAATGACACACGGAGACTTGAGGGAGCATCAAGACCTTCAACGCACCTGGACACGTAAACCGAGGTAGGATAGTACCTCAAAGCATCTAGAACCACTATCTCAAGCTAAACAGAATAGCCGAGACACACACAAGGTTACTTGTCAACCACTGGGTTTCACCAGGTTGACCGGAACCTAATGACGACTCAGAAGCAGTACAGAAACCTAACCAATAGCAGGGTACACTTGGCTATCTTATAACATGGTCATAGTCCGCATAGGACATCAGAAGACGTCCACGGGACAATGGGCAAACCACGAGGTCAAGCCAAGGTATAGGGAAATCAACACATCAGGAAATGACACGTAGGCATTAAACGGTCAACTAAGGGCCGTTCCATCCGTACACGGTCAAATGACTGGCTGCTTAATGACTAGAACGGTAATGGACAGGACCGCTTAAAACCAATGCACGGTTTAGATCAAGTCGTGCAAAAGTATGGACGGTCACCCAAGGGCCGTGCCATACACTGAACGGTCTGAGCTATTCCATTCAAGGAAATGCACGGTCCGACAAAGGCCGCGCAACTGAGATGAGCGGTCAGAGACATGGCCGCTTAGCTCAGAGACTACTAAAGCTAGGAAGAGGGCAAACGGTCTATCGTGGGGCCGTACCTTGAGCAGGACGGTCACCACTTAGCCGCGCAAAGATCGGAGTGGTCATAACCTGGACGCGTAACCATTCAACCCCCTAAACCGACTTAAAACGTTGACCAAAGCTGTGAATATGCACGGTCTGCCAAGGGCCGCTTAGGCCACAGGGCGGTCTATCGTAGAGCCGCGCAATCCTGAACTAACCTACTGTTCCAACAAATGAACGGTTGACATAGAACCGCTCAAAACATGGAAACGGTCTCCTGATGGGCCGCTCCAAGAATAAAACGGTTAAGACTGGACCGCCAAAGCTTAAAAATGGTTATTGTTAAACCGTTTAGAGTGACACGGTGGGAAAACGATGGGATCGGCCGATCTTGGCCTTTCTACGCCCCATTCACGTCTAAATGAAGGGGATACATCCCTAATGACCATACAAGCCTTCCAATAAACTGAAAGGGGTCCAAACGACACCAAAAATAGAAGAAACATGCGATTCTACCGAATCGACCCAAATCGAGTCACCGGGGTTCCCGGGCTCGTACCGACTTCAAATGGCCACCGATCGCCACAAAACTGATGGAAATGGAATGCTAACATGCTGGGGGTTCCAATGACGCCAATTTAGTTGAAAACTATCACCGTTTTCCAGCGAACCCAACGAACACCCCAAAAGCATGATTTTCCCAAACTTGGAAGAAACCCACTCGTATGCTCACCATTCGGTGTGAAACTATGAGGGAACGTAGCAGAGGAGTAGGTGATCCGTCTCCCTACCTCCACCAAAGATTTCATGCACCGTAGTGACTAAACCACGCCGAAAACTGCATCGCGAGCTCAAGCGTCGGCTTTGAATCCACCGTCCGGGATCACGCTAGAAACGGTCCAATCCTCGCCCCATCGCGCACCCGATCACTGCCACAGCATCTCCACTACCTGCCCGAGCCTCCTCCGTCTGCAGCCGGAGCCGGGAGGGCGAGAGAAGGGAGAAAACGGGAGAGAGAGGGTCGTGACGGAGAATGAGAGGGAGGAGAGAGGAAGAAGAAAGAAAAAGAAAAGAATTAGGAAATTTTCCTAATTTCCAAAAATTCAAATTTTTGAGTCGAAAATGGACTAATTCAGAAAAATACGCAAAAATATTCGAAACGATCCTCTCAACGAGTACATCACAACTGAGGCGTCCACGAGTCGATGAACTGAGAAATAAACTCACCATAGGGTTCTGTAACTTGTACGAGAGAAAAACTCACGTGGATCGTAAAACTCAACTCAGGACCCGTAAAAGCGATCCGAAACTCTCTGAAAAGGATCTGAAAGACCCAATATGAATCTAGGGTATTACAGCGGATCTCCGAGTGGCACGCACAGTATGCATGGCTCCTACAGGAGTTACTTTATGGGCTCCTCCGGTCGCTGGAGGAACGAGGAGGAGGAGCGGCGCCGACGGCCCCGAGACGAGGCCAGCTCAGCGATGCCCCCGCCATCGACGAGGCGCGAGGGCTCGGGTGAGAGTGGGGACAAGGGAGAGGGACCGGCCTGATGTACTTTAGATGTGACTTATGTACATATGGATGCTATGATATGCTTATGATATGATGAGTTTTTTTTTGTTTTGGTTTTGCAAATGAATGTGTGTGAATGCTTGACGCTAATCAATAACTCCTAACCTGACGCAAGAGAGTGAGAGAGAGAGATGAAATGCTTTGAGTGGAATTAGTGCAAGAGGGACAAAAATTGAAGCTTCAGGTAGATAAACGGTCAGACGTACGACCGCTCCAATGTTCAGATGGTCCCATGGTGGGCCGCGGATGCTTGTTCGGCTAAGGCTCAAAAAAAGCATATAGACGGTTCTCATTAGACCGTGGATTCTGGAAAACGGTCCCATCTGGACCGTTTGAATTTTGAAGACGGCCTCACATAAGCCGTCTAGGCTACTGGGAGGCGAAGTGTGTAGAAGGCATTTAAACGGTCCGTGTTAGACCGTGTCCATGTCCCTGCGGTCTCTCGATAGACTGTGTGAGTGGGAACTGTGATGGCTTCGAACGGGACTCTCTTGGAGAGTCCCAACCCGAGGGTAAAGGTGCCTAATCCATGCCAAGGCCTATCCTAACCCGAGTTGGAGCTATCCTACCTTTATCCTAGGGGTATTAGGCCACAAATTAGGCTCTATAAATAGGAGGGTGTTCTAAATTCGTTCTTCACACAAACCCTCTCCCTTAAGCTTTGAAAAACTTGCTAAAACCTCTCCAAAACACCATGAAGAGGACCCTAGAAGGAAGCTCTATGGGTGAGGTTGCTTACCACGGGCCAAAGCCTACCAAGAAAGAGCACGGGGTGCTGCAAAGGCTGACCGCCATCCCCGGGCATCTGAACTCCAGCCCTTTGAGAGAGGTAAGTCAATGGAATTTTCTTATTTCATTCAATTTCCTCACAAAGGTTCATATTCTTCCTCTCTTTTTCTCTTTTCCTTTTCTCTTAGCTCCTTCCTGGCCCGAGACATTATTCCACCTTAAAGTGGATATCTCCCATGATCCGTGAGCTCCCTATAACAGTGATATCAATCCTTAGATCCTGGCATTTACACCCTCTCTTAATTCTATCCAAAAACTTCCCCAAGCTTTCATTACATTAGCATAGTATCACAGCCTTGATAGAAGTGTGGCACCCACAGACACATACTTTCATCTTCCCTTCCTTCGAGGCCACTATCTTGTTAGAGGAGGTAGAGACCTACCTATCCCTTCCTAGATCCAAAGTTGGGGAGGAGGACTTGGTTTGCCATACCGTTGCCCCTGTAGACCCTGCCCTCATCCTAGGAGAGTTCCTACCTCGCACTAAGGACATACGCACTATGATTGGCCCGCACCATATCCATTTGCTTCCCTTGAGCCAGTGGGTCATAGCTCATTGTAAAAATAAGTGTGGGTGGGATGAAGCCATAGCCAAGGCTATTTCTATCTACTTATGTGGTGCCATAGTCTTTCCCTCTGCCGACCATGTCTTAGACATACCCATCCTTAGTACCATCAGTGGCCTGTGGCGGGGTCTTTCCATCTCTCAGGCCGTTCTTGCTTATCTCTACGAGGGTCTCAGCTCGGCAACCTCAGGGGGCCCACTCTTTGGCTCTATGATTCTTCTTGAGTGCTGGATGGGTGTCAGATTGAAATTCATGCCTAGGGAGGATATCACTTTGGTCAGCTGGATCTTTGGGAGCCATCCACTGTTCTTCATTGGTGGTTCTTTCTGATTTTCTCAGTAGGTGGAGTGTCGGACTGCAGACAAGAAGACTAGGGATGAGTGGCGCCTCTACATCAACACTCTGCCCTTGGACCGGTTCGTGATGCGCCCATCCTTCCTTCACGGCACCACTCTCAGGCTTCCTAGGAGGCTTGGGCTCGACTTGAGGCTTGTGGGAGACACCATGTTGGCGATGTACAGCCCTCATAGGTGTTTTCTACAGGTCGGGCTCCCCCGGACATCAGTTCCAGTGCTACCCCACTTACCCATGTTGTAGACGAGGAGGCTTGGCACGGAGGAGGATGAGCAGGCGATCAGGAGCACGCTGATCATGTGGGAGATCAGCAAGGTGCGTACCCTACCAGGAGATGTGATAGAGCTTCAGGAGGAGTATTAGGCTTATATGAGAGAGCTTAGAGAGATCAGGCCTCGCGGGGATGCCAGACTGAGGATTGAGTGATTTTTAGCATTTAAGACGTATGGAGACCATGGATTTGATATTGATTTGCTTGATTTTGAAATAAAGGAATTGAATGCTTAACTGAAATAAACTTGGCCTTTTCTTGTGAATTTGCGGATTGAGATGGTTTTCTGGAAAGGAAGCGGTCATCCATAGACCGCTGAATGAGGTTAAGGGTCTGAAATAGACTGCTCCATAGGTGGATGGTAGGAGTTTAGAACGAGGGTCCTGGCGGTCTGTCGAGGGACCGTTTAAGCTAATAGAACGGTTAGTGATGGATCGTTTAAGAATAAGCGGTCATGATCAGGCCGCGGAAAGCTGGACGCAAAGGAGGGCCACCGGGCTTGTGAGATATAATGAAGGCGGCCTTATGAAGGCCGTCTAGAAGACTGAAATGGTCACATTATGACCGTTTAAAAGATTGAAACGGTCTTCAAGAGATCGTGTACCTATAGATGCCAGCATCATTTGTAAAACATTTCCCTGCACACACACTCAGACAAAAATAGGTTAGATCTGTTTTAGGCTTAACCCCTTGCCTATAGCAAGTTAGGGAATAACCGATCCTTGATTTTTGGTCAAGCGGGTAAGCCTTATTAAATAGGCAAAATGACAAAAGGAACAGGATGCAATGCATGCAAGTGATGATTTTGAAAATATTTTTTTCTAATTTTGATGAAATTTGAATTTTTTTTGGATTTTGAAATATTTGATTTTTTGAGTTTTGAAGTATTTGATTTTTTTTGTTTGAATTTTGAAATATTTGATTTTTTGTGCGACGGGACACCTTCAAATCTCATTAGGGGTTTCCCAAGTACAACGTGCGTTAGGGGTGACCGTCCATGGTCAGGGTCCAATTTTACTTAACGGTGCCTCTACCGAGGCCATACCCGGGGTACGATCCAATCCTTGGAAAATAATAAAAAAAAGAAAATCTGATAGGGAAGCCGGTAACATGTATAGGGGTTTTTAGGGCTTGAGTCCTTCTCACGACAATCCCTCTTCAAGAGATTTGGTCTGTTGCGCCGGGGCTTTATGTCTGTCATCGAACCTTCATCCGCTCTAGGCACGCATACGACCGGGCTCATAACGTCCCGCGGGGAACTGTACTGCCACTCTTGCCATGCCTAGTTTCATTCTTTGGAGTGTTTAGGCTTTTGAGCTTTGAGCATTTGAATGAGCTTTTAGCTTTTACCTTGATTTTCCACCTTTTCTTTTTTCTTTCTTTCTTTATTTCTTTCGTAAATAAGGAATTAGGTCATAACGGCCTGCCCCTATTTGAGACCTCTCTTTCATCGGGATGTCTAGATCAGTTCTCGCCCCCTTTGATGGAGGCATCACCCACGACTCCCTCTGGCTCGGGTCATCTTCACACTCAGGAGATGTTTGAGCTCGGACATCACTCCATGTGGGCCCAATTATCCATTTTGAGTTTTCTATTTGAGTCATTTGATGTATTTTCCCTTTTATTTCAGTCATTTCTCTAGGTCTTTGGTTTATTTCCCTATGTTTGAGTCATTATCCCCTTGGTTGGCTTATTGGACTACTTTTGTCATTACATGTAAAGCCAGGGGTAGTTTGGTCATGTAAAAGGTTGGGTCCCTATAAATAGGACCCCAACCCCATTTGAGGAAGTTAATGAGAATTTGCATATTTTGAATCCACACAAAAAATTTGAGTGTTCAAGGTGTGAAACCTAGTGTTAGGGTGAGAAACCCCCTCCTCCCTCCCTTCTCTCTCCAAAGGGGGCGAACCCCTTCTCTCTCTTCCCCTCCCCTCTCTCTAGGCCGCCCCCCTCTCTCTCTCCTCCACCTCACCCTCCACATCAGCCCTAAACCTGCCACCAAATCTGCCACCCCAACCACCCCTTCCCTTCCTTAGGTGCTATCAATGCCCCTCCACCACTTCCCATCAAATCTACTCCCTCCCTAGGAGGATCTTGACCTTCCCAACACAATCTCCCTCTCCCCAACACAATCCACCCTAGTCCCCACACAATCCTACAGCTCCCAAGGGAAGTTTGAATATTTCCCTCCTCTCTCACCCTCCCCTGCCCCAAACCCTTGATCTGGTCACCCCCCATCTCCCTCCCCATCCCTCTCTAGAACAACCACCACTCACTCTCTCCTCACCTTGTACCCAGAACCAGCCCCATCTCTCCCCTGCGTCCCACCCCTTCCCAGCACCTCCACCTTGCTCTAGCCTCCTCCAAACCTCCCATACATCCCCCTCTGGTCACCCCCCCACCACCCTTCACCATTTAGTAGCATTTCCTCCCACCTCTGGTGCTCTTAGAAGCAATATCCGGCAAGACTAATCACAGCTCAGGACCTGCAGAGAACCAGTGTCTTTTAGAGCCGGCCATGACTTCATCCCGGCGTCCCTGGAAGCATAAGTGGTACCGTCGAAAGCGTCTTCATGTCCTCTTCGCAACGGCGGTGGTCTCGTCCCATTCTGAGCTCGTAGCTGCCCGGAGGAGCCGTTCTCCCCAAACTGCGCTTCTTCTCCCTAACTGTCAACATGAAGCTCCTTGCAGAGACTCCCACGACCGACCATCTAAAGCTCTGGAGGTGGGGCTTGGCTGAGATCTTCTACAACGAGTCTACTTCCAGGAACAAGAAGCGGAACCCCGTCCGGCATCCTGAGCTAAGAGTTCTCAATTTTCTCTCCCGAGTGCGCAGGTCAGTCCAGTCAGGGCCTAAACAGACTGTTGTGCCCCTGGTTTTGATGATGACAACCATGAGATATGAATGATGTATTTCAATTCAATGATGAATTAAAGTTTGATTCAATAAATGCTTTCACTTGATTTCATCCTTGTGCTAGAAAGGAACAGGGTCGACGCTGGGAGCTTACAGCGTCCACGCAGCAGTCGAAGAAGCCTTCACCAATATCTTCACAAGTTGCTCCTCTGCGTCAACGCCAAGATAGAGCTGCGTCGACGCAGTAGTTACAAAGGGAGAAGCAATGGCTTACTGGTATACTCTGATGCGTCAACGCCTTGATCAAGCAGCGTGAACGCAGCAGTTCAAGCATTTCTTGTCGTAGCCTCTGGAGTACCTTGGCAGCGTCGACGCTGCAGTTCGATGAGTCGACGCTGTAGCACGATGGATTGCCACAACTGTCTAAAGCACAACTAATGAGTGGATACAGCTGCTTCTTGCGTCAACGCACTAAGCATGAAACCTGAAGCTTGAAGAAGGGTGCGTTAACTCCTTGGGGCAAGAGGGTCGACGCCATCTAATCCAAGTTGCAGAGCACGATAAGTGGATCCCACCTTCAGTCACTATCTGCCAAATCAGCCAAAAGCGGATAAGGTCTCGTAGCTTCTACCACTCCAGAATGTTCCCCACGTGAGCAATCATAAGGATAACCAGAAAATCAGGGTGGTGGCCCACCTGCCTCACGTGAAATATTTTGTGCGCGGGAAGACCACAAAACAGGTTCACCCGAGAACAAAAGAAAATAGATAGAAGAGGAAAAAGGCAAGAACGATATAGGCGAACAGCAGAATGAGAGAGGCGGAGAGCAGAACTGGACGAAGGCTGCTGAAGAACCAGATCAGAAGATCATCGCGCCACCAAGACTCTTCTACATTCCAGATGGAGGAGATTCAAGTATCGAAGCTCATGCGTATGAACATGGATCTCTCCGTTGGTGATCTAAATTCCGCTGTGTCCAAGTGCTGAAGTTTGATTTCTTATCTTTTAGTTTTCCTATTGTTTTTGAACATTGTATTCCTCTCCTTCACTGGATTTAGTGAAGAGAGGGTGATTCTGATTCAGCGGGTTGTGCTGAGATCAGGGTTGTCGAGGCTGTGTGCCTTCAAGCTGTTTGACAGCAGATCTGAGGAGTTGT
Source organism: Amorphophallus konjac (assembly GCA_022559845.1). Taxonomy (NCBI): domain Eukaryota; kingdom Viridiplantae; phylum Streptophyta; class Magnoliopsida; order Alismatales; family Araceae; genus Amorphophallus; species Amorphophallus konjac. The sequence goes on from CM040121.1 coordinate 260,310,521, forward strand.
TCCTCGTTGTCTTCTGTTGGGGTAGTCAACAGTGTAGAGGAATTACTTCCTCGGTTTAGCAAAGCTGTGAAGCTCAGCAGGGCTCCTCACTAGTTGAGTGGGGAGGTGGACGTAGGTTTCCATTGGGTGACCGAACCACCTTAAAATTGCGATCTCTTGTGTGGTTTGGTTTAATCTTCGCAATCTGTTCCTCGCTAGATGCATGATAGGCACGTTCTCTGATTGGCTTGGTTCAGTGTTTCAATTAATCATCTAGGTGTGATGCTTCTGATTCAAATTGCTCTACTATAATTTTTATAAGGTCAACCTATTCACCCCCTCCCCCTCTAGCTTGACCATCCTCTCGATCCAACACGTGGTATCAGAGCGCCAGGCTCTCTTGCAAAGGTTTCACAGCCTAGAGAGAACTAATGGAGAACAGAGGACTCATGCCTGAGGGGTACGCAGTGAATAGGCCACCATTTTTTGATGGGACTAATTATTCGTACTGGAAAAATCGCATGCAAGTATTCTTAAGAGCGCAGGATCATGAAATCTGGAGAGTAGTGAGCAAAGGGCCATACCAAATTGAAGGCGATGAAGAACTCTGGGTGAAGAAGCAAATTCGAAAGTCAAACGTAAATTGGCAAGCCATGAACATTATGCAGTGCTCACTCCATCCCAAGGAATTCTCGCGTGTATCCTCATGCTCCAGCGCAAAAGAAATGTGGGATAGACTCGAGGTAATCTACGAAGGTACCTCAGAGGTAAGAGAGACAAAAGCTAACATGTTAATTTCAGAATATGAATCTTTTCGGATGAAACCTGAGAAAAGTGTATCTGAAGTGTATGCCAGACTAACTCTTCTTGTAAATGGTCTTAAAGGTTTGGGAAAGATCTATAGTGACTATGAGGTAGTTAGGAAGATTCTTAGATCCCTAACTCCAATCTGGCATACCAAAGCCACGGTCGTTGAGGAATCAAGGAACCTTCCCACCACCAAACCAGACGAGCTAATAGGTTCTCTTATGGTTTATGAACTGAACTTAAAAAGAGCAGATGAGGACATGAAGAAGAAAGAACCCCTTGCATTGAAGGCTGGTTCCAGCAGCAAGGAAAGCTCAGATGATAGTCAGTCACCTTCATCTGATGATGACTCAAGTGAAATAGCCATGCTTACTAGAAAATTCAGAAAATTCTTAAGAAAGGGAGGTAAGACTGATAGATATAAAGGATATCAGGTAAGAACTAGCTCAAAACTCAAGCCAGATAATCCTAAGAAATCTGATAAAGTTGTTTGCTACAAATGCAGGAAACAAGGACACATCAAGTCAGAGTGTCCTGAGAATGTGAAAAAGACACAGTCAAAGTGGAGAAATAAAAAGCCCAAGGCCATGGTAAGCACTTGGAGTGATGAAGAAAAAGATGAAGATGAAGAAAGCACCTCTGAAGAAGAAAGCGAGGTGAAAATGTGCTTCATGGCAAATGGTGATGATCAAGTCGAGGTAACCTCTCCCTTTGCAGACTTCTCCTGTGATGATTGGGAAGAAGCTTTTAGCGAATTGCTGGATAAGTATGAAGATGTTAAAAAGGAAAATAAATATCTAAAGAAAAAGAAAACTCAAACCAGTCCAGAAGATGATTTGAATGAAAGAGTCAAAACACTAGATGCTGAAATCGTGTGTCTAAAAAGGGACTTGGAAGAAAAAGATGAGTATAAGAGACAGCTAATCGAAATAAAGAGAGAAAATGATTTTCTATTAAAAATGCATGATAAATTGAAATTAAGAGTGCAGAAATTGGAAAAAGAAGTAAAAATTGTTGAAGAGAAATATGAGGCCATTTGTGGAGTCAATGCAAAACTTCAAGAAAATCTGAAGAAATTAGAGGAAGAGAACCTAAGCAAACAAGCATCCCTCGAAAAAATGACACAGGGTAAAGACAACCTTGATGCTGTTATGGGAATTAAGTGCAACTTTGGAAAAGAAGGGCTTGGATTCAATCCTACTAAGAAGAAAGAACTGGGAGCTAGATTGGTGACATTTGTCTCTGGGAAGGACACATCTGAAGAGAGGCAAATGGATGAAAACAAAAAGGATGAGAAGAATGAGAAAGGATCAAAACAATCTAATGAAATAAGAAAAGAAAAAGGAAATGAGAAGGGGAAGGCAACATTGAATTTTAACAAATAGAAAAGCACATTTATGTTCAAATATGCCTCTTCAGGTCAATATAGGAATCCTAGATTTGATTCATCAACCCAACGGCAATCTTATAAAAGATCAGAAGGCTTAAGGCGTGGTAGAAGTCAACCGCGTCAACGCAATGCTCACATGGCGTCAACGCACCTAGCCTTCCAGAAAGGGCATTCGGTTAGAAATACTCAGATGCGTTGACGCAGTCACTACCATGAGTCAACGCAGTACATGTACCAGAACTCCCATGATAGATATGGTAGGTGGATGAGTCAACGCAGCAACACTAAAGGGTCTACGCACTCAACTCTCAATCAACCAAGAAGCATGCATTCATCTAGAGTCTTTAAGTCAAATTTTCCCAATACTTCATGGAGTCATCACTATCAATGGCACAGGCATAATCACAAGTCTGTCAAATCACTGAACTTACCATATCAAAGACCCTCACAACAGCAACTATGGATCCCCAAGAGCTTGATATCCTACCTGAACACGTCCTTTGGTTTGAAGGGACCCAAGTATATCTGGGTTCCAAAATCTCTTGTGTAATGTGTTTTGCAGGAGTGTCTTGCAACTGTACATAATAGGTGGTATCTCGACAGCGGCTGCTCAAGGCACATGACGAGGGATAAAGCAAAATTTTGTGTCTTGATGGAGAAAGACGGGGGTCATGTTACATTTGGTGGAAACAATAAAGGGAAAATTATTGGAAAAGGTAAGGTAGGTAAAAATCCTTCGGATTTCATTGATGATGTGTTACTTGTTGATGGCTTAGAATATAATCTACTTAGCATAAGCCAGCTGTGCGATAAAGGAAATAAAGTTGTGTTTGATGATCACACTTGCACCATTTTAGAGATGAGTTCTGATAAAGTTAAATTCATTGGAAAAAGAATAAACAACATGTATGTGGTAGATTTAGATGACCCTGCACATAATAATCTGTGTCTTGCTGTGAATAAAAGTGAACTTGCTTGGCTGTGGCACCGCAGACTAGGGCATGCTAGCTATAGCGTCTTGCATAAGTTAGCAAAGTTTAACATGGTGAAAGGTCTGCCAGGTGTATCATTTAAATGAAATGACAAAGTTTGTAGCGCATGCACTCAAGGTAAACACACCATAAAATCATTTAAGTCCAGACTTGAAACTCAATCATCTAAACCTTTTGAACTCATTCATATGGATTTGTTTGGACCAACTAGAACAGCTAGTGTGAGTGGAAATAAATATGGATTTGTTCTAGTGGATGATTTCTCTAGGTTTACTTGGGTGTTCTTTCTAACTCACAAGAATGATGCATTTGAAGAATTTCAAGCATTCTTCAAGAATGTGCAACAGGATGGTAAGTTTGCCATTTCATCTATCTTGTCAGATCATGGAGGAGAATTTGACAATTCTGAATTTGATGATTTTTGCAGAGTCACAGGAATTTCACACAAGTTCTCATCTCCAAGAACTCCTGAACAAAATGGGATTGTAGAAAGAAGAAATAGAACCCTTGTGGAGATGGCAAGAACTATGCTGATTGAAGGACAACTCCCAAGGAAGTTCTGGGCAGAGGCGGTAAATACAGCTTGCTATATTGTGAACAGGGCAATGGTAAGACCTCAGTCCAAAAAGACTCCATATGAATTAATGAAGGGTAAGAAACCTTCTGTTGCTTATTTTAGAGCCTTTGGATCAAAATGCTTTGTTCAAAATAATGACAAACGGACGTTGGACAAATTTGAACCTAAAAGTGAACCTGCCATCCTTCTAGGATATTCTAGTCACTCTAGGGCCTACAGAGTCCTAAATCTAAAAACACATGCTGTTGAAGAATCACCTCATATTGTGTTTGATGAAATGAATGAAAATTCTAAGATTGAGGAATCATGTAGGGATGAAGATGAAGGGAATTTCCTTAAAGAAAAAGAAGAACAGAATCTCCAAGATGAAGAGACAAGGCCAAATGATGATCATGCAGAATCAACCCACCATGGTGATGCAGGTATAAATGAAGGTAACTCTCTAACCGATGTCAGGATGCTAAGGGATCATCCTTTATCCAATGTCATTGGTAACTTGCATGAACCTGTTAGAACTAGATTTAATTTTAGAGGTGTTGAGGAAATGGATAATCTAGCCCTTGTCTCTCAAATTGAACCAAAAAATGTTGCTGAAGCATTGAAAGATAGTAATTGGATAAACGCAATGCATGAAGAATTACATCAATTCAAAAGAAAAAAGGTGTGGTATCTTGTGCCAAGACCCAAAGAGCTTGCTGTAATTGGAACTAAATGGGTCTTCAGAAATAAACAAAATGAAAATGGAATGGTAGTTAGGAATAAAGCTAGGCTGGTAGCACAGGGTTATAATCAAGAATTTGGCATTGACTTTGAGGAATCCTTTGCTCTAGTAGCTAGATTAGAAGCCATTAGATTATTACTTGCTTATACTTCCTGTCATGGAATAATGTTACATCAAATGGATGTGAAGAGTGCTTTTCTAAATGGGTCAATAAAGGAAGAAGTTTATGTTGAACAACCCCCTGGTTTTGAATGCACAGAAAATCCTAACCATGTGTACAGATTGGACAAAGCTCTATATGGACTCAAACAGGCACCTCGAGAGTGGTATGATAGACTCAGCTCGTACCTCACATAGAAAGGCTACTCTAGAGGTAAAGTGGACAAAACTCTGTTCACCAAGGTAAGAAATTCAGATATTATTCTGGTTCAAATTTATGTTGATGATATAGTTTTTGGTTCCACTAAAATCAGCATGTGTGAGGAGTTTGCCAGCTTAATGACCACTGAATTTGAAATGAGTCTAATGGGTGAGCTTAAATTCTTTCTAGGTCTGCAAATCACTCAGAGCAAGGAAGGATGTTTCATCAACCAGGCAAAGTACATCTCTGAGTTGCTTAAGAAATACAAAATGGAAAATCTGAAAGCAATCAGCACACCTATGAGCACCACTAAAAACTTGGATGCATATTTGACAGGTAAACAGGTTGATGCAAAAACATATCGAGGTATGATTGGATCACTCCTCTATCTTATTGCATCTAGAACAGACATTCAATTTTGTGTATGCATGTGTGCTCGTTTTCAATCTGATCCTAGAGAATCCCACTTATGTTCTGTCAAGCGTGTCTTTCGATACCTTGCTGGAACTCGAGATTTAGGGATTTGGTACCCTGCGTCTTGTTCTTTTGATCTTGTATCCTATTCAGATGCAGACTATGCTGGATGCAAACTGGACAGGAAAAGCACGAGTGGCTATTGCCAATTTTTGGGAGGATGTTTGATTTCTTGGGCTTCCAAGAAACAGCACTCAGTGGCACTATCCACTGCAGAGGCAGAATATGTCGCTGCAGGGAGTTGTGGTACTCAAGTGTTGTGGATCAAACACCAACTCCAAGATTATCAAAATGATCTTGGGTGTATCCTCATATTGTGTGATAACACAAGTGCCATAAACCTGGCCAAAAATTCTATCCAGCACTCTAGGACCAAACACATAGAAATTAGACACCATTTCTTAAGAGATGAAGTGATAAAAGGAAATTTTAAACTCATATTTGTTGAATCACAATCTCAATTGGCCGATATTTTTACCAAGCCTCTGAACAATGATAGATTCTCTTATCTTAGAAGAGAGCTTGGTCTGTGCAATTATAATATGGATGCCTGATTTGTGTGCCTGACTTATCTTCTAGAATATGAATGATTAAATTTATCTTGGTTTGAAGTGTATCTGTCATAAACTCAGGGGGAGCTTAGTCTTCTGTGCTTGGTATGTCTAACTTTCCATCAATAAATTCATAATTAATATAGTTTCAGCATGATACTCATTTTATTGGCTGTTACAATTTCATTCATGCATGGTCTGAGGGGGAGTTAGCTTCAGACACCTTCTTGGTGTCAAAATGATGAACAAAGTGCAGAGTTGTTATTGCTGGTTGGTTGGTTGAGTTAACGCAGTGTGGAAATAGGGTTAACGCACCAGACAGCTTGTTCTTTGAGAATCTGGTGTGAAGTGTCTCTGGCTGGTTGAATGAGTTGACGCAGCAATGGGACTGAGTTGACATTGTGTTCAGTATTTTCGGAAACAGAACCCATCTATGAGCGGCCTTGATGGATGAGTTAACGCAGTTATAAGGCTGGGTCAACGCAGCAGTGTTATATGCTATTCTTTTGGAGACTTCCCTATCTCAAATCAACTTGCTCTGTTCATTTATCTCGTCCCTTCCGTTCTTATCTCTCAATAAAGCCTCCTTGACATTCTTGTATGAGGGAAAAACTCTAGAGAACTGAGACATGTAGACGATGTCTTAAATTCAGGGGGAGTTACAGTGAAAGTTCCTATTGAGTTGAGATATGTTCTGAACAGCTCTATGAAAAGCTAATGATAGGAGATCTGTAATTCTTATGGTGTTTGAATTCAAGAACTTTTGAACCCAATAATGCACAATGTATGGAATAGAAGTTGAACAATTTAATAAAACCAGGACCTTCTCATCTCTCAAACCTTATATTGTTCAACAGTAAAGAAACCACTGTGTGTAGAGGAATTTAATATTTGTATTGGTAATAAAACCAAGATATTGAGTATAAAAGCTGAAAAAACACTCTCTTACACATGTTATAAAATGCAGAGCAATGGTGGCTATTCACTGAGAAACTAGCCCTATGCACCAAAGAAGTGCTAAAGAGCAAGTCATGAGGTGCGCCACTATCTCTGTCTTCAAGTGAAAAATAAACCATTTCAGAGCAATGGTAACTATTGACTGAGAAACTACCTTCAAGCACCTATGAAGTGCTGATAGGCATGTCATGACGTAAGTTGCCAACTCTGATCCGTCTATGCAGAATAGTTTGCTATGCTGAGTAACCGGGGACTCGGGTGTCTAATAAACATGTGTACCCGTGTCAAAAGGCTAGCCATACTTGACTTCAAATGAAAATGTAAAATAAGTTGAAAATGCTGCAAATGTGAAAAATAATGAAAACATGTGAGTGTGATTGATCTGAAGCTCGTTATTCAACTTGGTCTGTTATCAATGCCAGTTAAATTTCTCTCTCTCCAAAAGGCAACTTGAAATTGACAAATACAAGGAACAGAAATGAAAATGGTTCTAGTGTGAAAAGAGTTCTTCTTTTTCCCCAGGCAGGTGCCTTTGGTGGTTCATATTTTTTTTAATTCAATGCTTTAAGATTATTTCTTCTCTTTATCATTAATTGAATTGGAGCATATTTACACATCTCTCTCATGGGAACTCGATCTGCAATACTTAAAAATCCTTGACTATGAGCATCTCTACTCCATATCTCAGTATCTTAAGAAAACTCCAAGTACAGATGACCTTCTTGCTACTCTTCTTTCATATATTCATTTGTTTCTGCTTCACTGCGTCGACGCTGTATCCCTTGGCGTCAACGCAACGTTTCCAGAACCACTTTTACTTTTTCCGGTTCGCGGACTTGAACCAGGTGAACTGCTCACTGAAAAGGGTTTCGAAACTCCTTTAAAAGCGGAACGTGACCGCCGTTCGTCTTCATTTCCTTTGAAAGCCTTTGTCGTTCTATCTTCCAAGCTCTCCCAAACCCTTTCCTGTTTCATTCTTCCTCCTCCCGCTGCCATGGCTCCTCCGACATCTACTCACAAGGGAAAGAAGAAGGCAGAGGATCATCCAAGAAGCTCAGCTTCAGCTGAAGACAATCTGGAGCCCCGCTCCAAAGCTGCTCATGATAAAGGGAAGCGGAAAGAGATGCGTCCACGCGCTCCGAGCCCGCCAACCAAAAAGAGAAGGGAATCTGATGTCAGGTCAGACAAGAATGGTTCATCTGCAAGTGCTGCAACGGGACAGAAAGGTGCGGCCAGCTCACTTACCGTCACTGTGGATGAACCTCTGAAGGTTCTTATTTCCCGGTATATTGCTGCTACCGACCATCAAATGCTTGACGTTTTTCCGGAACTGTTTCCTACCTTGGACTATCAGGGATGGTGGTCCTTTGTTACAACCCACAAGGTATATTACCCCACCCTGGTCTGAGAGTTCTACAAAAATTTGAAATATGAACCTCAAGTTCCAAAACTCACATCAACTGTCCGGAATGTCAGTTTTGAGTTATCCAATAAATTGTTTGCGAGAGCCTGGAAAATCCCCAAGAATGGAGTTCAACTACATAGCTTTGAGTATGATGAGCATGAAGCTTATGCTCTCCTGACTGATAAACTGAGTGATCCTTCCGATGTCAGGGAAACTTATTTGTCCAGTCTCAAAGCAAATCAATTCCCTCCATTGAATAGACTGCTCCACCACATTTGCACATCAATGGTAACACCACAGAGCAGTGGTAGGGAAAGGGTGACTGAGATGCAGAGATTTCTACTTTACTGTATGCTGAAGAGAATACATATTTCCATGTCTGATGTAGTTATTCAAACCATGGGGTCATGCTTGACACAATCTAGAACACTTCCATATGCTGCTCCCTTGACTGCTATTTTTTGAAAAGTGGGAGTAGACTTTGGTTCTGAGAAGAAAATAATCATTCCTCAAGGGAATGTTTACACACTTTCTTATATTCAGAAATTTATGGGTTTTAAAGTTATTGATGGTAAGCCAGTTCGAACTCTTCCTAGTCAGCAAACAGCTCCATTAGAAACAGGCACTGCGGATGCTAGTCACGCAAACAGGACAGAGGTACCAATTCCTCTTGTGGTGAGAGAAGAAAGACAAGAGGGTAGTTCAGCAAGAGAAGAGCATGAATTTGAGGAACCATTTGCTCAATCATCAAGCCCTCAGCTGGAAACTGGGCAAGCCAGTGGCACTGCACCTTCATTGGAACCCCTTTTGACTGGAGCTATTGGAATTTATAGAAGACCTTTTCCAACTTCTGATGAAGCTCCACCTCCAGCCACTGTTGAAGAGATGTTTGCACACATGACAATGATGCTGCAACGTCAGGATGCCAAAATGGACAAGTTAATGGAGTTTACAAGTTATCATCTCAACAAACTGACTTCTCGGATTATCCAATTTGAAGTCTCTGTCTTATCAGAGTGGCAAAAATTCTTACTAACCAAGATGCTATCTGACCAAGCTACAAGGAAAGTCATGCAGAACATATCAACTCTTCTTGACAAGTTATCTACACTGGTGACTGATATGCACAGTAATCAAGCTTCATTTTTTCAATCCCTTGCCAAGATTACTGATTTATGCTTTGATGTGAGGATAGCTGTTGAAACCATCAAAGGTCCTGTCAATGCAGTTCCCCAATGCCTCAAGGCAATGTTAGAAAAGATTGACAAAGTGATTGCAGCAATTCAGTCAATTGGGGAACTCTCTAAGTCATCAGCTGAACTTCCTTCTGCCATTGACAGTGTACGCTCCACTCTAAGTCATCAACTGGGTGAATTATCTCAGGATATCTGAGATTTGCTAGCCAGAGATCCAGCTGGCCAACAGCAGCCTCGCCAGCCAACTACTCAAGGGCAATCCTCTCGTCAGCAACAACAACCTCCTTCTGCCAGAAGATACAATCGCTTCTTTCACCCTTGAGATAGCTATTCCACGTTTACTCCCCTTCTTGATGAAGTCAAAGGGGGAGAATGTTTATGAATGCATCAATCATGAAGTCAAGCTGGAAACTTGACCAAAGTACATTGCATAGCCATCAATCATATTGACTAACTTGAATGAATGTTTTTCTTTTTGTCTAGTTCTATAATGTAAATTCTTGAACTTGAATGAATGACAAAATTATACTTTGATTTAGTCAATGATTTGATTTCCTGTTAATCTGAAGCTTTTTGCTTGATTTGAATAACCTTGAATGTTTTGATGCAATGTTATGAATGGCATTCAACTCATAGTTGCCATCATCAAAAAGGGGGAGATTGTTGTGCCCCTGGTTTTGATGATGACAACCATGAGATATGAATGATGTATTTCAATTCAATGATGAATTAAAGTTTGATTCAATAAATGCTTTCACTTGATTTCATCCTTGTGCTAGAAAGGAACAGGGTTGACTCTGGGAGCATACAGCGTCCATGCAGCAGTCGAAGAAGCCTTCACCAATATCTTCACAAGTTGCTCCTCTGCGTCAACGCCAAGATAGAGCTGCGTCGACGCAGTAGTTACAAAGGGAGAAGCAATGGCTTACTGGTATACTCTGATGCGTCAACGCCTTGATCAAGCAGCGTGAACGCAGCAGTTCAAGCATTCCTTGTCGTAGCCTCTGGAGTACCTTGGCAGCGTCGACGCTGCAGTTCGATGAGTCGACGCTGCAGCACAATGGATTGCCACAACTGTCTAAAGCACAACTAATGAGTGGACGCAGCTGCTTCTTGCGTCAACGCACTTAGCATGAAACCTGAAGCTTGAAGAAGGGTGCGTTAACTCCTTGGGGCAAGAGGGTCGACGCCATCTAATCCAAGTTGCAGAGCACGATAAGTGGATCCCACCTTCAGTCACTATCTGCCAAATCAGCCAAAAGCGGATAAGGTCTCATAGCTTCTACCACTACAGAAGGTTCCCCACGTGAGCAATCATAAGGATAACCAGAAAATCAGGGTGGTGGCCCACCTGCCTCACGTGAAATATTTTGTGCGCGGGAAGACCACAAAACAGGTTCACCCGAGAACAAAAGAAAATAGATAGAAGAGGAAAAAGGCAAGAACGATATAGGCGAACAGCAGAACGAGAGAGGCGGAGAGCAGAACTGGACGAAGGCTGCTGAAGAACCAGATCAGAAGATCATCGCGCCACCAAGACTCTTCTACATTCCAGACGGAGGAGATTCAAGGATCGAAGCTCATGCGTATGGACATGGATCTCTCCGTTGGTGATCTAAATTCCGCTGCGTCCAAGTGCTAAAGTTTGATTTCTTATCTTTTAGTTTTCCTATTGTTTTTGAACATTGTATTCCTCTCCTTCACTGGATTTAGTGAAGAGAGGGTGATTCTGATTCAGCGGGCTGTGCTGAGATCAGGGTTGTCGAGGCTGTGTGCCTTCAAGCTGTTTGACAGCGGATCTGAGGAGTTGTTCCTCGTTGTCTTCTGTTGGGGTAGTTAACAGTGTAGAGGAATTACTTCCTCGGTTTAGCAAAGCTGTGAAGCTCAGCAGGGTTCCTCACTAGTTGAGTGGGGAGGTGGACGTAGGTCTCCATTGGGTGACCGAACCACCTTAAAATTGCGGTCTCTTGTGTGGTTTGGTTTAATCTTCGCAATCTGTTCCTCGCTAGATGCATGATAGGCACGTTCTCTGATTGACTTGGTTCAGTGTTTCAATTAATCATCTATGTGTGATGCTTCTGATTCAAATTGCTCTACTATAATTTTTATAAGGTCAACCTATTCACCCCTCCCCCTCTAGCTTGACCGTCCTCTCGATCCAACACAGACTCCACTTCACTCTTTTGGCTCTATCTCTCTGTTCTGACCTCCTCTAGTGGTCTTTCTGGTTGTTGCTCGAAGAGGACCCTCCCACGGTCGTATCGATATAAGCTGCATCACCTTTGGAGCTCGGAGTTACTCGAAGTGGGGACATCTTCCAGCACCTTTGGTTCTGGAACAGACAGAAGCTGAACCAAGGAGTCCAGTTCAATATCCTTCTTCAGCCTCCGACGACCACGATAAATTCCCCAAAAATTTTGGACCCTTTCTGGGCCAACCCAGAAAGTTTTGGCGCTAGTCTCGCCCACTTCTGAAGTCGGACGGGTTCGTGGCGGCTTCTTCAGTGACTCACTATCCTTCCAAATCTGAGCGGACAGAACTGCGGGCTTTAGTCTATTTTGACATTTCCCCTCCTCGCCTGGCCGGCTTACAGCCCCTCCCTGTGGGAAGTAGTGTTTGGATGTACATGTGACTTCCCCTCCCCTTGTTCCACCCCCTTGCATGGGGAGTAGTGTTGTAATCCTTTAAACAAGTTCAAGCTACACCGGCGCGGCGTGACTTCCCCGCTCGCCCACGTCTCCGAGCGGGACCGGTTTCTTCAAACCGGTCGAGTAAGTGCTCCAACGCTTGCTTTCCCTAGTGCTTGTTCTTTCAATATTAGTTCATAGCTCCGCTGGCCCGTGAGAGTGAGTGCTCAATTCGCAAGCTCCTTTGATTCAAGAGATCGACGTGGGAGAGAGTGTGTAACCCGTGCCCTCGGCACAACGTCGGCTCCATTGAATTGGGCCTTCATACCCTTGGAACAACCCTTGGCCTTACTGGCCCTCTACCAGCAAGGGCCCATCCCTCACAACCTCCACTCGGCATCACCGAGTTACCCCCGATTTTAGGTGAGTGTCGAGTGAGTGGTCGTCGATTTCGGTCCGTTTCTATTGTGAATTGTGCTTGCTTGTTAAAGTCCAAGGTGCATCGGTCTTGTGACTATCGACCCCCAGGTGGTGTCACATCAATTGGTATCAGAGCAAGTTTAGACTTGTCTCAACTAAGTCTAAGTCCTAGGACCATTGCATTGAGTCATCCATCCATCAAGTCATTCCCCTCCCTTGCATGTCCACCCATAGTGGAGCCGTATATCGACCCGATCCATCTTCTTCGGTTCCGCACATGGATCCCAATCCCCAAATCAACCAAGATGCACATAGGGAGGAACTCCAAGGCCCAATGAACCGGGTGGATGCTGCCCTTGCCACCATTCTTGACCGACTAGAGGCCCTTTCCACTCGACTTGCTCGGCTTGAAGAAAATGATCCCCGCTCAAGGAACATTGGTCCAAGAGCCCACCCTCCACATGCTGAAATTGATAGGGAGGACTTGAATGTTGACCCCTACCATGACTATGAGAGGCCTCACCACCATCAACATAATGAAAGGCGTCCATAGGACGACCCGGATGACCCTCTCTTAAGGATGATCAAGGTAGAAGCCCCAAACTTTGACGGTTCCCATGAACCAAGTGTCTACCTAGAATGGGAGACCGCCATGGACCAATACTTTGAATGGTACCCTATGTCCGACCAAAGGAGAGTGAGATTGGCCAAAATGCACCTCACAAAATTAGCCAAGACTTATTGGCTAATACAAGAGGGGTTAAGAAGGATTAGGCGAGAGGAGCCTATTGACACTTGGCAAGGCATGAAGAATCAACTTAGAAACAAGTACCTACCCCTATCCTACCATCAAATGCTCTTAGATGAGTGGCAAAGTCTCACCCAAGAAGGGAAGACCGTGGTTGAATACATTGAGAAATTTGACTCCTATCTTTTGAAGTGTGGAGTTCATGAGGACCTGGCCGTTACCTTGTCCCGCTTTAGAAATGGGCTCCAAAATCACATCAAGAGAGAACTTTTCATGAGAGATGTTGACAACCTTGAGCAAGCCTACCAAATAGCTAGGGATGTTGAGAGATTCTCTAGGATCCCTCGATTTGCTCCTCCCCGACCGGCCAATCCCAAAGGCATGGGACCCCGAACCAACCCGACCCTCTTCATGAAGGCCCCTAGTCCAAGTGGAAGTACCCCATTGTGGCCCTACAGACCCCCTCCCACCATCACTCCAACCAAGACCGCCCCTAGCCATCTTCCTCCACTGAGGGAAGAGAATTCCAAGGGTCCAAGTGTAGGAGGGACCACCCCGGGTAGTGGCCGTCAACAATGCTATAGGTGCCAAGGGTTTGGCCACTTTGCGGGGCCATGCCCATCCAAAGGATTGTCTAGTTTATTTATTGAGAAAGAAGCTCCCCCACCCCAAGGGGAACTTGAGAGTGTGGTTTAGGTCCATGAAGCCTCACTAGATTGGGAAGAAGAGTATGAGGCCCAATACCATGAGTCGGGTCTAGACTACACCATTCCATCTATCGACTCCCATCAAGGAGTGATTAGATGCACCCTCACCAAACCCCAAGAGGAGGACTGGCGACGAACTTCAATCTTCCACACCTTTGTTAAGATAGGGGGCCATGTGAGAAAAGTGATCTTAGATAATGGGAGTTGTGTCAATGCCGTGTCCCTCGACACCGTCAAACTCCTTGGGCTTACCATTACTCCCCACCCTAGCCCATACCGGGTCTCTTGGATCAACAACAATTCCATCCCGGTCAACACTCGATGCCTTATGCCCCTCACCTTCTCCTCCTACCATGGCCAAATATGGTGTGATGTTGTCCCCATGGAAGTAGGTAGCATCCTACTAGGGAGACCTTGGCTTTATGATGTGGACGCCACTATTTTGGGTAGGACCAACACATGCACCTTTGAGCATGAGGGAAAGAGCATCCGTCTTAATCCCTCCCCACCACGTCCTTTTCCTAAGAAAAGCCCACCCCTCAAGGTCAACACTCCACCACATCTCAAGTCATGGGGAACTCCACCCCACCAACCCAGCCACTCTCCCAAAACCCCAACCAAGATAAGACTTTGGGAATAACCAAGGGTCTTCATCTCATCACCAAAAGAGAGCTTGAGGAGCAAATAGCTCAAGGGACACCTCTATATGCGGTAGTCATTTGTCTAGGAGAGCCCACCCCCTCCAACCCTCATCCCATAGAAGTTCGACATCTCCTAGAGGAGTTTCATGATGTGTTCCGGGAGGAACTCCCAGACCAACTCCCTCCCATGCGTGATGTGCAACACGTAATTGATCTAGTTCCGGGAGCCACCCTTCCAAACCTTCCTCATTATCGCCTCAATCCCACGGAACATGCTGAACTTCGGAGGCAAATAGAGGAACTCATTAGGAAGGGCTTCATCCGCATTAGCAAAAGTCCATGTGCCGTCCCGGCCGTTCTCACCCCCAAGAAGGACGGATCATGGCGGATGTGTGTGGATAGTCGGGCCATTAATAAAATCACCGTCAAGTATAGGTTCACCATCCCTAGGTTGGATGACATGCTTGACATGCTAGCTGGAGTGACTATTTTCTCCAAAATTGACCTCAAGAGTGGTTATCACCAAGTTAGAATTAGGCCCAGAGATGAGTAGAAAACGGCCTTCAAAATAAAAGATGGCCTCTATGAATGGTTAGTCATGCCTTTTGGGCTCTCAAATGCCCCAAGTACTTTCATGCGTCTTATGACGAAGGTCCTTAGGCCTTACATTAGGGTCTTTCTAGTGGTCTATTTTGATGACATCCTCATCTATAGTCAGTCCCAAGAGGCCCACCTTGACCATCTTAGGCAAGTTTGCACCGTCCTTCGACATGAAAGCCTATTTACCAACCCAGGGAAGTGTCATTTCATGATCAAGTTCATTACCTTCCTAGGATTTGTAGTCTCTACCGAGGGCGTCTCCATGGACCCTGAGAAGGTCCAAGCTATTCTTGATTGGTCGGAACCCCGCAACCTCCATGAGGTCCGAAGCTTCCACGGGTTGGCCACATTCTATAGGAGGTTTATCCGGGGATTCAGCACCATCACCACCCCCATCACTGATTGTCTCAAAAAGGGGACCTTTGTGTGGACCAAACCAGCCTCCAAAGCCTTCCAAGAGCTTAAGGAGAGGATGACCCAAGCCCCAGTCCTATGCCTACCCGATTTCTCCAAAGTCTTCGAAGTCACATGTGATGCATCCGGGATAGAAATAGGTGGGATCCTTAGTCAAGAAGGACACCCTGTGGCCTTCTTCAGTGAGAAGCTATGTGATGCTAGGACAAGATACTCCACTTATGACAAGAAGTTCTATGCCGTGGTTCAGTCCCTCCGACATTGGAGGCACTACTTGTTGCCCACAGAATTTGTCATCTTTTCCGACCGCGAGGCTCTAAAATACCTCAACTCCCAGCAAAAGTTGAATGCCCGACATGCCCGCTGGGTTGAGTACATCCAATCCTACACCTTTGTAATTAAACACAAGGCAGGGAGTGAGAACCGTGCAGCGGATGCACTCAGTAGGAGGACCTCTTTGTTGTCCACTATCCATGTAGGGGTTACCGGGTTTGAGAGACTCAAGGATGAGTACCCTGGCTGCCCTGACTTTGGGCACATCTATACCACCTTGACCACTCCGTCTAGCCGGGAACATGAGGGTTTTATCTTAGAGGATGGGTTTCTCTTTAAGGGCCCAAAGCTTTGCATACCACAGACCTCACTCCATGATTTCTTGGTCTGGGAATTACATGAAGGGGGTCTAGCTGGTCATTTTGGGGTTCACAAAATCATTGCTCTAGTTGAGGGTCAATTTTATTGGCCAAGTCTCAAGAGAGACATAGCCAAGATTGTGACTCAATTCCGCACATGTGCTTCGGCCAAACAGGTGAAGCAAAACACCGGCCTTTACACCCCTCTCCCCATCCCCGACCGTCCATGGCAAGACTTAAGCATGGACTTTGTGTTAGGCCTACCCAGGACTCAAAGGAAACATGACTCGATCTTTGTGGTAGTTGACAGATTTTCTAAGATGGCCCATTTCATCCCATGCTCCAAAATCTCAGATCTTCCCAAGTAGCCAGGTTGTTCTTTGATGAGGTTGTTCACCTCCACGGGTTACCCAAAACCATAGTCTCCGATAGGGATGTCAAGTTCACCAGCTACTTTTGGAAGACCCTTTGGCACTTGATGGGTACCCTCCTCAAAATTCTCCACAGCCTACCACCCTCAAACTGATGGCCAAATCGAAGTTGTCAATCAGAGTCTAGGGAACCTCCTTAGGTGTCTTGTTGAGGATCATCCAGGGAATTGGGATCTCATTCTACCTCAGGCAGAATTTGCATATAACAACTCTGTCAATAAGTCCATAGGGATGAGTCCGTTTGAAGCTATGCATGGGTACAAGCCAAGGAAACCTTCAGATCTCATTCCCCTTCCCCGGCATGCTAGAGTGTCTATTTCAGCTGAGTCATTTGCCTAACACATTAGAGAATTGCATGAAGAAATTCGCAAGCACATCAGCAAGAAGAATGAGACTTATAAAAGGCAGGCCGACTCTCATCGACGTCACCAAGAATTCCACACGGGTGACTTTATGATGGTGAGAACAGAGAGGCTCTCCCCAGGAGCCATCTCAAAATTGAGGCCTCGTGGGGCTGGTCCCTTCCAGGTTCTGAGGCGCATTGGCACTAATGCCTATGAGTTAGATCTCCCCGAGGAGTATGGAGTGAGCCCCACATTCAACGTGGATGACCTAGTGCCATATGAGGGTCCCACGGTGGTACCCAGTGAGGATATTGAGCCCCTTCCACCCATTGAGAGAGCACCCACCCGTGAGAAGAGTCCACCAGCCAAGAGAGCCCAGCATGAGCGAATTGAGTGAATATTGGATGAACAGGTCACTGCCACCATGAGCAAGGTATACGAGCGCTATCTCGTCAGGTGGAAGTATCGGCCTCCTTCGGCGGATTCGTGGCTGAGTCGGGAAGATCTCCAGCAGCTGGATCCCGACCTTCTCCAGCAGTACCACAGCAGGATGGACCCCTACTCGACGGAGTCAAGCTCTTCGCAGCCCAGGGGATTTGATGGAGGCATCACCCACGACTCTCTCTGGCTCGGGTCGTCTTCACCCCCAGGAGATGTTTGAGCTCGGGCATCACTCCATGTGGGGCCAATTATCCATTTTGAGTTTTATATTTGAGTCATTTGATATATTTTCCCTTTTATTTTAGTCATTTCCCTAGGTCTTTGGTTTATTTCCCTATGTTTGAGTCATTATTCCCTTGGTTTGCTTATTGGACTGCTTTTGTCATTACATGTAAAGTCAGGGGTAGTTTGGTCATGTAAAAGGTTGGGTCCCTATAAATAGGACCCCAACCCCATTTGAAGAAGTTAATGAGAATTTGCATATTTTGAATCCCCACAAAAATTTGAGTGTTCAAGGTGTGAAACCTAGTGTTAGGGGGAGAAACCCTCTCCTCCCTCCCTTCTCTCTCCAAAGGGGGTGAACCCCTTCTCTCTCTTCCCCTCCCCTCTCTCTAGGCCGCCCCCCTCTCTCTCTCCTCCACCTCACCCTCCACATCAACCCTAAACCTGCCACCAAATCTGTCACCCCAACCACCCCTTCCCTTCCCTAGGTGCTATCAATGCCCCTCCACCACTTCCCACCAAATCTACTCCCTCCCTAGGAGGATCTTGACCTTCCCAACACAATCTCCCTCTCCCCAACACAATCCTGTTAGGGTGCTAAGTCCGGATACAGAGGGGGTGAATGTATCCCCTTCAGAAATAATGCCCAAATTAAAACTCTAAAGCTCAGATATGCGGAATAAAAACTAATGAGCTCTGCAAGATGAGATGATAAGATAACACATGATCAAATAGTTGGACTGCAACAATGCAGCCACCTGATCAAACCAGAAATGCAGACAGAACTATGCAACCCAAACACACATAGCAAAATATAATGCTCAAGGTTACTGCAGATAGGAACAATACAAACAATCCAAGATAACACAACTAACCATGCATGCATAACCTGTGAATGGGAGGTAGGAGGCAAGGAGCAAACGCACAAAACAAACCACTGCACAGTAGATTTTTTAGGTGATTCGGTCCTCCAAACCTACATCCACCCCTCACTCCCAACCGGAGTGAGGCTTCAATAGCCAACGCTAGAAACAAGCAGACTCAGTCTACGAACACTTGCTGCCACATAGCTTGACCAGGGGAACAGCCTCCCCTCTTCCTCCCAACCGGAGGGACACCCCAAGTGACTCCCAGGCACTTGGAAACCAGAGGTCGAAGACCTCTCTTCCTCCAGACCAGGAGGGACCCCTAGACTTGCAACCCACAAGCCCAGAACCGGAGGACGAGCCTCCCTTCCTCTAACCAGAGGGAGCCCACAAGTGACAACCTGTCACTTGCAACCCGGAGATCAGATCTCCCTTCTCCTGAACCAACAGGAGGAACCCGACCTCAATCCAGAGGATCGGAAGAACAAAGGTAATCAGAAAAAACAAAAGAAAAATAAGAAACACAAAATGAAAATAACTTCAGCAACCAGAAAGCTGGAAAATGAAATATAAACTACAACTCTCGCAGGAGCAATTGGATTGGATTTGATCCAAAGTCTAGTGAAAATAACGAAGCTTCTCTCTACTCTTCTTCACGAGCTCTCTCTTTCTCTTTTTCTTCTGCTGCTCTCACTCTCTATCTTCTTCTCTTTCGCAGGCTCTCCCCATCTCTTCTTTTCTCTTCTTCTTCTGCTCTTTTGATCGTGGCTCTCTTCCTTCTACTTCTCTGCCTCTCTTCTTCTTCACTCTCAGTCTCGATCAGCCCTCTTCTGTTCTCATCTACCTTCTACAGTGGACGAAGGCTTCTATATATATCACAGCAGCTTAGGGCGTGTGTCTCCACAGCTCCCGCCCAAGTGACTCTACCACGTGTCAGCATCTCAGCTCCTTGGATCACGTGCCAGACACCTGCAAGATTAATGAGGAGTTCAGTCGATCAGCAAAGCACATGCTGTATAGACTTTATAAGCAGCAAATGGATAAGTATGTACACTGAGAGAGTGTATAGAGTTGAAGTTCTTCATGCGAGCTCAGTGTATGGACTTTCAGTTAAATGCATTAAGATACCAAGGGAATGAGTGTATGGACTTAAAGCATCAGTTAACCAAGTGTGAAGAGTGTATACACTTGACTACGTGTATGACAGACAATGTCTAGACTTGCTATTAACATGCATGAGAACCCAATGTACAGACATGCTGTCGCTTCAGCTGGCGACCCCAGTGTATAGACTTGCTGAGGGAGAGACTGTATAGACTTGAAGCAAAGCAAGGCAATCGAGTGTGTAGACTTCACAATGTGCAGACTTGCCAAAGAAACGGCTGTACAGACTTTAGCTCAAGAGCGATGTATAGACTTTGGACTTGAACGACCAAGTAGGCTGTGTAGACTTAGAAGCTTGAGGCCAATGTATAGACTTCAAAAAACTTGAAGGCCCAATGTACAGACTTTGAAAAGTCTGAACCAATGTACAGACTTGTAACGCTTCAAAGCACAATCTGCAGACTTTATAGTTCAGCTGCCAATGTATAGACTTGGAAAAGCTCGAACACTGAATCAATGTAAAGACTTGGAAAGTTATCCAATGTACAGACTTTAAGTGAAAGTCAGATGTACAGACTTGAACTCAAGGAATGGCTGTACAGACTCTGAGTGAAGGCATGAACAGTGAATCAATGTGTAGACTTCACTTCAAGCAAGCTACAGCACAATGTATAGACTTGCCACCAACGTAATGTATAGACTTTGCGAAGCACATGCCAAGGTTGTACAGACTTGCAATGCCATGAAGACAATTGTATAGACTTGACAAATGTGAGATGTTGAAAAAGACAGTGGATGTACAGACTTCAAGGCTTAACTGAGACGGTAGGAGAGACGGATGGCTGTACAGACTTTAGCTAAACAGGATGTGCAGACTTTGGCTGTACAGACTTGGAAAGCTTGGCAGAGGATGTACAGACTTGGTGAGCACCAAGCGATGTACAGACTTGGATGACCAACACCAATGTAAGACTTGCACAGTGCTGCCAGTGTATAGACTTTGGCACAGTCCAATGTATAGACTTTGTTTCGAGCAATGTAGGTAAAAGACCCCTAATGTATAGACTTCCAACATG
The DNA here is from genome assembly GCA_022559845.1 of Amorphophallus konjac. Lineage (NCBI taxonomy): Eukaryota > Viridiplantae > Streptophyta > Magnoliopsida > Alismatales > Araceae > Amorphophallus > Amorphophallus konjac. Next base: position 260,331,204 of record CM040121.1, read on the forward strand.
AGTGACACGCTGTACAGACTTTGCTCAAACAGTCCGATGTATGGACTTGGAATTCCAACAGAAGGATGTATGGACTTTGATAAGAGAATGGTTGTACAGACTTCAGGTGAAGACCAATGTACAGACTTCCAATATGAAGACCAATGTACAGACTTCCAATATAAAGATCAATGTACAGACTTCCAATATGAAGACCGATGTATGGACTTCAAATATGAAGACCAATGTATAGACTTCAATTGAGTGCAATGGCTGTACAGACTTGGAAATCTTTGAGCGATGTACAGACTTGGAGTTAATGCATGAAGACCCAGCAATGTGTAGACTTGACCGTGAATGCATGAACAGTGATGTATAGACTTAGACGCAACATGCTATGCAATGTACACACTTGATGTAATACATGCCGATGTACAGACTTCAGTTGAAGTCAACCGAAGAATGTATATACTTTATGAATGCATATGCCAAGACCAGTGTACAAACTTGATCAAATGTCTAGACTTTACATGAACAGTCGATGTGTAGACTTCACATGTAGAGATTTTGAACGTGTGTGCTGGCAGTGTACAGACATTGATAGTCTAGGGGGGTCGACCCATCTAAGAAGGGGGGTCGACCCACTTCAGTCCTGACAATGCTGACAGAGTTTACACTTGAACAAATAATGCATGTGAAAGATTTATGCAGCAGATAACATGACTGAACATATAATGCAATGCTTCATGGTCTGATGAACTGACTGAACAGCAAATTAACTGAACATATGAGAGACTGCATTATGATCAGAAAATGACTGAATAACAGCATGATGACTCACACAGCAAGATGACTCACAGTGATTAACTCACATCAAAACCAATCATCAAAAGATTAACTCACATCAAAGCCAATCATCAAAACCACAGGGACACAACAATCTCCCCCTTTTTGATGATGGCAACACTACACTGTGAGTAATTCTGATGACACAAAGAAGCTCCAATCACAAGAAATTCAGTCAGATTTTCAAAGATATATCAATCTCATAAATCCAAAACATAAGTTTTCAAAGTCTTCCATTATAAGGGCTTATGAATGAGCTTTATTGAACAACATGGTTTAGACATGATGTATGCAGAGTTTATCAATAAAATTCTGTATTGATATCTAAAACCATGGTTTAATAAAAATGAACCAAGCCCTCATATTTATCTTGATTAATCTCCCTTTCTCTTACACAATCAAATCTATTGACTTCTTTCAGAATTACATGCACTAGTATTGAGATCAAGCAATTATGAAGTCATATGATTTTGTCTAGAGTTGTAGCAATTTGATTTTAGCATCAATATTCAGATATTGAGATATGTTCAACAATTTTTCATGCTACAAATTTTACGAGCACTCTAGTTCAGTGCACACCTTGTAACTAGAGGATATACCTTGATCAGAGGCCAATATCCCTAAGCACTTAGTGTGACTAACTGTCATGCTATATATGAACAGAGATAGCATTTACACATCATGACACACTACAAATCATTTCTTGATGAGTGAGTTGTATTTCTCAGTGTGCATGCCATTGCTCTGCCTGATTTTCAATGAATTTTATGCAGAGTTAACTAAGGCACCTCATGACACAGTCCTTTGGACATGGTTTCTCAGTGACCAAAGTCATTGCTCTGACAACTCTTTACCCTTTAGACATTTCAGACAAATTCATTTGTTTCAAGTCAATAATAATTTCATGTACTTAACCAATTAAAGCCATGAATTCAATAATGCAGATTTCAGAAGATTTTACAAGACACAGCATGAAATAGATGGTTAAGGTTTATTAAACATGCTTCAGATATTTTTAAGAGATTTTAAAGTCAAACTCCATGAACATTAAATTTAAACCACATGAGTTATTTCAGACATTCATAAAAACGTATAATAGAAGATTCCTAGTTCAAGTATTTTCAGATTTATGATCGAGATAGTCCCATTGAAATCTTCATGAAAGACTGATGGAATTCTGAAGCCAAATGATACCTATTGATAAGAGAGATTTTGAAGCCCAGTGATTATTTTTCAGAGTATGATCGAGGTTTGTCAACCAAATAAATAAGAAAGGATATGCAATGAATTTTGACAAATGTATGCATTTAACAACCTATATGCAATGCATTGACTCCCCCTTACAATATGCATTCAAACAAACTTTTTGGCATTTTTCAAATTATGGAAATGCAATGCAATTAACCATATGTATGCAAAAATATGCAAAGACTCAACATTGAATGTTATGCAAAGATATGCCATTTACTCCCCCTGAAAACATGCAATGTTTGCACTGAAAACTGAACATATGATTCCAAATATTATTGTGACTTGTGCACATTCAGACTGTCCTATCCAGCAAAGTGACCCATGGTACTAGGCGGAGTACTTGGTCTAAAAGACCACCTCTCACATAGTAAGAACTTCCAGACAGATTTCCCTACCTTTTGGTAGCTTACCATTTGATATACCATTGAGGTCAATCATGATAATTCAACATGGGCAGCATGCATGGATCAAATTTCAGCTTATCAGATTTTTCAGAATGCAATAGTCAGATTTCACACAACATATATATGCAGTTCAGATTTTCAGAAATTACAAGTTTATTCTTATTTCAATATCTAAACAGCCAATTCATATGAGCATTAAGAGACACGAATGCTCATAGTGTTCAAAAGATGACAGATATGCAAGAACCCATCAAACCAGATATGCAATGAGTTTCAAAATAGGAAATGCAGAGAATTTACCTGAAAAGTTCAGAAGGGGTTTTCATTCTTGAGTGCCTTGGATTAATACTCCTTTTTATTCCATTCCAAGGCACACCTGCAAAGCAAAGTTATTTTGCACAAACAGGTACCCAAGAGGTCTTGGGTCCTGAATTGACAATGACATTCGTAGCAGGTTTTCTAAACAATTTTCTAGCTGCTTGGTCATCAGATTTCATCAAGTAGCAATTATTCATTGAATGACCAATTTGTCCACAGTAATGGCATGAATTAGTAGATTTCAAATTCTTCTTATGCACATTACTGTTGTCATGAAGTTTATTGGTAGAGAGAGTTCTGTTTACTATAATGATAGTAAGATGCATCAGGTTTTAGATTTGATCTATGCACATTCTTGTTAGCATGAAATCCATGTGCATATGCATGAAACTTTTTGTTGTTGACAGAATTAAAATTCTGTTTACTAAAACCGGCCAGCCAACATTCAGCAGCTCTATGGCCTGGCTTCCCACAGTTATAGCATGAAAAGCTCACAGATTTTCTGGCAGAGAATTTGATAACATGGGGGTTAAAAGAATTCTTCTGAATGTGCCAACAGTCCTTGACTGTGTGGCCATACTTCCCACATTTGAAGCACTCATTGTGCTTGCCTCTGAAAACATTTCTTCCAAAAGCATTTCCATTTGCAGGGAGTTTAACAGTTTTAGAATTGAATTGTCTACCCTGAGCATGCCAACATTCAATGGCAGGGGCCCAATTTGCCACAGTGATAGCATTCAGTTTTCTTTTTGTTATGAGCAGAGACATGTTTCCTAGCATGCTTTTTGCTGTCTTGTTTCAGAATGAAGCAATTATCCACAATGTGGTCAACCCTACCACAGTAATGACATGAATTCTTATTTTTATGTGCATGTGTATGTGTATTCATGTCAAGCACAGATTGAACTTTCTCAACATATTTAAAATCAGTCTTTTTCTTGGTGGCAGGAAAGTTCGAGTGATGTACATCATGCATTTTTTCAATGTGATTCACTCCTTTCTTCACATGACTGACCTTTTCCATTTTTCTAGTTTGTTTCTGATTCTTCTGAACATTTGGTTGTTTATTTTCTGAGGTGGTGGCTACATCTGATGCTTTAATAAAAAATGTCATTAGCTTATTTTTGAAGGCCTTTTTATTTACATTGTTGTAGCCTAACCCTTCCTTTTGAGTATTGACCTTAACTCCTAACAACCTGTCCAGATTCTCTTGTCCACTCACAAACTTTGACAGAGATGTTTTCAGATCTTGAATTTCATTTTCTAGTGAGGAAATGTGTAACTCATAACTGGCAATCTCTTGCTCACTGCAATTCATAGCTTCATTCAAAACTTTGTTAGCCGTTTTATATTTCTCAATTTCATTTTCCAGATTGCTCAGTTTATCAGAATCTTCAATGCAAACAGTTTTTCCTCTTTCTAAGGCTAGAAGTCTCTCAGAGATAGTGGAGTTCAGCATTTTTAACTTCTCATTTTCTTTCTTAAGCTTGTCATTCTCAATTAACTCATTTATTAGAGTTTGATCATCTGAGTTAACTCCAAGTTTTCTTTCAGCCTCAAATTCCTTTAATTCTTTTTACTGTTTCTCCAGATCTTTCTGTAATTCTATATTTACAGATTTTATGGCATTGAATTTTTCAGCAAACAAGTTCTTCTCCTGCTCAAGTTTCTCAAATTTTTCATCATTTTCATTAACAGATTTTCTCAGAGAATCATTTTCAGATTTTAGCTTGTTTAAATCTGAGTTCACACTTTCAAAGTTTTTCAGCAATTTTTTATACTGGTCATGATAGTTAACAAGAGTCTGATTATCATTATCTGACTTGAATTTTTCTTTGAGTTCAGATATCACATTTATATGATCTTGATTCTCAGTTTTCAATAATGAAATTTGTTTCTTCAACATTTGAAAATCAGACATACAGGCATCATGAACAATTTTCAATTCAACACAATTTCTACATGGAGAACTTGAACTAACTGACCCAGTAACCTTCTTCAATTTTTTATATTATTTTCTTAACAGTTCATGAGATTCAAGTAGCTCAGAATATGCATTTTCCCAATCATCTAAAGTATAGTTTTCAAATGGATTTACCTCATCATCATCATCTTCATCTTGACTGCTGCCTTGATTATTTCTGTCAGCCATCATGCAGCTGTCCTCATTTCTTATCTGAGTTCGCTTCAGCATGTCCAGAATATCTTTAGCAGAACTGCAATCAAAGAAACATGAATGAAAAGCTCTATCAGTAGCTGCCTTCATTAGATTTATAGCTATCTGATTCTCTTCATGCATTAATTTGTGACTGTCAGTCTATTTGGACTTTTTCTTTGGTAGTTCATGAGGACCGTGTGAAATCACTTTCCACAGGTCTGGATTAACAGATTTAGCATAGTTTTTCAGACTAGCAGACCATATACTAAAATTGGAACCGTTCAAAACTGGTGGTTCACCCATGTAAACAGATCAGATATAAAGCAACCGGAATATTGATGCACCAAAAGTAAATTAGCACTTAAGACTGCAAGATCAGATCTGCAGGTCGCTGGACCTTCTAAGCAGACACTGCTCTGATACCAATTGTTAGGGTGCTAAGTCCGGATACAGAGGGGGGTGAATGTATCCCCTTCAGAAATAATGCCCAAATTAAAACTCTAAAGCTCAGATATGCGGAATAAAAACTAATGAGCTCTGCAAGATGAGATGATAAGATAACACATGATCAAACAGTTGGACTGCAACAATACAGCCACCAGATCAAACCAGAAATGCAGACAGAACTATGCAACCCAAACACACCTAGCAAAATATAATGCTCAAGGTTACTGCAGATAGGAACACAACTAACCATGCATGCATAACCTGTGAATGGGAGGTAGGAGGCAAGGAGCAAACGCACAAAACAAATCACTGCACAGTAGATTTTTTAGGTGGTTCGGTCCTCCAGACCTACATCCACCCCTCACTCCCAACCGGAGTGAGGCTTCACTAGCCAACGCTAGAAACAAGCAGACTCAGTCTGCGAACACTTGCTGCCACACAGCTTGACCAGGGGAACATCCTCCCCTCTTCCTCCCAACCGGAGGGACACCTTAAGTGACTCCCAGCCACTTGGAAACCAGAGGTCGAAGACCTCTCTTCCTCCAGACCAGGAGGGACCCCTGGACTTACAACCCACAAGCCCAGAACCGGAGGACGAGCCTCCCTTCCTCTAACCAGAGGGAACCCACAAGTGACAACCTGTCACTTGCAACCCGGAGATCAGATCTCCCTTCTCCTGAACTAACAGGTGGAACCTGACCTCAGTCCAGAGGATCGGAAGAACAAAGGTAATCAGAAAAAATAAAAGAAAAATAAGAAACACAAAATGAAAATAACTTCAGCAACCAGAAAGCTGGAAAACGAAATATAAACTGCAGCTCTCGCAGGAGCAACTGGATTGGATTTGATCCAAAGTCTAGTGAAAATAACGAAGCTTCTCTCTGCTCTTCTTCACAAGCTCTCTCTTTCTCTTTTTCTTCTGCTGCTCTCACTCTCTATCTTCTTCTCTTTCGCAGGCTCTCCCCATCTCTTCTTTTCTCTTCTTCTTCTGCTCTTTTGATCGTGGCTCTCTTCCTTCTACTTCTCTGCCTCTCTTCTTCTTCACTCTCAGTCTCGATCAGCCCTCTTCTGTTCTCATCTACCTTCTACAGTGGACGAAGGCTTCTATATATATCACAGCAGCTTAGGTCGTGTGTCTCCACAGCTCCCGCCCAAGTGACTCTACCACGTGTCAGCATCTCAGCTCCTTGGATCACGTGCCAGAGACCTGCAAGATTAATGAGGAGTTAAGTCGATCAGCAAAGCACATGCTGTATAGACTTTATAAGCAGCAAATGGATAAGTATGTACACTGAGAGAGTGTATAGAGTTGAAGTTCTTCATGCGAGCTCAGTGTATGGACTTTTAGTTAAATGCATTAACATACCAAGGGAATGAGTGTATGGACTTAAAGCATCAGTTAACCAAGTGTGAAGAGTGTATACACTTGACTGCGTGCATGACAGACAATGTCTAGACTTGCTATTAACATGCATGAGAACCCAATGTACAGACATGTTGTCGCTTCAGCTGACGACCCCAGTGTATAGACTTGCTGAGGGAGAGACTGTACAGATTTGAAGCAAAGCAAGGCAATCGAGTGTGTAGACTTCACAATGTGCAGACTTGCCAAAGAAACGACTGTACAGACTTTAGCTCAAGAGCGATGTATAGACTTTGGACTTGAACGACCAAGCAGGCTGTGTAGACTTAGAAGCTTGAGGCCAATGTATAGACTTCAAAAAACTTGAAGGCCCAATGTACAGACTTTGAAAAGTCTGAACCAATGTACAGACTTGTAACGCTTCAAAGCACAATGTGTAGACTTTACAGTTCAGCTGCCAATGTAAAGACTTGGAAAAGCTCGAACACTGAATCAATGTAAAGACTTGGAAAGTTATCCAATGTACAGACTTTAAGTGAAAGTCAGATATACAGACTTGAACTCAAGGAATGGCTGTACAGACTCTGAGTGAAGGCATGAACAGTGAATCAATGTGTAGACTTCACTTCAAGCAAGCTACAGCACAATGTATAGACTTGCCACCAACGCAATGTATAGGCTTTGCGAAGCACATGCCAAGGCTGTACAGACTTGCAATGCCATGAGGACAATTGTATAGACTTGACGAATGTGAGACGTTGAAAGAGACGGTGGATGTACAGACTTCAAGGCTTAACTGAGACGGTAGGAGAGACGGATGGCTGTACAGACTTCAGCTAAACAGGATGTGCAGACTTTGGCTGTACAGACTTGGAAAGCTTGGCGGAGGATGTGCAGACTTGGTGAGCACCAAGCGATGTACAGACTTGGATGACCAACGCCAATGTATAGACTTGCACAGTGCTGCCAGTGTATAGACTTTGGCACAGTCCAATGTATAGACTTTGTTTCGAGCAACGTAGGTAAAAGACCCCCAATGTATAGACTTCCAACATGAGTGACACGCTGTACAGACTTTGCTCAAACAGTCCGATGTATGGACTTGGAATTCCAACAGAAGGATGTATGGACTTTGATAAGAGAATGGTTGTACAGACTTCAGGTGAAGACCAATGTATAGACTTCCAATATGAAGACCAATGTACAGACTTCCAATATGAAGACCAATGTATAGACATCGAATATGAAGACCGATGTATGGACTTCAAATATGAAGACCAATGTATAGACTTCAATTGAGTGCAATGGCTGTACAGACTTGGAAATCTTTGAGCGATGTACAGACTTGGAGTTAATGCATGAAGACCCAGCAATGTGTAGACTTGACAGTGAATGCATGAACAGTGATGTATAGACTTAGACGCAACATGCTATGCAATGTACACACTTGATGTAATGCATGCCGATGTACAGACTTCAGTTGAAGTCAACCGAAGAGTGTATATACTTTATGAATGCATATGCCAAGTCCAGTGTACAAACTTGATCAAATGTCTAGACTTTGCATGAACAGTCGATGTGTAGACTTCACATGTAGAGATTTTGAACGTGTGTGCTGGCAGTGTACAGACATTGATAGTCTAGGGGGGTCGACCCATCTAAGAAGGGGGGTCGACCCACTTCAGTCCTGACAATGCTGACAGAGTTTACACTTGAACAAATAATGCACGTGAAAGATTTATGCAGCAGATAACATGACTGAACATATAATGCAATGCTTCATGATCTGATGAACTGACTGAAGAGCAAATTAACTGAACATATGAGAGGCTGCATTATGATCAGAAAATGACTGAATAACAGCATGATGACTCACACAGCAAGATGACTCACAGTGATTAACTCACATCAAAACTAATCATCAAAAGATTAACTCACATCAAAGCCAATCATCAAAACCACAGGGACACAACAAATCCACCCTAGCCCCCACACAATCCTGCAGCTCCCAAGGGAAGTTTGAATATTTCCCTCCTCTCTCACCCTCCCCTCCAACAAACCCTTGATCTGGTTGCCCCCCATCTGCCTCCCCATCCCTCTCTAGAACAACCACCACTCACTCTCTCCTCACCTTGTACCCAGAACCAGCCCCCTCTCTCCCCTGCGTCCCACCCCTTCCCAGCACCTCCACCTTGCTCTAGCCTCCTCCACACATCCCATACATCCCCCTCTGGCCACCCCTCTACCTCCCTTCACCATTTAGCATCATTTCCCCCCACCTCTGGTGCTCTTGAAAGCTACATCCGGCAAGACTGTTCACAGCTCAGGACCTGTAGAGAACCAGCGTCTTGCAGAGCCAGCCACGACTTCATCTTGGAGTCCCTGGAAGCACAATTGGTACCATCGGAAGCGTCTCCTTGTCCTCTTTACAACGGCTGTGGTCTCGTCCCATTCTGAGCTCGTGGCCGCCCGGAGGAGCCGTTCTCCCCAAACTGCGCTTCTTCTCCCTGACTGTCAACTTGAAGCCGCTTGTAGAGACTCCCACGGCCGACCACCGGAAGCTCTAGTAGCGGAGCTTGGCTGAGATCTTCTACGACGATTCTACTTCCAGGAACAAGAAGCGGAACCCCGTTCGGCATCCGGAGCTAAGAGTTCTCAATTTTCTCTTCCGGATGTGCATGTTAGTCCAGTCAGGGCCTCAACAGACTCGACTTCACTCTTCGGGCTCTCTCTCTCTGCTCCGACCTCCTCTGGTGGTCTTTCTGGTTTCTGCTCGAAGAGGACCCTCCCACGGTCGTATCGATATAAGCTGCATCACCTTCGGAGCTTGGAGTTACTGGGAGTGAGGACATCTTCCAGTACCTTCGGTTCTGGAACAGACAGAAGCTGAACCAAGGAGTCCAGTTCAAGATCCTTCTTCGGCCTCCGGCGACCATGATAAATTGCACAAAAATTCTGGAGCCTTCCTGGGCCAACCCAAAAAGTTTTGGTGCTGGTCTCGCCCACTTCTAAAGTCAGACGGGTCCGTGGCAGCTTCTTCAGCGACTCACTATCCTGCCAAATCTGAGAGGACAGAACTGCGGGCTTTAGTCTATTTCGGCATTTCCCCTCCCCGCCTGGTCGGCTTATAGACCCTCCCTGTGAGAGGTAGTGTTTGGATGTACATGTGACTTCCCCTCCCCTTGTTCCACCCCCTTGCATGTGGAGTAGTGTTGTAATCTTTTAAACAGGTTCAAGCTACACCGGCACGGCATGTGGGGACCCACACTTCCCCGCTCGCCCACGTCTCCGAGCGGGACCGGTTTCTTCAAATCGGTCGAGTAAGTGCTCCAACCCTTGCTTTCCCTAGTGCTTGTTCTTTAAATATTAGTTCATAGGTCTGCTGGCCCGTGAGAGTGAGTGCTCGATCCGCAAGCTCCTTTACTTCAAGAGATCGCCGTGGGAGAGAGTGTGTAACCCGTGCCCTCGGCACAACGTCGGCTCCATTGAATTGGGCCTCCATACCCTTGGAGAAACCCTTGGCCTTGCTGGCCTTCTACCAGCAAGGGCCCAGCCCTCACAACCTCCACTCGGCATCACCGAGTTACCCCAATTTTGGGTGAGTGTCGAGTGAGTGGTCGCCGATTTCGGTCCGTTTCTATTGCGAATTGTGCTTGCTTGTTAAAGTCCAAGGTGCATCGGTCTTGTGACTATCAACCCCCAGGTGGTGTCACATCACCCTTATTCACCACTTGCCCCTATTCGACCGAGAAAGGAGGAAAAACAAGGATTTTCACTTCCCCTAAACATGGCCAAAGGAGAAACGGTGTTGCGCAAAAAGGAAAACTCAACCACGGAGGTCGTGTAGTATGTGAGTGTTGAACTGGGGATCTCCCTTCATGATCAAGGAGGGGAACACCCCGCCACCGGGCCATTGCTAACTCGACTCTAAGGATAAAAACATTTAAGATACAACCCGTTCCATGGATTATACAATTCCTCGCCCTCTGCGTTGATTAGAGGGTACGCGTTCCCAGGATAAACTTCTTTGATTACGAACGGACCCACCCAATTGAGTTGCAGCTTAGACCTAGGACCTGCTGATCTAACAAATTTGCGTTTCAAAATCATATTACCCACTTGGAATTTTCTTTCAATGACTTTCTTTTGAAAATGACGCGAGACACGCTTTTGATAAACGGAGACGTGATTGGCCACATTAAGCCTCTTCTCGTCCAAGAGTTCCAGCTGGACTAGCAACGCCTCTCGACGTTCGTCGAGATTAAGTTCTTGTCGAGCTACACTCTTAGGGAAGGGATCAAAATATCATATGGGAGTACCGCCTCCATCCCATAAGTGAGAGCAAAAGAAGTTTGCCCCATGGGAGTGCGGACGGAGGTGCGATAAGCCCATAGAGCTTCTACTGACTTATCGGCCCAATCAGCAAGTTTATGCGACTCGCATGTTTTGTTGATGATTTTAAGAAGAGTCTTATTGGTGGCCTCGGCTTGGCCGTTGCCCTGGGGGTAGTATGGTGATGAATGATGCAATGAAATGTTGAATTTCTTACAGAGGTCCTAGAGTTCTTATGACACGAACTATGGTCCGTTGTCGGTGACGATGTCGCTTGGCACTCCAAACTGCGAAATGATATTATTTAAGAAGAAGCGGCAAACTATGGTGGCCTTGATCTCCGCATATGCTTCAGCTTCTGCCCACTTGGTGAAATACTCCGTAGCAGTGAGAATGAAAGATTTCTGTTTAACCTGAGAGTTTAGATCACCTAGGGGGCCCACAATATCAAAAGCCCACATGGAGAATGGCCAAGGAGCAGAAAGAGGATGGAGAGACGAAGCAGGAGCATGAATCTTGTCAGCATGGAGTTGGCATTGAAGACACCTACAGACATAGGTGGAACAATCTTCTTCTAGGGTTGGCCAATAATAGCCCTGCCTAAGAATCTTCTTCGCCAAAGCCTGACCATTAACATGCCCTCCACACTCACTTGAGTGAGTTGTTTCGATAACTTTTCAGGCCTCATCATCATCTAAACACCTCATGAGAACTCCATTAAGAGCCCGCCTATACAATTCTCCTGTAATGATTGTGTATCTGGAGGCGACCCTTCTTATGGCCTTGCGCTGCGCGGCGTTGGCTGATTCCGGGAATGATCTATCCCTGCAATATTGCTCTATCTCGTGATACCAAGGCAATTCCTCCTCTTCTAAGATTTCCTCGAGTTCAATTAAAGACACCTCTTTCAAATTCTCCTTCTCAGCCTTCTTCTCTACAGATTTCCTAAGGTTATCAAACCAGGGATCCTGAAGGGAAGGAGCGTCTAACCGTTGGACCACAATGGTCTCAGTGGAGCGACTGAGGGGGAAGGAGAGAGAAGAAGCAAGCGATGCAAGTGCATCGGCAAGAATATTCTGAGACCGAGGGGTGTGAATATAAACCAGCTTACGGAATTGCTTAGCCAGGAGTGTGACCAAATCTTGATATGGTTTGAGCTTAGGGTCATGAGTGCGATAAGTGGAAAGAACTTAGCGCAACACTAACTGAGAATCTCCTATGATATTCAAGTATCGTGCGCCCATGATGTAGGCGTGCTTTAATCCGGCAATGAGAGCCTCATACTCGGCTATGTTATTGGTAGCCGGAAAAGAGAGTTGATACGCAAAGGGAATGGTCACTCCTTCGGGAGTGAGGAGGACAGCGTCGATCCCTCGGCCCTAAGAATTGAGTGCGCCATCAAAGTGCAGAGACAAAAAAGGGTGATGAGTGAGCACATCCAGGTGTTCATCAGGGAACTCGTCCTGGATAGAATCTGTACAAGGGATAGGTGAATGAGCAAGATGTTCAGCGATAGCAAACCCCTTGATTACTTTCTGAACGACAAAGGTAATATCAAATTGAGAAAGAAAGCTCTACCAGCGAGCTAACCTACTAGAAAAGATGAGTTTCTCTAGAAGATAGCGAATTGGGTCCATTCTAGAGATCGACTTAACCTCATGAGCAAGGAAATAATGTTTCAACTTCTGGGATACCCAAACTAAGGCTACGCAGGTCCTCTCCATAGTGGTATACTTAGATTCTGCAGGATTGAACAACCTAAAAAGATAGTATGCTGCCCTTTCCTTCCCTTCGTCGTCCACTTGTGCTAGGACAGCTCCTAGGGAGTCATCAATAACCAAAAAATATAAAATTAGGGGTTTCCCAGGAACAGGGGGTTGCAAAACCGGGGGATTAGATAAATAAACCTTAAGATTCTCATAGGCCTTTTGACATTGCTCATTCCAATCAAACTTGGCCCCCGCCTTCAGCAGTTCATAGAATGGGCGGCACCTTTGCGAATGTTGAGATATAAATCTCCGAATAAATTGCAAATGCCCAATCAATCCTCTATGCTCAGTGATGTTCTTGGGCGGTGGCATATCCATAACGGCCTTTGCTTTGTTTGGATCAATCTGAATCCCTTGCTTGCTAACTATAAAACCTAGCAACTTCCCTGATGCTACCCCAAACACACATTTCTTTGGGTTCATCTTCAACTTATACTCCCTAGCCCTTTGCAACACCTTGGCCAAGATGGCAGGGTGCTCTTCCTTTGACCTTGACTTCACCAAAATATCATCCACATATGCCTCCATATAGACGTGCATCATGTCGTGGAAAATTGCCATCATCGCCCGTTGGTATGTGGCACCCGCATTCTTCAATCCAAATGACATGACCACGTAACAGTAGGTGCCCTAGGGTGTGGTGAAAGAGGTCTTTTCTTGATCTTCCGGAGCTAGACGGATTTGGTTATACCCTGAATATCCATCCATAAATGAGAGGGCTCCGTACCCGGCCGTGTTGTCCACCAACACGTCAATGTGAGGAAGCGAAAAGTTGTCTTTCGGACATACCTTATTCAAGTCTCTAAAATGAATGCAAATCTGAATTTTTCCATCCTCTTTCATTACAGGGATTATATTCGCCACCCATTGTGGATATAACACAACTCTGATGAACTTGGCCTTATGCAATTTATCAACTTCTTCTTTTATCCTTAAGGCCATTTGGGGGTGGAATCTTCTTGATTTTTGCTTAACGGGCGTTGCCCCTGGTTTTAGTACCAATCTATGTTCCACCAGGGCGGGGCCAAGGCCCGGCATGTCCTCATATGACAAGGCAAATGAATCGCTGTACTCCCTCAAAACCTTGACTAGCTCCTCTTCAACCTGAGGAGGGAGATTAGCAGAGATAATTATGAGCCTGGGATCCTCTTTGGTTCCAAGATTAATTTCTTTCGTGGGTTCATCCACTACCATCGACGGTTCATCAAATCTCTTCAAACCCTGCGTGTACAAATCGGCAGTGTCATCCACGTCGCTATCCTCATAATCGATAGGGTCCTTCTCATCTATGATCTCATAAACACCTAATCCATCGTCGCTCTGCACCCCCTCTAGCTCTTCATCATCCTCCAGGACGATGGCTGTCTCTACAAACTCAGGGCATTTAAGGAGGGTGTGATAGTGCTGAGCAAGGTCCTGGAGGAACCTATCCGGAATGGTTTTAGAATGACGCGTCATCGGGCGCGTAGCGAGTGTGGAAGGGTTGGAGACATTGGAACAAGATCCTACTTCACTAGACTCAATTGTTTGTACTTCTCTAGACTCATCAAACTCTACATCTAACCTAGGGGATAGAAAATCTACATGAAGGGAAACAGGGGCCTCGTGCCCCTGGGAAGAAGACTGACAAAGCATAGCATAATCTTCCACCGAAATCTCCGTTTTAAAATTGGCATTTTTTTTGAGATCGGATGAGATCATGCAACAAGCGGGGTTAGAGGAGGAAGGAGGAGGAGGAAGTTGATGGGGGAAGAGAGATGGAAACAAAACATCAAAGAAAGGATCGGATGAAGAAAATCACATGTTTGAGAGATCGGATGAGGGAAAAACATGGTTGAAAGATCAATAGGTGGGCATTGTCCACATGCACACGGCACAAACAAAACCTCGAATGGCATTTCTGTAAAGAACGGATCTATCATGATTGGAGGTGAACGGGGTCTGGATACCCATTGTTGAAAAAGGGAAGCAAGGCGGGAAGGAGACTAGGAGAAAGCAACAAGGGAGCTCCCCTCTTCCTGTGGCTTTCGGTGAACTGGCTCTGCTCAGTGTGTAGATTCTAAGAAAATCCACTTAGAACAATTAAGAAATAAGAGAAGAATTAAGCATGCACGAGGTTGTAGTAAGGAGAGTGATCGCCAGAGACGCGAGGGCCTCAAAGGATATAAACAATAATAAAAGGGGAGGGATCGCGAATATAAATACCTCAAATGCGGGGAGATTGTGAGTGCTCCTTTCTCTTCCGATCGGCCGGCCGATGAAGAGAGTTTCTCTTTGTTGATTACCCTTACAAAATTCACACACACCAATAAAGAATATGGATTAGAACCAAGGTGAGTGTAGCATCAAATTCATAATAAAGATGAGCATGGAAATTATGTATAAGAACACACCTTGTTGGGTGTTGGCCCTTAAACCCCTATGCAAAAGGGTATGGGAGGTATGATGAATGCAAAATATATGTATAAAGCAAAAGGAGTGTAAGTGTTGCACTGTGGAAATACGGCAAAGCAAGTGCAAGTGTTGCACTGTAAGGAAAGACTCAACGTGGTTGAGTAGTGTGATTAAGCAGGGGATGAACACACATGCATATGAACTAATGTATAAATAGAAAAGAAAAAAGAAAACTGAGAAGCCTGTGATATGAAGGACTGCTCTCTGCGTATGGCTTTGTTAAGCGTTCGGGAGAGAGGCCCTTCCAATAGGATGAAGCAGTGGACGCAGGGAGCTCCCTCCTGTGCCAAGCAGCAGCAGCATTATCCTGTAAAGAAAATCTCCCCCTTTCAATCGAATTCGGCCTCCTCCTGTTGATTAAAAAAATTCCCTCGATAGAGCCACAGGAAGCTCTATTTATAGGGCAGATTGAAGTTTAAATCCTAATACAATTAGGATAGCCCGATTTTAGCAAGAGATAATTATTGGAAGGAGTTCCTCCAGTCATGGAAAGCCATCGGGATCCTTTCTGAAGTGAAAAGGAGCTCAAAATGAGGAAAGAAGAGGTTTCTGGAAAATCGGATTGGAATAAAAAATGACGCCTTGGAGACGGTCGTCTCTTAAAATGACGCCCACGGAGGAAACGTCAATTTCAGAATTGACGACTTGCAGAGGGGCGTTATTTTTAATTCAACACGAATTTCGGTCGGATCCAGACTCTCAAAATACAGCAATGAAAATGACGACCGACACAGGGGCGTTAATTGAAAAAGACGCCTTGCACAGGGGCGTTAATCAAGATGATAATCAGCCAAAAAGAATGGACGACCGTGGTGTCGGGCGTCAATTTAATTGACGTCCGATTCAAGGTCGTTAATTCAAAAAATTCAAAACAGGGTCATTTCTCATTTCTCAATATTATTTTCCCATTTTTTAGGTGGAGGTGCATCTCAATGTGTTGATTCAAATTACTATTTTTTCATATTTTTCTGACACCCGGAAGGCCACCAAATCACCTCTGTAAGAGGGTTTAAAAATAATATTAAAATATTCAAATTGAAAATGACGCCCTTGCATATGTCGTTAATTCATTTTTTTAATTTTTATTTCATTTAAAATTAAAATAGCGTCCCCTGTTAAGTCGTTAATTTCAAAAAAATTCCAAAAAATTCTAAGAAAAATCCAGAAAAATGGGAAAATGAAAGAATGGACGCCCCTACTGATAGTCGTCATTTATTTGAGAAACGCCAGCCGTTATTTAAAAGACGCCCCACGTCAAGTCGTCAATTATAAAAATTCCTAAAAATTCCAGAAACATAGGGAAAAATAATAAAAGGGAGAAAAAAGGAATAAATCCAAGAAAAGTGAGAAAAACCACTCAAACAAAGTTAATTTGAGGGTCAAATTGGGGTATTATAATGCAATATGAGATGCACTCACAGTAACGTCAATTTTGGCGTGTCTACAGCTGCCCTACCTTGGCGTCTACTTTGCAAGGGAGCAGAGCGCACTGAAAGATAGATGCCAAGGTGTGATGAGACACGCAATCAACATCACTTGATGAGAATTAAATCAAAAGTTCGAGATGAAGCAATCTCGGGAAATTTAATGAAATCAACGATATTTGGATAAAAGAGGGAGTGTGCACGCGGGCACGAAGGAGATAAAAGAAGATGATCAACTTCCAGCACTGTGGAAGTACCCCAGGTCACAAACCTGTAGGTTTCACCATTGGGGAGCGGTTATCAGCCAATGTGGACGTGCTGCAACCAAGGTGGATCAAGGAAAGGATTGAAATAAGATAGAAATCCAAACAATGAGCTTTCGAGAAAATGACCCAAAACAGGGACAAAATGACCTGAGGATTCCATTCAGCAATGAATATCTCATATCTTGAAAGATTAAGATCAATTTGACTCTCCAAATCAGCTTATCAGAATGATTTTTTCAACGTTGATTCAAATTCCTACATGAATGCATGCTGGGTTTAAAGGAAAAAATTAAAACAAATGAAAATATAAGATAATCAAGGATAATATTGTTAAACTGCCAAAACTGAGTCAAGAAACTGATTTCACGAGCTGATACTAAGTCGAAGCCCTTTTATCCACGCACCAACTCGTAAAAAGGGAACCATCATCCCTAGTCTTGGACGGCTCAACGGCCTATCCGTATGACTAAGACTCCTCTGGAACCATCATTATTTTTGATGAAGGGGAACTTAAATTCTAGATTTACCCAAGCCACAAGATCCTTGATATAATCTAATAGCGTATGTAACATATAGTAAGAATGCATACAGGAAGATGGTGATAGCAATAAGCATATGGGGAACTGAGAAATGAGGCGCAAGCACCGTGAGACTTGGATGATGATGATGCCCAGTCGGTGGGACCAAGAGCTTCTTATCCTGCGCTCAAAATTTCATTAGCCAAGATATAAGGAAGATAACAAGCAATGGATAAGGCATTTAAGCATAGCAAGCATAGCATGAATCAAAGCATGAAAGTAATCACAATATAGACATCAAAGCACTCAAAGTTAGGTGTGGATAGCATTCAAGCATGTATTAGTAAGGCGAAGTATGTTTAGCATGAATATCATGAGTTAAATCATATCATTGCAAAGCATCATTGTTTGTTGTTTTGTCATGAAGATGACAATCTTGGCATGTGAGATTGAGATTGGATGATCAGGATCAAGTAATGCCCAGTGGCAAAGTGATCAAGTGAAATCAGCAGGAGTTTATTAAAAGATTTTGGGAGATGAACGATCAATTAATGCCTAGCAAATCATGAAGATGTGATCATTGTGAATATGGGGAGAATCAAAAGGTAGATGACAATGAATGGAGAGGACTCATCCCGTGCCCTTGGTCCTTACAAAATTCTTGTTCCTGCAAAAAAAAATCCATCAGAAAATACAATGCGAATTTTTGGATTTTGGAATATGCATGTTTTTGTGGGTTTTGAAAAAGATATTCAATTTTTATGGATTTTGGAAAATATGTGAATTTTTTTATGGATTTTTTGAAAATATTCAATTTTTTTGGGAACTTGGTTTAGGAAATATTCAATTTTTTTTTGGATTTTTGATCAGAAAATATTCAATTTTTTTAGATTTTGGATCAGGAAATATTCAACTTTTTTTTTAAGATTTTGGTTTAGGAAAATATTCAAGTTTTTTTTTGGATTTTGGTTTAGGCTTTGTTAATGCAGCATCAAAGGGTGTTTTTGAACCACTGGCTAGGGGTCCTTGTTCCTTCCCCTTTCGCTAAAAACTACCCAAAGCCGGGCGTGCATTGAAGGTGGCGCCCTACGACCGGCTACCCTTGTATAACGATGCCCCTACCAAGGCCATACCCGAGAAACATTCGGTCTTAGAGGGAGAAGAGAAGAATAATTGAGGATAAGCTTTATGCAGGATGGGAGATGTCGGGACTTGAATTCCTTCCAAGGTATTACCCCTCAAAGAGGTGGTCTGTTGTGCCGGGACTTTGTGCCTTTGATTTTTAGACCCTTGACATGCATACGACCAGGGTTTTCCCTGCGGGGACTTTGCCACTGTTGTCATGCCATAATTCATACTTTTGAATTTTTTCAAAATTTTGACTTGATTTTCATAATAGCCCTTTTGGCTAGATGTATCATGAAATTTGATTTTAGTTTGGGTCAAGACTGCCCCTATTTGAGACTTCTCTCGTATTGGGGATTACCTAGGTTGGTCATCTCATCCGTCAACCTCTTGCCCCTGCACTTGGCCGAGTAGAGAAGAGAAAAGACTTTCAGATATACTCATGGCATGGCCAAAGTAGCAACGGTGTTTAACCAAAGGAGCCGGCTAAGGACGCCGTGAAGTGTGTGGAATGCGCAGCTAAGGGTTGCTCTTAACAAGCGGGGAGAGAATACCGAACTTCTAGCACAGGGTTATTATTAACCAAAGGTGCTGCAAAAGCAAGCCTAAAGACTTTTTTTTTTGGAATAATTTAATTAAACAAAAGCCTAAGATAAAACACCACTTTTAATCTTGTTAAGAAGCACTTCATTTTGAAAATTATGCGTGAAATAGTGGGAAAATGATATCATAAAAATGCGTACTTACGCCAATATGTTACCTTGCAACCTTTGTAGAAGTAGCTGTCAGAGGCGAGGTTGATCATCGTGAGACAATCCTCTTTTAGCGAATAAAAGGATTGGAAGCAAAGGATTTGGAAGTGGCTTAACAAGAAGGAGTGGTGCTCAGACCAGATTCAGACGAATAAGGAGAAAAGGAAGAGAGGCGAGGGCTAGAACTCCCTCACTAAGGCGCGGAGACCCTGATCACATGGAACAGTCTATAGAAGAAGCGGAATATCAAGAAGAGTGGTGAGGACTAAAGCCTCGGAAGCAGTGGGAGAAAGGGCAGATGCCCAAAGTAGTGGACGTGGAAGAAGTTGGGTCGAACCCGTGATTATGAGGAATTAGAAGAAGAAATTGGTAGATGGAAAGAGGTGGATCCGGAGGGTCCAGAGGCAGAGGAGGAGAATCATGGGGGGAAGAAGAATCCGAAGGCTCCGGAGGAGAAGAATCTCAAGGGACGCGATGCCCTGGGAAGAAATATGCAAAAAGATGATGAAAAAGGAAGAAGAGGACCAAGGACGTGATATCCTGGAGGAGCAGGAAGATGAGACGGAGGAAATATGGAGGGTCCGGAGGTTTCGGAGGAATGGAATTAGAATGGTCGGGATGCCCCGAAAGAAGATAGAAAGAATAAGATGGAGAATCCGGAGGTTCCGGAGGGGGAAGATGCCATGGGATGTGATGCCCAAGGAGAAGAGATAAGAAATCTAGAAGATCCGGACGTGAGGGTGTGCAGGGGCGCGATGCCCAAAGAGCAAGATCCTGAGGTTCCGGAGAGGGAAGATACCATGGGATGCAATGCCCAAGGAGAAGAGAAAGATCCGGAGGTTCCGGAGGAATGAGATGGAAAGGGGCGCGATGCCCAAGGGATAAAGAGAGGGGTGAAGGATCCGGAGGTTCCAGAGGAAGCAAATACCGAGGGACGTGATGCCCTGGGAGAATCAGCATGAAGCCCAGAAGATCCAGACTTGAGAGTGTGTAGGGGCACGATGCCCAAAGAGCAAGATCCGGAGGTTCCGGAGGGGGAAGATACCATGGGACGCGATGCCCAAGGAGGACGGGAGAGAAATTCGAAGAGTGCGGATGCAAGAGTTGGAAAGGGGCGCGATGCCCTGAGGGAAGATTGGAGGGGGCACAATGCCCGGTGAGTGTAAGGGGACCTGGAGATCCCGAAGATAGAGGCGGAAGATATAGGAAACGTGGGGGATCCGGAGGTTCTAGAAGGCGGGTAAGACACGGGTTTGGAAACCCGGGAAGAAAAAAGTGCATGTGGATGCAATAGAATGGATGCGATGAATGCATGGATGCAACAGAATGCATGAGATGCAAAGAGTATGAAGAACATGAAGGGAGAGAGGATGCGATCCTCCTCCTTACCCCTGGAGTGGCCCATGAAGAAAATGCGATAGACAAGAATGTGGATGGCGTTGAATGGAAGGTGGGTAGAATAGTGGAAAGCCCTTTGGCACCAAGATAACCGCCCCTCCATGGCAGTGAAAGTGTATAGTCAATCGGCCCAATGGATAAAGCAAGAGCCCATGATGAAGCTTCAACAATGAATGACAACTCCCTTGGAGAGTGAAAAACAATAGTGTGAGAGAGTTGGAAAGTTGGGATAGGAAGCATCATGTTGCCCAAGGATTGTAGCGTATGAAGAATATTGATCAAGGTGGGCGTTCGTCCCTTGTATGGAAGAAAATGTTCAAGATTTGAAAGTTGGAACAAGGGGTGCCCTGCCCGGCCCTTGGGTGGCATCAACGCTTGGCATTCTCTCTTAGTGAGCAGTGGCGGGGACTTGGCCTCTTCAACCATGCTTGGCACAACAACCCGGATTGGCATTCGACAAATAAGCTCTTGCATCTTGAACATCATGGCCATGACCAAATCTTTCTTTTCCGGCTCTTGATCATCTTCAGCACAAGTACTTACAGAAGGACACCCGTTCCGAGTAGTAAAGGGGGGTGAAGCGGAGGCGGAAGGTTCCATGGATGGTTGAGGTATAATGGAAGGTGTTGGATAAAGGATGAGTGGAAATGGAGGTTCAAACACGTCGAACTTCCCCCTTTGCTCGGAAGCAGTCGGGGTTGGCTTGAGTGCAAAAAGCGGTGGATCCTGCTTAGGATTAGCCATGGGTGAGGGTGAAGGGTTAAGTAGTGGAATAGGAGTGGCTAGGTCAGGGGTTAAAGGTATAATGGAGGGCCAAAGTGGCGGTAATGGGAGGTTAATTGAGGAAGGTTCGGTGGTGGGTTTGCTGGAGGCCGATGTTGTGGAGGTTGATGGTGGAGTTGACGGAAGTTTGGTGGAAGGCTCGACGGAGGCTGGTGTTATGAAGGTTGATGGCATAGTGGGAGGTATAAAAGAAGGGGGTTTAGTGCGGAGGAAACGCCGCATGTGGCGAACGGTGTTAGGGATAGAAGGTGACACTTGATGTGTTGGTGTGGGTGATTGAAGTATTGACCCATCATCGTAACACCAGTAAGTCTTAGAAACGGGGGTTGGATTGAGGATGGTGGCTTCGTCCTGAGCAAGGGGTTCATCAAGTGGTAGAGAAGGGAGAGGGAAGCGACGGAAACTCGGAAGGGATGCCTGCAGAGCTTCATCATCATGCGCCATCTTGAATTCTTCAATTGCCGGTTCTTCATTATCGGGTTCAAGTGGACACCGTAGTGAAGGCGTGTATGTGGGTGGTGGAATGTAATGGTATTGTGTATGTGGAGGTGGAGGGCCATATGCGTGAATTGGGTGAATGGGTGGAGGATGGACGGCGTCCACTTGAACGTTGAAACCCGTCGGCTCTTGCTTGCTCGCACTGTCGACGCCGTATCCGTCTCTCCTATCCTTCCAATCTTTCTCCATCTTTGTAATGTCATTCAGAGCGGCGTGGAGGGGATTGACTGGAGTAGAAGGAGAGGGCCGTGGGCTCGTAACCCTCTTTAATTGTTCCTCCAACGAAGTGACTTTGTCGAGAAGCGTTTGTTGGAGGGGCGTGACTTGAGCAACAGAGGGTTGGCAGGGCCGTGAAGGAGGGGCCGCATAAAAAGGCCATGGAGGGGGCGTGATGAGCTGACCCAAATGAGGATCCGGCCGGGCCGGGTTGGAAGGAACAGATGGGCCTTGGGGCCGTGAATAGGGAGGAATAGAAAGAGACGGGTGATGGGCCACCCGAATAGGAGTATGAATAGAAGAGGGAAGTGGGTGATGGGCCACCCGCATAGGATTGGAAGGAGGATGAGAGGAATGAGATGCACCCTCAACAACGGCCTTAAGGGCTTGGATTTGTTGAGGGGTGAGATGATCTAATGCATGCAAGATCTGGGAGACCTTCTCATCGTCGGGAGGAGACTGTCCCGTAAGAGTAGTGGCTCGCGATTGAATCGGGGGACCATGAGATTGGACATTGCCCATGGGTCGGGCAACGCCATAAGAATGAGGGCGTGGTCCCTTGAAAATATGATGAGAATTATGATGTTGAGATTGAGGAGTATAGGATGTGCTAGGTTGTGCATCCTCATTAATATAACTAAGATTAATCATGTCATTTTGTCTATCCAGGTAAGCCATTATGCAATCAAAGTTCAAACAAAACAATTTGCAAAGAAGCACCCAAGTTGGAATGGTTACCGTTGATTTTTTGTTTATTTGAACCTTTGTGAATTAATGATTTTTAACAAATTGACGTGATCACTCAAGGGATGAACCTAGTTTCAAATGTGGTTTTCTCCGGTTCCAACTAGGAACACACTCTCACCGTGCATAGGCGAACTAAACCCGGGACTTCAAAGGTACAACCTGCCCAGCGTCCGTGAGGGAATCCACGGGTGCGGGGACTTACGGAGGGTTGGTTTAGGAATTTCCGGTCCAATGAGACGGAATGCTCAATGGAGGGTCCTTCCTTCACCAAGAGGGGTGTAAGATCTCCTAACAATGTGGGGAGAGGAGGTCTCCCAAACCAATGCAAATGGATGAATGCAGCAGGTAGTATCAAGCAGATAACAACACAGAACAAAATAACGACCTGGGAAAGGTGGCTATATCAAGAAGTAGCGTCTGAGCGTCAGTCGCTAGTCACTGCGAAAAGTGCAAACAAAGGAAAATAGCGCCTTAGGATGAGGCGCTATATATAGAATGGACGCCCGGGAGTTGGGGCATCAATTATCAGTAATCCAGATGAATAATCAATGAAAATCAAAATAACGCATTCCAGTAAGGCACTGTACGAGTGAAAGACGCCTCTGACAGGGGCGTCCAAAGAAAATGACGCCTTGGTGTGAGGCGTTATTCTGGAAAATGACGCCTCAATGAGGGGCGTTAATTCCCAGAAACAGTCCAACGGCCAGAAATCTCAAACAGTGATAGAAATACCAATAGGAAGGAATGACACTCACAATCACAATATAGGAGTCATGGCAATCAATAAACATATGAACTAGGATATAGCATGCTCATCATTTTTTTTAAGAGATGGATAAATGGAATTTCTAAAAATCTATTAAACTAACCAATCACATAGGGAAAGTGCTACGTGGAGCACAAAAGGAGGCACACCGTGGGTGCAAAAGGGGAGATGGCACACGTGGGTGCCCAAGGGGAAGGGTAATCAAAAGAAAAACAAAAGGGGTCCCACCGTGATCGCCAATTTGTAGATTCTAAGAAAATCCACTTAGAACAATTAAGAAATAAGAGAAGAATTAAGCATGCACGAGGTGCATCTGTGCCCAATCAATTCGCCAGAGACGTGAGGGCCTCAAAGGATATAAACAATAATAAAAGGGGAGGGATCGCGAATATAAATATCTCAAATGCGGGGAGATTGTGAGTGCTCCTTTCTCTTCCGATCGGCCGGCCGATGAAGAGAGTTTCTCTTTGTTGATTACCCTTGCAAAATTCACACACACCAATAAAGAATATGAATTAGAACCAAGGTGAGTGTAGCATCAAATTCATAATAAAGATGAGCATGGAAATTATGTATAAGAACACACCTTGTTGGGTGTTGGCCCTTAAACCCCTATGCAAAAGGGTATGGGAGGTATGATGAATGCAAAATATATGTATAAAGCAAAAGGAGTGCAAGTGTTGCACTGTGGAAATACGGCAAAGCAAGTGCAAGTGTTGCAGTGTAAGGAAAGACTCAACGTGGTTGAGTAGTGTGATTAAGTAGGGGATGAACACACATGCATATGAACTAATGTATAAATAGAAAAGAAAAAAGAAAACTGAGAAGCATGTGATATGAAGGACTGCTCTCTGCGTATGGCTTTGTTAAGCGTTCAGGAGAGAGGCCCTTCCAATAGGATGAAGCAGTGGACGCAGGGAGCTCCCTCCTGTGCCAAGCAGCAGCAACATTATCCTGTAAAGAAAATCTCCCCCTTTCAATCGAATTCAGCCTCCTCCTGTTGATTAAAAAAATTCCGTCGATAGAGCCACAGGAAGCTCTATTTATAGGGCAGATTGAAGTTTAAATCCTAATACAATTAGGATAGCCTGATTTTAGCAAGAGATAATAATTGGAAGGAGTTCCTCCAGTCATGGAAAGCCATCGGGATCCTTACCGAAGTGAAAAGGGGATCAAAATGAGGAAAGAAGAGGTTTCTGAAAAATCGGATTGGAACAAAAAATGACGCCTTGGAGACGGTCGTCTCTTAAAATGACGCCCGCGGAGGAAACGTCAATTTCAGAATTGACGACTTGCAGAGGGGCGTTATTTTTAATTCAACACAAATTTCGGTCGGATCCAGACTCTCAAAATACAGCAATGAAAATGACGACCGACACAGGGGCGTTAATTGAAAAAGACGCCTTGCACAGGGGCGTTAATCAAGATGATAAACAGCCAAAAAGAATGGATGACCGTGGTGTCGGGCGTCAATTTAATTGACGTCCGATTCAAGGTCGTTAATTCAAAAAATTCAAAACAGGGTCATTTCTCCTTTCTCAATATTATTTTCCCATTTTTTAGGTGGAGGTGCATCTTAATGTGCTGATTCCAATTACTATTTTTTCGTATTTTTCTGACACCCGGAAGACCACCAAATCACCTCTAGAAGAGGGTTTAAAAATAATATTAAAATATTCAAATTGAAAATGACGCACTTGCATATGTCGTTAATTCATTTTTTTTATTTTTATTTCATTTAAAATCAAAATAACGTCCCCTGTTAAGTCGTTAATTCTAAAAAAATTCTAAAAAATTCTCAAAAAAATCCAGAAAAATGGGAAAATGAAAGAATGGACGCCCCTACTGATAGTCGTCAATTCTTTGAGAAACGCCCAAGGTTAAGCCGTTATTTAAAAGACGCCCCCACGTCAAGTCGTCAATGATAAAAATAGAGAAAAAAGCCCAAAAAATCCAAAAAAATAGGGAAAAATAATAAAAGGGAGAAAAAAAGGAATAAATCTAAGAAAAGTGAGAAAAATCACTCAAACAAAGTTAATTTGAGGGTCAAATTGGGGTATTATAATGCAATATGAGATGCACTCACAGTAACGTCAATTTTGGCATGTCTACAGGGTGCACTTCACATGCTGCACCCCTGGACTTCTCAGACAATCTTCTTCTTCATGAAACAATTTTTCAAAACTGTTGCAAAAATCTTCCATATCACCGACCAGCCCCTTTAGTGGTGGCGGCGGGTCAGCGACGGTATAAGCAGTATCACTTTTCATATCATAACAAGGTGGCGTCTTCAGGGTGCCTGGCTACAGTGGGCCCTTCACAAAGTGCTGACGGTGGTCCCACGTCAGCGGCCCAGAATCTCCCAGAATTGACAATGCAGACTGCCGATAACCGAGACCTCTTCTACTCATATTTATGCCCCTTGGGATGGGCATTGTCCGCCCCTGTAACTGGGCTCCGAGACCCATACCTGGCTGGTAACCTAGCTTCAGAATCATGTTCCAGCCCTTGGAGTCTCGTATCTTGGACTTGGTTTTGACATTGATAGGTGTAGTGGCGGGCTTGCATGATGCATATGCCCAGGGGAAATCCAAGTCCATCACAGAAAGGACCAGCTTACTGCTCGGCCAGAGAGTTGGGATAATCTTGTCGGAAATAGCTTCAATGGTTTGCACCGTGGAAATACTCTTCACCTTGACCACTCGCCCTTGAAATGGAAATTTGAGGCATTGGTGAGCAGTCGAAGGCACAGCGTGAAGACTGTCGATCCACGGTCGTCCCAGGATGGCTTTAAACGTAGGATCTATGTCCAACACATAAAATTCCACAGCCATTGTGAGAGGCCCAAGCTCGGCCTGAACAGTCACCACCCCGTGGCATGCCCTCCTAGAATTATCATAAGCAGCAATAGTCGTCAGGGTCGGCCTTAGCATATCTTCAGAAATATTGCAGGCACACAGAGTGCTCAAGGGACAAACATTTATCGAAGCACCTGTGTCCACTAGAGTCGCGTCGACCGCCACTTTATTTAAGGTAATTGAAATGTAAAGTGGCATCTAGCGTGCCTCTGGGGTGCTAATTCTGATTTTAAAAAAGAAATGGACGGCCCCTTCATAATTGTGGCCAACACCGACGGCAAACTCTCCACTGCCATATCCTCACAGACCATAACTTTTTGAAGGAAACTTTTCAGAGCATCCTGGTGCAGTGTGGACCTCTTAATCAACTCCAATATTGAAATCTTGGCCGGCATCTGGTCCAAGTGCTGTAGTAGATCATAGCTTGTGCCAGGTAGGGGGTCGGCTTCTTCTTGCTCAATTGTGGGTAAGGAAACTGGAGGGTTGGGTGCAAGTGCACCAGTAGAGGGATAGCTTCTCTGGAATAAACGCCCGCTCCGGAGGGCTAGTTTCTGTGCCGGCACGGCATTGGATGGAATCCCGACTGGCCCAGCGGGGTAAGTGGAAGGAACAACGGTGGGAACGGCGATGGTGGAGGCGAGTCTGACAGGCCCTGGCGGAAGGATGATAGGTAAAGGGTTAGGTAAGGGGGTGAGAACGGAGGGCATGACGGGTGAAGGTGCAAGGATTGGTGAGATGGTGGGCAAAGTGGTAGGTGCAATAGGGGATCTGGAGGGAATGGCGGGTGTGGCGAAGGTCAGAATGGTGGACGGGATGATGGAGGGGACAGAAGGTGTAATATCCCAGACCTTTCGGATCCTTTTTCGTGGGTCCTGGATCTGATTTTCGGAGCGTCCGGCTCTGTTGTGCCCAAAATTTCGTTTCGGGCATCTTTCGTGTTCGGATCGGCGCGATCCGGAGTCGTTTCGGAGGCCCGGAGGCATTCCGCGACTTTTCCGCGTGTGTTTTTCGATTTCCGGTGTGTGTTTCGGCTTTTTCTTCGGAAGCTCGCTGCGGGCGAACCGGGCGGTTCACCCTGGCACGAGTGGTACCGTTGTGATCGGTGCGTTTCGAGGATTCCAGAAATGTATTTTTCTATTTTTCGGTATTTTTTTGAAAAATCGGATTTTCTATATAGCCCTACTTCTTTTTCTTTTCTCCTTTCTCTTTCTTCTTCTTCTTCTTCCTCCGTTTCTTCCCACCGTGACGCCCTCCTCTCCCTCTCTCTCCCATTCGGACGCGGTGAGACCCTCCCCGGCTGTTGACGGCGGCAGGGCGACGGCGCGGACGCGTGGGTGACGGCGAGGCGATCTCGTGGGCGTGCGGCGAGCGTGGGAAGCGTGGGGAGGCGAGGTTTCTAAAAGCGTTCTTCGTGATTCGTGGGTGATTCGGCGAAGCATTCGCTCCATTGAGGTAGGGTGACGTTCCTTAGCCTCTTGCCGTTCATTCCCGTGATTTGTAGGCCGCGGGGAGGCCGAGAGGGGCTTGTTTGAGCATTTTGGGGTTTTTCCATGATTTGGGGAGAGCTCGCCTGATCTATGGATTTGATGCATGATTTCATGTTTTGATGGCCTAGAATCATGCTAGGGGTCCCCAGGGGTCTTCCCCTTTGATTTCCCCCTCTCTTGTGGAGGCATGGGGGCGTGGTTGGAATTTTTGGGAGTTTCTACCGTTTTCGGCCGCGGACTGAAAACGCGCTATACTCCAGTAGCGCGTTCTTGATGGTCACGCTGCCCCGATAGGGCGCGTTCATCGGAGAAGATGAACAGTAGGGCGGTTCCCGTCGCGCTATGGGGTCCTAACGCGATCTACCTTGTCGCGCTAGGGGTCCCTAGCGCGATCTGTCGTGTCGCGCTAGGAGGCCCTAGCGCGACCTGTCTTGTCGCGCTAGGTGGCCCTAGCGCGATATTCCCTGTCGCGCTAGGGGGCCCTAGAGCGTTCTTCCCTATCGCGCTAGGTGTCTCTAGCGCGATATGGCCTGTTGTTGGGTGTTCCTCTTGGGCCGTGTGTGTGCCCTGGACATCCCGTGGAGTTTCGTGACCGTGTCTTTGGTGTCCGGAAGTTCCGTTTGCCTCGGTCATGCGTTTGGCTGCGGGCGGTGCCTCCGTTTTTCTTCCGACCGTCGTCACCGTGCGATGGTGATGGTACGTGGGACGGCCCCCGTACTTCGTCAGGTTCGGACGTCGTTTTCCGTTGGTTTGAGAGTCTACTCCTTCAGTGACCCTCCACTAGTCGTAGCCTACTAGTACGCGTGTGCTAGTCGCACCAGGGGGTGGTGTACGGGCCGACCTTTAGAGACGGTTTGTGGACCGGTTACCGTTGGGCCCCACGTCTTGCAGCCAGAGTGCGGTTGAGGGGAAAACCGATCAGAGGGCCAGACCAGGGACACGCGGTCTGTGTGTGCACACGTGGTTGGGGGCGGTTGGACCCACGTCGACGGGCGTGACCCCAGCTAGTCACTTGTTTGTGTTTACTTGTACGGTGTTTGCGCCTCGGGTAGGACCTACCACGTCAGGCGGTTCACCTGCGGCGCGGTGTAAGACGTCAGGGGACGCTATCGGCTGTGCTTCTGGTGGGTGGTACTCCTGTCGAGTACGGAGTGACAGACTGTCAGTCATGTGTTTCCGACCTTCGGGTTTTGGCGGTTCGACCGTTGAGTTTCGGTCTTCTCGTACCATGGCACGTGTGTCGGTTTGCGTGCCATAGGGTCTAGTTATGTAGAGTACAGGGCTTTCCTTTCCGAGGTACTTTCCTACCGCTAGAGTAGTGATTTCTCATTTTACGAGGTAGGGTTCGAGTGATCCCTACTGAGTCTTGTTCCGAGACTCATTCCCTGCGTGTTTTCACCGTGTTTCAGGTGAGGCGCCACCTTCGGGGAGCGCGTCAGGAGCGCAGTGTGGTGCGGGTGCCCAGAAGTAGTGCCAGAGGTCAGAGCCGGGGAATGCCCCGTGTAGCTGTACTTTCCTTCCTTGTCACTGTACTAATCGTGGACTATTGTTGTTGTTGTTATTATTTTATATTGTGGACCATGTAAAATGTTAATTTATTTCCTGCTTAATATTATAACTGTTTAATTTTTGCAATTACTCGTGATACTTGTGTAGTTTCCACACCATCCTTTTAACCCTTCCGAGTCTTCGGGCTCGTGGGTGGTGGTGCGAGTCTCGGGTTATCGGGCCTTCCCGGTAATCGAATTCTCGGGTCGTTACAGCTGGTATCAGAGCGCGGTTGTGGAATTACATGAGAATCATAGGTAATTGTAGTGGTCCACTAGTCTACAACGATGATGTACATGTGACGCTGGCATTGGGCACCGCGTGTTTATTTTAACCTTGCCGTTTTCATGTTTTCTATCTTTTGCTTCAGGAGCGGGCATGGCGCCGAGGAGGAGCTCTCGCTCTCAGCAGGGGCAGTCGGCTGGAGGTCAGGAGATCCAGCAGGGGGTCCAGAGGGACAAGGAGGAGCTTAGCAGAGCGCCACCGGGAGCTACCGAGGCCGCAGATCCTGCGAGAGTTCCGGGGGCCGAGGATTTCTTCCGAGGCATGTACCAGTTTATGTCTCAGCAGTTCGGCGGAGAGGCTGGTGATGGCTCGTTTGTCAGGGGTGTGCCAGGCCGAGCAGTGAGGGACTTCATGCAGTTCCATCCACCTTATTTCAGCGGCCAGGCAGACCCTGATGCGGCTCGTGATTGGCTTGATGAGATGGAGCGGGCGTTCAGCTCAGCGAGGAGTACTGCCGAGGACAGAGTTGGGTTGGCCTACAACCAGTTGCAGGGTACGGCTCAGAGGTGGTGGTCTTCCGAGTGGAAGACGTCCTTTCAGCTTCGTCCACTTGAGCAGATCGAGTGGGATGACTTTGTTAGTGCTTTCGAGCGTACGTACTGTCCAGACGTTGTTGCTACACAGCGGATGCGGGAGTTTCTGGAGCTGGTGCAGGGCGACATGTCCGTGTTGCAGTACAGGGCCCGTTTTGTCGAGCTGGGTCGGTACGCACCTCATATCATGGAGCATGAGAGGGTGAGGACCACGCAGTTTGTGCAGGGCTTGATGCTGGAGCTGAGGCACCATTTGATCGCGAACGGGGCCACTGATCTAGAGACAGCGTCTCGTGTTGCCGTTTCCTTGGAGATGGATATGCAGAGGACTCGAGGACCGATCAGCCAGGGGCAGTCCGTGTCAGGTCGCAGCCAGCAGTCGGCTACCCAGCAGCAGGGTTTCTTCCAGCATGCGTCGGGTGGTTCAGGAGTACCGGCATCGACAGCTTCGGTGATAGGATCGGCAGCTTCGGCTCGAAGGTCAAGAAGTTCTTCAAGAAGGGGTTCGGCAAGAAGAAGTCCAGGGATCAGGGGCAGGCTGCATCAGGCAGTGTACAACAACCGATTCCTTTGCAGCGTCAGGGATCAGTGGGTGGATCGTGAGGACCTTGTCCACGGTGTGGTGGTACCCACCCAGGCAGGCAGTGCACGGCGCCGATTATCTATTTTCGGTGTGACCAGCCAGGGCATATGGCGCGTGACTGTCCTCAGAGGCCGCCGCAGCAGCAGTTTCCTCTGCAGCAGCAGGTTCCCCAGCAGCAGAGGCAGCAGCAGCAGCAGGGACAGTATCCGCCGCTACTCAGGTCAGCTAGTGTGGGAGGCAGGCAGAGGGCTCGGGGCCAGATCACGCACTTGACCAGGGTAGAGGCAGTGGCGTCATAGCTCGTGGAAGGTACCGTTCAGATTTTGGGTTGTGCGGCTCGGGTTTTGTTCGATTCTGGCGCATCTCATTCGTTTATTTCGGAGGATTTCGCGTCGAGCGTCGAGGAGCCGGTGACCCAGTTGTCCTGTGATTTGGCAGTGGAGTTGCCTTCGGGTGACTTTATGATCACTCCGTATTGCTTCGATCAGGTTCCGGTTTGGATCGATGGGCGAAGTATGCCAGGCAGGTTGTATGTGTTGCAGCTTCGGGATTACAATGTGATTCTAGGCATGGATTGGCTCGAGACTCATGGAGCGGTGGTGGATTGTGGGATGAAGAGGGTCTACTTCCAGCATCCGAGCAAGCGGACCTTCTATTTCCAAGGTATCCGTTCCACCTCTTCTCGATTCCTTATCTCTGCTATTCGAGCCCTTCGATTGCTTGATTCTGGTTGTCAGGGTTTTCTCGCGTCCATGGTTGTGTCTGATCGGATGGAGCCGGATGTCGAGGACATTCCGGTGGTGGGCGAGTTTCCCGACGTTTTTCCCGAGGAGTTGCCTGGATTACCTCCCCAGCGGGAGATCGATTTTGTGATCGAGGTTGTGCCTGGTACGGGACCTTTGGCGAAGGCTCCCTACCGTATGGCCCCCGCTGAGTTGAGGGAGTTGAGGGCGCAGTTGCAGGAACTGTTGGCCAAGGGGTATGTTCGTCCAAACTTTTCCCCTTGGGGTGCGCCCGAGTTGTTTGTGAAGAAGAAGGATGGTAGTCTGCGGTTGTGCATTGACTATCGGCAGCTGAATGAAGTGACCATTAAGAACAAGTATCCGTTATCGCGGATTGATGATTTGTTCGACCAGCTGCAGTCTGCGCGAGTGTTCTCGCGGATTGATTTGCGGTCCGGTTACTATCAGCTGAGAATTCGCGAGTCCGATGTGGAGAAGACTGCATTTAGTACGAGGTACGTGCATTATGTGTCACGCCCCGAACAAGGCGGAAATATCGGGACGTACAGTCAGAGGCAAGCAGGAAAGAGAGAGAACTAATCTAAATACACAAGTGCTATGGAAAGGAAATACTAAATGATCATTAACAACCAAACTAAAACTAAATGATCTCCAAACACAACTAACAATAAGCACACCGCTAACACACTAGAACTGATACACTCAAGACATCACTCCTGCCCTTCCCCGTCGGTAAGCGCGTCACCTGAGAAGCCTGGAAAGGGGGAAACAACGGGGTGTGAGCTGACGATCAGTAGGAAATAACAGACATGTATAAGTGATTAACAGTTTAATTATATTTTCAAAATATCATGCTACAAACGATAATGCAATAAACAACGGTAATAACGAGATCTTGCAAGGTCAAGAAATATACAATTGATAATGATTATCAAGGATAACAAATACAAGAATTTACAATAGGAGATATAACAAGAGATATAACAATGATATAGTAATAAGGAATTGGCCAACAAGCAAGTGATTTAAACATTAACCAAGTATGATCAAGTAACAAGTAACAAGATACTTTTGTCATAGACGCCAACACTCAGGCAAGTACTTCGGTGCAATGCCCCACCTTGTCATTAACATCCCATGGGATCACTAACTTTCGGGCGCTCTCCCCAGGACCAGACCGGGCCCTTATGATGCGATGGCATTGATTTACTGGGCCCAACGTCCCATCCGTCCAGACATTCAATCAATTTTAATGGCCAATTAATCAGAGGAATTTCTGTCATAAGTTCAGATTCAAAGGACTAACCTTGTCCTTGGATTCAAGAGTACAAACACGGTGAAACTCATCTCCAAGAGATGTGCGGTCGTAACAGAGCCGCTCCATGGATATATACGGTTCATACAGAACCGTACGTACAGGAACTGGACTGAAACTCAGCCCGTGAAGTCAAGAAAAGAACGGCTGACAGTAGGCCGCCCTAAGGTAAGAACGGTGCAATATGGGCCGCTCATGTCCAGAAGACATTAAGGCCCAAGAACGAGATATACGGTCCATACTGGTCCGTATAAAGATATACAGTCACGATCGGGCCGCCTAAGAGGTTATGCGGTCACATGATAACCGCGCATGCCTCTCGTCGTCCGATTTGATCCAAGACTTAAACCAGTGGTTTAAGCTCAAAAAAACAGGGTATGCTGGTGTTAAACAGATTCTAATCATGATTATAATGATGTTCTGAGATGACGGTAAGACCGCCGGATAGAGTTTCCGGGGGTAGAACCGAAACTAGCACGCTAATCGGCCAATCGGCTTCGCGTGAAGTGGGAAAGTTAAACATGATGTTCTACTGTAGTACAGCAGTAAACAGCAAGTTAACAGTCATATTAATCCTAATGCCAAGCTAATTTAACAGGGATTAGGTTATATATTAATCCAAGATGCCAAGAAAACAATTTAAGATGATAACGAGTTCGCGTAAGTCGCATAGGCACGAATGACAAGCAATAATCAGAAATTTAGTTGCATATTTAAACAGTTATTAAATGGGTTTCTATTTCACTAATTACCCTTAATGACATGCAAATGAATGCACTAGAACATAAATTAAGTCACTCTCTGTGGGGATAAACGGTTCTATATGGACCGTACAACTTACTGGGCATTCCGGGGCCGAACAGGGGTCACTCTGTGACACAGGAAGATGGACGGTTCCTCAGGGGCTGTCCATGGGTTTCTAATTATAAATTGTCATGATGACACTAAAATGGATGCATCATAATAATTACTAAGTCAATTACTGGGTAGATAAACGGTTGCTAAAGGGCCGTACATCTACTGGGCTGAACAGGGGGCGAACGGGCTTCAAACAGGCCTCAGGGAGTTGGGCGGCTCTCCCTGGGCCGCCCAAGTGTTGGGCGGCTCTGTCTGTGCCGCCCAAGGGGTTGGGCGGTCCTGGGAGGGCCGCCCATCCCTGGGTTGTGCGGCCAGAGCAGGGCCGTTTAGGGATATGTGGTCCAGTCTGGACCTTTCATCCAGATATGTGGTTCCTGACGAACCGTTCATCCTGGGATGAGTGGTTCCTGAAAAACCGTTCAACTAGGGGCATGCTAGGGTCAAAATTGGTCAAAAGGTGGGCTGGGGTTGGACGGTCTATCGTAAGACCGCCCATCTCTGGGTCGTCTCCGGTCATCCCTGCCGCGTCCGGTGAACGCCAGGAACTAGGGTTTGGATAGGGTTACACTAAAATGATCATAACTAATGCAATTGGACTCCAAATAAGGGGATTTTGGTATCAATGGAAAGCTAATACAAAACTCTACCTATCTGCAAGGTCAATTTCATGATCAATTACTGGAATCGAGATCTATTAAGGCAAGAACACAAGAAACCCTAATTCTGACATGCTGTGACTAAAATGTTAAATTCTCTCTACATACAGAATGGAATTTGGGGCTTCTTGGCTCAAATGAAAGCTACTTCGATGGTGAATCCAACCATATAAGATATGGTTCATGTGGATCAAGATCAATACTTCGAAATCATAAATCACTTCGGATGAACACATCAAACTAGGTCTAAAACATGCTGTTACTATAAACAGAAATTCTCTACACATGCTTCATGAAACTTAGGGCTTTCTACGTGAAATGAAAGCTAATATCATGCTTATCATATCATATAAGTTAATTTAAGTTTGGTCTGTTACACCTACCTCAATCGGAGATTGAAAAACGTGCTAGATATGAAGAACGAACAAGAATACCCTTCAGAAAAGCCTCGACTGCTCTCTACACACCTGATAAAAATTGGGGCTTTCAGTCCCAATGGATAGATCTCGTCGAGATGATCAATTTCCTATACTCATGATCGAGTTTTGGTTAAGAATGCCTACCTTAATTGAAGAAACAAGGGAGGAAGATGGAAGTCGACGGCCTGCCGACACACCTACAAAGATCGCCGGAATTCTCCCCAGATCTGGATCCTCTGCCGACACCACAGCAACCAAAAGAAAGAGGACTCGTAGAGCTTTCTATGTATAGCTCATAGGCCTTCTGGAGAGTTCTGTGCTGGGAGTATTCGGCCGTGGAAGAGACGTGTTAGAAACGGCGCCGTGATTGTTGACTTGAGCAAACTCGGCCGAGAGCGCCGCCTAGGGTTAGGGTTTCGCTAAATTTATTGGGGGCTTTTGATCCTCAGATCCTCACCATTCATTTGGCTCTGGTTTGAGCTCATTAGGTCGAGTATCAAGCCCTAATTTCGTGTTTTAATCCAAGGTTAGGTTTGGGTCAAAAAGTGTGTAATTAAGGGCTTAATCTCTAAATAGATCTCACCACGGATTTTTAATGACCTAAAGCCAGAAGACAAAATTGCAATCTACATCGACCTTAACCTGTTTACTATTTTTCTGGATTTTTATAAGGTGGTCGAAAATATCACTATTCTATTTCTAAGGAATTAAATATTAATAAATCTGAAATTCAATTATTAAATCCATAAAAATGCAAATTCTTAATTAACAAGAGCTAAATAAATATA
The DNA here is from genome assembly GCA_022559845.1 of Amorphophallus konjac. Taxonomy (NCBI): domain Eukaryota; kingdom Viridiplantae; phylum Streptophyta; class Magnoliopsida; order Alismatales; family Araceae; genus Amorphophallus; species Amorphophallus konjac. Next base: position 260,367,091 of record CM040121.1, read on the forward strand.
TTAAATCTAATAAAATAATTCGGGGTCTTACACCCTCCCCTGCTTAAAGGAATTTGGTCCTCCAAATTCACTGCACTAACACTGTGAGTAGGGATAGAGATCGCTCACCTAGAATAAGTCGGGATACCGCTTCCGCATAGTCTCTTCAGACTCCCACGTAGCTTCTTCGGTCCCACGCCAACTCCACTGAATCTTGACCATCGGTATTGAACGATTCCGGAGTTGTTGTTGCTTCCGGTCCAGAACCTTTATCGGTCTTTCCTCGTAGGTCAGATCCTCCTTCAGCTCGAAATCCACATGCTGTATAACATGAGTGGGGTCGTACACATACTTCCGTAACATAGAAATATGGAAGACGTTGTGCACGCCAGACAATTGAGGCGGTAAGGCCAGCCTGTATGCCACCTCTCCCACTCTATCTAGAATCTCGAATGGACCAATGTATCTCGGACTCAGCTTGCCATGAATGCCAAATCTTCGGATCCCTCTCGTCGGAGAGACCTTTAAGAATACATGCTCGCCAACCTGAAATTCCAATGCTCTCCTCCTGTTGTCGGCATAGCTCTTCTGTCTTGATTGAGCCACTTGTAACCGGTCCCGGATAATGCGGATGTTCTGTGAAGATTCCGAGACAAGATCCGGTCCAAGCCACTGTTTCTCACCTACCTCGTCCCAACACAACGGGGAACGACAACTTCTGCCATACAAGGCTTCAAATGGAGCCATCTGGATACTAGACTGGTAGCTGTTATTGTAGGCGAATTCAATTAGGGCCAAATGCTCATTCCAAGTACCACCAAAGTCAATCATACATGCTCACAGCATATCTTCCACTATCTGATTGGTTCTCTCTGTCTGTCCATCTGTCTGCGGATGAAATGCCGTGCTGAAATTCAGACGAGTACCCAAAGATTCTTACAGTCCCTTCCAGAAATGAGAAGTGAATCTAGGGTCTCGATCAGATACTATATTCACTGGAATACCATGTAATCTCACCACTTCCTTCAAATACAAAGCAGCCAATACATCGACTGTCCACTTAGACTTAATGGATAAGAAATGAGCTGATTTTGTCAATCGGTCAACAATCACCCAAATTACATCAAATCCACCACGAGTTCTAGGCAAACCCATAATGAAATCCATGCCAATACTCTCCCACTTCCATTGGGGTATGTCGAGTGGTTTCAATTTCCCTGCTGGTCTGAAGTGCTCAGCTTTAACTTGTTGGCAAACTAAGCATTTACTTACGAAGTCAGCGATTTCCCTCTTCATATTCATCCACCAAAAGGATCGCTTCAAATCTCTGTACATCTTAGTGCCTCCGGGATGAATGGTGTATCTGGATCTATGAGCTTCCACAAGAATCTTGTTCTTTACTGTAGCTTCATCAGGTACACAAGTTCTGCCTTTAAATAATAATCTACCATCATCAGCCAACCCGAAATCAGGTCTGCTGCTCAAGCTTCCCTTGATCTGTACCAGCTCGGGATCATTATCTTGCAAGGACTTGATCTCCATCAATAATTCAGGTTTAAGTTGAATCTGAGCAATCAAAACCCGATCATTGTCAATATTAAGATCCAGACTAGATAACTGTTCCAGTAACTTCCATTCTTGCAACATGAGACTTGACAATCTAGCTACTGGCCTCCGACTCAATGCGTCTGCCACAACATTGCCTTTGCCAGGATGATACTCAATAGAAAAGTCGAAGTCCTTCAAATACTCTAACCATCTGCGCTGCCGCATATTGAGTTCCTTCTGAGAGAATAAATACTTCAAGCTCTTGTGGTCTGAAAATACCGTGAAAGATTCTTCATACAGGTAGTGCCTCCAAATCTTCAAAGCAAAGACGACTGCTGCAAGTTCCAAATCATGAACAGGATAATTCTCCTCGTGCTTCTTCAACTGCCTACAAGAGTAGGCAATCACCTTCCCATGCTGCATAAGTACACAGCCTAAGTCAATTCCTGAAGCATCAGTATAAACGACAAATCCTCATTCACCAGAAGGTAAAGCCAATATAGGTGCAGTAGTCAAACAATCCTTTAGAGTCTGAAAGCTTCGCTGGCAATCGTCTGACCAATCAAACTTGTTCTCCTTGCGGGTTAACCTTGTCATAGGTATCGCAATCTTAGAGAAATCCTGGATAAACCTTCGATAATAACCTGCCAGGCCAAGAAAACTTCTAACTTCCGTCACACTGGTAGGCTGCTCCCAATTCTTCACTACCTCAACCTTCGAAGGATCCACAGAAATACCTTCCTGGGTGATAATATGTCCGAGAAAGGACACTTCTTGCAGCCAGAATTCACACTTACTAAACTTGGCATAAAGTTGATGATCTCTCAATAATTGTAATGCCATCCTCAGATGTTCAGCATGCTCCACTTCACTCTTGGAATAGATCAAGATGTCATCAATAAATACCACGACCCATTGGTCAAGATAGGGCCAAAATACATTGTTCATCAATTGCATGAAAGCTGCCGGAGCATTCGTTAGACCAAAAGGCATAACGACAAATTCAAAATGACCATACCTGCTGCGAAAAGCCGATTTAAAGATATCCTCCTCCTTAATCCGCAACTGGTGATATCCAGATAGAAGATCGATCTTAGAGAAATATTGAGCTCCCGCTATCTGGTCAAATAACTCATCAATCCTCGGCAGTGGATATTTGTTCTTGACAGTCAACTGGTTTAACTGCCGATAATCGATGCATAATCTCATCAAGCCATCTTTCTTCCGAACAAACAATACAGGGGCTCCCCACGGAGACGTACTAGGACGAATAAAGCCCTTCTCGAGTAACTCCATCAACTGTTGCTTCAACTCCCTCAGTTCCGCAGGAGACATACGGTAAGGAGCCTTGGAAATAGGAGATGTGCCCGGAAAGAGGTCAATAGAGAAGATAACTTCCCGCTCAGGAGGAAGTCCTGGTAATTCCTCTGGAAAGACATCAGAAAAATCTCGGACAATAGGAATGTCCTTGATCTTAATCTGCTGCTCAGGGGTTGCACAGATAAAGGCTAGAAAAGCCTCACATCCTCGCCTCATCAGCTTATCAGCTCGAAGAGCCGAAATAAGCGGTACGGAGTTATGGTGCTTAACTCCCACAAAAGAAAGTCCAGGGTGTCTAGTAAAAGACACAGAGCTAGAACTGCAGTGAACGTCAACCTTATGTCGAGCCAACCAATCTGCTCCTAGGATTACATCATAATCCTTCATATCCATGCAAATTAAATCAGCTGGAAATCCCTGCTCACCAATCAAAACCTTACTAGAAGGATAGAAATGTTGGATTGCCGATCTAGTACCAATAGGGGTTGAAATCTCTAACGGAGTATCCATCATAACCGGTTCCATAGCTAATGACTTAGCAAAACTCCGAGAAATAAAGGAATGTGTTGCACCAGTATCAAAAAGAACAAATGCTGGCTTGTCGAGTATAATAAGAGTACCTTCGACGAGTCCACCATCTTCGGCTGTTTCCGCTTCTTCTGCATACAAAGCTTGGAGCTTCCCTTGCGGCTTCTTGAAGACTTGCGGTTTTGCCGGTGTTGCTTGCTCCGCTATCAAAGGACAGTTGGGGATACGGTGCTCTTTGCTTCCACATCGCAAACAGGCGCCCAGCTTGCGCCAGCATTCCTCCACCTTGTGACCTAGACGATCACAATACCTGCATACGCCCTTAAACGGAACAATAGGGCCAGGCTTCTTGTCTTCATGCCTCGGCATCTTGCCCTTCCACGATCCGGACCCGCTCCACGAACTAGGTCCACTAACAGGCCTCTTCTTGATATACCCGGGTTTGATAATCTGGGAACCCGTAGGTTGCTCCTTCTTCGCACCGCTTCCACGGATTCTCTCCGTCATTTCGAGGGTATCTTCCAAAACTTGAGCCTTTCTCACCATCTCGGAATAAGTGGAAATCTCCATTGGTGCTAGTTGGTTGATATAATGCAGCTTCAGTCCGTTGAGAAAACGCTTCGCCTTCATTTTCTCGGTGGAAATAAGGTGTATAGCATATCGAGAAAGCCGTGCAAATTGAGCCTCATACTCCGCCATGGACAAACCTCGTTGCTTCAAAGCCGCGAACTCTGCCGCTTTCTTCTCTTGCACTCGGTCAGAAAAATACTTGCCGTTGAAAAATTCCTCGAACTCTTCCCACGTAACCTGATGATCACCGAGAGTCGCCTTGATAGAATCCCACCAAGTACGTGCATCACGCTCCAATTGAAATGTCGAGAGAAGGACACGCTCCTGGTTGGTGCATTGCATAACTTCAAATATCCTCCCCATCTCGTCTAGCCAGTGCTCGGCTTGGTCGGGGTCGGTCGAACCGACGAATTGAGGCGGATTCATCCCGCGAAAGTTCCGGTATAGATCACCGGTGCCATGTGGTGCCGCTCCTGCCTGAGCCACTTGCTGAAGGGCCTGGGTAAGGCCTTGAACCGTGCGCTGCAGGTTCCTCCATTCAGCGCGATCAGCTGCCATCTAAACGATAAATAGATTACTTAGGTTTAATCAAGATAGATAATTACACGATTAAGAAACGAACTTAACCCAAGTTTCTACCCATTCTCACCAGGTCAGGTCCTAGACTTTAACAAGATTAGGGGTCTAATGCACCTAGACACGACCAAAACTTGGTACCTGGCGGAGATAACCGGTCCGAAGACCACTCGCGCAAGTATGCGACCTTCCGATAGACGTAGCCTAACGTTCGGACAACATCTTTTGATATACCGGGTTATTGGGATGCCATGCAAGAACTTAGGAAACCTAGAACTTAAGAACTTAAGAAAACCTAGGAATGTGAAACCTAGGCTCTGATACCAACTAAACTGTCACGCCCTGAACAAGGCGAAAATATCGGGACGTACAGTCAGAGGCAAGCAGGAAAGAGAGAGAACTAATCTAAATACACAAGTGCTATGGAAAGGAAATACAAAATGATCATTAACAACCAAACTGAAACTAAATGATCTCCAAACACAACTAACAATAAGCACACCGCTAACACACTAGAACTGATACACTCAAGACATCACTCCTGCCCTTCCCCGTCGGTAAGCGCGTCACCTGAGAAGCCTGGAAAGGGGGAAACAACGGGGTGTGAGCTGACGCTTAGTAGGAAATAACAGACATGTATAAGTGATTAAGAGTTTAATTATATTTTCAAAATATCATGCTACAAACGATAATGCAATAAACAACGGTAATAACGAGATCTTGCAAGGTCAAGAAATATACAATTGATAATGATTATCAAGGATAACAAATACAAGAATTTACAACAGGAGATATAACAAGAGATATAACAATGATATAGTAATAAGGAATTGGCCAACAAGCAAGTGATTTAAACATTAACCAAGTATGATCAAGTAACAAGTAACAAGATACTTTTGTCATAGACGCCAACACTCAGGCAAGTACTTCGGTGCAATGCCCCACCTTGTCATTAACATCCCATGGGATCACTAACTTTCGGGCGCTCTCCCCAGGACCAGACCGGGCCCTTATGATGCGATGGCATTGATTTACTGGGCCCAACGTCCCATCCGTCCAGACATTCAATCAATTTTAATGGCCAATTAATCAGAGGAATTTCTGTCATAAGTTCAGATTCAAAGGACTAACCTTGTCCTTGGATTCAAGAGTACAAACACGGTGAAACTCATCTCCAAGAGATGTACGGTCGTAACAGAGCCGCTCCATGGATATATACGGTTCATACAGAACCGTACGTACAGGAACTGGACTGAAACTCAGCCCGTGAAGTCAAGAAAAGAACGGCTGACAGTAGGCCGCCCTAAGGTAAGAACGGTGCAATATGGGCCGCTCATGTCCAGAAGACATTAAGGCCCAAGAACGAGATATACGGTCCATACTGGTCCGTATAAAGATATACGGTCACGATCGGGCCGCCTAAGAGGTTATGCGGTCACATGATAACCGCGCATGCCTCTCGTCGTCCGATTTGATCCAAGACTTAAACCAGTGGTTTAAGCTCAAAAAAACAGGGTATGCTGGTGTTAAACAGATTCTAATCATGATTATAATGATGTTCTGAGATGACGGTAAGACCGCCGGATAGAGTTTCCGAGGGTAGAACCGAAACTAGCACGCTAATCGGCCAATCGGCTTCGCGTGAAGTGAGAAAGTTAAACATGATGTTCTACTGTAGTACAGCAGTAAACAGCAAGTTAATAGTCATATTAATCCTAATGCCAAGCTAATTTAACAGGGATTAGGTTATATATTAATCCAAGATGCCAAGAAAACAATTTAAGATGATAACGAGTTCGCGTAAGTCGCATAGGCACGAATGACAAGCAATAATCAGAAATTTAGTTGCATATTTAAACAGTTATTAAATGGGTTTCTATTTCACTAATTACCCTTAATGACATGCAAATGAATGCACTAGAACATAAATTAAGTCACTCTCTGTGGGGATAAATGGTTCTATATGGACCGTACAACTTGCTGGGCATTCCGGGGCCGAACAGGGGTCACTCTGTGACACAGGGAGATGGACGGTTCCTCAGGGGCCGTCCATGGGTTTATAATTATAAATTTTCATGATGACACTAAAATGGATGCATCATAATAATTACTAAGTCAATTACTAGGTAGATAAACGGTTGCTAAAGGGCCGTACATCTACTGGGCTGAACAGGGGGCGAACGGGCTTCAAACAGGCCTCAGGGAGTTGGGTGGCTCTCCCTGGGCCGCCCAAGTGTTGGGCGGCTCTGTCTGTGCCGCCCAAGGGGTTGGGCGGTCCTGGGAGGGCCGCCCATCCCTGGGTTGTGCGGCCAGAGCAGGGCCGTTTAGGGATATGTGGTCCAGTCTGGACCTTTCATCCAGATATGTGGTTCCTGACGAACCGTTCATCCTGGGATGAGTGGTTCCTGAAAAACCGTTCAACTAGGGGCATGCTAGGGTCAAAATTGGTCAAAAGGTGGGCTGGGGTTGGACGGTCTATCGTAAGACCGCCCATCTCTGGGTCGTCTCCGGTCATCCCTGCCGCGTCCGGTGAACTCCGGGAACTAGGGTTTGGATAGGGTTACACTAAAATGATCATAACTAATGCAATTGGACTCCAAATAAGGGGATTTTGGTATCAATGGAAAGCTAATACAAAACTCTACCTATCTGCAAGGTCAATTTCATGATCAATTACTGGAATCGAGATCTATTAAGGTAAGAACACAAGAAACCCTAATTCTGACATGCTGTGACTAAAACGTTAAATTCTCTCTACATACAGAATGGAATTTGGGGCTTCTTTGCTCAAATGAAAGCTACTTCGATGGTGAATCCAACCATATAAGATATGGTTCATGTGGATCAAGATCAATACTTCGAAATCATAAATCACTTCGGATGAACACATCAAACTAGGTCTAAAACATGCTGTTACTATAAACAGAAATTCTCTACACATGCTTCATGAAACTTAGGGCTTTCTACGTGAAATGAAAGCTAATATCATGCTTATCATATCATATAAGTTAATTTAAGTTTGGTCTGTTACACCTACCTCAATCGGAGATTGAAAAACGTGCTAGATATGAAGAACGAATTAGAATACCCTTCAGAAAAGCCTCGACTGCTCTCTACACACCTGATAAAAATTGGGGCTTTCAGTCCCAATGGATAGATCTCGTCGAGAGGATCAATTTCATATACTCATGATCGAGTTTTGGTTAAGAATGCCTACCTTAATTGAAGAAACAAGGGAGGAAGATGGAAGTCGACGGCCTGCCGACACACCTACAAAGATTGCCGGAATTCTCCCCAGATCTGGATCCTCTGCCGACACCACAGCAACCAAAAGAAAGAGGACTCGTAGAGCTTTCTATGTATAGCTCATAGGCCTTCTGGAGAGTTCTGTGCTGGGAGTATTCGGTCGTGGAAGAGACGTGTTAGAAACGGCGCCGTGATTGTTAACTTGAGCAAACTCGGCCGAGAGTGCCGCCTAGGGTTAGGGTTTCGCTAAATTTATTGGGGGCTTTTGATCCTCAGATCCTCACCGTTCATTTGGCTCTGGTTTGAGCTCATTAGGTCGAGTATCAAGCCCTAATTTCGTGTTTTAATCCAAGGTTAGGTTTGGGTCAAAAAGTGTGTAATTAAGGGCTTAATCTCTAAATAGATCTCACCACGGATTTTTAATGACCTAAAGCCAGAAGACAAAATTGCAATCTACATCGACCTTAACCTGTTTACTATTTTTCTAGATTTTTATAAGGTGGTCGAAAATATCACTATTCTATTTCTAAGAAATTAAATATTAATAAATCCGAAATTCAATTATTAAATCCATAAAAATGCAAATTCTTAATTAACAAGAGCTAAATAAATATATTAAATCTAATAAAATAATTCGGGGTCTTACATTATGAGTTTTTGGTGATGCCGTTCGGGCTCACCAATGCCCCTGCAGCCTTCATGGACTTGATGTAGAGGGTGTTTCATTCGTATTTGGACCAGTTCGTGGTCATCTTCGTGGACGACATCCTTGTTTATTCGCAGTCTGCTGAGAAGCACGCGTACCATTTGGGTGTGGTGCTACAGACGCTGCGAGATCACCAGTTGTATGCGAAGCTCAGCAAGTGCGAGTTTTGGCTCAGCGAGGTGCACTTTCTGGGGCATGTGATTTCTGGTGATGGCATTTCCGTGGACCCCGCCAAGGTCGAGGTAGTGATGCAGTGGCCGAGGCCGAGGTCGGTGACGGAGATCCGGAGTTTCTTGGGGCTTGCGGGATATTATCGCCAGTTTATCCAGGATTTTTCTCGCATTGCGACCCCGATGACGAGACTCACGCGGAAGGATGTGCCTTTCGTTTGGTCCGAGGAGTGTGAGCAAAGTTTCAGGGAACTGAAGAGATTGCTCACCTCGGCTCCGGTATTGGTTTTGCCTTCTGGATCGGGAGGTTTCGTGGTGTGTACGGATGCTTCCGACGTTGGATTGGGTGCTGTTTTGATGCAGCATGGTAGAGTGGTGGCTTATGCATCTCGGCAGCTAAAGCCCCACGAGGAGAACTACCCTACCCATGATCTTGAGTTGGCGGCGGTGATCTTCGCGCTGAAGATCTGGAGGCATTATCTATACGGTGAGAAGTTCGAGGTGTTCACTGACCATCAGAGTTTGAGGTACGTGTTCTCGCAGAAGGACCTGAACCTCAGGCAAAGGCGTTGGATGGAGTTTATGATGGATTATGACTTCACCCTGTCTTATCAGTCGGGCAGGATGAATGTCGTTGCCGATGCCTTGAGTCGGAAGGTTACGGTCAGTGCCTTGATGTTGAGATAGTGGAGGCTCTGGGAACAAGTGCCCGAGGTATCTTTTAGGCTCAAGATTCCCCAGGAGCCAGGGTTGGCAGTGCTTGCGAGTCTGACTGTCACTCCTGCTATCCGTCGTCAGGTGACAGAGGCTCAGCATGCGGACCCTGAGTTGCCCCAGATTCTTGCGATGGCTGACGTAGAGCTCGGGGAGGACGGTGCTGCGAGGTTTCGTGGCAGGTTGTACGTCCCAGTCGAGGAGCAGATTTGTCGTGCGGTGCTGCGCGAGGCTCATGGGAGCAGGTACACCGTACACCCGGGTGCGACGAAGATGTATCGGAACTTGCGGAGGCAGTTCTGGTGGCCTGGCATGAAGAGAGATGTTACCGAATTTGTGGCCAGGTGCCTGATCTGTCAGCAGGTGAAGGCGGAGCATCTGCGACCAGGCGGTACTCTCCAGCCCTTGGATGTTCCTGCTTGGAAGTGGGACCATGTGACCATGGATTTTATGGTGGGGTTGCCGATGACCCCGACTGGGCAGGACAGTATCTGGCTGCTGGTGGATCGGCTGATGAAGGTGACGCGACTGTTGCCGGTCAAAGTCAGCTGGAGCGTGTCCAAGTTGGCTCAACTTTATGTGGAGCGGATCGTGCCGTTGCATGGGGTTCCCATTTCTATCATGTCAGATCGGGATCCGCGCTTCACTTCTGGATTCTGGAGGAGTTTCCAACGAGCCCTTGGCACGGAGTTGGCATTTAGCTCGGCGTATCATCCTCAGTCAGATGGTCAGTCTGAGAGGACCATTCAGACTTTGGAGGACATGCTGAGATCCTGCTGCCTGGAGTGGCAGGGGAGTTGGATTCATCACCTACCGTTGGTGGAGTTTGCCTATAACAACAGCTTTCATTCGAGCATCGGCATGGCTCCCTATGAGGCTTTGTACGGGCGTCCTTGTCGGACTCCACTCAATTGGTTTGAGGTGGGTGAGCGTGTTTTGACGGGACCGGAATTGGTGCAGCAGTGTGTGGATGTTGTTCACCTGGTTCTTCAGAACATGTTGGCGGCCCAGAGTCGGCAGAAGAGTTATGCTGACCGTAGGCGGCAACCTCTCGAGTTTGCCGTGGGCGATCATGTGTTCTTGAGAGTTTCTCCGATGAAGGGGGTGATGCGCTTTGGACGGCGTGGGAAGCTGAGTCCCCGCTATATTGGTCCTTTCGCGATTGTGGAGCGTATCGGTGAGGTTGCTTACCGGTTGCAGTTACCTCCTGAGTTGGCGTCGGTGCATGACGTGTTTCACGTCTCGATGTTGCGAAAGTATATGCCCGATGACTCTCATGTACTCGAGTTTTCTGTTTGGCCTGAGGTGACTCCAGACCTTTCTCTCCCAGAGTTTCCGAACCGCGTGGAGGATAGGCGAGAGCAGCGCCTGCGGAACAAGGTCATTCCCTTGGTAAAGGTCGTGTGGCAGCGACACTCTGGTGGTGAGGCTTCGTGGGAACGTGAGGACGAGATGCGTCAGCAGTTCCCATATCTGTTTGAGTGAGTCTTCCTCTTCTTTCCCCTTGGGTTGTTCTCAATTTCGAGGACGAAATTCCTTAAGGGGGGAGGGCTGTAATATCCCGGACCTTTCGGATCCTTTTTCGTGGGTCCTGGATCTGGTTTTCGGAGCGTCCGGCTTTGTTGTGCTCGAAATTTCATTTCGGGCATCTTTCGTGTTCGGATCGGCGCGATCCGGAGTCGTTTCGGAGGCCCGGAGGCGTTCCGCGACTTTTCCGCGTGTGTTTTCCGATTTCCGGTGTGTGTTTCGGCTTTTTCTTCGGAAGCTCGCTGCGGGCGAACCGGGCGGTTCACCCGGGCACGAGTGGTACCGTTGCGATCGGTGCGTTCCGAGGATTCTAGAAATGTATTTTTCTATTTTTTGATATTTTTTCAAAAAATCGGATTTTCTATATAGCCCTAATTCTTTTTCTTTTCTCCTTTCTCTTTCTTCTTCTTCTTCTTCCTCCGTTTCTTCCCACCGTGACGCCCTCCTCTCCCTCTCTCTCCCATTCGGACGTGGTGAGACCCTCCCCGGCTGTTGACGGTGGCAGGGCGACGGCGCGGACGCGTGGGTGACGGCGAGGCGATCTCGTGGGCGTGCGGCGAGCGTGGGAAGCGTGGGGAGGGGAGGTTTCTAAAAGCGTTCTTCGTGATTCGTGGGTGATTCGGCGGAGCATTCGCTCCATTGAGGTAGGGTGACGTTTCTTAGCCTCTTGCCGTTCATTCCCGTGATTTGTAGGCCGCGGGGAGGCCGAGAGGGGCTTGTTTGAGCATTTTGGGGTTTTTCCATGATTTGGGGAGAGCTCGCCCGATCTATGGATTTGATGCATGATTTCGTGTTTTGATGGCCTAGAATCATGCTAGGGGTCCCCAGGGGTCTTCCCCTTTGATTTCCCCCTCTCCTGTGGAGGCATGGGGGCGTGGTTGGAATTTTTGGGAGTTTCTACCGTTTTCGGCCGCGGACTGAGAACGCGCTATACTCCAGTAGCGCGTTCTTGATGGTCGCGCTACCCCGATAGGGCGCGTTCATCAGAGAAGATGAACAGTAGGGCGGTTCCCGTCGCGCTATGGGGTCCTAGCACGATCTACCTTGTCGCGCTAGGGGTCCCTAGCGCTAGGGGTCCCTAGCGCGACCTGTCTTGTCGCGCTAGGTGGCCCTAGCGTGACCTGTCTTGTCGCGCTAGGTGGCGCTAGCGCGATATTCCCTGTCGCGCTTGGGGGCCCTAGCGCGTGGCCTGTTGTTGGGTGTTCCTCTTGAGCCGTGTGTGTGCCCTGGACATCCCGTGGAGTTCCGTGATCGTGTCTTTGGTGTCCGGAAGTTCCGTTTGCCTCGGTCATGCGTTTGGCTATGGGCGGTGCCTCCGTTTTTCTTCCGACCGTCGTCACCGTGCGATGGTGATGGTACGTGGGATGGCCCCCATACTTCTTCAGGTTTGGACGTCGTTTTCCGTTGGTTTGAGAGTCTACTCCTTCAGTGACCCTCCACTAGTCGTAGCCTACTAGTACGCGTCTGCTAGTCACACCAGGGGGTGGTGTACGGGCCGACCTTTAGAGACGGTTTGTGGACCGGTTACCGTTGGGCCCCACGTCTTGCAGCCAGAGTCCGGCTGCGGGGAAAACCAGTCAGAGGGCCAGACCAGGGACGCGCGGTCTGTGTGTGCACACGTGGTTGGGGGCGGTTGGACCCACGTCGACGGGTGTGACCCCAGCTAGTCACTTGTTTGTGTTTACTTGTACGGTGTTTGCGCCTCGAGTAGGACCTACCACGTCAGGCGGTTCACCTGCGGCGCGGTGTAAGACGTCAGGGGACGCTATCGGCTGTGCTTCTGGTGGGTGGTACTCCTGTCGAGTACGGAGTGACAGACTGTCATTCGTGTGTTTCCGACCTTCGGGTTTTGGCGGTTCGACCGTTGAGTTTCGGTCTTCTCGTACCGTGGCACGTGTGTCGGTTTACGTGCCGTAGGGTCTAGTTCTGTAGAGTACAGGGCTTTCCTTTCCGAGGTACTTTCCTACCGCTAGAGTAGTGATTTCTCGTTTTACGAGGTAGGGTTCGAGTGATCCCTACTGAGTCTTGTTCCGAGACTCATTCCCTGCGTGTTTTCACCGTGTTTCAGGTGAGGCGCCACCTTCGGGGAGCGCGTCAGGAGCGCAGCGTGGTGCGGGTGCCCAGAAGTAGTGCCAGAGGTCAGAGCCGGGGGATGCCCCGTGTAGCTGTACTTTCCTTCCTTGTCACTGTACTAGTCGTGGACTTTTGTTGTTGTTGTTGTTGTTATTTTATATTATGGACCATGTAAAATGCTAATTTATTTCCTGCTTAATATTATAACTGTTTAATTTCTGCAATTACTCGTGATACTTGTGTAGTTTCCACACCATCCTTTTAACCCTTCCGAGTCTTCGGGCTCGTGGGTGGCGGTGCGAGTCTCAGGTTATCGGGCCTTCCCGGTAATCAGATTCTCGGGTCGTTACAGAAGGTAAAGGGGAGTTGGTGTATGTATGGTGGAGGGCCAAAAGATGAGCATGAGTCTCATCGTCATAGGACCACCCAGCGTTGGGAGCTAGGCGGTGAACAATATTTACCTGAGCGGGTGCCGGCGGCTGCTGTTGAGGAGCGGGCGGGTGGTTCGGCATTGGATTTTGATGGATCCCTAACTCTGGTGCAGGATGCTACTGCTGAGGTTGAGGTTGCTGAGGTTGCTACTGCTGCGGCGCTGGCTGTTACGGCCTCGGCGCCTGTCTTCTTCTCTCTTTCATGTATTCGATCAACTTATGCATCTGTGCCCAATCAATTCTCTGTCCCTCATGCAGGTCATAAACAAGGTCACAGAACTGATAGCACCTTTCTATAGTGTGCCTGGGCTGCCGATGATATATGCAATATCTAGACTGGTCGGCGGTCGGATTCCAATTTGAGCGTTCCGGAGGGAGCTAAAGATCACTAATGTACATCAGAGCCGAGGAAATATCTGGGAGAGTTTCAGGAAGTGGAGGGTAGTGGGCTCTCTTAGGACCCGGTCGAGCAGGTGCGTAGCCATTTGGTGGCGGGACATTATGGTACTGTGGGGTACTGTGGCGGTTGTTGAGGCTATTGTGGTGGTGGTTGTTGTGGCGGTTGAGGAGCGGGAAATGATGGCCGAGTAGCTGGTGGAGCAGTGAACTGGGGGTTGCGGGGAGGTTGTTGGAAGCGTGGTGGGGCGGACTTGTTAGGAAAGTGGACAGCTTGCACTTGCTCGTTTGTCTGGACTCCTTCAGTGACTGGGCCCTGGGGTTTTCTAGTGGTCTTGGGCTTCTGGGTCTCAAACAGGGAATGAATGGGGGAGTCCTTAAACTGGGTCATGATAAACCGGGCCCTACTGTACAACTGCTGCATATTGAAAATATCATTCATTGCTAAGATATTTCGGAACGTTGGTGTGGCATTGGAAATCAATAGTTTCACTTTCTCTTCTTCTAGAATCTGCCCGGGCACACAGGAGGCCATCTGCCTCCATCTATCAGCATAAGTAGCGAAATCTTCATCGCCTTCATTTTCTCCGCCACCAAATCGGTGAAAGAATATTCCGGGCCCACCCGGTCTTGGAATCTCTGTATAAAATTTTCTTTCACAACTTTAAAACTCTCTGCCTCTTCTAATGGTAGGGTGTAGAACCATTCCAATGCTACCCCATCCAATGAGTGGCGGAAAAGATACGCCATGAGGCGATCATCATGTTGAAACTGCGCCGACTCGTATAAGAACTCCCTTATGTGAATGAAGGGGTTGTCATTCCCGTCGTACTTGCGGTACGTGGGGAGCTCCGACTGGGGTGGGAAACGGATGTCCTGGAAGTTAGGAACGGGGATATCAGCAAGGGATTATGGGCCGACCCGCTTATGAAGAAGGTCAATCTATTGCTCCATGGCAGCCCACTTATCAGGAAGTTCCCATTCCCGGGAAGGGGGAGGCAAAACTGAGAGAGTAGGCCCGACATATGGGGCCGAAGGATAGACCGACGGAGGGGGAAGCCCGTAAGAAGGATAGTGGGCCAAGGAAGGGCCCATTTTCGCATGAGCTAGCTGGGCAGCCCCTGATTGAAGATGAACAAAGTTAGCCAGGGCCACAAGAGCCTGCGGCGCTGGAGAAGTGGTGATATAAGGATCTGAATAAGAAGACGAGGGGATCTGGGTCTTCCCCTTATCAGAAATCTGATGGGCCGAGCTAGAAGCTTGGCCCACTTCCATACTAGGAAATCGGAGGGTCCGGGGATGGACAGGAGTGAGATCAATGGGCACAGCAGAAGCAGCCCCTAACCCAACAACCGGAGATGAAATGGCGGCAGCAAGCCTGCCCTGAGGAGGAACTGCTGATGGGGCATTCGGCCCCTGCAAAGCTTGGCGAAGATGGTGGAGCTGGGTGGGATCCAACTGGGCCATCATGTAAAGAACATGGTTGGCCGAATTATGAGAAGACGAATCGAAATGGGAGGGTTGACTACCCTCAACAACAATGGTCGGGAGGGGAGGGGCGGACCCCTCTCTCCCCTTCACAGTGGTGACCCTAGGTTGGTCCTCCAAAAGTCCCTGAGGAAGAGAGTCCTCGCGGGAGTGGGAGAAATCATGGAAAGACATGTTGGAAGGAGAATCGAACAATGGATTTAGGTAAGAAATGAACAAGGAATTACCCCTAAGAAAAGATCCTGAGGGTGTGAAGCAACTCCACATGCACCGAATACCTAGGAAATAAAAGAAATAACACCTAGTGAGGACCTAAAAATAGCAATGATCACCCAAAATGCACACACCAAGAAAGGAGAGAAGAGGCAATCAATTATCAACCAAATTTTAAATGATGCACGGAAAGTTTTATAAGTTCCCCTTTTTAGAACCTTTGTGAATTTAATTTAGGTGAAAATTCTCTCAACACAAAGGGGTTCCTAATAGGGGCGAAATGGTGACTTGATTGACTCTAAAGGTACTCCCTCTCTCACGGATGCAACCTAGCCTCAGGGTGGTAAGGTACAACCTGCCCGGCATCCATGTGTGAATCCACGGCTCACGGGGGCTTACGGAGGTCCCGGGTAAGGTCACCTAGTCGGCTCCAAAGAATATGGAGACGAGAGGATCCCCTACCACGGTAGGAATGCGACTAGTATGATAAGAAATGCATGAGCCTATGCGCACTGGAGTGCATGCAAGATCTAGCCTAAATCTAACAATCAATAATCACACTATATGGCAAATGTGAGAATAAGTATGCAAGGATAAATGCCAATCAGGGGAGATGAATAGCACCCAAAAATAATCATGGAATTATATGAAATCGCACTGAACTATAAACCTCGGGTGCACTGTAGCACATACGCGGTCTGATGGGGGACCGCTCAGGGAGTCTGAACGGCTCTGGGCAAGACCATGTGGTGACAGGGAGCAGTGAAAAAATAAAAGCACAGAACTTAAAATGAACTGGAATAATCAAGACCTATGCGTACCTGGGTGAACTGGGCGGTCTGGAAAACGACCGCTAAACCTGTGAAATGGCCCTGACAGGATTGTGAATAATAACAAATCCACAAATATAATCAACAAAAACAGACGGATGCAAAGATAAGTGGTCTATCGACCAACCGCGGTATGATAAACATGGCCCTCAGAGGACTGCGTGAAACAACAACCCGATAGAAAATGTGAAGCATAGAACCATACCTGAGGCCACACACGCACGGTCTATCGTGCGGCCGTGGAAACCAAGACACGGCCCGAAGTGGACCGCAGAAGCTATCAGGCTCACAAAAATATATGAAATAGAAATGCACATGAGATAGAAATGTACAATCTATCGACCGACCGTGGGAAGCCAGACACGGCCCAAAGAGGACCGTTAAATGTGATAGGCTCACAGAAGAATAAGTGGCAGACACGTACCTGAGATAGCCGTACACGGTCTATCGACCGGCCACTGGAAGATGTAAGCGGCCCTGAAAGGACCGCGTACCACTCCGGGAACAGAAAAGAACAGCGAACCACGACGACAACCCCAAGAGGACTATGAACTTACTTAAACACAAGAAAATAGGTCAACACAAATCAAAAGCATGATGGGCACTAGGTGTCCCACCGTGATCGCCAAAAAAGGGGTGTAGACTTGTTCTTTCTCCCTTGAACAAAAGTATGCAACAAAATGCTAAAGGGAGCCAAGAAAACAAAGAATGGATATGTGTATGAGGGATTAGCAATAAAAATGTGATCACCACCAAGGGAACGAGTGCAAGGAGACAACCACGTACCTTGGAAAGGGGAGAAGATGAGACACTCGCCAAAGTGCAACGTTGGAACAGATTGAACGCGGTTCTCTGCAGACCGCCTATGTACATAGACGGCTGATCGATAGGCCGTGTGCAGCGCTGAAAAGGAACGCGGGATGAAAGGTTGTTTGGAGCCTAGACGGTCTGAGATCGGCCGTGAACAACAGATGGACGGTCCTCGAAGGACTGCTCACAACTGAGAACGGACGAATACAGATCGCGCAAAGCTGCCAGACCCCTAACCAAGAGACTTAATCCTCCACCCCTTCTGACCGACCAGAGAGGATGGGCCTCGTGCTAAAGCTTCTGTTGACCTGTAAAATGACACAAAGAACAAAGAAACACAACCCAAATTAGCCCATGGATGTGTAGTATCTATAAAAGAATGAAAGAACAGACATGTAATTGGAATGGGGGATACCTGGGGGTTAGATTTTTTAACCCCTATAGGGCGTGAAAAGCAATAGGAAGGTGTGAAAAATGAGAATGATGGTGAAAAATGTGGATGAAAATGGAGGAAAATGAACGTGCAACGAATGAATAAATGACTAGACACTTAGACCAAAACGCTAAAGAAATCACTACTCCCTGAACCGGAGGCTCAAATGGACGTAGGCAGTCTCCCTCCCTGGCTATAGTTCACTCAAAAACTCGGCAGCACCTCGACGTAGACGCTGGATCTCCCCCCTTTCGCGACCTTGGACTAAGGGTTCTATTTATAGACCCCAGAAAGTCCAGCCACGAATTAGGGTTTTTCCAGTGGGAATTAGGCCGGGATTATTGAAGAGAATTTGTAGATAATACTCTCATCTCACGCCAGGATCAAATGGCATCGAATTTGGTTGAGAATCCGCAGAGAAAATCGAGGACGAAGCAACTCATTTGACCACGGATGGAGAGAGAAAAAACCAACCAACCCAAGGATCTCGACCGTATAAGCGGTCGCTCGATGGGCCGCCTACACTCATACGCGGTCCATTACTAGACCGCCTATAGGTGTCGGTGATCAATAGCAAATAAGATAAATAAATCATTTATCCCAGCGAACGGACTGAGTGGCATGGCGTAGGACTCTCAGGATAAAAACTGTCCATCGATAGACCGCTCCAAAATCCACACGGCCCATTGATAGACCACGTACCAGATGTCGGTGATAAATCAATAAACACGGGATAAATAGATAATTATTTGAAAAAAATCATCTCGTTTAGGACTCTGGCCAATAAACGGTCCAATGATGAACCACTCGACCATTATAAACGGTCTGAGGTAAGACCGTCTATAAGAGGGTCGGTGGAAAATGACTAAAGAAAGATAAATATAGCTATTTATCCAAAGACCACATCCAAATGGTCTTCCAATGGACCGCCTATTCATGGGACGGTCTATCTTTAGACCGCTTAATAAAACAAGGGTCGACGCCAAAAAATATGAGGTCGACGCTAGTGAGGAGCAAGGTCGACGCTAGTGAGGAGCAAGGTCGACGCTAGTTCAACCAAACGGTCTTCCAATAGACTGCCTAACTTCTCAAACGGTCTATCTCTAGACCGCCTTTAGTCTGGGCGGTGGAAATTAATAAAGGGATAAATAAGCCTACTTACCCCAAAGACAAAATGAAATCAAGGCCCATTAAGCCCGAATTCAAGAGCAAACCTAACCAGGGAGGAAGCAACCATAAAATAAGCCCAAAGACATGCCTAAAAATGGCCCAATGAGTAATGGACAACTTTGAGGCATCAAAAATAAAGATAAGAAAAACAACTCAACTCATAGGCAAAAAACGGGTGTCAACAACGGGTATTTCCACCATTATACATAGTACCCATTGAAGGACTCGTGACTCGGCAGAATGCCACTCAAGGGGTGCTGTGAGGTACCTGACATAGAATAACGGGTCACCCAGTCATATAGCTTGCAATTCTCTTGACGTTCGTCTCTTGGGTGTTATCGCTTGTTGTCGTGTGCCTTACTCAAGTGAAGAGCTAATGGCATGGCTCATATGGAGCAATGAGGCGTAGCTCGGAGTGAGCAATCTAGTGTGGTTGTGACTGAAGAAGCTGGACACCATTACGGCCGAGCACTTTTGAAACTGAGGCGGTCGGGTGGCATGGGCACCACTGTGACTGGGGCGGCCGAGCGCTATTGAGACTAGGGTGGCCAGATGGCGTGGGCACCACTATGACAAGGGGTACCAGGCGCCATTGTGGCTACGGTGGCTGGTACCATTGAGATTAGGGCAGCTAGGTGCAGTAGGCACTGTTGTGACTAGAGTAACTGAGGGTCGTTGAGGCTATGACAGTCGTTGGGCGCCGTCGCTGCTTATGACGGTCGAGTGCCATGGGCACCACTGTGACTGGAGCGGTGGGGGGCCATTGAAGCTTGAGTAGTTAGGAGCCGTTGAGGCTATGGTAGTCAGGTACCGAGGGCACCGTTATGACTAGAGCGACCGAAGACCATTGAGCACCACTGTGACTGGAGTGGCTGGATGCCAGGGGCTGGTGTAGTACGGTGCCGTTGAGGCTATGGTATTCGATTGCCAAGGGCACCATTGTGACTGGAGCGACCAAAAACCGTTGGGCGTCGTTGTGGCTGGAGTGGCTGGATGCCAGGGGCTGGAGTAGCTGGGCGCCGTAGAGGCTATGACAGTGTAGCACTACTGGGACTGGCATTCGAATGTTGTTGGGATTGGGTAGTCGAGTGTCGAGTATCAAGGTAAAGACCCTACGCTTTGTCTAGCATAAAGGCTCATGGAGCATGCCCTTGGCGTGCACTCGCTAGTCACGGAGCTGATGTAGGCTGGATCGCCTCCCTCATCGGGGTCTTTACGCCGACCAGGTTGACGGGCTGGAACATGGTCGTCAAGGTGGCTGCATTCTGGATGAACGTGGTCGGCTAGGTAGCCACATTCTGGTCGTGGCTTCTGGGTAGGGTGCGCTCATCAAGAAGACATCTGGGCAGTGCCCTTTCATCGAAGTGAAGTTCGGGCAAGGTGCTTTCATCGAGGCAAGTACTTGATGCTCCATCTTGCATCAAGACTCGTGAAATGAGTCTGTTTGATAGGGAGGCTTGTGTCTTGGCTAAATACCATATGAGGGATGATCATGCATCATACCCTTGGCATGTGTTTAGCCGAGCAACAGGTCAAGAGGCCAAGTCTACGCCACGTTGCTCACAAGCTCAAATTACAACTGCTTGCACATCTAGGGAGTGTTGGTCAGTATGCATGCCATCTGGTCGGCGGGCAGGATAGTCGATCATCGGTTTGAAAAGAGCAGGCGACGAGCGGTCCCATGAGAGCGTCTGTGTCATTCCCATGATGCACCAAGCATAAGCAAAACCCAGTGTATGGGTGTTTCTGTCATTACTATAGTGCTCCATACGCAGCAGAGGAGGCTCATGTGAATTAGCTAGATGCCATGTGAGGGATGTTGATGTGAGCGTGTATTTAGCCAAACAGCACACAAATAACCACGCCAGGTTACGCTCCATGCCTTGTGTTGATCCGGTGATGAGTTGAGTGCTCAATTCATCCTTCTTGACCCTTGGCCTTCCATGGGGTTTTATAGACTCATGGTTTAAGGGGTGTGGAGTACCTCGCGTAAAGGGTTGAGGGAGTTGAGGGGTTTAGGCGGGGAAGGGTGCTAGCCCGGGTAAAGGCTAGAGAGTCTAGGGGTTTAGGCGGGGAAGGGAACTGACCCGCATAAAGGGGTAGGTTTAGGGTGGCAAGGTAGTTATCTCGCGTAAAGGGGGTTTACGCGAGACTGGTTGAGGAGAGATAAAGGGGCATGCTTGGACCAAGGGGTTTAGGCAGGATTAGGCGCTACCCCCGTAAAGGGGGGGTTTATGGGGGAAACTTCAAGAGAGGGAAGGGTTTAAGTAGGGTGCTAGTTTAGGGGGGCTCGGAGAAGAGAGAGAAGACTGGTAGGCCCCACAAGGGAGTTTAGGGGGGCTCGGAGAAGAGAGAGAGAGGGGCGCATCATGTGGGATCAGGTTTAGGTGGGATGGTGGCGTCACCCCCGTAAAGAGGGGTTTATGGGGGGAAGCTTCAAGAGAGAGAAGGGCGCGCCCTTGTTTGGGTTTAGGGGGATTGGTTTGGTAGGTCCCGCATGAGTTTAGGTGGGGAGGAAGCACAATCCCCCCTAAAGGGGTTTAGGTGGGGAGGTTTAGGGGGCTGGTTTGGTGGGTCCCACATGGGTTTACGTGGGGAGGATGCACAATCCCCCCTAAAGGGGTTTACGTGAGGGCTGCACAATCCCCCCCTAAAGGGGTTTACGTGGGGAGATTTAAAGGGGCTGGGAATACGAGAAAGAATGGGGGCGCGGGCCCCACAAGGAGGTTTACGGGGGAAGGTTACTCTCCTCTCTCTTCTCTTTCTTTTGTTCTTCTCTTTTTTTAATTATTTGGTATGTGGGCCCAGGTTTAGGCGAGTCAAGTGACTGGGTTTAGGCGGGGAAGCTCCCTCATTTCTCTCGTGGGCCCCCCAAGGGCTTTAGGTGGGCTAGGAGAAGAGAGAGGAGGATGACCACTTGAATCTGGACCCAGGACAGGCGAGCCTGCTGTCTGTCCGGGCTTCATCTTGAATTCGGTCAACCTAGAGGCCGCATTCTGAACGTGACTGCCAGGGTGGCCGCATTCAGGATAATAGTGCCTTGCTGGATGACTACTACCTGGTTGGCACTTGTTAAAGACTTTGAAGTCCAAATCCCACTTACTACTAGAGTCACGAGTGTCAAGCCGCTAGTAGAGGGCGTGTTGGGAGTTGTTCCCTATCTCTTTATCATGCACCGCGTGACACAATGGGTGGATGTGAGTCCTGGGTTGGCCCGGCAACTAAGACGTCAGCAGGACGATGTCGCTTGCCTAGTAGCCGGGGGTGGTCCCCGCTTCTTGGTGAAGAGCTGTGGAACTCGACATGTTGTTCTAAGCACCAGGTTGGCCTGATTGTCGAAGTGTCGGCGGGGTAATGCCGCATGCAAGGTATCTGGGAGTGGTCCCTGAATCTTTACAGAGTGTCATTTGGCGTGGCAGGTTGTCTCGAACCTCGGGTCTGATCCAGCCATTGAGAAACTGGTTGGCATGGTGTTGTTTGCTCAAGGGTGATCCCCGTTGGTTGTGTTATGTCATTTGACACGGTGAAATGTCTTGGTTTCTATGGGTAATTCTTTTTGCCTAAATCCCGATTAATTGGACGAAATAAGGGGGTGCAACAGTCACCTATCTATGAGTCACATAGGCGCACTTCCATCGCCTATCACGCAGCTCAGATAGTCTCAGACTTAGGCGCAGCTAAGAGTAACATAGGCGCACTTCCATCGCCTATCTGCCTGAAGCACTTAACATAGGCTCATCCCATTGACTATCTCAAAGCTTTCCAACGCCTATCTAAACAAAGTCGCATACATTGCCAAAGATCATCTACCTTATTAAGTTCACTTAAATTTACATAGCCACTAGAATTCCTTCGACCATCTCACAACATAGTCTTCAGATCGTCTATCTTAATAGAGAGTCGTATAAATTTCAGCTATCCAAAAATCATCAGATTAGAGCATTTTTAGAAATATGATAGCTACTATTCAAAAATACTTAGTCGACTTTGAGAATGGTTTAAGCAACTATCATAGTAAAAGTCAAAAGTCAAATGCATTGATGCATATCATTATAAGCCATATTTGATGGGGACATCAAAGCAAGAGCACTGACATTTTAATTTACATTTGTGTCCTTTAGTTTATTTTTATATCCTTGAGAAAGCATATGTGCAATTGTAAGGCTTTATAAGCCAATGTGTCATTCCCTAAGGATCTTTGGGTTTATTTGTAAAATGTCAGTAGGTCCAGCAAGGGGGCCCTCACTCCTTCCCCATTGGTCCACCTAAGCCATGTGGGCCTGGTAAACCATCCTAGGTGGCTTCTACATGGTTTGACATTCAATTAGACACATGGGGGACAAATGGACTAAAAAGTCCAAAATGGCTCCTTCATAGTCAAGGGGGTGCCCCCCCATTAAAATGACATTTTGTATTTTATTTTTTTAGGCCAATTGACAACATGGGGGAAGAAAATGCTACCCCTCCCCTCTCTCCCACGAAATCCCAACCCCCTCCCCCTTCCTCCCCTTCTATATAAGCCCATGTATAGTGTTTTGTAAGAATTAATGAAGTGAAAATTTAGAAAATTGGTTGAATTCCCCTTGGAGGGTGCGCCTCTCTCTCCTCTCTCCCTCTGGTTCTTCTTCTTCCTCCATCAATCCAGGGTGTGAGACCCATTCTACCTCCTCCTCTGATCCTCTGAATTCTATTTCTGCCGCCGCCGCCATCGCACCGCCGTCATCAACATCGGAGTTTTGTCTACATCAGGATAGATCCTCAAAGGTCAAATTTTAGCTCTCCATCAGGAGCTCAGATCGAGTCCACACTTGGAGTGTGAGTCATCCATGTCCACCCCAGCCTCCACAAAAAAAATCCAGTCATTTACCCATCATTAAGTATTTTTCCATTTTTGTGTTCTTCAGTCTTCCAGTTCTGTCTTCTGTTCAGATCCTGTCACAGTAACCCTGAGTTTCCATGTTTAGACCATCTTTTATTTATTTTATTGGGTCACCAATTTTATTGGGAGTTCTGTCCATCACCCCCATGATCCATGAATTTTCTTAGAATTTTTGAAGTCCTTTTTGTATTTTTAAAAATTATTGTCTTCTCTCAATTCTGTTCTATCTTGTGTAGTTCAGATCCGACCCCCAGTCAGTATAAAATCCTCAAACAAATCGAAACCTCCACCAAAAGTCAAATAAAAATTATCCCCGTCTTCCTTGTTTCCACATCTACAACTGTCGTGAAGGGTCCAAGTTCCAGATCGGAGGTTTGAGACACGGTCAACGCCAACTCTTAGGAAAACTTAGTTCTATTCTGAGATTTCGGGTTATGTCCAACAGCAGCTTGTAAAATCGATCAAGGCAAGATCCAAGAAATTAAAAATTCTGTCTCTAGTCATAGATTGAGGTATTTTGAAAGAGCTTTCCAACGGTATTTTTTGTGCATCGATCTGACGTCGGGAGTGATTGCAGCACCATATCTCACCGGGTCGCGCGCTGTAAAATAGCAGCTTCAGATCCGTGGGCAGCAAGGTCAACCAGTCAAGACCGGAGCCGACTAGCCTTCCGCGAGGCGAACCGGCGTGCCGTCGTCCCAGGGAGCGCCTCTCCAGGAGCTAACGTCACAGCGGTACAACTCCGGGCCCACTCGGACCCGCCGATGAGCACGTGGGCCCAACATTCGTGAATACGCGTGCCGCTAAAGCTACATCAAAACGCTGCCCGTCAACCCAAGTTCGGTCCTCCCGGGCCCCATTTGTAGCCCGTTACCTCCCTGCGTGGAGTGGGCAGTAGAAACTATTTCTATAATTATTGTAATAATTATTTAACCAGGAGTTACTGTCTTGGCCGGGATCGTCTTCCCCACGCCCGGAGCGTGGAGGTAAACTTGCTCCCACTCTTTATCGCATTTTGCTTAGTTCGTACTCATTCGTATATGCCGCTGCGAGTGTAGGTTCCTAGCTTGATATATTGTTATCACCGCTGTGGGAGTGAGTAAGTGTACCATCCCGTGACTCGATCCGAGTTAATGCGGAAAGGCAGATACCCGAGACTCACGGCCGGTTTCTCAACCGCACCCGGTCCCACGTCTTCCCTTGCTTAGGGGCGATCGCGAGCTAGAGTCCCAGGTCGCGTGTCCGTCCCGCATCAATTTGGTATCAGAGCGCCAGTTGAGTCTAGGGTAGTCTGGTGGAAAAAAAGTATCATTTACGTCTAGTCATTGTCTAAGTCGGTCTAAGTGTCACATCTACATACCATTAATCGGTATATCAAAAGATGTTGTTTGAACCTTAGGCTATGCCTATCGGGAAGGCCGCACACTTGCGCGAGTGATCTTTGGATCGATTAACTCCACCACGTACCGTGTCTTGGTTTAAGTCTAGGGTCCTTAGTGTGTATTAGTTAGTGCATTCCAACTTTTCATTAGTTAGGATCGTGTCTAGGTGTGTAGTCGAGTCTCATTTCAACTTTGCATTTGCATTGCATTCTAAGTCGTGTCTAGGTGCTTGCATTAGTTGGCATAATATTTTACTTATAAAACAAAAAAAAATGGCCTTGCATGTCCATTCCTAGGGATCCATTCCCATCTTTTGGCAACTATGGCCAACCCATACCTCCGACCCGACCAAGGCAATCAATCCGTGTCTGAGTACATTAGGGACTTCGAAGTGTACCGGTTAAGATGTGAAGTCGGGCTGGAGAACATCGAGGTCGAAACGCAGTTTTGAAAGGGTTTGCGGCTTCACTTCCAATTTGAATTATTTTGCCGCCACGTGAAAACCTTGGGGGATTCCTATAAGGTCGCTCTGGAGGTCGAGCCATTTGAGTCTCGGTTTGATGCTGCCATACGGCAAGCCGATGTCGCCCTTCGGCGAGCATCTACCTCCCAACCGAGTCTCGATCTGGTCCGACCCCCACTCGGACCCCCACCCCAGTCGGGGAATTCTTCACCACCCGTGAGTGCTCCATTGTCACACTCTACTTCTGAACTTTACTTGGAACCATCTCATTTGGAGCCGCCTCAGTCCGAGCTGTAAGGTTTCGATCAGAGGAGCAGCGAAAACAACGAAACCCTAAGAGTCGTATCGTTGCTGGCGATCAAAATCAAAAACTATTCATCGTAGAACCCGCCAAGGAAGAACAGTTCTATACCTTTGCGGGATTAATCAATTCCCAGATGCCCGAAGACGATCGAGTAGAGGCTCGTCGGGCTACTAGCCGTCCAAGTGTCCGGCCTCTAGATGTATCCACACGAGCAGCGGGAACGGACGGAGTATCCTTCTCGATCTCTATACGTCGGCCACTCCTCAGCACCACCATCCACCGCCGTAGGAGGAGGGAGAGAGAGAGGGATGCACCCAGGTCAAGGAGGAGAGAGAGAGGGGGGGGCGGCCAGGGGAGAAACCCTAAATTGCTTGGCCAGGGTTTCTCTCCTCAGCGTATATTTATAGACTCTGGCATTTTTCACAAAAACCCAGAAACGGTCTATAATTACCGTCCTTCTCCGTCTGATCCACTACTCTATTGTGTGTGACCCTCTAGGCCCAATAGTATGTTTAGTTTTCAGGCCCATTAAGCTAAGAACTCTTCTTAACTTAATTAGTTATAATCCAATAACTCTTCATGGATTTAACAGGTTTTCCGACCACGAACGGCACCAAGCAACACCTCGTGATCCCAAATGACTTTGGGAGGGATGCAACCCATATTGAACCTTTCCGTCATCAGATTCCACACAGTTATAGATCCTCATTCATACAATGCTCCAATCAGAATTAGGGTACGGTCAAACTGTCAAACCCTAAAGCATCCTGATCTTATGGACCCTTGTACTCTTAAGTACAGTTCACTAGAAAACTCCTTTTCTAAGTGAACCCCCATACCCTGGCCAGGGATTTCTAAGTACATGTCCATAGAGCATTCTCTCTCTTAATCCATGCAGAGAGTGAATGATCCCTTGTTGTCCACCAAAGTGTTTTCACATGAATCCCACTGAGTCCGAATAGCTAACTATTAAGAACCACAAGATTGAAGTTCATGAGTCAGTAATCAAACGCTCAGTGGAGTCCATGCAAAACCTCTTTTGTGACTCAGGTCAAAGATCCAACTATGCTATTGTGGCACTAGAATCTCCTGATTGACAGTCGGCATGATTACCATTCAGGAATTCTAGATCGGGTCAGTTCAGTGAACTCATTCATCAACGAGCACCTGCACGTGTACCTTGATGTCACCACACCGGTGATTATGAGATCGACCACCCTCATCACATGAGTGAGTACCACGTGCACCGGTCTATCCGGATCTTCAATGTCCCTTCTTGAAGATCCTACGACCAGGAACATTTAGAATATAAACATCTAGATGGCTGTTCTCATTATCACAATCTCATCATGATCCAGTCATCATAGCTCATATTCAAGGACTTCATCATATTACAACAAACATACTATAACGTGCTAAGAATATAATGAAGAAAATGCCATTAGTTTATTGAATGAAATTGTACAAGAAATGTCACCATCACAACACTTGTGATTGGCTTGAAGGGCATACATCTCTAACACGAGCTACCCGTGTTTCTAACGGGCACGCTTTTCATAGCCGAGCCGCTTCTTAGTTTGCTCAAGATAGGCTTGGTCCCACCTTCCTATCCACCTATGGACCCCACCCTACCATTAGTGCCGGTCAACTCATTCCATACCACATTTCGATCTAGTCACCATGTTAACACTTTGGATGACCTTATTGTGGGATTAGACGCGCAATGGAAGTTGACGCACTCATTGGCCCTAGACTTCGACCAACCCGCTAGTCTTAGCTTCACCCATTCGGCCTTAGGGTCCATTACCTCCGTGTGCACCATGGGTTGTGTCACCACGGAGATTCTCTTATTCCTCCCCATGTCGGCCGAGCCTGACTTCATACCCTTTTATCCGAGGGAGGAATCATACTTCCTACATATGATCACCGTCCCACCTACCACACTATATGAAGGTGACCATACACACCTTCAAGACTTCCATACATGGGACCGTGACTTGTTGGAACCTATCTCAAGGGGTCATACCTTCTTTGATCCCTTTGACCTATTCCCTAGTGGACCCCTAGACCCACCATATATACTTCACTTCTTCGAGGGAGTCCACTACCACACCCCTTCCCCACGAGCCGGGTCGTCTACACCCACCAAGTCCGTTCACTTGCGAGATACACCACATCTAGGGGAAAGGAAGAAGATGCATTTGGCACTCCTGGCCCTCCCACATCCAAGTCCAATGTGCATGCATGGTCTACTTTAGGAGGTCTAGGAATTCCCCATTCCACCAATCATCGGTTGCATCTAGTGTATGCATGGCACATATTCGGGTGTCCTGGTCCACCATCGCCTTTGCGTAGGTCGGACTAACATTAGGTTTGTTTAGGGTCTTTGTGAGTCTTTGTTTCGTCCGATTTGTTTGTTGAGAGCATTGTGTGTCTGTGCATACATCGAGTTGAGTTGGTTTGTACGCTCGCGTTGTTAGTCCCTTTCGAGTATGAGACTTGTCAGACTTTGGGATATGTTCTACTTCATATCGGAGCTAGTCACATAAGGGATAAGCGGTGATTCCTAGTGAGCCTTTGAGCCGCTTCCTTCATTTGAGAGTGACCCCACCCTAGAGTGTCCACCTCTAGCCTCCTCCCAGCAGCGTGTGCATATCGAATCTATACGGGATGAGCAGGTGTCGATTACTTGGAGTGGAGCTTACTCCGTGATTTCAGGTTCGGTGACGCATCCACCGGAGCTACTCGAGCAGCCGCACCCCTTACTCGACGGGGTCGAGTTCTTCCCACCCCGGGAGAATTGATGGGGACATCAAAGCAAGAGCACTGACATTTTAATTTACATTTGCATCCTATAGTTTATTTTTATATCCTTGGGAAAGCATATGTGCAATTGTAAGGCTTTATAAGCCAATGTGTCATTCCCTAAGGATCTTTGGGTTTATTTGTAAAATGTCAGTAGGTCCGGCAAGGGGTCTCTCACTCCTTCACCATTGGTCCACCTAAGCCATGTGGGACTGGTCAACCATCCTAGGTGGCTTCTAGATGGTTTGACGTTCAATTAGACACATGGGGGATAAATGGATTAAAAAGTCCAAAATGGCTCCTTCATAGTCAAGGGGGTGCCCCCCCATTAAAATGACATTTTGTATTTTATTTTTTTAGGCCAATTGACCACATGGGGGAAGAAAATGCTACCCCTCCCCTCTCTCCCACGAAATCCCAACCCCCTCCCCCTTCCTCCCCTTCTATATAAGCCCATGTATAGTGTTTTGTAAGAATTAATGAAGTAAAAATTTGGAAAATTGGTTGAATTCCCCTTGGAGGGTGCGCCCCTCTCTCCTCTTTACCTCTCGTTCTTCTTCTTCCTCCAGCAATCCAGGGTGTGAGACCCATTCTACCTCCTCCTCTGATCCTCTGAATTCTATTTCTGCCGCCATCGCACCGCCGTCATCAACATCGGAGTTTTGTCTACATCAGGATAGATCCTCAAAGCTCGAATTTTATCTCTCCATCAAGAGCTCAGATCGAGTCCAAACTTGGAGGGTGAGTCATCCACGTCCACCCCAGCCTCCAAAAAAAGAATCCAGTCATTTACCCATTGTTAAGTATTTTTCCATTTTCGTATTCTTCAGTCTTCCAGTTCTATCTTCTATTCAGATCCTGTCACAGCAACCCTGAGTTTTTATGTTTAGACTATCTTTTATTTATTTTCTTGGGTTACCAATTTTATTGGACGTTCTGTCCATCACCCCCATGATCCACGAATTTTCTTAGAATTTCTAGAGTCCTTTTTGTATTTTTAAAAATTACTGTCTTCTCCCAATTCTGTTTTGTCTTGTGCAATTCAGATCCGACCCCCAGTCAGTATAAAATCCTCAAACAAATCGAAACCTCCTCCAAAAGTCAAATAAAAATTATCCCCGTCTTCCTTGTTTCCACATCTACAACTTTTGTGAAGGGTCCAAGTTCCAGATCGGACGTTGGAGACATGGTCAACGCCAACTCTTAGGAACACTTAGTTCTGTCCTGAGATTTCGGGTTATGTCCAACAGCAGATTGTAAAATCGATCAAGGCCAGATCCAAGAAATTCAAAGTTCTTTCTCTAGCCATAGATCGAGGTATTTTGAAATAGCTTTCCAACGGTACCTCTTGTGCGTCGATCCGACGTCGGGAGTGATCGCAACAGCATATCTCGTCGGGTCGCGCGCTGTAAAACAGCAGCTTCAGATCCGTGGGCAGTAAGGTCAACCAGTGAAGACCGGAGCCGACTCGCCTTCCGCGAGGTGAACCGGCGTGCCGCCGTCCCAGGGAGTGCCTCTCCAGGAGCTAACGTCACAGCGGTACCACTCCGGGTCCACTCGGACCCGCCGATGAGCACGTGGGCCCCACGTTCGTGAATACGCGTGCCGTTGAAGCTACATCAAAACGCTGTCCGTCAACCCAAGTTTGGTCCTCCCGGGCCCCATTTGTAACCCGTTACCTCCCTACGTGGAGTGGGCAGTAGAAACTACTTCTGTAATTATTGTAATAATTGTTTAACCGAGAGTTACTATCTTGGCCGGGATCGTCTTCCCCACGCCCGGAGCGTGGAGGTAAACTCGCTCCCACTCTTTATCGCATTTTGCTTAGTTCGTACTCATTTGTATATGCCGCTGCGAGTGTAGGTTCTTAGCCTGATATATTGTTATCACCGCTGCAATAGTGAGTGAGTGTACCATCCCGTGACTCGATACGAGTTAATGCGGAAAGGCCGATATCTGAGACTCACGGCCGATTTCTCAACCGCGCCCGATCCCACGTCTTCCCTCGCTTAGGGGCGATCGCGAGCTAGAGTCCCAGGTCCCGTGTCCGTCCCGCATCAATATTCTTATGATAGTTGCAGTTGATCAAAAAGACTGGTCGATATTGTAAATGATATCACTGCCTGAACAACTATGTCAAACAAAAGACAAAATGCTCAAATGACTATTTGTACTAAGTCACTAGCTATCTGACTAAAACTTATGTTTAAAGATATACTCTGATGAACATGATAGCTACAGTTCGAAGCTTATCTATACTTAAGGAACATCAGCTATCTATGTCATATATTTTATATTCTTTAGATAGTTGTAGGCCAAAATAGCTTAGTCACTTATACAAATGAAATTTCACTCTTAATCGACTAAGGCAATGGTTAAGCGACTATCACAGTTAAATTCAAATTTTAAATACATTAAATGCTATTCCTCTAAGCGTATAAGTAAAAACAATACTATGGTTTCTTTGTCTATGATATACACATGATTGTAGATCTAGAAAGGTCAGTTTCTTAATGTATTTAAGGAAGATACAGACTAAAAAGACATTATCTATCACGTCCCGAGTGCAGAAGGAACCCAGTATACATGACGAGTTTATAGCAATCATGTCAATCAGAGCATAAGGAATTCGACATATAGACATAGCGCGCAAAGGTAGAGATAATAAACCAAATCCTTTATTTCATTAATAACTCCAAAGATAATTCAATTACATACTCTTTATTGCCAAAGTAAAGTTGCTAGACTCAATAAAAGGAAAATACAATAATGACTCAAGAAAAAGAGAAGACATGACTAGATAACGGCTTCAACAAGCGGATAGCTCTATGCTCTTCACTCGTGTCCATTCCCATCCGAATGATCTTCATCATCGGAATTATATGAAAAATAGAGGAAAAACTAGGGTGAGCGAACGCTCAGTAGGAATTATATCTCAAGTACAAGCTTGCTTTAAGTAAATTACATGTTATATGTATGCAAGTATAGCTAGGCATAAACACATGAAAATGTCGAGAATGATTAACAAGAATCGATATAGATGGACTAGCAAGATTTCAAGATATTCATGTAAAGTTATCAAGAAGTTCAAGTACGTAATATCAAGTCATGTCATGAGAATTGGCTATTATAATTTCAAGCAAGTAAATACCCATTCTAGGCCACGCAAGTCATGTCAAGTCAAGTCAAGCACGAGATTAGTGGAATGCCATAATCAAGCAAGTCATGCACTCCGGTGCAATGCCACACCATGATCAATATAGCTCCCATGGGCACAAGTACTTTCGGGTGCTTCTCCCATGACCAGATCGGGCCCTATATGCACCAGCATTGAGTCATGTATATATTTTTAGACATCCACTATAGTTTATAGCCAAAAGAGTTCAAAAGGAATAAGCCATTGTAGGATGATAAGGTAGATGCCACAGAATGAAGGAGTTCAAGGAAAGAACTTGAACAAGGATAACATACCGATAAATCGCATGAAAAACCATGACATATCATGAAACTGGGTAATTGGCATCCATTCAGACAGCCTTCAATTACAGAAATAGCGTCCACTGTAGTGGTCGCTCATTCCTGTGGATAGTACATGCACGAAGAATTTACGTCCATATCTTGGCCGCTAATTCAATAATTAGTGCCCACTGGTATGGCCGCCAATTCCTTTTGGCGTCCAAGTCCTGGCCACTAATTCCAGATAGACTTCTCATAGAAGCCATAAATAGCGCTCTATGAGGGCCAGTGCATCACGTTTATTCATAGAGACGTGACAAGCAAAGGTTCCAGGGTTTTTAGGGAACAACATGTTCGGCTGCCTTGAGGGAATCCAAGGCTAGCGTAAACTTACGGAGGTCTCAATGAAGAAAGCACCAGTCCAAAGGAAGGAATATCCTGCGGAGGGTCCAATAATCACCAAGAGTTGAGGTGTAAGCGTGAAACGCCGTGAAACAGGGACTCCATCTACGGACGTGAGATGAGAGTGCCAAAAGACCTGCGGTATGGGTCAAAATCTGATAAATATGAGAAACAGGAATCTGCGCCCAGATAGACAGGCTCTAAATTAGGAATTAGCGTCTACTGTCAAGTCGCCTTATCATTATTTACAAAAATTTAGAATAAATATTTCAAGGATTAGCGACCCTTTAAAGAGACACAAAATAAATATATAATAGTTTTCTATTTAATATTTCAATAAATGGGGGACCTTCCAAGAAGGCGCCATACCATAATATAACGACCAAGTGATGGTCGTTAATTCTTATTTTCTTATATATTTCAATTTTTTTAACAAATCACAGGAATCTACGCCTCTGTGAAGGGGCGCCAATTCAAGAATGAACACCTGTCCAAACAGGCGCTAATTGATCTATGTAAAAACTTTGCAGGACATCAGGCAGGTACGTAGCTAGACACAAGGTACTATTTATTTCTAGTGAAATAGCATGAACAGTAGTACAACAAGATGTACATGGAATTTTTGAAAACTAAAGACATGAACATTTAGGGAAAAATAATAAGACTCTAGAAACATGCTCATAATAAATTTTACACAACAAGTTCCATAGTTATTTAATTTTTAACATGGGTTAATTATTAAATCATATTATAAGAAATAGCGGCGGTCACTTGGTAGCAGATTAATGGGAGACCAGCAGACAGTCGCAAATTCTAGAATTTGCGCCCGCCTGTGTGGTCGTTCATTAATTGGCAGCCAAGGGACAATCGCCCAATCAGGATTTAGCGACCACTATGGTGGTCGCTATTTCCATGTAGAATAGAAACATTACTCTACACAAAATCTTAAGAACAGGGAGACAAGGAAACGAATTATAAGCATGATATTCATGAGTAATATGCATGCAACCTGTTACTAATGATCTTGGGCATTAGTTCTTGAGAAAACCTACCTCGTGTGTGGATTGGAAAGACGAACGGAAGAGAAGATGAGAGGGGAATAATAATAACAACGGCAGCAGCAACTGTAACTACAACAATAGCCGAAACAACTTCAGCAAAGAACGTAGAAGAAGAAGGATAGCCTTCTTCGTACGACTGCGGTAATAGAGGAAGAACGGAAGAAGAAGTAGGGGCTTCTTCTCTTCGTTCACGGCAGCAGGATGCAGCAACAGGAGGAAGACGACGAGGACGACGTCGACATAAGGGAAGCAGAACGAGCAACAGCAGTAGCTGGAGCTCGTTCGAGAGGGGGTTGTATATATATAGGGTTGAGGTTTTAAGCTTCCTATTGGGATTTAAATTCCCATGTAAGAGTCCTAGTTAGTTTTAAATTTCCCATGCACTTCCCTTCCTCTCTAAATCTGCAGTCGCTTTCCCAAAAGAACCAAAAACCCTAAAGTCTCATGCAGGTTCGAAGGGGATAGAACAACCTAGGTGTATTGTAAAAAGCCCTTAAGTATTTTTACATTTATGTCTATGTCCCATTAACCTCTGGCAACACCTTAAGGCCCATTATCCTTAAGCTAATCTTCCATACGTGAGGCCCATGTAGGTTAAGGCCTTTAATGTGTTTGTGGCTCATTGATGATGGTTGTGGTTGGCTTAAGATTTTTGTTTAATTTCGGCCCTTTGTTTATTTATCTAGAAGGTTTCTTATGTTTAATTTATTTAGGAAAATTTTATTCCTCATAATTTTATCCGGGGTGCTACATTATCAAAGGCAATAGTACAGATACTACATATCAGCATTAGCAGAAAGAACTCTAGGAAAAGAGAAACTTACAAAAAGGTCTGTAATGTAGGACAAGAGCCGAAAGGGAGATCTTCTCTCCAAGAAATGCATGAAGTCAAAGAAGCTATCTTAGGAAAGATCTGCCTCTGCCTTTTCCTACAAAGGAGCGCTTTAATTCCAAAGATAGAAAAGATCTCTCTGCAGACAGCTACACGCTACAGGCAAAAATGGGAAGCTCTCCAACAAATATAAGGATGTGTCTAACGAATACCTTGATGAGTCTAAACGATCATCGGGCTGTATCTATTAGAACCATCCTCTCAAATAGCTATATATATCTGTTGTGGCTAAACAAGAAACCTCTGGCAACACCTTAAGGCCCATTATCCTTAAGTTAATCTTCCATACGTGAGGCCCATGTAGGTTAAGGCCTTTAATGTGTTTGTGGCCCATTGATGATGGTTGTGGTTGGCTTAAGATTTTTGTTTGATTTTGGCCCTTTATTTATTTATCTTGAAGGTTTCTTATGTTTAATTAATTTAGGAAAATTTTATTCCTTATAATTTTATCCGGGGTGCTACTCCC
Organism: Amorphophallus konjac; assembly: GCA_022559845.1. NCBI lineage: Eukaryota > Viridiplantae > Streptophyta > Magnoliopsida > Alismatales > Araceae > Amorphophallus > Amorphophallus konjac. Next base: position 260,401,929 of record CM040121.1, read on the forward strand.
TCCCCCACTTAAAAGAATTTGGTCCCCAAATTCAATTTCATATAGACATTGAGGGTGCATGGTACTTACCATTTCGAAATAAGTCAGGGAATCTTTTCTTCATAGATTCTTCGGTCTCCCAAGTAGCTTCATGTTTGAAACTTTTATTCCATTGAATCTTCACCATGGGAATAGTCTTGTTCCGTAGCACACGAACTTCACGATCAATGATGTTTACTGGCTTTTATTCATATGTGAGGTCCTTTTGTATTACCACGTTGTCATGATCTATGACGTGGAACGGATCATGAACATACTTCTTAAGCATCGAGATGTAGACTACATTGTGTACTTCAGATAATTGCGATGGCAAGGCGATCCGATAGGCTACCTCGCCCACCCTTTCTAGCACTTCGAAGGGATAGATATATCTTGGCGTAAGCTTGCCCTTAACACCAAATCTTTTAATGTCTCATTCTGGGAAACCTTAAGAAAGACGTGATCTCTGACTTAGAACTCGAGGTCTCTCCTTCGAGTGTCGGCATAAGTCTTTTGTCTCGACTGAGCTATCTTGAGTCTTTCACTAATGAGTTGTACTTTCTCAGTCGTATCCCTTACCATATCTGGGCCCATAAGTTACTTTCCCCCAACTTCATCCCGGCATATTGGTGAGCGACAACTCCTTCCATATAATGCCTCGAAGGGTGCCATTTGAATACTTGCCTAGTAACTATTGTTATAAGCAAATTTGACCACAGGCAAGTGATCATGCCAGCTTCCACCAAAATCAATAATACAAGCCCGTAACATGTCTTCCACGACTTGATTCGTTCTCTCGGTCTGACCATCCGTTTGAGGATAAAAAGTCATGCTGAAATTGAGTCTCGTCCCCAACGAATGTTGTAGACCCTTCCAAAAATGAGAAGTGAAGTGCGGGTCTCGATCGGACACAATCAAAATAGGAAATCCATGTATTCTTACAATTTCCTTAATGTATAAGATAGCTAGAACATCAACCGACCATCGGCTCTTTATAGGTAAGAAGTGTGCCGACTTGGTCAATCGGTCTATGATAACCCATATTACGTCATGTCCACCTTTAGATTTAGACAAACCCATGATAAAATCCATGCCGATATCTTCCCACTTCCACTTGGGAATGTCTAGAGGGTGTAGCCTACCAGCGGGCTATTGGTGTTCTGCCTTGACTTGTTGGCATGTGAGACAACGAGAAACAAAGTCCGCTACCTCCCTTTTCATGTTAGGCCACCAAAAAGTTCGCTTCAAATCTTGGTACATCTTGGTACCTCCAGGATGAATTGTATACCTTGATCGGTGAGCTTCTTTAAAAATTTTCTTCTTTAATTCTGGACAGTCTGGTACACCTGTCCTTTCACAAAACAATAGTCTTCCATTAGATGTCAGCTTGAAATCTGGTTGTTCTTCTATCTTGTCCTTTAATTCTACTAACACCGGGTCGTTGTCTTGAAGTTTCTTAATCTCGGAGAGTAAATCCGGATGCATCCTTATGTGTGATAGAGTAATACACATTTTCTCCTTGTTCGTGATTATATCAAGTTTAGAGAATTGCTCTAGCATCTTCCATTCTTGGATCATACAGTTGGCCAATAATGCTCTTGGCTTCCGACTAAGGGAATCAGCTACAGAATTACCCTTTCCAGGATGATATTGTATAGTAAAGTTTAAGTCCTTGAGATATTCTAGCCAACGTCTTTGTCTCATATTCAATTCCTTTTGGGAGAATAAGTACTTGAGACTGTGGTGATCGAAGTACACGGTGAATTGTTCTTCATAGAGATAGTGTATCTAGATCTTTAAGGCAAATACTACCGCGGCCAGCTCTAAGTCGTGCACCATGTAGTTCTCGTCGTGCTTCCTTAATTGCCAGGAAGAGTAAGTAATGACTCTCCCTTGTTGCATTAACACACATCCGAGGCTAATGCCAGATGCATCGGTATATACCTCGAATTTCTCCCCTTCTATTGGTAGTGCTATGACTGGGGCAGTCGTCAAATGATCTTTCAATGCTTGAAAGTTTCGTTCACAATCCTCATTCCACTCATAAGGAATCTCCTTGCGTGTCAGCCTAGTAAGAGGAACAGCAATCTTGGAGAAGTCCTTTATAAATTACCGATAATAACCAGCTAGACCCAAGAAACTTTGGATCTCGATTGCATGTGTCGGCCTTTCCCAATTCTTTAACGCCTAGACCTTTGATGGATCCATAGATATGTCATTCTTCGAAATCACATGCCCTAAGAAAGATACTTCCTTGAGCCAGAAATCACATTTACTAAGCGTGGCATAGAGTTGATTCTTCCTTAATATTTGTAATGTGGTCCTTAAATTCTCTTCATGATCTTCCTCGATCTTTGAACAAATCAATATATCATCAATAAAGATCACAACAAATTGGTCTAGATGAGGCCTGAATATGTTGTTCATTAACTGCATAAAGGATGTAGGGGCATTTGTTAGTCCAAAAGGCATAACAGTAAATTCGTAATGCCCATACCTGCTCCGGAATGTCATTTTGTGAATATCCTCATCCTTGATCCTTAATTGGTGATATCCTGATCTGAGATCAATCTTTGAGAAATATTTGGCTCCAGATATTTGATCAAATAATTCATCGATCCACGGCAGTGGATACTTGTTCTTGATAGTAAGGTGGTTCAACTGCCGATAATCGATATAGAGTCTCATCGATCCATCTTTCTTCTTGACAAATAACATAGGCGCTCGCCACGGGGAAGTACTCGGCCTAATAAATCCTTTATTCAAGAGCTCCATTAATTATTCCTCCAATTCCTTGAGCTCGACAGGGGACATCCTATATGGTGCCTTAGAAACAGGGCCAGCACCAAGGGCAAGGTCGATGGTGAAGGCCACTTCTCTTTGTGGGGGTAATCCGGGTAAATCTTCCGAAAACACATCGGGAAACTCCTGAACCACGTGGACGTCTTCTATCTTGGACTCCTTAACTTCCGTGGTAGTCACAAATGCTATGAAAGCCACACATCCTTTTCTTAAGAGCTTGCTCTCTCGGAGAGCCGAAATAAGGGGTAACTTGCCTTGATTTCGGGGACAAGTGTAAACAACCTGCGGGTAGTCTTCAAAGGTTACTTTGCCCTTTCGAAAGTCTACCACCGTCGTGTGTGTAGCTAGCCAATCGGCTCCTAAGATGACATCATAGCCTTCCATGTCCATGCAGACTAGGTCGGCAGGTAAGTTATGTCCTTCAATGACTACCTCGATTTCCGGGTAGTGATGTGTGATTTCGGAACCAATTCCAAATGGGGTAGTGATAACCAGCTCTGAATCCAACAAAACTGGTTTCATAGATAATGACTTAGCAAATCTTTGAGAGATGAATAAATGTGTTGCGCTGGTATCAAATAAAACTAAGGCAGACTTGGAACATATAGTTAAAGTACCTTCCACGAGTCCGCCTTCATTTTGTTCCTCCTCTTGGAGTGCTTGTAAACAGCCTTGTTTCTTTGCCGAGTGCTTGTTATTGCTAGCTTGCTCATTCAATAGAGGGCATTCGAGAATCCGATGATCCAGACTTCCACAACAGAGGCACGCTCCCAACCTTCTCCAGCATTCCTCGGCCTTATGACCGGCCTTGTCACAATGCTTGCACACCTCTTTGGAAGGTGTGGTAGTAATAGAAAAGGGCTTGTTACCCTTCTTAAACTGCTTCTCTCGGGAGGAATCTTCTGCATTGCTAGTTCTCTTCTTATTGAAGGTAGGCTTGAATGAGCCCGATCTTGTAACGTGCTCCTTCTTGTCCTTCCCATGGATCCAGTCGGACAACTCCGTGACATCTTCTAGCAATTGGGCTCGCCTTACCATCTCTGAATATATTTGAATATCCATCGGCGCCAGTTGAGTTATATTTTGCGGCCGAAGCCCATTAAGAAATCTCTGAGCCTTCATCTTCTCGGTATACACTAGATGCGGTGCATACCTTGATAGCCTAGAGAATTGGGCCTCATACTCGGCCACTGATAGAGTCCTTTGCTTAAGCCCGGCAAACTCCACGGCTTTCTTCTCTTAGATCCGGTCTGAGAAATATTTGTTATTGTAATATTCTACGAACTCGCCCTACGTGACGTGGTCATGTGGTAAAGTAGCTTCAACCGACTCCCACCAAAATCGGGCATCCCGTTCTAGTTGGAAAGTCGCTAGCAGAACCTTTTCCTCGTCCGTGCATTGCATCACACGGAATATTCTCTCGATCTCCTTAATCCAGTGTTCGGCATCGTCAAGGTCGGACGAGCCAGTGAACTTTGGCGGGTTCATATTGCAGAAACTACGGTGGAGATCACCCGCTCCACGGTTCATTCCCCCTTGCACCACTTGTTGTAGTGCCTGGGTAAGACCTTGGACAGTGCGTTGCATATCATGCCACTGAGCACGTTCGGTAGCCATAGTCCTACAAGGTTTTAAATAACTACATTAATAATTGATGAACCAAGGGTCTTATATTCCTAAGTTAACTTAACCCATGGCTCTACCTATCTCACCGGGTAAAAGGTATAAACCTATCCTTGGACTTGGTTTCCTAGGAATTGAATATCCTAGGCTCTGATACCATAAAAACTGTCACGTCCCGAGCGCGGAAGGAACCTGGTATGTGTGACGAGTTTATATCAATCATGTCAATCAGAGCATAAGGAATTTGACACATAGACAGAGCGCGCAAAGGTAGAGATAATAAACCAAATCTTTTATTTCATTAATAACTCTAAAGATAATTCAATTACATACTCTTTATTGCCAAAGTAAAGTTGCTAGACTCAATAAAAGGAAAATACAATAATGACTCAAGAAATAGAGAAGACACGACTAGATAATGGCTTCAACAAGCAGATAGCTCTACACTCTTCACTCGTGTCCATTCCCATCCGAATGATCTTCATCATCGGAATTACATGAAAAATAGAAGAAAAACTAGGGTAAGCGAACGCTCAGTAGAAATTATATCACAAGTACAAGCTAGCTTTAAGTAAATTACATGTTATATGAATGCAAGTATAGCTAGGCATGAACGCATGAAAATGTCGAGAATGATTAACAAGAATCGAAATAGATGGACTAGCAGGATTTCAAGATATTCATGTAAAGCTATCAAGAAGTTCAAGTACGCAATTATCAAGTCATGTCATGAGAATTGGCTATTATAATTTTAAGCAAGTAAATACCCATTCCGGGCCACGTAAGTCATGTCAAGTCAAGTCAAGAACGAGATTCGTCGAATGCCATAATCAATCAAGTCATGCACTCTGGTGCAATGCTACATCGTGATCAATAAAGCTCCCATGGGCACAAGTACTTTCGGGTGCTCCTCCCAAGACCAGATCGGGTCCTAAATGTGCCAACATTGAGTCATGTATATATTTTTAGACATTCACTATAGTTTATATCCAATAGAGTTCCAAAGGAAGAAGCCATTATAGGATGATAAGGTAGATGTCACAGAATGAAGGAGTTCAAGGACAGAACTTGAACAAGGATGACATACCGATAAATCGCATGAAAAATCATGACATATCATGAAACTAGGTAATTGGCGTCCACTCAGATAGCCTCCAATTATAGAAATAGCGTCCACTGTAGTGGTCGCTCATTCCTGTGAACAGTACATGCACGAAGAATTTGCGTCCATATCTTAGCCGCTAATTCAGTAATTAGCGCCCACTGGCCTAGCCGCCAATTCCTTTTGGCGTCCAAGTCCTGGCTGCTATTCCAGATAGACTTCTCATAGAAGTCAGAAATAGCGCTCTATGAGGGCTAGTGCATCACGTTTCTTCAGAGGGACGTGACAAGCAAAGGTTCCAAGGTTTTTAGGGTACAACCTGCTCAGCTGTCTTGAGGGAATCCAAGGCTAGCGTAAACTTACGGTGGTCTCAATGAAGAAAGTACTAGTCCGAAGGAAGGAATATCCTGCAGATGCTCCAATCATCACCAAGAGTTGAGGTGTAAGCGTGAAACACTGTGAAACAAGGACTCCATCTACGGACGTGAGATGAGAGTGCCAAAAGACCCGCGATATGGGTCAAAATCCGATAAATCCGAGAAACAGGAATTTGCGCCCAGACAGACAGGCGCTAAATTTGGAATTAGCGTCTACTGTCAAGTCGCCATATCATTATTTACAAAAATTCAGAATAAATATTTACGGGATTAGCGACGCTTTAAAGAGACGCTAAATAAATATACAATAGTTTTCAATTTAATATTTCAATAAATGGGTGACCTTCCAAGAAGGCGCCATACCATAATATAGTGACCAAGTGATGGTCATTAATTCTTATTTTCTGATATATTTCAATTGTTTTTTACAAATAACAGGAATCTGCGCCTCTGTGGAGGGGCGCCAGTTCAAAAATGAGTGCATGCCCAAACATGCGCTAATTGTTCTATGTATAAACTTTGCAGGACATCAGGCAGGTACGTAGCTAGATACAAGGTACTTTTTATTTCTAGTGAAATAGCCTGAATAGTAGTACAACGAGATGTACATGGAATTTTTGAAAACTGAAGACATGAACATGTAGGGAAAAACAATAAGACTCTAGAAACATACTCATAATAAATGTTACACAACAGGTTCCATAGTTATTTAATTTTTAACATGGGTTAATTATTAAATCATATTACAAGAAATAGCGGCGGCCACTGGGTCCCAGATTAATGGGCGGCCAGCACACAGTCGCAAATTCTAGAATTTATGCCCGCCTGTGTGGTCGTTCATTAATTGGCGACCAAGGGACAGTCGCCCAATCAGGATTTAGCGGCCACTGTGGTGGTCGCTATTTCCATGCAGAACAGAAACGTTACTCTACGCAAAATCTTAAGAATAGGGAGACAAGGAAACGAATTATAAGCATGATATTCATGAGTTATATGCATGCAACCTGTTACTAATGATCTTGGGCATTAGTTCTTGAGAAAACCTACCTCGTGTGTGGATTGGAACGACGAACGGAAGAGAAGATGAGAGGGGAACAATAATAACAATGGCAGCAGCAACTGCAACTGCAACTGCAACGTCAGCCGAAATAACTTCAACAAAGAACGTAGAAGAAGAAGGACAGCCTTCCTCGCACGACTATGGTAATAGAGGAAGTACGGAGGAAGCAGTAGGGGCTTCTTCTCTTCGTTCACGGTAGCAGGATGCAGCAACAGGAGGAAGACGACGAGGATGACGTCGACGCAAGGGAAGCAGAATGAGCAGCAACAGTAGCCGGAGCTCGTTCGAGTGGGGGTTATATATATATATATATATATATATATATATATATATATATATATATATGGTTTAGGTTTTAAGCTTCCTAATATGATTTAACTTCCCACATAAGAGTCCTAGTTAGTTTTAAATTTCCCGTGCACATCCCTTCCTATCTAAATCTACAGTCGCTTTCCCAAAAGAACCAAAAACCCTAAAGTCTCATGCACGTTCGAAGGGGATAGAACAACCTAGGTGTATTGTAAAAAGCCCTTAAGTATTTATGCATTTATGTCTATGTCCTTTTAACCTCTGGCAACACCTTAAGGCCCATTATCCTTAAGCTAATCTTCCATACGTGAGGCCCATGTAGGTTAAGGCCTTTAATGTGTTTATGGCCCATTGATGATGGTTGTGGTTGGCTTAATATTTTTGTTTAATTTTGGCCCTTTGTTTAATTATCTAGACGGTTTCTTATGTTTAATTTATTTAGGAAAATTTTATTCCTCGTAATTTTATCTGGGGTGCTACATTATCAAAACTAATAGTACAGATACTACATATCAGCATCAGTAGAAAGAACTCTAGGAAAAGAGAAACCTATAAAAAGGTCTGTATTGTAGGACAAGAGCCGAAAGGGAGATCTTCTCTCTAATAAATACACGAAGTCAAAGAAGTTATCTTAAGAAAGATCTGCCTCTCTCTTTTCATACAAAGGAGCGCTTTAATTCCAAAGATAGAAAATATCTCTCTACAGTCAGCTACACGCTACAAGCAAAAATGGGAAGCTCTCCAACAAATATAAGGATGTGTCTAACGAATACCTGGATGAGTCTATACGATCATCGGGTTGTATCTAACAGAACCATCCTCTCAAATAGCTATATATATCTGTTGTGGCTAAACAAGAAACCTCTCTCGAAAAGAGCCTTGGTCGAGCATAATTACAGATATCTTTTGACCCAAGAGCTAGCGGAGCGTGTGTAGAACAAACGAAGAATGCATATATGTGAAGCAAGAGAAGTCAAGCGAGCAACCCAACTTCCAGCACAAGTGTTCTTTGCCAGCATTAAGAGAAACTCAAGCTCAATCCTTTCTCAACCAATTTGTTCCTGCGTGCTCAAGCGAAGAAGAAGAAGAAGCAAACATGTTTCCTGGTACAATCTTCATCAGCTTCTTCTCTAAGCCTTCTACGATTCTATGATCTTTCTTTGAAGGCTTTTTCGTTTTAGTTCAAGATAGCTACATTTTCATTTTGATATTTTTGTCTTAAATGATCTATATTTATTGTACATAACTTTATGTATGAAGAGACAATAACTGTGTAAACCCACTTGAAAAGTGATTTACTTCTCCTTGAGGGGAGAAGTCCTTGCTCTCAAGTTAGAGTTATCACAGGAGGTCGATATCTTGGGTTTAATACGTGAGTACCCACAAGATATCCTTACTCTTTGGCAAGAGTACCCACAAGATCTGTATTCCTTTTGCATGACCGTTGATCAACCCATTGCGCTTGAGTTTCTTTCTGCATCTATTTCAAGCGCTATAAATTCTATCTTGCATTCATTCTAAAAGTTTGTCCATAATACTACAGTAACATCCACATTTATGATCGCATTATTTCTGCAGCGCTTAGATTTTCACTCATAGTAATCTAAGTGTTGTTTCATCACGAATAACTTTTCAATTACCCATTGACCCCTCCTCTGGGTCGGCCATTTACAGGCAACACTATTGATGGACTTGACAGTAATAGGCTTAATAAAAAATTGAATATCGAAAGATAGGTGGTTGAATATTGACTATTCAGATTTTATGTTTCCAATATTCAATTGGATAGTTGCCTAACCCTAAGATAGGCTATAGACTTGTAGTTTGAATAAGATAGGCACGGAGATAGCCTAAGTTTGAAGATAATCACTCACCAGTCTTATAAAAATAGGCACTACTATGACAGCTGAGGTTTGCAGATAGGCGCTCTCCTCATACCAACTTGAGATAGGCGCTCTTAGGATAGTTGAAGTTGCCATACTTAAGATAGACATTGAATTTCGACGATAGGTACTCAGCACAAGTCTTCAACTTGATAGGCGCGGGTAAGATGGTTGAAGTTAAAGCATAGTCACTCAAGGGCTTATTAGATCGACTATCAAAGGAAAAATATAAGCTATCTCATCTAGAGATAGGCACATGATATGATAGTCGTTGTGTTAAGATAGGCGCTTGAAGACTGACCTAATCAACCATCAAGGTGAAATAGGCATATTTCTAATCATAGTATGCTATCTCATCTAGAGATAGGTGTCCGCTATGATGGCTGATATTTTTATACTTAGCGTGTTTCATGTTTTCTTCTGTGTACTACTTATATAGATCTTCATAGTTCGTCAATGCTGATATAATAAAATTTTAGTCAAATGATGCATAAGTGTCAAGACAATTAAGCAAAATAATGTCATTATTAACATGTTATCTGATAAAATTATGGCATACCTCTATATACCATTATTAACATGCTCTTCTTTCATATGCTTTGAATAGCCACCATTAGGATGCCATGTTGTTTAGTTGGCTTCAAGGTATACCTGCAAAAAAAAGTTCACTTCTGATTTTTGGCACCCAAATTCTTTTGGGTCCTTTAGGGTTAGAAGTATGCAATGCTGTATTTGGTTTTCATTGTAAATTTTTACCATTTTTAACATGTTTTAGAGATGCATGTTTTTCAGATGCAGAAGTTGAATAATTATCCTTTATTTTTGCCTTTACGAATTTTGGTAGAGGATATTTCTTGTATGGATTAAGTGGAGGTTTATTTTTAGATTCCTTATATCCTAATCATTCTTTTCTAAAATTCTTGTTATGAGATTTTAGTATCATAATATTTAGTCATTTTTCTCCTATGATGAATATCTCTAAAGTTTTCTTAAGGCATGTTTCCCTTTCCTTAAGATTATCGATTTTAGATTCTTTTATTAATAGCTCATTGTCTTTACATTTTATTAAGTCCATGTTTTTAGTTAATAGTATGGTACTTGCATTAAGTTCTTCAAGGCTTTCTTTCAGTTCAATTTTTAACTTCTCATTTTCTTTATTCAATGCAACAATTTTTAAAGTTGAAGAATCGCAGTGTGGACATTTTTCATTGATCAAGTTTTGATGCTCTAATTTAAGAAGTTTAAGCTCTTTGCTTACTATTCTAGATTTCTCATATAGTTCTTCAATGCATCTACTAATGAATATTTGGAATCTAAATCCGAGCTAAGGTTATATACCTGATCAGACTCCTCGTCATTGTTTGCCATCAAGGCCAGGTTTGTCTCATTTTCTGATTCTGACATTGAAGAGCTGGAGGTGGGATCTTCATTTTTCCCTTTGTATGTGATCCTTAGGTTGTTCCAAATCTCTTGCGCCGTTCTGCAAGCTGAGACTTGGTTGAACTCCATCCTTGACAATGCAGAGCATAAATGATATTTGGCTCTAGCATTCATAGACAAGTAAGCTCTACCAGTTTGCGTCCATTCCTATTTGGGCCTAGTGACAGTAAAGTCTCCCTGGTCAACTATCATCCAGATATCATAGTTTTGACCCTTAAGGAAGAACTCCATATGAGTTTTCCAGTAAGAATGGTCAGATCCATTAAACAATAAAGGACGGTTGACAGACTGACATTCTACCATCTCAGCCATATATGATCTTTTGCTCTCAAATCGTTAGATCTTTAAAATATAGAGAGCCTGGACTCTGATATCACTTGTTTTCCAGTATATGGCTTAACCTAGAGAGAGGTGAATGGGTAATTAAAAATTTGATCATGATAAACTAGTGTTTTAAAATAGATGCAGAATGACATATAGAAAGAATAGCAATCACACAAAATGTACATAGCGATTTTATACTGGTTCAGCCCCGACCTCTAGTCAGTCCTACGTCTAGTCCCCAATAATCACTAGGATTTCCACTATCTCCAGCAGAGAATAGTACACTTGCTATTTTGATCAGGTGTTCAGCTCACCACGGGCACTCTCTCAACTAGAGCCCCAGCTAATTTCCAAGTACAATTAAATTACAGGATAATGGCCTCCTACAGGTCACATAATACAGACCTCCTGTAGGTCACCGTTGTTTTTGATCAGTTGTTTAGCTCACCACGACTGTTCTCTCACTAGAACCCCAGCTGATTTCCAGGTACAGCCAAACCACAAGATACCGACCTCCTGTAGGTCACCGGATACAGACCTCATATAGGTCACCGCTATTTTTGATCAGGTGTTCAGCTCACCACGGGCGTTCTCTCACTAAAACCCGGCCCAGCTTTTTTTGGTCAGGTGTTTAGCCACACCACGAGCGCCCCCTCAACTAGAGCCCCTGTTGATTTTACTATTATCAATTAAACTATAGGATACTGACCTGCTACAGGTCCTACAACATAGGATACAGACCTCATGCCAGTCCTCTTGTCCTCAAGCAAGAGTTTCTCCTCTCAAGAAGAAGACAACCACTTTATAAGTGGTGTTAACACAGAGTTGTCTCCAGATAGGCAGATTGTGTACAATAAATATAGAAGTGTTCAAGATGAAAAATCAGAGTGAAAACACAATGGTCTTGAACTATAAGGAAGAAGCCTTTGAAGAAAAACTCAGAGTTGCGAGAAAGGCTTTATGAAGAAGCTGGAGAGAATGCAACAGATGAATCGTGTAATCGCTTCTTCTTGACTTCAACACTCGATAGCGGTTTTGTTGAGAAGGGATTTGGCATTGTATCTCTCAACACTTGGCAATATGGGCTTGTGTTAGAATCTTGGTTTGCTCACTTGGCTCAGCTCATGTACACTCCGCTTACTTCGTTCGTTCAGCCACCACATGTATATATAGCTCTCTTGTACACTAGTTCCGTTAGATACATCCTAGTAATCGTTGGATACAGCTTGATAGTCGTTAGTCCCATCCTTGTGTACATTAGACTCAGCCAGGTGATCATTAGACTCACGCTTGGAAAATAATGTTGATTTCTAGGTGATCGTTATAGAGAGAGCTTCGTATTCGTCATGGAGTGAGTAGCTATTTGTTAGAGAGATCTTTCTTTCTTTGGCATTTTTTCTTCGTGAAATGACAACAAATAAGATAGTCTCTTTAACTTCATGTATATCATGGAAAAGAGATCTTCCTTTCGACGCTTCTTCTGTAGCAGCAGAGACCTTTCTAAGGATACCTCTTTTTCTTGGAACTATCACATTGCAGAAAGTATTTATTTAATCTAAAAAGATAAAGTCAAACAATATTACATTAGAATAGTCCCTTCTTTCTGCTAGTGCCGATACGTATTTGTACATTAAGAAAACTGATCTTTCCAACTCTACAGTCAGTGTGTTCCATAATAAAAGAAATTGTTCATCCTTACACTGCATGGGTGTCATTAATTGTTGCTTAGTCGCATTCAATGTATTTGAATTTTGAATTTTGTTATGATAGTGTTTAAACATTTTGTCTTTGTTTGACATAGTCGATTAGGCAGTGAAATTTAAGTTGTATCATCGACTAAGTTATATTTTACATAAGTGTTGAATTGCAGCTATCGTAGTTATAAGAATATAGCTTTAAAGATAGCTTTAGTCAAATAGCTAATGTTCTTGCATGACTACGTTATTGGTGAGGTAAGATAGGCGATATCGGTCTGACTATATGTTATGATAGGTGATATTTTAGATAGGTGATCTTAAGTCTTAAACAGATCGACTATGTTTAGGATAATCGATAGAATGCGCCTATGTTATCATTATCCGCCTATATGAAAGTCGGGTTTTCTGTAGATAGTCAATCTTTGAAAAGTTGAGATAGACGATTTCATGGACAATGTTTATTTGACTATATCATTGTGATAGGCAATCTTTTAAATGTTGAGATAGTCGATTATCTCATGGGTGATGTTTGATAGGTGATCTTTAGTTTTAAGTAGATCGACTATGTTTTGTGCGCCTATGTGAACTTTATGCGCCTAAGTTAAGTTTGTGTGCCTATGTGAACTTGGTGTGCCTATGTGAGCTATGGCTATGTTTTCTACGCCTAAATTAAATAGCTCTAAGATATATGACTAAATCATCGACTAAGTGAATTAGTTTTGAACTTAATTGCAACTATGTGAGTTGCGCCTATGCTTTCTGCGCCTATATTAAGTTTATGCGCCTAAGTTGCTTTAAGTGCGCCTATGTTGCTTTACATGTGCCTATGTGCTTAGTGCTCCTATGTAGCTTTAAGTGCACCTATGTGCTTAGTGCGCCTATGTTGAGATAGCTACAAGCATGTGAAAGTTAGCTATGACTATGTAAACTCTGCTTAAGTTAGAGCTTTAAAGTTGCAATGCCTAAGTAAACTTAGCTTTTGTTCTAGTGACTAAGTTGATACAGCTGATTTCTTGTGCCTTTGTGAACTTAGCTTCTAAGCTATTGCACCTATGTGAACTTAGTTCCTTTTTGCAGTGCCTATATGACTCTAGCTTTTGTTCCAACGACTATGTTAACATAGTTTTGTCTTCTTGCACCTTTATGAAAGTTAATCTTTCTTGCACCTATATGAATTTAGTGTGACTATCTGAGTTTAGCAGTGCCTAAGTGAAGATAGCTTTAGTTTATTGTGCCTATATTACACTTAGATGATTTTCAGACTTCTTTTTCTTCTTGTTTCTCAATTTTGTTTACATTAAAATTTATCTAGGGTTTTATTTATAATTATTCCAAGGTTTTGTTAACACCAAAATAATCCAAAGTTTGTTATCACCAAAATTATTGTAATTAAGTTAATATTGAGATTTTAGCTTAATAATCTCCCATTGATTAACTTTGAGGGACAACAAATTATACGTCAAATTGAGCAAGTGTGAATTTTGGCTGGAAGTGGTCTCATTTCTTGGCTGTGTTGTCACGCCCCGAGCCTTTATGACAGCAGAAGACTCGCTCGAGAAACACGAACAGCTGGCATGGTAAGCCTCTTGCAAGCAAGAACGATCAGAGCGCAAGACAATCACATACATAAATACAATTGCACAATATTTACTCAAACTCCAACTTTATTTCATAATAATCAAATTCAATACTCAAATACAATCATTAATTCCACTTATTCCAATATACCAGACTCAAGAAAATAGGAAATTACACAGACTCAATCTAAATAATTTAGACTTCCTAAGTCTTCACTCTCATCTTGATAATGCTTTCATTCGCTCTCGGACCCGCTACTTGTATAACCCGAATCCGAATTCAAATCACTTTCATTTCCTGAAAAGATTGGAAATAGGTAATGAGCACACTTGCCCAGTAGGTATCTTCGCATCAACATGAAGGCACTATTAAAGTAATTAACAATTTAGCTCTAAAGAATAAGGTAGAATCATGCGAATGCGATCAATCACGCGTTTAAACCAAGTAACAAGACGATCATGTAAGATAGAATGAGAGCAAGTATGAACTAGCAAGAATGAAACAAGAACATGATATGGCCTTTCATGAACAAGAATGTAACGAGAATGTACTAGCAAGCCACATAATCATCACTCCAGTATCTTTTACTTATGAGCAAGTACCTCGTGAATTTCTGTGGAATATCAAGAAAGTCAAGTATCGATCATGCTGTATTGTGTTGTGGATTATCACTTATTTATAAATAAAGTACTCCCAGCGCAATGCGACGCTAGTAGCATCATATCCCATGGTTTATAATAGTATGTTTCCGACAATCAGTCGAGAGGACTAGCATAGAGCCCTTGAACACAATCAATGCTCGATCGCATCTTCAAGTATAAATCAAGTTTTATCCACGCATGTAACAATAAAGTATGGCCAAGAATGTACAATTCCAACAAGCTCTTGATAACGATAATTCAATAAATGATTGCTTCAATAAGAATCATGAGAAATCAAGAATGACTTAAGCAATGTTATGCTTATGGAAATAAATCGGCAGCATAACGATACATTCTTTATCTTTCATTCATTATATTAGGTTCCTTGATCAATATGATAAGTTCTAGACCATCAAGAGTCTATTTAGAACCTTGGAATATCAACCCTTGGTCAATCTTTGGGTTAAAATACTCAAGTAGTGTGACGGTCGTGTACTGGGCCGTTACATGATGTGACGCTCCAATATTGGGCCGTTACATTAGTCTGAATCCAGAACTAAGAAATCGGATTCAGTTGAATGTGACGATCGTACATTGGGCCGTTAGATGCTCCTGACGGTCCAGTGTAGAGTCGTTACATTACCGATAACCAAAAACATCGATAGTGTAATCTAATCAATGGGCTTTAATGGTACAACCAACTCGGCATCCTAGTGGGAATCCCAGGATCGCAGAGAATTACGGAGGCCTTGAAACAAGATTACCTAGTCTATTAGAAAGAATATCCAATAGAGAGGTCCTCATGTCCAAGAATAGTGTTCCTATAGTGCAAAGTGAACTAAATGGACAACATACCAGAATATGCGCCATATACTTAAAGAAATGACTCTATAGATAGAAAAGAATGTGTAACAATGTGAAACCATGAGAAAACTCCGTCAATACAACATTTGGAAAAATCATGATTTAGAATACAAAACTATAGAGTTTTAGCCAATGAAATTATCATAACTTAAAATAATCCTAAGACATAATAAGCATGAAATTTGATTATGAAACAGTAACTAAACTTAAAGTCATGATAACATGTCCAAACTTAGCTATCTAAGCTTATTTATAAGTAAGCTCTAACTGGTTATCATTCTGCCTCTGGCTGACAGAACACAGTGCCTGACGGTCTAGGATAGGCGCGTTACAGTGTTGTGACGGTTTATCGAGGGGCCGTTACAGTGGTGTAACGCTCTTGCTAGGGTGCGTCAGAGATAATAGAACAACAACAAAAAATACAACAGAATGTGACGGTCTATCGTAAGGCCGTTACATGCATGTGACGGTCTCACGTTAGTGCGTCAGAGAACCTGCTGGCAGTAAACTAAAGTGAAGGTTTATGAAAACATAACATGCTTGGAAATCAACATATTGCCACTGTCCTAGTCATGATAACGATGCATAGGCCAACTATATGCAAGGGTTTAGTGAATAGACAAGATAATACCTTTTAATTTTCATTTAGGGCTAAGAGATGCATGAATGTATAACACTATGAAATCATGAAATTCTTAGTCTATGATGCATGAAATTAAGTACAATCAGAGGGCTTTTATCCCTAACAAGTTGTTTTTACCAATCATGAGATAACCTACCTCTTTTAAGACCTTCAAACTTCGAATTTAATGCTAGGTGCTACCCTTAGACCCTTGTACTTCTTGTGATAAATCAGCAACTTCAATCTGCTCTATTTCCTCAGCCTCTTGACCTAAGGATGTGAAATTTTGAGGGTAAGGAGATGAGACTATTGGGTACAAAAAGTTCTAAAGGATTGAACTCTAATTACCTCATTTAGACGTCCTAATCTCTGGATCTTCAGGGGTCTTGCGTTCAGATTCCTGGGTTGCTAAGGTTGAATCAGCAACTTTGGAAGCTTCTATCTCCTTGGTTGCTTGATCTCCTAGCACGAAATTTGGAGAACCATTAGTATAAAGTATACCAAACAAAAGCTTTTAAAGAACTTATCTGAAATTATGACTCCTTACCTTGATTCTTCACGGGCCAAAAGTAAGTGTCGCTCAGTTCAGTACTAGGTCCTATTTATAGGGTTTTGGTTAGGATTTGAAGATTAGATCGATTCTAGAGTCCTTAATTTGTCAGAACCTAATCCCTAAGAGTCTTTAGTAATGTTATAAGCTATCCCAAATCGATCTCTTGTAGATAGGATTTCAAAGTTCTAATCTTTTTACAATTTCCTCACCTTACAGAATCTGCAGGATGTAACGGTCGTGTCTAGGTGCGTTACAGGGCTGTGGCGGTCGCCCGATAGACCGTTACATGTAACGTGTATGGAGTTTCAATTTAATAAAACTCTTTTATTCGTTTATCCATATAATTATCTTATATAATTAGTATTTATCCTTAAAATACGTGAATAAGCCAATTACCCTTCTAGAATATGGGCCAAACTTGATGGGCTTGGTCCATAAACCTTTTGGATAATAATTAGATAGGCTATGTTAACTAATTAGCCTAATTGAGTCTTATAATGACTTATTAATCTAATAATCCCTTCATTAATTTATTTAAGCCTTTATAATTTTCAAAAAATTATTTTAAAATTCAAAAATTATATATATAAATTCTGGGGCACTACACCCTCCCCCACTTAGAAGAATTTGGTCCCCAAATTCAATATATGGATTTCGGAGAGTGTACTTACAGTTAAATAATTCTGGAAATCTTTTCCGCATGGTTGTTTCGGTTTCCCAAGTTACTTCATATGGCCATGTTTTCTGCCATTGAATCTTGACCATAGGAATAACTTTATTTCATAGTTGACCCACTTCTCGTTCCAGAATCGTTATTGGCGTTTGCTCGAATGTCATATCCTTCTGAATCTCCAGATTGTCATAAGTTATAATATGGTCAGGATCATATACATACTTCTTCAGTATATAGACGTGAAATACGTCATGAACTCCTGCTAATTGTGGAGGTAAAGCCAATTTGTAAGCCACTTCACCAACCCTTTCGAGAATTTCAAATGGGCCAATGAATCTTGGAGTTAACTTCCCTTTAATGCCAAATCTTCGAATACCACAACCTAGAGAAATCTTTAAATATACATGATCTCCTACCTGAAACTCCAAGTCACGTCTTCGATTGTCAGCATAAGACTTTTACCTATCTTGTGCCATTTTCATTCTTTCTTGAATGATCTTGATCTTTTCTATAGAGTTCCTGATGAGATCGGGGCCTAGGAATTGTCTTTCCCCTATTTCACTCCAACATATTGGTGATCGACAGCTTTTTCTGTATAAAGCTTCAAAAGGTGCCATTTGTATGCTGGCCTGGTAACTATTGTTATATGCAAACTCTACTAGAGACAAGTGCTCATGTCAACTACCTCCAAAGTCGATAGCACAAGTCCTGAGCATATCTTCTACTACCTGATTTGTTCTTTCCGTTTGACCATCTATTTGTGGATGAAAAGCTGTGCTGAAATTCAATCTAGTCCCTAGTGAATATTGTAGACCCTTCCAGAATTGTGATATGAATCGAGGATCTCTATCAGATATAATAGTGACTGGGACACCATGTAGTTTGACAATCTCCTTTATGTATAATGCTGCTAGAATATCCACAGACCATCGACTCTTTATTGGTATGAAGTGTGCGGATTTCGTCAATCGGTCTATGATTACCCATATTCCATCGTGTCCACCTCTGGTCTTGGGTAAACCCATAATAAAGTCCATCCCGATACTCTCCCATTTCCATTCGGGAATACTCAAGGGGTGTAATTTACCTCCGAGTCTAAAATGTTCTGCTTTTACTTGTTGGCAGGTGAGACAACGAGACACGAAGTCAGCTATTTCTCTCTTCATATTGGGCCACCAGAAATTTCTTTTGAGATCTTGATACATCTTTGTTCCTCCAGGATGAATTGTGTATTTGGAATTATGCGCTTCATCTAGGATTAGTTTCTTCGTAGCCTCATGATCTGGTACACATATTCGGCCCTTAAATAATAATCTTCCGTCATTGGAAATAGAAAAATCCGGTCTTTGTTCAATATTGGCCTTAACTTCTAGTAATATAGGATCATCATTTTACAGTTTGACCAGATCTTCTATCAATGTAGGTTGAGCTCGGATATTAGCTATAAAACAATCTTCTTCCTTTATGTCTATATCTAAGTTCAACTGAGTAAATTGGGAAACAAAGTTAGTTACACTAATCATAAGACTTGATAACATACCCATTGGTTTTCTACTGAGTGTATCTACTACAGCATTAGCCTTGCCAAGATGATACTGAATAGCAAAATCAAAGTCTTTGAGATATTCTAACCACCTCCTCTGTCTCATGTTAAGCTCTTTTTGAGAGAATAAATATTTTAAGCTTTTGTGGTCCGAGTATACTGTAAACTTTTCTCCATAGAGATAATGACGCCAAATTTTCAAGGCGAAAATAACTGCTGCCAATTCCAAATCATGTACAGGATAATTTTCTTTGTGACGTTTTAGTTGTCTAGAAGAATAACAGATTACTTTTCCACTCTGCATGAGAACGCATCCTAAGCCAATGCCAGACGCATCCGTATACACTTCGAATCCACCACCTTCCATTAGTAGTGATAAAATAGGTGCTGTTGTAAGATGATTCTTAAGACTTTGAAAGCTCTTTTCACAGTCCTTTGACTAGACAAAAAGGTTTTCTTTTCTTGTGAGTCTAGTTAAAGGAACTGTAATTTTTGAGAAGTCTTTAATGAATCTCCTATAATAACCTGCTAAACCCAGAAATCTTCTTACTTCCGATATAGTCGTTGGCCGACTCCAATTCTTGACAGCTTCTACCTTAGAAGGATCCACAGCAATACCTTCTTTTGAAATAATGTGGCCTAGGAATGAGACTTCCTCAAGCCAGAATTCACACTTATTGAGTTTGGCATAAAGCTTGTGTTCTCTAAGTGTTTGTAAAACTATTTTCAAATGTTGTTCATGTTCCTCTTTTGTCTTGGAATAGATCAAGATATCGTCAATGAAGACGACGATGAACTGGTCCAGATATGGCTGGAAGACATTGTTCATAAGTTGCATGAATGCTGATGGGGTATTAGTTAACCCAAACGGCATCACTATGAATTCATAGTGGCCATAACGACTTCGAAAAACCGATTTATAAGTGTCTTCTTCTTTAATTCTAAGTTGATGATAACCTGATCTGAGGTCAATCTTAGAGAAGTACTCTGCTCCCGAAAGTTGATCGAAGAGCTCATCAATACGTGGCAACGGATACTTGTTTTTAATTGTGAGTTGATTCAGTCGCCGGTAATCAATGCATAGCCTGAGAGAACCATCCTTCTTTTTGACAAATAGGACAGGCGCACCCCACGCGGATGTGCTAGGTCTGATGAAGCCCTTATCCAGAAGTTCCTGCAACTACTTCTTCAATTCCTTAAGCTCTGTGGAGGACATCCTGTAAGAAGCTATAGAAACATGTGCCGCTCTTGGAATGAGTTCAATAGTGAAGTTCACTTCCCTCTCAGACGGTAAACTGGGTAATTCGGACGGAAACACGTCTGGGAACTCATTTACAATAGGGATGTCTGCTATGATAATTTCTTTGGACTCCGTAATAATGACAGAAGCAAGAAAAGCTTCACATCCTCGTGAGATAAGTTTGCAAGCGTGAAGTGAGGATATGATAGTGGGGTGTTTTTTGTACTTGATGCCAAGAAAAGAGAATTTCAGAAGACCGGGCTTTCGAAAGGATATAATCCTATTTCGGCAATTGATATAAGCATCATGATCTACAAGCCAATCTACACGTTGAGCCATAAGGTACCTGAGAGAAATATAACAACTTGTTATTTCTCATGAAATGAAAAATCAATCTTAAAGCTAATTAATTATCTTATCCCGCGCTCTACCCAATTCTCACATGGGTATGGAATTTCTTCCTTAGTTCATAGGTAGGGGTCCTTAAACCTTGGACTTATCCTATGACATGATTCTTCTTCCTAAGTCCTGAGACTTAGGCTCTGATACTAACTTAACTGTCACGGCCCGAGCCTTTATGACAGCGAAAGACTCGCTCGAGAAACGCGAACAGCCGGTATGGTAAGCCTCTTGCAAGTAAGAACGATCAGAGCGCAAGACAATCACATACATAAATGCAATTGCACAATATTTACTCAAAGTCCAACTTTATTTCATAATAATCAAATTCAATACTCAAATACAATCATTAATTCCACTTATTCCAATATACCAGACTCAAGAAAATAGGAAATTACACAAACTCAATCTAAATAATTTAGACTTCCTAAGTCTTCACTCTCATCTTGATAATACTTTCATTCGCTCTCGGACCCGCTACTTGTATAACCCGAATCCGAATTCGAATCACTTTCATTTCCTAAAAAGATTAGAAATAGGTAATGAGCACACTTGCCCAGTAGATATCTTCACATAAACATGAAGGTACTATTAAAGTAATTAACAATTTAGCTCTAAAGAATAAGGTAGAATCATGCGAATGCGATCAATCACGCGTTTAAACCAAGTAACAAGACGATCATGTAAGATAGAATGAGAGCAAGTATGAACTAGCAAGAATGAAACAAGAACATGATATGGCCTTTCATGAACAAGAATGTAACGAGAATGTACTAGCAAGCCACATAATCATCACTCCAGTATCTTTTGCTTATGAGCAAGTACCTCGTGAATTTCTGTGGAATATCAAGAAAGTCAAGTATCAATCATGCTGTATTGTGTTGTGGATTATCACTTATTTATAAAGAAAGTACTCCTAGCGTAATGCGACGCCAGTAGCATCATACCCCATGGTTTATAATAGTATGTTTCCGACAATCAGCCTAGAGGACTAGCATAGAGCCCTTGAACACAATCAGTGCTCGATCGCATCTTCAAGTATAAATCAAGTTTTATCCACGCATGTAACAATAAAGTATGACCAAGAATGTATAATTCCAACAAGCTCTTGATAACGATAATTCAATAAATGATTGCTTCAATAAGAATCATGAGAAATCAAGAATGACTTAAGCAATGTTATGCTTATGGAAATAAATCGGCAGCATAACGATACATTCTTTATCTTTCATTCATTAT
This sequence comes from Amorphophallus konjac, assembly GCA_022559845.1. Lineage (NCBI taxonomy): Eukaryota > Viridiplantae > Streptophyta > Magnoliopsida > Alismatales > Araceae > Amorphophallus > Amorphophallus konjac. The sequence goes on from CM040121.1 coordinate 260,423,916, forward strand.
ATTAGGTTCCTTGATCAATATGATAAGTTCTAGATCATCAAGAGTCTATTTAGAACCTTGGAATATCAACCCTTGGTCAATCCTTGGGATAAAATACTCAAGTAGTGTGACGGTCGTGTACTGGGCCGTTACATGATGTGACGCTCCAATATTGGGCCGTTACATTAGTCTGAATCCAAAACTAAGAAATCAGACTCAGTTGAATGTGACGGTCGTACATTGGGCCGTTAGATGCTCCTGACGGTCCAGTGTAGAGCTGTTACATTATCGATAACCAAAAACATCGATAGTGTAATCTAATCAATGGACTTTAATGGTACAACCAACTCGGCGTCCTAGTGGGAATCCTAGGCTCGCAGAGAATTACGGAGGCCTTCAAACAAGATTTCCTAATCCATTGGAAGGAATATCCAATAGAGAGGTCCTCATATCCAAGAATAGTGTTCCTATAGTGCAAAGTGAACTAAATGGACAACATATCGGAATATGCGTCATGTACTTAAAGAAATGACTCTATAGATAGAAAAGAATGTGTAACAATGTAAAACCATGAGAAAACTCCGTCAATACAACATTTGGAAAAATCATGATTTAGAATACAAAACTATAGAGTTTTAGCCAATGAAATTATCATAACTTAAAATAATCCTAAGACATAATAACCATGCAATTTGATTATGAAACAGTAACTAAACTTAAAGTCATGATAACATGTCCAAACTTAGCTATCTAAGCTTATTTATAAGTAAACTCTAACTGGTTATCATTCTGCCTCGGGCTGACAGAACACAGTGCCTGACGGTCTAGGATAGGCATGTTACAGTATTGTGACGATTTATCGAGGGGCCGTTACAGTGGTGTAACGCTCCTGTTAGGGTGCGTCAGAGACAATAGAATAATAAAAAAAACACAACAGAATGTGACGGTCTATCGTAAGGCCATTATATGCATGTGACGGTCTCACGTTAGTGCGTCAGAGAACCTGCTGGCAGTAAACTAAAGTGAAGGTTTATGAAAATATAACATGCTTGGAAATCAACATATTACCACTGTCCTAGTCATGATAACGATGCATAGGCCAACTATATGCAAGGGTTTAGTGAATAGACAAGATAGTACCTTTTAATTTCCATTTAGGGCTAAGAGATGCATGAATGTATAAAACTATGAAATCATGAAATTCTTAGTCTATGATGCATGAAATCAAGCACAATCAGAGGGCTTTTATCTCTAACAAGTTGTTTTTGCCAATCATGAGATAACCTACCTCTTTTAAGACCTTCAAACTTCAAATTTAATGCTAGGTGCTACCCTTAGACCCTTGTACTTCTTGTGATAAATCAGCAACCTCAATCTGCTCTATTTCCTCAGCCTCTTGACCTAAGGATGTGAAATTTTGAGGGTAAGGAGATGAGACTATTGGGTACAAAAAGTTCTAAAGGATTGAACTCTAATCACCTCGTTTAGACGTCCTAATCTCTGGATCTTCAGGGGTCTTGCGTTCAGATTCCTGGGTTGCTAAGGTTGAATCAGCAACTTTGGAAGCTTCTATCTCCTTGGTTGCTTGATCTCCTAGCACGAAATTTGGAGAACCATTAGTCTAAAGTATACCAAACAAAAGCTTCTAAAGAACTAACCCGAAATTATAACTCATTACCTTGATTCTTCACGGGCTAAAGTAAGGGTCGCTCAGTTCAGAACTAGGTCCTATTTATAGGGTTTTGGTTAGGATTTGAAGATTAGATCGATTCTAGAGTCCTTAATTTGTCATAACCTAATCCCTAAGAGTCCTTAGTGATGTTATAAGCTATCCCAAATCGATCTCTTGTAGATAAGATTTCAAAGTTTCAATCTTTTTGTAATTTCCTCACCTTACGGAATCTGCAGGATGTAACGGTCGTGTCTAGGTGCGTTACAGGGCTGTGGCGGTTGCCCGATAGACCGTTACATGTAACGTGTATGGAGTTTCAATTTAATAAAACTCTTTTATTCGTTTATACATATAATTATCTTATATAATTAGTATTTATCCTTAAAATACGTGAATAAGCCAATTACCCTTCTAGAATATGGGCAAAACTTGATGGGCTTGGTCCATAAACCTTTTGGATAATAATTAGATAGGCTAGGTTAACTAATTAGCCTAATTGTGCCTTATAATGACTTATTAATCCAATAAGCCCTTCATTAATTTATTTAAGCATTTATAATTTCCATAAAATTATTTTAAAATTCAAAAATTATATATATAAATTCTGGGGCACTACATGTGTAATTTTTGAGGAGGGTATTGTTAGCGCAGCAAGAGTGATATAGAAGGGGGGGGGGATGAATAGATCACTCCCAATTTGCAGAAACTCAGGCGGAAAATAGATTCTACTGCTAACGCACCTTCTTAACCCGTACACAAAGAAATATAGATGAGAGTGAAGAACTGGTCACTTGAAAGCAAAGGGACAAGCAGATGAAGAGCACAGAAATCAATAGCAAACCACAGAGGAGGCACTCGGTTTTTAGGTGGTTCGATTGCAGTCCGCAATCTACATCCACCCCTCACTCCAACTAGAGTGAGGATTCCACTAGGCAAAGCTAGATCACAGCAGACTCAGTCTGCGTACAACATGCTGCCACACAGCTTGAGCACCCAAGGGAAACAAATCCCTCGACCAAGCTCTGCTACCCACAGAACTTGAAGCCTGTTCTAGCTCCCAGCTAGAACACAACCGGAGAATCCTCTCCCTTCCTCCACACACGGAGGGAAACTGTTAATGACAACCTGTCACTAACAACACCAGAGATCACCAATCTCTCTTCCTCTGCAACTCAGAGGGAAACTGGAGTAGTACTCCCTTCCTCCACACACCGGATGGAAACCAATTCAAATCAGAATGGAAGAACAAAATAAACGAAAGCAAAATAGAAAGAAAAACCAATGAAGAAGAAATCGGTTCTGAAACCCAATACAAATGTAGCTTCAAATGAAGCAATTCATCAATCCACACACACTCTCTCTCTCTCTCTCTCGAACAAACTCCTCTTAGATATGGAACTCTCTGCTCCTTTTCTTTTCTGGATCGTGCAGACTCTCACCAATGGCTTCTGCTTTTTCTTTTTCACGATCGAACTTCTACTGAAGGATGAAGCTCTATATTTATAGCAGATAATGGCGTGTGGCTGCCAGGTTCCCGCCCATGCACTTTTGGCCAGATCATTTGAATTTCGACCACATGGCAGCATCCTGACAAGGTTGCCATCCACGTGTCATGCGCCTATTATCTTGGATCACGTGTCAGGTGCCAACCTCGATTCACGTGCCTAATCATCAGCCTGAATCGCCTGCAGATAGATAGATGGAATGTATAGACTTAGTTAGTTCAGGCTTTCAACATGAATGTATATACTTTAGAAACACAACAGAGTAAGTGTGTACACCGTGAGAGAGTGTACAGACTTACTGAATAAAATGCACGTGAAGGCAGTGTATAGACATGAACAATGCAAACGATTGTTACCAATGTGTATACTTTACAAGGCTCAGCCACTGTGTAGACTTCACGAAGCCTAAGCAGTGTACAGACTTGAAACGATAGTTAGCCAAGTGTGTATCATGTGAGAGTGTATTCACTTGGAGGTCTTCAGCATCTTCAGAGTATGGACTTAAGCATTTCAGGGCAATCCATAGCAATGTATAGACTTAGGCGTTCTGTTCAAATCAAAACCAATGTACAGACTTCATGCTGTACAGACTTGATGTTGATCAACAGATCTTTGAACATCAGCCCAAGGCGTCAACGCTTCCATAGAGCAGCGTCGCCTCAGCTTCCTCAGGCAAGATGCTCACCCCCTTGGAAACAGGCCAATGCGTCAACGCATCCAGTGTCAGCGTCGACGCAGTGAGCAAGACAGAAAGGTGTGCATCTACGCAGTCAGCCAAGTGCGTCAACGCACGAAAGGCACACAATCCATGAAGACAGACAGGCTGTACAGAGTTGAAGCTTGCTGAATGAAATGATCGGCTGATGGACCAATGTACAGACTCTGAATGTAAAGGCAGTCTGTATAGACTTGAATCGCTTGAAGCGATGTATGGACTTTGTGAAGCTCAAGCACTGTACTGACTTGTGAAGACTTCAGCGATGTACATACTTGGTGTAGCTCAAGTGAATGTATAGACTTGTGAAAGCACTGTGGATGTGTGGACTTGAGCGAATGATGCCGATGTACAGACTTGGTAAATCGAAGCCTCTGTACAGACTTTCCTCAAACGCAGTTCAATGTATAGACTTGAACGAAAAAGGCCGATGTACAGACTTGCCTAAGACGCAGCTTGAGACGCTGGCTGAGACGGATGCTGTACAGACTTTGAAGAACATTGAACTTTTGAGCAGCATGCAATGTACACACTTAGTGGTGTACAGACTTGGCCTGGAAAGCGTAGGGAAAAGTTGAATGTATGGACTTGGCCAAAGCGTAGGAAAAGATATCGAATGTACAGAGTTGGTGAATCACAGGCCAGTGTATAGACTTAGAGAAATGAAGTCTAGTGTATAGACTTGGAGAACTGTTCAATGTGTTGGGTTGGCGTTGTATAGACTTGGCTTTGAGCACTTGGGCTGAAGGCAATGTGCAGACTAAGCGATGTATAGACTTTGCCCAAGGAACCGAATGTATAGACTTTATGAGATGCAAACGGCTGAACAGACTTGAATGAGTATAGGGTGTATAGACTTGAAAGTCTGAAGGTGAAGTGCAAACATGCTGAGTTGACGCTGCAGCCTAATGAGTTGACGCTGCAACGTATTACTTTTACGTTCAACTGATGATGTATAGACTTAATCAAATGAAGAACCTGAACAGAAGAGTCTACGCATCAGCACACTGAGTTGACGCACTGGTGTGAGAACAGAGACAAGCAATGATTGAAGGGTCGACGCATCAGCACATTGAGTTGACGCACTGGTGTAAGAACAAAGACATGCAATGACTGAAAGGTCGACGCATCAGCACACTGAGTTGACGCACTGGTGTGAAGACTGTGCAGACAGAGGGTAGGCAGAATTAAGGTAGAGCATGTTATCTGACAGCCATTGAACTGTACTCACTCACATGATGAAACAGCATTAATCTAGAGATAGAAGATTGATTTATAGTGTGGGACATCATCAAAACCATAGGGATGCAACAGGTATTATTGTTGATCCTTCGAAGGTTGAAGTTGTAAAGAATTGGGTAAGACTTGCTAATGTGGTTGAGATCAGGAGCTTTTTAAGATTGCCTGGATATTACAAAAGGTTTATTAAAGGCTTCTCTAAGATTGTTGTGCCATTCACTCGACTGACCAAGAAGGAGAATCCTTATGTGTGGACTGAAGAATGTGAAAGGAGTTTCTAGACTTTGAAGGAATGTTAACTACTAATCATGTGCTTATTCTACCTATTGAGAGAGAAGGATTCAAAGTTTATGTTGACGCTTCTAGTATTAAACTAGGTTGTGTTTTGATGCAGTAAGGTAAAGTGATTGTGTATGCATCCTGGTAATTGAAAAACCATGAACTGAACTATCCCGTGCATGATCTAGAGTTAGCGGCAGTGATCTTTGCTCTTAAGATATAGAGGCACTATTTATATGGTGAGTAGTTCATTGTTTACTCTAACCATAAGAGTTTGAAATATATGTTCTCTCAGAAGGAGCTCAACATAAGACAAAGAAGATGGTTGGAATATTTGAAGGACTTCAATTTCTCTATTCAATATCATCTTGGAAAAGGTAATGATGTAGCAGATACTCTTAGTAGGAGGGCTGTGGCTTTATTGTCCAATTTGATGCTTAGTGAATGATGCTTGTTAGAGCAATTTGCAAGATTAGATTTGAATGTGGAAGAAAAGGAAGAGCGAGTCATGATTGCCAACATTATGTTACAATCTAGTATGCTTTCTGAGATTAAGGAGCACCAAGATAATGATCCCTTATTTGTTGAAGTTAAGTAGAACTTGGATCGAAGACCTGATTTCCAGATGGCCGAGGATAGGAGGCTACTATTTCGAGGAAGGACTTGTGTGCCTAATAATGTTGAGATCAAGAAGAGGATCATAGAAGAATCACACTGATCCAAGTATACCATACATCTAGGAGCTACTAAGATGTACCAGGACTTGAAGAAGACTTTTGGGTGGCTGAACTTGAAAAGAGAAGTGACTGAATTTGTAAGTCGGTATATGACTTGTCAAAAGGTTAAGACAAAATATCTCAGACCTGCTGGAAAATTGAAGCCTCTGGAGATACCAAAATGGAAGTGTGAAAGTATTGGCATAGATTTCATTATGGGACTGCTAAAGATTAGAGGTGGATTTGATGTAATTTGGGTTATAGTGGACAGGTTGACTAAGTCTGCTCATCTCCTACCCATCAAGAGTAAATGGATGGTGGATATTCTGGTAGCACGACACTATATATTAAAGAGGTGGTAAGGCTGCATGGTATTCCTACATCTATAGTTTCTGATAGAGATCCAAGGATTGCAAATATTGAGGGTTCATAAACTTTATGCAAAGTTGAGCAAATGTGAATTCTGACTTGAGGAGGTATCATTCATTGGTCATGTGATTTCAAAAGAGGGAGTTGTTGTTGACCCGTCGAAGGTGGAAGCCGTGAAGAACTGGGAGAGCCCAGCAATGTTACCGAGGTTTGGAGTTTTCTAGGTTTGGCTAGTTATTACCGAAGGTTTATTAAATATTTTTCTAAGATTGATGTACCCTTGATGAGGTTAACTCAGAAGGAGAACCCGTATATGTGGTCGGAGGATTGTGAGAAGAGTTTTCAAATTTTAAAGGAATGTCTAACGATCGCCCATGTTCTTGCCCTACCCATGGGTAGTGGAGGATTTGAAGTCTATGCAGATGCTTCAGGTGTTGGTTTGGGATGTGTATTGATGCAATATGGGAAGGTCATTGCTTATGCTTCCAAGCAACTTAAGGGTCATGAAGAGAATTATCATGTCCCTGATTTGGAGTTAGCAGCTATTATTTTCGCCCTCAAGATCTGAAGACATTACTTATATGGTGATCAATTCGTTGTTTACCCCGATCATAAGAGTTTGAAATATCTATTTTCTCATAAGGAGTTGAATATAAGGTAGCAAAGGTGGCTTGAGTACTTAAAGGATTTTGATTTTTCTATCCATTATCACCCTGGGAAAGGTAATGTGGTGGCATATGCTCTTAGTCGTAAGCCTATGGTTTCTCTCTCTTATTTAATGATTAAGGAATGGAATCTACTAAAATAACTTGCTGATCTAAAGTTGGATGTGGAAGCTAAGGAAGGTCATCTTTTGATTTACAACATTAGTGTGCAGCCCGACATATTGACCCAGATTAAAGAACTTCAGGATGATGATCCATTTCTTGTAGAAATTAAGGGAAGCTTGGACAAGAGACAGGAATTTGATGTTTTGAGTGATGGAAGGCTTTTGTTTCAAGGAAGAACCTGTGTACCGATCACATTGGCATCAAGGAGAAGCTTATGGAAGAGGCGCATGGTTCCAAGTATATTATCCATCCAGGAGCTACCAAGATGTACCAAGATATAAAGAAGACTTATTGGTGGCCGAATATGAAGAGGGAGATTGCCGATTATGTAAGGTGTTGCTTAACATGTCAGCAAGTCAAGGCAGAGCATTTGAGGCCGGCTGGTAAACTTAGACCATTGGAAATACCTATGTGGAGGTGAGAACGTATTGGCATGGATTTCATAGTGGGTTTACCAAGAACTCATAGTAGATTTGATGCAATCTGGGTCATTGTAGACCGATTAACAAAGTCAGCTCACATGTTGTCTATTAAGAATAAGTGGACGGTGGATGTGTTAGCAACTTTGTATATTAAGGAAGTGGTAAGGTTGCATAGCATTCCAATATCTATTGTTTCAGATAATGATCCTCGATTCACGTCACATTTTTGGAAAGGGTTGCAAACTTCTTTGGAAACTAAGTTGAATTTTAGCACAGCTTTTCATCCATAGACGGACCATCAGACGGAGAGAACTAACCAGATTATTGAAGACATGCTTAGGGCTTGTATCATAGACTTTGGTGGCTGTTGGCACGGGCACTTACCATTGATAGAATTTACTTATAATAATAGTTATCAGTCAAATATTCAGATGGCTTCATTTGAAGCCTTGTATGGTCGGAATTGTAGATCACCTATTTATTGGGAAGAGATTGATGAGAGATTGTTGATTGGTCCTGATATTGTTCAAGAGACCACCAAGAACATCCAGATTGTTTGAGATTGACTAAAGATTATGCAATCTAGACAAAAGAGCTACGCAGATAATAGGAGAGACTTGGAGTTTCAAGTAGGAGATCATATTTTTTTAAAGTCTCGCCAACATAAGGTATTAAAAGGTTTGGAGTAAAGGGTAAATTGAGTCCGAGATTTATTGGTCCATTTGAAATTCTGAAGAGAGTTGGAGAAGTGGCTTATAGGCTAGCTCTGCCCCCGCAGCTAGCTGAGGTGCATGATGTGTTTCATGTATCTATGCTTAGAAAATATGTGTATGACCCCTCTCATGTGATTCGTCATGATGACTTGGTATTACGGAAGGACCTATGTCACACCCTGAGATTTAAGTACAGCGGAAGATAATGGGGAACGTGAATAGTCGGCTAGTACGCCTCAAGCGAGCAATAAATTAGAGCGCTAACACATTCACACATAAGAGATGAATGCACAATATTTGGACAAAATCTTTGCTTTATTTAAATAATAATAAAAAATACATAAGGTTGACTCTTTGACTAACTAGACTCAATAAAAATGAAAAATTACATAGCGACTCTTGACTATCCACTAAGGACAATCTAAGGCTTCACTCCTTCTTTAATCACTCTCGAATCCATCACTTGAATAGTCTGAATCCGACCCGCTAGAATTTCCTGAAAAAGATTAGAAAAGTAGGGAATGAGCACACATGCCTAGTAGGTATCTTCGTATCAACATGAAGGCATTGTTTAAGTAATTAATATTTTCGCTCTAGAGTGTAAGATAAGTCATGAAAATACGATAAAACACGTGAATAGAACCAAAGTAACACAAATAAAAAGATATGATCAAGGTGAGATATGAGAGTTCATGTAGACTGGGAATATGATCAAGCAAGAATATAACATGAATATAATTTGGTCTTTCATGAACAAGAATGTACTTTTTCATAACCATAAAGGCTATGCACTAGAAAGTCATGTAATGAGAATGTACTAGTAAGCATGTAATTTCACAAGATTGTCTCGTAGATCTTCACCTGTTTATAGAAAAAGTACTCCCGGCACAATGCGACGCCAGTGTTCATCATACCCCATCATTTATAGTATGTTTCTGACTATCTGTTGAGGGAACTAGAGTTGAGCCCTTGGACACTATTCATGCTCGCTCTTGCATCTTCAAGTTATAAATTGATGTGACACAACCCCTTAGACTTAGAGTGCAAGCAACGCAACGGACACGGCAATGTCACACAAGCGGACTCACTCGCATTTGGCACACTCGGGTCCGTAGGTGGACCGGCGATAGAGTGAGGGTCCGAGGTTGGACCCGGAGGTTTCCAAGGGTATGGCTGGCTTGGGGAGGACCCCTAAGGGTCTGGGCTTGCCCAAATTCATGGGCGGTCAGCACGCCGAGGGCGTGGGTAAATTGGTCTCGCTCACAACTCACCCGTGGTGCGCACTCACATAGTAGCAATTTGAGTTTGAGCACACCTCACCGACCGACGGCACACCAGAAGCAATACTAATCAAGCACAAATAATCCAGCATAGGAGTGTGGTCAGGAGCTCACCTGATCGACATGAAGACGTCGATCCCGGCTGGAGACGATGGCGAGCGGGGAAGCGTGGGCTTACTCGAAAGCCGTGTCGGTGTAGCATGAACCTGAAATTTTCAGTTACATGCACTATGCCCCTTGAAAGGGGTTTGGACTAGGGGTGGGGATTAGTTTTACAACCAAAATGTACCTCCACACAGGGAGGGGCAGTCAGCCGGCCAGGCGGGGTGGGGAAAACTACGCTAGAAGCCAAAGCGGAAGAAGATCATCGGTTCTGTCCGCTCTCTAGAATAGTGGACATACAGTCGGTGTTGGTGCCTCTGTTGACTCCTCCGAACTTCGTTGGTGATGAAACCAGTGGAAAAATCTCCATGGTTGATTCAGGATGACGTCAGAATTTTTGGGGATTTTTTTGTTGGCGATGATGGTCGGGGCAGAGACGTGAACATGGCCTCTATTTTTTAAATCTGGCTGCTTCTGCACCACTGCAGCAGGAAGGCGATACCGCCATGGACGCTCCCGGGCTCTGATTCAGGCGTGGCTAGAGTCGTTGGATTCGTGGTCAAATCCTCTTCAAACGGAGACCTACGGGGATGCCGGAGGTTGTCGGAGTAGATGACGATGGCCCAAATAGTGATCGGGTGTCAGGTCAGTTCCAGAGGGAACAGACCTGCGCACCTGGGGGAGAAAAATGAGAACTCACAGCTCGGGATGCCGAACAGAGTGCCGCTTCATGGTACTAGAAGGAGACTTGTAGTAGATGCTCTCAGCCAAGTCCCGCTTCAAGAGCTTCAGGAGGATGACCGTGGGGGCCTCTACAACTGGCTTCTGGGTGACTGCCTGAGAGTAACTGTGCAGTCTGGCGAGGACGAGTCTCCTGGACAGCCCCAAAGTTGGACGATGGCGAGACCACCATGCTTAGAAAGCTGCTTCGAAGATCTTTCCACCAATGTAAGATACGCCACCAGGGGATGTGCGTTGGAGTCGTGGCAGGCTCTGCAACTGTGCACTTTGCTGCTTGAAAACTGAGAACTGCAGGTTGAAGATGATAGGTGGGAAATGGGGTAGATGAGAGGGGAAATGGGGTGGATGGGTGTGGGGGTGACCCCAGGCTGTGAGGGGGTCTGGGAGGGGGCAAACCAAGGTGAGGGAGAGGGAGAATGGGGTCTGGAAGGGGGTCTTGCAGATGGTGGGAGGGGGAGCTACGAATTTTGGGTTGGGAGAGAGAGGGAGATGGATTTGAATTTGGCTTAATGGTGGGGGATTAATTTCTGGTCTTGGGGATGGGAAGGGGTGTGTGGGGAAGTGAAAGGGTGATTGGGGAGATGGGATTCTCCCTTGGGAGAGGAGAGAGTGGCTTGGGAGAATGGAGAGGTGTGTGGGGAATGCCAAGATATTCCTAGGGAGGGAGGAGATTTGGTAGGAATTGGTGGGGGGTAATGAATGCACATAGGGAAGTAAAAAGGTGGGTGAGGTGGCATAAGGTGTGTGGATGAAGTGGAGCCTAGGTGGAGGAGAGAGGAGAGAGAGAGAAATTCAAAATTTGGGGAGGGGGGAAGAGAGAGAGAGGGATAGGAGGGGAGCTTCTCACTCCACTCTAGTTGGATTCTCTCCAATAAAAGTAATAATTTTTGGGCTCAAAATACTCATTCTTTATTAACTTCAAATGGGGAGAGTGGGGTCCTATTTATAGGGATCCCACAATTTACAACAAGTCTCTGACTTTTGGACCATTGACAAATAACCAAGGGGAAGGGGGCGCCCTTGGGCCTAGCCCAATGAATTGGGCCTATTATCCAACTTAATCAACCTAATGACACTTAACTTAGGTAAATGACTGTCTAACCTAGGGACTGGACTCAAATAAAAGGAAAATTACATAGTTATGACTCAAAGAAAATATGAAAATTACATGACTTGACTCAGAAAACTGTGAAGGACACACTGGAACCATGCCGACGAGCAATCAGAGCTGTGAAAAATGTGAAGGGCGAGAGATGCCCCCATCATACCCCCGGGGTGCAAAGAACTCGACTCCGTCGAGTATGGGTCTGCCGGGGAAGAGGTCCTCCAAGTGCAGCTCTGGGCGAGCCACGACCTCCAAACTCAACCTCACGTCCTCAGCCGAGGGACGGCTCTTCAGCCTCTCAAGGTGGCTCGGGCACACCCTCTTGACGGTGATGGAACCATGCTTGCCTAGTATATCCTCCGTGTGCACACGTCGGGCTCTCAGGCTAATATGTGGTGGCTCTCCGAGTGTGTCTCACAAGGGTAGCGGTAGGCCCGAAACTCTCATTAGGATCCACCGCGGTGCCCATATAGGGTGTCGGACCCGCCATGTGGGAAATGGGGTGAATCCCAAAACCCTTTAGAAAGCCCAACCCATAAGCCGGGTTACCAAGGCCACTCGGAACTTGGAAAGGTCCAAGTCCTTGTGCCCCCAAGTTGGAGGTGACCCTAGGATAGAGCCACTCCAAAGTCACATCGCCAAGTTGCCAACTTAGAATTCAAAGTGGCATTCGTGAGGTTTTGCCCACTTCTTGTGATTCTCACCACTCGTTGTTTGTTGCTTGCTTAAATGCTCCTGCCAAGTACTACGATGCGGTGTGAGTGGGAGATGCATGATATGCAAAGGGGGGCCAGGACAACCATATTTAGACCAATCATGCAGAGATGCCATGGAGACTTTGAAGGGTGTGGGAGGGCCGGGACATCCATAGGTGTCCCTCTCATGCGTGGGTGTGATGAGTGTTGGAGGACCCGGACATCCATGAATGCTCCTAACATACTTAAGACTCATGATGAATGAAGGTGGACCATTACATCCGAATATGGACCACTCATGTTTCCTACTTGACATGTGGGTGATATGAATGAATGTACCCGACTTATGAATCATGCCAAGTGGTTCGAAGTGCCAAGACATATGTTTTCCTAACCCAAAAATGACTTTGATGTGTTGGGATTTGGTTTGGCATTGGAGTTTCCATTCAAAAGGGTCGAAGGGGTCAAGGAAGGTGGACATTATGGGGAGAGGCACCTCCTTGTTCCTTAGGTGTAAATCTTCCTTGGTCATAGCTACCCTTGTGTCGCCCGGGACTTGGGAGAGGTGGGCTTGGCCCAACATGGTGGGTGAGGGTAGGAAGGAGCGGGTGATAAGTGATGTGGGTGGATCACATGGGTTCCCGGGTTCCCATTGGGAGGGGTCAAAAGGATCAACATAAGTGTACCCGAGGGAAAAGAGCTCTAAGTTCATCTCAACATCCTCAAGGTGCTCACAATATGGTGGTGGATCATCCTCCTCTAATGAAATGATTGGGCCGAAGTTCTTAGTGGGTGGGCTGGCCATGAGAGGATGGCTTGGCTTTCTGCCCGATATGAGGGACTCCAATTTGAGGATAAGGTCGGGCTCATCGGGTGTAGGGAGGAATAATAGAAGGTCACTAGTGTAGCATCCAATGGTGTAGATTAAGGTGATAGACCCGACACAAAGGTGTAAGAGATCAAGGCTCCTAAGTTGTTCGGCCATGGGGGTCAACATGCTAGTGAACTCGATTTGCCATGCTAGGCCCTTAAGAAGATCCCCTAAAGTTTTCACTTGGTAGGATGATTGGATGGTGGTGTGATGGGTGGAGAATGGTACTATGGGGGGATTTAGCTCCATGGGAGGGTAGGCATGGGATGTGATGGGAGGGATTGGTCTCTCCTTTAGCCATCTAGCTAGGAGCCCATCTATCAATATGGTGCCATTTGTGAAGGTTTGTGGCTCTTGAAGATCCGGGCTATGAGGGGTGGGTGGAGTTTGAGGTTCTTGGGTTTCCTCATGGGTGGGGAGAGGGTTCGGGCTAGCATCTACTTCTATGTGAGTGTGTGTGGCCTCCTTTCCCAAGGGAATTGGAAGGTCTTTTGTGGATGGGGTGATGATGATTGGTGCATGGTGCACATGGGGCGGTGGGTAAAGGGAATTTTGGGTTGGGTTTGGTAGGGGAAGTAGTGGAGGTCTTGGTTGGGGTTGGATTGGAGTCGGGAGGGGGAGATGGGTTGGGTGAGGAGGCTTGGGTTGGTTGGCCTTGGGAGGTGTGTCCCTTATGAGGGAAGATAGAGGAGTGGAGGCCAATTGGGTTTGGGTACGGGTTGGGAAAGGGAGTGTAGGTTGGTTGGTGGTGGCCTTCACGGGGAGAGCCGGGTCGGTTAAGGGTCTCTTGCCCTTTGGATCGGCCAGTTGTGGAGGGGTGGAAGTGGGAGCCAATTTGGTTTGGATAGTGAGGGTTGTGGAAGGGGGTTTTGGTTGGGGTTCGGGGACCCTCATGGGGTTAGGTGGAGAGGTAGTGGCTAGGCTTGTTTGGGTCTTAAGGGAGAGGGCTTGGTGGTGAAGTGTAGTGATGATGGTTGAGAGGTGATTTGTTGGGAGTGGTGGGGGTTGAGACCTAAGGGTGGTCTCAAGTTGGTCGGGTGGGGATGGAGGAGTGGTAGTGCTCCTCGGATAGGAAGGAGAATGTTGGGGAGCGAAGATCTTTCTAAGTTTCTCCTTCATATCATCCCATGAGGAAATGGGCTCTTGCCTCCTACCCCTTCTTAATCCCTCTATGTGTTCCCACTTACTCTTGGCTTGACCCCGAAGTCGTCCCTTAGCCTTGCAGACTCTCGCGGGTCCATAAACCATAGTCCTCTCAAAGTCTTTTTTCATGGTAGCCTCCCACTTTAGGTAGGCACTAGGGCATGATCCATCAAAGAGGAGAACCTCAAAAGAGATTATGTCAAATGGAGGGTTGATCGGACCCTTGTGGAGGGCCGAGTGGGATGAATGTGACCAAAGAGTGGTACCCATGCTAGTGGGAACTCTAAATGCATGTGCTCCCTAGGACCAACTTGATAGAGACAAGTTGTGAACCTGGCTCTGATACCAATTTATGTGACACAACCCCTTAGACTTAGAGTGCAAGCAATGCAATGGACACGGTAATGTCACACAAGCGAACTCACTCGCATTTGGCACACTCGGGTCCGTAGGTGGACCGGCGATGGGGTGAGGGTCCGAGGTTGGACCTGGAGGTTTCAAAGGGTATGGCTGGCTTGGGGAGGACCCCTAAGGGCCTGGGGTTTCTCAAATTCACGGGCGGTCAGCACGCCGAGGGCGTGGGTAAATTGGTCTCGCTCACAACTCACCCGCGGTGGGCACTCACATAGTAGCAATTTGAGTTCGAGCACTCCTCACCGACCGACGGCACACTAGAAGCAATACTAATCAAGCACAAATAATGCAGCATAGAAGTGTGGTCAGAAGCTCACCTAATCGGCATGAAGACGCCAATCCCGGCCGGAGACGATGGCGAGCGGGGAAGCGTGGTCTTACACGCACGCCGTGTCGGTGTAGCTCGAACCTGAAATTTTTAGTTACATGCACTACGCCCCTTGCAAGGGGGTTGGACTAGGGGTGGGGATTCGTTTTATAACTAAAACGTACCTCCACGCAGGGAGGGGTGGTAAGCCAGCCAGGCGGGGTGCGGAAAACTATGCTAGAAGCCGAAGCAGAAGAAGATCGTCGGTTTTGTCCGCTCTCTAGAACAATGGACAGATAGTCGGTGTTGGTACCGCTGTGGACTCCTCCGAACTCCGATGGTGACAAAACCAGTGGCAAAATCTCCGTGGTTGACCCAGGATGACGTCAGAATTTTTGGGGATTGTCTTGTTGGTGACGATGGTCGGGGCAGAGACGTGAACATGGCTTCTATTTTCTGAATCTTGCAACTTCTGCACCACTACAGCAGGAAGGCGAGACCGCCACGGATGCTCCCGGGCTCTGATTCAGGTGTGGATGGAGTCGTTGGATTCATGGTCAAATCCTCTTTGAACGGAGACTTGCGGGAATGCTGGAGGTAGTCGGAGTAGATGATGAGGGCCCGAATAGTGATCAGGTGTCAGGTCAGTTCTAGAGGGAACAGACCTGTGCACCTGGGGGAGAAAAATGAGAACTCACAGCTCGGAATGCCGAACGGAGTGCCGCTTCATGGTACTGGAAGGAGACTTGTAGTGGATGCTCTCAGCCAAGCCCTGCTTCAAGAGCTTCAGGAGGATGACCGTGGGGGCCTCTGCAACTGGCTTCTGGGTGACTGCCTGAGAGTAACTGTGCAGTCTGGCGAGGACGAGTCTCAAGGGCAGCCCCGAAGTCGGACGATGGCGAGACCACCACGCTTGGAAAGCTGCTTTGAAGATCTTTCCAATAATGTAAGATACGCCACCAGGGGATGCGTGATGGAGTTGTGGCAGGCTCTGCAACTGTGCACTCCTCGGTTGCTTGCGAACTGAGAACTGCAGGTTGAAGATGATAGGTGGGAAATGGGGTAGATGAGAGGGGAAATGGGGTGGATGGGTGTGGGGGTGACCCCAGGCTGTGAGGGGGTCTGGGAGGGGGCAAACCAAGGTGAGGGAGAGGGAGAATGGGGTCTTGCAGATGGTGGGAGGGAGAGCTACGAATTTGGGGTTAGGAGGGAGAGGGAGATGGATTTGAATTTGGCTTAATGGTGGGGGATTAATTTCTGGTCTTGGGGATGGGAAGGGGTGTGTGGGGAAGTGGAAGGGTGCTTGGGGAGATGGGATTCTCCCTTGGGAGAGGAGAGAGTGGCTTGGGAGTATGGAGAGGTGTATGGGGAATGCCAAGATATTCCTAGGGAGGGAGGAGATTTGGTGGGAATTGGTGGGGGGGTAATGAATGCACCTAGGGAAGTAAAAAGGTGGGTGAGGTGGCATAAGATGTGTGGATGAGGTGGAGCCTAGGTGGAGGAGAGAGGAGAGAGAGAGAAATTCAAAATTTGGGGAGGGGGAGAGATAGAGAGAGATAGGAGGGGAGCTTCTCACTCCACTCTACTTGGATTCTCTCCAATAAAAGTAATAATTTCTGGACTCAAAATACTCATTCTTCATTAACTTCAAATGGGGAGAGTGGGGTCCTATTTATAGGGATCCCACAATTTACAACAAGTCCCTGACTTTTGGACCATTGACAAATAACCAAGGGGAAGGGAGGGCGCCCTTGGGCCTAGCCCAATGAATTAGGCCTATTATCCAACTTAATCAACCTAATGACACTTAACTTAGGTAAATGACTGTCTAACCTAGGGACTGGACTCAAATAAAAGGAAAATTACATAGTTATGACTCAAAGAAAATATGAAAATTACATGACTTGACTCAGAAAAGTGTGAAGGACACAATGGAACCATGTCGGCGAGCAATCGGAGCTGTGAAAAATGTGAAGGGCGAGAGATGCCCCCATCATAAATCAAGCTACTTCCACGAGAAATATCAATAATGTAGGTCAATAATGAACAAGTTCAAACTATAGTTTCATGATAACAAATATCAAGGTAAGAATGCACCAATTAAGAATATGAGAGTTCAAGATTGATTTACAACAAGGTTATGCCCTAGAGAAAATTCGGCAACATAACGGCATACTCTTTAATTTCCATAATTCATTAGGTAGCTTTGGAAACAAGGTGTGAGGTTCTAGATAATCATAAACCATCTAGGATCATTATAAAAATCAACCCTTGGGTCAAACCCTGGGTTAAGAACACTGAAGATAGTTACGGTCTTGACTGGACCGTTTATTGGAAATCACGGTCAGTGCTGGACCATTTTTATTGATAGAGTTGACGCATGAAATCTCTGGAAACTTGCGATCATGGTAGGGTGGTCTACTGGATGGCCGCTAAGATCCAGAACATAGAAAACGTCGGTAAAGTGCTTTCTAGACATTTGGGTTTTGAGGTATAACCAGCTCGGCGTCCTAGTGGGAATCCCAGGCTCGCGGAGTCTTATGGAGGCTTTGAAACAAGATCACATAGTCCGACAGAAGGAATATCCGGTGGAGAGGATCACAAGTCCAAGAAAGTGTGCCTATAAGTGCAAAGTGTATCTAATGGCCACGCACCGGGGTACGCACCATGTACTTATGAAAGACTCAAGGTGAGAGTGAGATCGTGAAAGACATCGATCAAAACATCACTACAAAGTCCATGAATCTTATGAAATTATGATCATTAATACAAGAGTATAGGTTTTGGCATGAAAGTAACATAAGTGTAAAATAAGCATTTAAACCATGTAAGACAAGCAATCCATTAAGGATGGTGCATAATATAACCAATATTATGAATATAAAGTCAAAACTAGGAATCAGACCTCATTAACTAGGCTTAACATATAGTTAATAGGGTCAATTTGCCATTTGTTTAGAGTTAACAAAGTGCAGATTACAGAAATCGATTAGCGGTCATAGGATGGCCGCTTAACAGGTCTTAGCGGTCTGACGCAAGGCCGCTAGGTACCTCTAGCGGTCACAGAAAGATCATTTCTTTCTTTCTGTGGCAAACAGCAGTAACACCGAAGTACATGCTAACCTAGGGTAGTAAATTAGATAACAATCATGCTAACCAGAGGGATAAGACATGATAATCTATAAGCAATGCATGGAGATGTATAGGTTGCATGAATCAAGCCAAGAATATTTATTTTTCCTATTAAGGGCAAGGTTCGTGCATGCTATGTTAACCCTATATGCGCAGTCATAATCAAACATCGAATTCGTCATGTACAAGTAATGAAAACAAGAGGGAACAGAGGGCTTTTGTTCTTAACACGTTAATTTAGTCTTTTCATGAGATAACCTACCTTTGATTCGATCCCTAGACTTTGGATTTCTGACTTGAAGTAGACCCTAGTTCCTGCACGTCTTGTGCCAAACCAGCAACTTCCCGTCCCTCTATCTTATGATTCTCTTGACCTAAAATCGTGAAAATTGGAGGGCAGGTAGAAGATACAAAGGTGAACAAACAGTTCTAAAGGATCAACTTGAACCAACCTTGTTTAGGACTTCTAATCTCCCGATCTTTACTGGACCGACGCTCTGGTTCTTGTGCAGACTGCAGCGAACCAGCAACTTTCATATGCTCTATCTCTCCAACGGCTGGGTCTTCTAGAATGAAAATTGGAGGTGTGTTAGATAAAACTAAGAAGAACATAAAGTTCTAAAGAGCCAACCTGAGATAGGGTTTCCTTACATTTGAAATACGTGAGCCAACATTAGGGTTCGCATGAGTCGAAGTTTGGGTCTATTTATAGGGTTCACCAAGGGTTGAAGGGATTAGATTGTACCTAGAGTCCTAAATTGGAGTAGAGTTAATCCCTAGAGAGTTCTAGAGAGTCTTCCACGCCAGGTAGCTTTCATCTAAGGTGATTTGGTCGTCAAAGATCCAAGCTTTTCACGTTTCTACGATTCACGGAATTGGGGTCTCTTAGCGGTCATAACTAGACCGCTATGGTGTACTTGGCGGTCTCGTGATAGATCGCCAGGCGGCGCTTAATCCGAAAAATTTGGATTTTCTTATTATCTCTCGTTTATCCCCCAACTGGTGTATATATCCCATTGTAAATCCGGAAATTACCTAATTTACGTTTCTATTAATGGGCTTTGGTCTAAAGGTCCTGGAATTGGGTCTTTGGGCCTATTTGAGTTGGGCTTAACCCTTTGGTTAATATAGGGCTTTTAAATGAATTTAATAAATTCTTAATTCTTCTTAATAGCCCATTAAGCCTTTTAAATTACTTAGTAATTATGTTTTAATCCTAGAAAATTCTCGTGCGTTACAATCTATCTTATGAAGAGAAGCCTATAAAGGTGCTAGATCAGAAGCTTCAACAATTGAGGGATAGATCGATACCTATGATCAAGATCTAGTGGAGCAAATGTGGTCAAGAGGAAGTGACATGGGAATTAGATGAAGCTATCAAGAAAAAGTACTCGGAATTATTTGCATGTAAGTTCTGTTACCCCGATCATTTCATGTCATATGAATTTGGGGATCAAATTCTTTTTAAGAGGGGGAGGGTGTAGTAACCCGATAAAATATAAGTATAAATTATATATATAATATATTATTCTTTAATTATTTTCACAATAATCTAGAGATAATTATATAAGTGTGTAAATAAATTAACAAAATTAAAATTAAAATTTGGATAAATCAAGGACAAGCTAATTGGGCTTAATTAAGAATTTATTATGGCCTAATTGGATAACTAATATTAGTAATAATGGGCCAAAATCACTAAAATCAGACTAATTTGGGAAAACCCTAAATTGATAGGCAAAACTTAAGTAATTGGGCCTAAAATCTTAGGGAAACCCTAGCCTACTTAGAGTTCAACCTCAACCTTTGAAATCATGACCTAGTTAGGGTTTTGGGAAAGATTTGGCGGCACTAGATAAGGGAAAAGATCAAATTTTTCGGAGTGTTTCGGAGAAGGATTCTATCCCTTGATTCAATCAAGTTTGGGAGACTAAACCCCTATAAATAGGACCCAATCGAACCCTAGACGACCCCTTAGTTCGTGTCAAGGTGTGGAGGTGAAGGAGAGGATAGGATTTTGGAGAAAGGAGGTGAGAATTGGAGGTGATCGAGGAGTGACCGGAGTTCGTCGTCCCCTTCATTAGATCGAGTTTTAGGTAGGTTTTCTCTCAGGCATGTAGACACGCTAAGATTGACATCATTTTGAGCACATCTCCTATCGCATTGCGATACCCAAATTTGACCCTCAAATTGACTTATTTGAGTGGTTTTCCTCATTTTTCTTGAACTTTCAACTTTCCCTAGCTTTCCCACAGGTTTTTCTATTTTTATAGATTTTTTTGATATTTTTCTCTATTTTTGCGGGCCTTTTTCTAATTAATGGCGAGCACCCAGTCATCAATTAATGGGCGCCCCTGACCTGGGCGCCCATTGCTCTAAATGGCGCCTAGGGTCTGGGCGCCCATTGGAATTGGCGCCCAGATGATGGGCGCCCATTCCACTTGTCATTTTTGACTTTTTAAATTAATGGCAGCCCAGAGGGTGCCAATTGCTAATTAGTGGCAACCTGATGGGCGCCAATTCTAGCAGAGTCCAGTTTGGCCCGTTTTTCGAAATTCAAGATTTGATGACACTCCGAGAAGTCGCCAATTGTTAAATAGTGACCGTTTGGAAGGTCGCCAATTCTTTCCTTCATAATTTCAGCCAAATTCGGATTATTTTTAATTTCACGACTGTTCGGAAGGTCGCTTTTTCATGAATGAGCGCCCGTGCGGAAAGTCGTCAATTCTCTTGCTATATTTTGAGCTTTTAACTCCGTCCGAAACTCGTATTAATTTCTAATTAGTGACCACCTCATGGTTGCCATTTTTTTCTAATTTTGAAAAGTCCTAATCCGTCTTGAAATGCCTTAGAATTAGCGACCCTTCCATCTGCCGTCCTTTTAAATAGCGACCAGTGAGTGGTCGCCAATTCCTCCCAAATTCTGAACTCTGGCAGAACCTCCTTCTTTCTCCGTTTTGAGCCCCTTTTTCACTTGGGAAATGATCCTAATGGTTTCTAAGGCTAAGGGGACACATGGCCATGATATATCTCCTTCCAAATCTAACTTAAACATGTTTTCCTAATTTCCCATGGATTAAACTCCGAATTTTGGCCCTATAAATAGGACCCCTCTTTCTCTTGTGTTGAAGGCATCAATACTAATCTAAGGGGAGGTGCTGCTGGATTGGAGGCTCAAGGAGGGAGTTTCCCACATGCTTAAAGCTTCATCCCATAGAGATCTTCTTCCTCCCTTGAAGACTGGAAGCCCCAATTGGAGAAAACCAATAAGCCATCCCTTTCTCTTCTCTTTATTTTATTATCATAAGCATTACATGCATCATCATTCTATCTCTTTCTTTCATATTTGCATCTCAATATTGAGATCTCCATATTGTGCACTCTAGCACGCCTCCCAATTGTGCAACACTTGCACATCTCCCTCTTTTTCATCATAGATCATATTTCCTCACCCTTTGCATAGGGGTTTAAAGCCAAAACACCAACAAGGTGTGTTCTAGTCCATACTCTTCATGTTTATTATTATTAAGATTTGATGCTACACATCTTTGGTTTCTAATCCATATCTTTTACTGGTTTTTATTGTCCCTTGCAAGGGTAATCAAGCTAAAGAGAAACTCTCTTCATCGGCCGGCCGATAGGAAGAGAAGGTGATACTCACAATCTCCCCCGCTTTTCAAAGGTATTCTTCGTGATCTCTCCTTTGTTATTATTGTTATATTCTTTTGAGGTATCCCCTCTGTCGATCACACTCCATTAGCATCCTCGCATGCTCCCCTTTTCTATCTTTTTCTCCTTCTTTTCCCCATATTAGTTTCCCTTATTGTTAATTAATTTTCCTAAGTGGATTTCCTTTAACATCTACAAATTGGCGATCATGGTGGGACCATCAATTATTTTCTTTGATTACCCTTTCCTATTTGTGCCAACGATGCACCTCCTTTTGTGCTCCGCGTAGCACTCTCCCTAAGTGATTGTTAGTTTGATAGATTTTTAGAAATTCTATTTATCTATCCATCTCTTAAAAAAAATAAGCATCCCATGCTTTATTTGATTGATTGCCATGATCCATGTTTGGAGGTTGTAAGTGTTTCTCCCTCTTTTTCCATTGGTATTTTCATTGTCCTAGCTTTCTGGCCGAAGGTGCAGCTTCTGGGAAAGGGGTAATTGGCGCCCATACAGTGGGCGCCCATTTCTTAATTGGTGGCCACACAGTGGGCGCCAAATCCCTGCCTTTTCTTTTTTTAAAAAAAGGGTAATTGGCACCCATTCTTAAATCTGTGGCACTCTGAGGGGCGCCAATTCCCTATTTTGTATAAATAAATAAAAAGAATTATCGCCCCTGTGGGGGGGCGCCCATTCCTTATTTTCCTAAAAATGAATTAGCGCCCCTGTAGGGGGGCGCCCATTCCCTATTTTCCAAAAAAAATAAACGCCTCTTCGGAGGGCGTCCAAACAGAGAGTGTCCATTCAGGAATTGGTGGCACCTGTCGGGGCGCCAATTCCCTGAGTTTTCATACCATCTTCTTTTTATGTGACTTCTTCTGCATCATTCTTACATATTTTTGTTCATACATATATATTCTCTCTATTCTATATTAGTTTTGCATTCATAGTGCATTTGGCTTGGGAGACCTCCTCTCCTCACACTTTTTAGGAGATCTTACACCCTCTTGGTGAAGGAAGGACCCTCCATTGAGCATTCCGTCTCTTTAGACCGAAAATTCCTAAACCAAGCCTCCATAAGTCCTGCACCCATGGATTCCCTCACGGACGCCGGGCAGGTTGTACCTTGAAGTTCCCCGGGTTTAGTTGCCCTATACGTGGTGAGATAATCAACCTAGTTGGCATTGAAGCAAAACCATATTGAAACTAGGTTCCTACCTTGTGTGAATCATATCAAATTTTGTTAAAATCTTTAATTCACATCAAGGAACAAATAAATTCAAGCGTAAGCATTCTCACTTGTTTGATATCTTTGCAACGTTGCTTTGATTGGATATTGTTTGATGTATCGCTTTGATTATAAAACCAACATGTCTAATTCAATTTGTAATCCTGAGGATGAACAACCTAGCATGTCTTATAATCCTCACTTTCATAATTCTCACCACAACTCATCTAAGGGGCCACGTCCTCACTCTTATGGTCTTGCCCGACCTATGGGCAATTGCCAATCTCATAGTCCCTTACATCAATCGCGAGCCACTATTCCCTAGGGATCATCTCCTCCACATGATGAGAAGGTCTCCCAAGTTTTACATGCATTAGATCATCTTATCCCTCAACAAATCCAAGCCCATAAGGCTATTGTTGAGGGTGCACCATCATCACATTCTCCTTCCAATCCCTCACGGGTGGCCCATCACCCACCTACTTCTATACATACTCCCGTTCGGGTGGCCCATCACCCGCCTCCCACTTCTATTCACACTCCCGTTCGAGGAGTCCATCCACCTTCTTCTATGCATACTTCCGTCCGGGTGACCCATCACCCTCCTCTTTCTATTCCTCCTTCTTCGTGGCTCCAAGGCCCTCATGTATCTTGCAACTCGATCCGTCTGAGGCCTTCCATGGGCCGGCCCATTAACCATCCTCCACGGCCTTTGTGTCATGCCGCCCCTCTACGGTCTTTCTCTCAAGGCCAATCCTCCGTGATTCATGTCACACCCCTCCAACAAACGCTTCTTGATAAAATCGCGTCCATGGAGGAACAACTCAAGAGGGTCACAAGTGTTGATATTTTTTGCTGTGATGGTGATGATAGTGATGTGTGTGGATGAATATAATGTGAGAGATATGAAAAATGTGTGAACAAGTGGTGCACTAACTCAAATAATCAACATGAAACTCGTGGGCATGTCATCTTAACAATTCAGAAATAAAGGAAAAACACACGTCGGGGCGTGGAGCAAAGGGATAAAGGAAAACACACACCGTAGGTGTGGAGCAACTAAAGATAAAAGAGAAAGGAAAGTAAGCAAGATGATGAACAATGCCCAAATAAAGGAAGGTGTGATCGCCACCAAGGTAAATAACGTAGTAAAACCATAATATGTACATTGGAAATAGCCGAGTGAAGTCACCCGCCCACAGGAGAGAAAAAACCAGGCGCTGTGGAAGGAAAACGATCTTCCTGACCACCGCCAGACGATGTCAAATGGTCCTGCGATAGACCGACTGAGATCTGCAAACGATCTTCCAAATGGCCTCAAGAGCACCCAGAATAGCAACGTGGAACTTTGAATCTCCACCCGTCCTGGCCGGCCAGAAGAGCTGGGCCTCGTGCTATGAGTCCTATAAACCTGCAGAAGAATGTAAACACAAAGAAAATAACCCAATAAGCCCTTAGACTAGCGTAGTATCTATAATACAATTAAACTAAAATGCATAAAAGGAAGGGTGGATACCTGGGGTGTTGGTGGTTTTTTTAACCCCTGTGGGGCGTGGAAAAGATAGGAGGATGTTTGAAAACGTGATACAAGTGCAGAGAACGTGGAAGAGGAAGAGGGAATATGCTATGAAGATGCAAAGGGGGAATAGAGAAAACTAAGAGAAAAGACTCAAACTAAACCAATGGAACTCAATACTCCCTGGACCAAAAGCCTTAAGAACGTAGAAAGGACTTCTCCCTGATTGGTACTCGCTCCAGAACGTAGTAGCACTTCGTGGTAGCTCTAAAAAATCTCCTCCCTCAGGCCATGAAGTCAAGGGTTCTATATAGACCCCCCAAACCCTCTGGTCGAGTTGGAGAGATAATGACACGAAAATAGACCTGAGCTTAGATAAATCTCAAAGATAATACTCCCAAGAGTCCATAGAAATAAACAGAAGCTTCTGAGAATCTCTATCTAGAGAGAAATCAACAAATCAAGGACTCTAGTTCGTCCACAGCCGAAGAGAGAAAGAACAGACAGAGCAAGACTCTATATCTCCCCAAACGGTCTTGCGATAGACCGCAAGGCTTCATAAATGGTCGACCGATAGACCGCATGGCTCAGTAGTCCACAAAGAGATAAGACCAAAGAGACCTAATGGGACTCTCTGCATGCCTAGCGGTCTAGTAAAGGACCGCCAATGCCTACCATACGGTCGTGCGATAGACCGCATGGACAAGAGTCGTGGCAAAAGAGATAAAGACAGATAAATCTTCGAGTTAATCCATAATAGAAACCCTTATTAGCCCTAATCCAGGCCCAATAAGCTGAAAAATGACGAGAAATCAAAGGAGCTAGGCCCAACCAGGGAGAACGACCCATGAAATAAGCCCAAAAAATGACCAAAAAAATGGCCCAATAACCGGTGAACAACTCGGGACATCATAAAAATTGATAAGGAGATGACTCAACTTCTCGGTCATAAAACGGGTGTCAACATATGCCCCTCCTTAACGTCCTCTTTGCAGGGGAGCGAGCGGAGGTGAAGCGAAAGCGAAATGGAACATGGAGATGAAGCGAAAATGTAGCGGAGTGGACTGAAAAGTGGGCATTAAGGAAAACCGACACCCGTCCTCAACCAACAAGCGATAGGAACCTTCCAAAAACTTCGAACCAATCACAAGGAAAGGCCAAACCGAATGACACATGCTTGGAGGAAGTAATAACTAAAGAAAATAAAAACACGACCAACCTCCTCACTGGAATGCACAGCTGATAGGAGATCGGAGCAGCAAAAAGAACAAGATGAGCAACTAAACTCCAGATAGAAATCTTCAGCTAACCAAACCGAGCAAATAGACCGAAGGAAACCTTCCAACTTAGAGTGGAATAATCCTCCTTACTCAAGACCATGGATACATAGTTATCCACCACTATTGAGACACTTTAGACAAATGAGGGCACATGAATGCTCAAAGATGTGCATGATGCATGCTGGGCTAAAATAAAAGAAATCATCAAAATGAATGCGAAGAAAGGAATAAAATAGAAAAATACTCGAGAATAGTATTGCTAGACTAGACAAATCAGGGTCAAGACACTATCTGCAACCACGGCGTGCAAGATAGAACCATCGTCCCCCAACTCTTCCAACCTAACGGCCTATCTAACGATTAAACATGTGCACCTAGATCATCATCGTTTTTGTTAAAGGGGAACAACAGATCCCAGAACACATGAATGACCAGCCGGTTCTCGATGTAATATATCATAGATACCATATAGTAATGCATTAAGGGACTAAGGATCGAGATACTTACCTGACTTACCTGCTTGGCGAGAAATGACAGCATGATGGCGTTCACGATTATGACAATAAGAAAGGTTAGCCATCAACATTATGGAATGAGCATGAAGTATAAATAAGACATGAACCACTCAGAAATGGTACCAAAAAACAAAGCAGACATAGCATTTCAAATCATCAACATGCAGCAACTCAAACGGTCTAGTCAAGGACCGCAAAGGGACACCTAACGGTCTAGCGATAGACCGCTAGATGAATGGTGGTTCACATTCTTCAATAAGGGTGACCCAAATGACAAACGGTCTGCATGAAGACCGCCAAGGAAGACCTAACGGTCTAGCGATAGACCGCATGGCTCTGAGAGATTTCAAAAATAGAGAACGACATTTATTCTTCCACACTCTCACATTCACTCAACCTCATTCACAACCCCCACTCTGGCCACTCCGGCAACCGACGACCACCACCCCACCGACCATTGTAAGCCCACGCCCACCCATCCCCTAAGATGGTGAAAATGAGGGCTATTCGACGATTCCGACAGCGGATAGAGGCGGAGGAGACACCTCCGGCGACGGCAAACCAACCGAAGGGGGAAGAGGTCCCGTCGGGTCAACCGGCGGTGGAGGAATTTTCTACGGCGGAGGAAGGACCTGGGGATGCCACAGGGGAGGGCGATGATCAGCCCGCGGCCAAGGAAGCACCGACGGCGCCGGCCGGGAGATGGTTATCAGAGGTAGGCCAACCTCCTTAAAAACCCAATTTTTAATTTTTCTAGATGATGCATGGCGGTAGGATAGCAAGGGAAAGGGTCTGGCGACCCATAAAAATGATGTAACGGCCTTTTGGGCCATTTCCAACACTTGGGGAAACGGGGCGAACACGGCCCTCACGTTGGGTGCCTAGCGGTCCTTCCAGCGATCGCTAGGGATCCAAACGGTCTAGGCATGACCGCAAGGGAAGGAAAAATGGTCTAGAGACGACCGTTTGGGAACCAGAGTGATTTTTTTGTTATTTTATTTTAAATTCAATATAATGCATGACTTATGAATTATATGAATGACTGACTTTGATCTTTTAAAATGTATACAGGGGAAGAGACGGACCAGGATCTCCTGGCTGTAGGTCTGAGCAGTATACCTGGCGCTGCCGAACTACTAGAGAGAGAGATTGGCGACGATGGGGTTCGGGGAGCTGCTGAGCATCGAGGTGATGAGGATAGACACGGCATTGCTGTACGCGTTGCACGAGAGATAAGATCCGATCAGCATAGTTTTTCTATTCCCGTGGGGTCATATGATCCCGACACTGGAGGACGTGACGCGGATCATGGGACTTCGAGTACATGGAGCGCCAGTGACCGTGACCACACATGCCGACTACCGGGAGTTGGCGCAGGAGCTACTCGGGCTAGAGTTGATGAGACCAGGATGCCACTCATCAATACTGGGACGAGTAACGCTCCAGGAGAGCCTAGGGCTGAGGGGAGAAGCGATAGCCGTGGGAGAGCTACCCAAGGAGCACCTCGGACGCTTGACAGATAGTGCCAGAGAGAGAGTGGCGGCGGGACCGGGGCCCGAGGGAGACGTCATCCTTCGTCGCTTCCTGATGCTGATGTTCGGGAAGTTGCTCTTCGCGACGAGGGCAGACGGAGGGAGCTGCAGGCTCCTTCCACTATTGCGGGACCTGGATGGAGTCAGAGGGTACGTATGGGGCGCTGCTGCATTGGCGTTCCTTTTTGACACACTCAGCACCACCGATCGGCAGATGATGCTGGGCGGCTTCTTGCCTTTACTCCAGGTAAGATTGCTCTACCATAAATGCTTATGCTCATAATTATGATCATGATTGCTATATGCTGACATCTGACTAATGCAGATATGGAGCTACCTGTACCTCCCTGGCCTAGGGCGGGGAAAGGAGGTACATCCGGACCGGATCCCCATGGCGAGGTGATGGATGGCGGTTCGGGACACGGGGTCGCTACGACGCTTAGCGCGGGTGATCCAGCACGACATGGACACGTTCCCCTATGAATTGGTAAGCTTCTAGACTTAAGACTCTTAAATGCACTTAAATGCGCCTATAGATGCTGACACTTGACTCGATTGCCCTTTCAAGTGCGCTAGACACCATACCGTGATGAGGGTCACGAGGGATAGCCCTGGGTGGAGGCAGCCCAGGCGTACGCGGGACGAGAGGTGTGGCTTCATTGCATGAATATCACCGAGCCACTACACTACCGCCTAATCATGAGGTCCAGGGGCGTCCATCAGTCAGAGGTGGAGTTCTCGACGCGGGATGACTAGCGAGTCGGACGATCCTCGAAGGGACTAAGTGGCGAGATCGACAAGGTCACCCGGGCAATCGACCATGTTCGCGACTGGACGCGGAGGGGTCAGGTGGTACGAGCCCGAGCTATCAGTGATGAGGCCTACCTGAAGGCCTACCCCAGGAGGTATGGAGACCAGGTTTTCCGCGGCGCCCGATGACCGGTACGACTCTCTAAACTTATGCTTCTTAATTACTTCTAATGCACTGACATCTTGACTTTCTATATGCAGCTAGACCCCCAGGGACGGATAGCGGAGCTCCATGGTCTCCTCCACTCCATCGTGCAGCAGCGGGATGAGTTCCAATGCACGCTGGAGCTTCTGGTGAGTTATGTTAAACCTTAGACTTAATATGCAAATGTTTCTACTGACTTGACTTTTAAAATGCAGTGAGTCGAGGGAGTATAGTGGCAGGGACCGGATCTTCCATCTTCTTCTTCCCAACCTGCGGAAGGCCGAGCTGAGCGGGACACCGACTTTGCATGGGCGGTTGCTCGGGCGGAGGAGGCCGAGGCCACTCTTGCGGAGAGGGTAAGCAAACCAACCGACTTCCTTTGACTAATGCTTATGATAATGCGAACGACTGACCACGATGAATGCTTATGCAGATAAGGGAGTTGACCGCGGCACTTGGCGAGGCGGAGCGTGTTCGGGCAAAGGCAGAGCGACTTTGAGCCTAGGCAGCTGAGGTGGCCCATCTTCGCGTAGAGGTGGGGAGACTTAGAGCTGGAGCTGTAGCGGCGGCAGATTCTCAGCTAGAGGTGAGAGAGTTGAGAGCTGAGAGTTGAGATCCGGGCGCTGGAGAGGGCACTCCGGCTAGTGGGTGGATGGTCCTCCCACAGTGTGTCACAGAGCGGCGCGCGCAGTGGACACCGGGACTACTTTACGGGTTCTTCTGGCCAGCGGAGGAACGAGGAGGATGAGCAGTGCCAACGCCACCACGAGGAGGGGAGCTCAGCCATGGGCCCACCGGCGAAGAGGCATGAGGGCATCGGGGACAACGGAGGTCCAGGAGGGGGACCCGCTGGAGAGTGATTTTTGTACTTATGCATGTATGTTCATGACCTTTTGATTAGTAAAATGTGATCTTCTTTTTTACCTTTTTTTAAATGCAAAATGTGTAAATGCGAATGCTGACTCACTAACAACGACCTCTAGGATTAACAAAGAGATCAGGAGAGCAAGAGAGAGAGAGCGGATGTTTAAGATGAGAAAAGATAACCAAAATAGGATAGGAAGCCGGAAAACGGTCTAATGAAAGACCGCATGAAGGGACAAATGGTCGCAATATGACCGTTTGGAGAAGGGAGAGAAGGTGGTGAAGGAAGGAAATAGTCGTCTGACGACCACTTATGGGAGCTTAGCGGTCGTGCGATAGACTGCAAGGGTGAAGACTCAGTTAAATCTGAGCGGGACTCTCTGTGGGAGTCCTAACCCGTGGATAGAGGTTCCTAATCTGTACTAAGACTTATCCTAACTTAAATTGAAGCTAACTAGCCTCAATCCTAATGCATTAGGCCTAGAATTAGAGTCCTATATCTAGGAATACACCCAGAATTTGCAGCTCACAGAAATCTTTACTTTGAACCTTGAAAACTCTCTCAAAATCACCCAAACCATCATGAAGAGGAGCTTTAAAGCTAGCACCATGGGAGAGGTGGCCTACACTGGGCCAAAGGCAGCTAGAAGGGAGCATGGAGAGCTACAGCGGTTGACTTCCATCCCCAAGCACCTAAGCACAAGCCCTTCAAGAGAGGTGAGTTCAAATTAATCTCAAAAATTCATGAATTTCCTCAAATTTCTTCTCGTGGCATTTTCCCTTCTTTTCTTCTCTTCTTTTCCTTCCTTTTTCTAGCTCCTTCCTGGTCCAAGATGCTACTCTAGCTTGAAGTGGGCGACTCCCATGATAAAAGAACTCCCTTTAGAAGTTACCTCAATCCTAAGGGCATGGCACCTACACCCCTTATTAGTTCTAGCCAAGAATTTTCAGAAAATTTCTTATGATTGGCCTAGCATTTCAGCTTTAGTGGAGTTGTGGCATCCCCAAACACACACTTTCATGTTCCTAACCTTTGAAGCTACTGTCCTTATAGAAGAGGTAGAGACCTACCTAGCCCTTCCTAAGACTAAGGTGGGAGATGAAGACTTGATATGCCATACGGTTGAACCTATAGACCCATCACTCATCTTGGGAGATTTCAAACATAACCCAAAGGATGTGAAAACCACGATTAGCCCTCGCCATATCCATTTGATACCCATGGCCCAATGGATCACTTCTCATTGCAAAAATAAGTGGGGGAGGTATGAAGCCATAGCCAAAAATACTTCCCTTTACTTGTGCGGTGTCTTGCTTTTTCCTACCACTGACCACCTCTTAGACATTCAAAATCTCAGCATCATTAGTGGGTTGTGGCGGGGTTTATCCATCTCCCAAGCTGTCCTTTCTTACCTCTATGAAGGCCTTAGTTCAGCTTCTCTAGGGGGTCTCCTCTTTGGGTCAATGAATGTTTTGGAATGTTGGATGGGAATTAGACTCAAATTTCTACCCAAGGAGGATGTTGCATCATCTATCCGCATATTCGGGAACCACCCACTCTTCTATATAGGAGGTGCATCTGGATTTCTTCACAGGTTGAATGTCGGACTGCGGACAAGAAGACACGGGATGATTGCCGCCTCTACCTCAACACCTTGCCCATTGACAAGTTCGTGATGCGACCCCGGGCTCTTCAATACACTACTCTCAGATTACCTCGGCGATTGGGCTTAGACCTGCAGCTAGTGGGGAATACTACCTTAGCGATCTACAACCCGCACCGGTGCTACTTACAAATCGGGCTTCCCCACACTACGGTTCAAGCACTATCTCACTACCCTCCCCTTCAAGCTAGGAAGATCGGGACCGAGGAGGATGAGCAGGCAGTCTGGAGTGCTCTGACCATCTGGGAGATCAGCCGTGTCCGTGCCTTGCAAGCAGAAGTGAAAGAAAGCGACGAGGAGTATCGTGCTTATGTGAAGGAATTACGCAAGATCCAGCCCAGTGCGGATGGAAAATTGAATGTAACTTGAATTCCATGATATGTATTTGAATTTTATTGGTAGACTGATGTATCATGAGTTTGGATGATATGCAATGAAACTACACTTATAGCTTGATAGATCAAAAAAGGACAGAGTTCTATGTTTGCCAAACGGTCTAACAAAAGACCATTAGGAAGGACAAACGGTCTAGTGATAGACCGCGAGGAAAAAAAGACCCAAAAAACTCAGAGTTTTCAGGTTCTCGGGAGTGGCATACGGTCGCCACTGGACCGCTAGTGGACTATAAACGGTCTATCGTAGGACCGCTAGAGAGGAGAAGCAGAGAAACCTGAGAATTCTGGTTCTCGGGTGAGGGTAGCGGTCTCTTCATGACCGCTAGGGCAAATTAAGCGGTCTAACAATAGACCGCAAGGGATAGGAGATAGAGAAACCTAACAACTTGAATCCTGAGAAATGGAACATGCGTTTGCACATACTTAAAACAAGAAAACAAGTTAGCTCTGCTCATAGGCTTAACCCCTTGCCTGCAACAAGTTAGAGAATGACCAATCCTTGATATTTGGTCAATGGTGGAACCTTATCAAAATAGGCAAAAAAATGCAATGAAAAATATGAATGTAAATGCATGTTATGATTATGCAAGAATGATGGTATTTTGAGTTTTTCGAAGATATTTGATTTTTGTGAATTTTAAAATATCTAGTTTTTTAGATTTTGAAATATCTAATTTTTTAGGTTTTGAAATATTTAATTTTTTGAGTTTTGAAATATCTGATTTTTTGGAGTTTTGAAATATCTGATTTTTTTTAGAGTTTTGAAATATCTTTTGAAATATCTGATTTTTTTGGAGTTTTGAAAGCTAACTTCGTCCCGGCAACGAGACCCCTACCTATCCCACTAGGAATCTCTTAAGGTCGGCATGCTTTTAAGGTGACAATCCCCGACCGGGGCCAATCTGTATGACGGTGCTTCTACCGAGACCATACCCAGGGTACAGCTCCAGTCCTAAAAAGAAAAAAGGAGTTCGAGAGGTAAGCCTAGACCAGGTATAGAGGTTTTTAGGGCTTGAATCCTTCTCATGACGACCCCTTTAGAGATTCAGTCTGTTGCGCCGGGACTTTGTGTCCGTCATCAAACCTTCATCCACCCTAGGCACGCATACGACCGGGCTCATAACGTCCAGCGGGAAAACTATACTGCCACTCTTGCCGTGCCTAGTTTTATACTTTTGGAGCTTTCTGGACTTTGAGCTTTGAGCTTTTGAAATGAGCTTTTGGCTTTGCTTTGATGTTTGCTCCTTTTCTTTTCTTTCTTTTTTTTTCTTCTTTGGTGTAACTGTTGCTTTTCTTTTCTTGTGGAATCAGGTCATAACGGACTACCCCTATTTGAGACCTCCTTTCATCAGAGTGTTTAGATCAGTCTCCTTTATTCGCATCTTGCCCCTAGATTTGGCCAAAGAGAGAAACGGACAGGGACTTTCACTTCCCCCAAGCATGGCCAAGGAGAAACGGTGTTTACACAAAATCGGGGAATCCGACCAGGGATGCCGTGAAGTGTGTGATTGCCAGACTCGAAATCTTCCTTTGTGTTTTGAGGAAAGGAACACCTTGCTACTGGGCCTTCATTAGTCAGACTCTAAGGGAAAAAATGCTTAAGATACAACCCATTCCAAGCGTGAGACAGCTCCTCACCTTCCGCATTAACTAGGCGATACGCGTTCCATGAATAAGCTTCTTCAACGACGAACGGCCCTTCCCAGTTAGGTTGTAATTTAAACCTAGGACCTTCGGACCTAATGAATTTGCGTTTCAAAACCATATCACTTACTTGAAATTTGCGCTCAATTACCTTCTTTTGAAAATAACGTAAACCTCTATTTTGATAAACAGACACGTGATCGACTGCATTTAGCCTCTTCTCATCCAAGAGTTCCAACTGGATGAGCAACGCCTCTCGACGTTCATCGAGATTAAGTTCCTTATCGAGCTGTACCCTTAGGGAAGGGATCAAGATCTCATATGGGAGCACCGCCTCCATCCCGTAAGTGAGAGCATAGGGGGTTTGTCCCGTAGGAGTACGGACGGAGGTACGGTAAGCCCATAGAGCTTCCACTAACCATTCAGGCCAATAAGAAAACTTGTGAGCTTCGCAAGTTTTCTTTATGATTTTAAGAAGGGTTTTATTAGTGGCTTCAGCTTGACCGTTACCTTGAGAATAATATGGAGATGAATGATGCAATACAATATTGAACTTCTTACAAAGGTCCTGGAGCTCTTGAGAGATGAATTGGGGTCCATTATCGATGACGATGCTGCTTGGCAATCCGAATCGCGAGATGATATTCTTTAGGATGAATTGGCACACCATGGTTGCTTTGATCTCTGCGTAGGCTTCTACTTTGGTCCATTTGGTGAAGTACTCAGTGGCAGTGAGGATAAAGGATTTCTGCTTGGTCTGAGAATTGGGTTCACCGAGCGGGCGGACAATGTCAAAAGCCCACATGGAGAATGGCCAAGGAGCAGAGAGAGGATGAAGAGATGAAGCAGGAGCATGGATTTTATCAGCATGGAGTTGGCATTTAAGACACCTCCGGACATAGAGGGAACAATCCTCCTCTAGAGTGGGCCAATAGTAACCCTGCCTAAGGATTTTCTTCACTAGAGCCTGGCCATTGACATGACCTCCACACTCACTTGAATGGGCTGCTTCGGTCACCTTCCAAGCTTCATCATCATTTAGACATCTGATGAGCATTCCATTAAGAGCGCGCATGTACAGTTCTCTAGCAATGATAGTGTACTTTGAGGCGGCTCTTCTAATAGCCTTACGCTGTTCAGCACTTGCCCCTTCTGGGAACGATCCATCCCTGCAGTACAGCTCGATTTCATGGTACCATGGCAACTCTTATCCTCCAGAATCTCTTCTAACTCTGTTAAAGATACTTCCTTCAACTCTTCCTTCTCAGCCCTAGCCTCTACAGTTGTCCTAAGTTTGTCGAACCAAGGATCCTGAAGAGAAGGTGCGTCTAATCTCTGAACGACGATGGTCTCAGTGCTTCGACTGAGAGGCAAGGATAAGGAGGAAGCGAGCGATGCCAGTGCATCGGCGAGGATATCCTGAGATCGAGGAGAATGGATGTAGATCAACTTGGGGAATTACCTAGCCAAGAAAGTGACCAAATCCTGATATGGCTTGAGCTTCAGGTCACAAGTGCGGTAAGTGGACAGAACTTGCCACAGAACAAGTTGAGAGTCTTCTATGATGTTCAAATAGTGCGCGCCCAAGAGGTAGGCGTGCTTCAATCTTGCCAGGAGAGCTTCATACTCAGCAATGTTGTTGGTAGCAGGAAAACGGAGGTGATAAGTGAAAGGAATGGTCACCCCTTCCGGAGTGAGGAGAACGGCACCTATCCCTAGACCTTGGGAATTGAGTGCACCATCAAAGTGCAGAGACCAGAAGGGATGATGGGTAAGGACAGAGAGATGTTCGTCAGGGAAATCATCTTGAATAGAGTCCGTGCAGGGGATAGGAAGATGGGCGAGGTGCTCAGCGATGGCATATCCTTTGATTGCCTTCTGAACAACGAATGTGATGTCAAACTGAGAGAGGAAGCTCTGCCAGCGGGCTAACCTACTAGAAAGGATGGGCTTTTCTAAGAGATAGCGGATCGGATCCACTCTAGAGATCAGCCTAACCAGGTGGGCTAGAAAGTAGTGTTTCAGCTTCTGAGCTACCCAAACCAGGGCGGCACAAGTTTTCTCCATGGCAGTGTACTTGGCCTCTGCCAGGTTAAATAACCTAGAGAGGTAATAAGTTGTCCGCTCTTTGCCTTCATCATCTACTTGTGCCAAGACAGCCCCTAAGGAGTCCTCGATAACAGAAATGTATAGGATCAGGGGTTTCCCAGGGACAGGAGATTGCAAAATTGGGGGATTGGACAGATATACCTTTAAGTCCTCATAGGCCTTCTGACAGTCTTCATTCCATTCAAATTTGACCCCTATCTTCAGCAATTCATAAAACAGGCGGCACCTCTAAGAATGATGGGATATGAATCTTCTGATAAATTGTAATCGTCCGATCAATCCTCGAAGTTCCGTGATATTTTTAGGCGGAGGCATATCCATGATGGCCTTTGCTTTATTAGGGTCAATCTGAATCCCCCATTTGCTAACTATAAAACCCAGCAATTTCCCTGAAGAGACTCCGAAAACATAATTCTTTGGATTCATTTTCAACTGGTACTCCCTAGCTCTCTGAAGTACCTTAGCTAGAATGACGGGGTGTTCCTCTTTCGTCCTTGACTTCACCAAGATATCATCCACGTAAGCTTCCACGTAGACATGCCTCATATCATGGAATATAGTCATCATCACCCTTTAATAGGTGGCACCAGCGTTCTTCAGACCAAACGGCATAACCACATAGCAGTATGTGCCCCAGGGCGTGGTGAAGGAGGTTTTCTCTTGATCTTCGAGAGCGAGACGGATTTGGTTGTATCCTGAATAACCATCCATGAATGACAGAGCTTCATACCCGGCGGTGTTGTCCACCAACACATCTATGTGAGGCAGCGGGAAATCGTCCTTAGGACATGCTTTGTTCAGATCCCTGAAATCTATACAAATGCGCACCTTTCCATCCTTCTTGATGACAGGGACTATATTCGCCACCCACTGGGGATATAAAACAACTCTAATGAACCTGACCTTATGCAGTTTGTCAACTTCTTCTTTCATCCTTAAGGCCATGTGGGAGTGAAATCTTCTTAACCTCTATTTTACGGGTGTTGCCCCTGGCTTAAGCACTAGTCGATGTTCCACCAAGGAGGGGTCAAGACCCGACCTGTCCTCGTAAGACCAGGTGAAAGAATTGCTATACTCCCTTAGGACCTTGATTAACTCCTCTTCAACTTCTGGAGGGAGACTAGCGGCAATAATAATAGGCCTGGGGTTCTCATCAGTTCCCAGATTTATTTCCTTCGTAGGTTCATCCACTGCGGATGATGGCTCATCAAATCTTTTTAAGCCTTGCGCATACAAATCGGCAGTGTCATCTACGTCGTTGTCTTCAAGATCAACCGGGTCCTTTTCATCCATGACTTCATAGACTCCTAATCCATCGTCACTCGACACCCCACCCTGCTCTTCGTCTTCTTCGATCACAATCGCCGTAACTATGAACTCTGGACATTTAACAAGAGCACGACATCTTTGAGCTAGATCTTGCAAGAACCTATCAGGAATGGATTTAGAATGTCGCGCCAGCAGGCGCGGCTCAAGCAAGGATGGGTTGGATGACCTAGAACAATACCCTACTTCTCTAGACTTAACAGACTCTACTTCCCTATACTCAACGGACACTACATCTAACCTAGGAGAGAGAAAATCTAGTGGAAGGGAGACAGCAGGGGCCTCACGCCCCTGGGAGGATGATGGAGAGAAGATAGCATAATCTTCCACTGAAATCTCCTTTTCAAATTTGACGTTTTTTTTGGAGATCAGTGGAGATCATGCAACAAGATGGAGAAGAAGGTGGAGGAGGGAGCCTATAGGGATACATGGAGGGATAGAAGAGGTCAAGCAAAGGATCAGAGGAGGAGAAGAAAGGAGTGGATAGATCAATCGGCGGACAGCAAGTGCATGTCCTGACAATGAGAAAATCCGTAGGAATCTCCAATAGCAATGGATTGATCAAGATGGGAGGTGAGCGGGGTATGGATTCCAGCTTTTGGAAAAGAGACATCAAACGAGAAGGAGACCAAGTGAAGATGATGGGTGAGCTCCCCCTTTCCTGCGGGCAGTAAGTTGGCTTCTTCAGCTCATAATGCACAAGACACACCTCCTGGTTTCTTCGGCAACTATCCTCTTCATGAAATAACTTTGCAAACACCTGGCTAAAGTCGATCATATCATCAACAGGCCCCTTTGGAAGCAATGGCGGGCTGTCAACTGTATAAGCTGTATCTTATTTTTTAAGCAGACTTGGCGATGCCTTCAATGTGCCTTGCTGGAGAGGACCTTTGACAAAATGTTGGCGGTAGTCCCAGGTTAACGGCCCTGAGTCACCCAAAACTGAGAGTGAGGATTCTCGATAACCGAGGCCTCTTCTGTTCATTTTTTTTCCCTTGGGGATCGGCTTGGTACGCCCCTGTAATTGTGCGACGAGACCTTTCCCCAGCTGATAACCCAACTTCAGTATCATGTTCCAACCCTTTGAATCCCATATCTGGGGCTTTACTTTAATGTTCACTGGCACAGTGGTGGGCTTGCGTGGCGCATAGGCCCATGGAAAATCCAGGTCTAAAACTAAAATGACAGGCCGACTATTGGGCCATAGTGTTGGCAAAATCTTTTCGGAGATGGCTTTAACGGATTGGACCGTGGATATGCTTTTTACCTTGACCACCCTCCCTTGAAAATGGAATTTGAGGCACTGGTGGGCAGTGGATGGTACGGCATTAAGATTGTCAATCCACGGTCGACCCAAGATAGCTTTGAACATAGGGTTGATGTCTAGCACATAAAACTCAATTGGCATTGTAAGAGGCCCAAGCTCTACTTGAATGGTGACTACCCTGTGACATGCCCTTCTGGAATTGTCATATGTGGCAATAGTAGTTGGGGTCGGCCTTAGCGAATCTTCTGACAAGTTGCAGGCCCTTAGAGTGCTAAGAGGATAGACATTAATAGAGGCCCTTGTGTCTACCAACACCGCATCTATGCTTACTTTGTTAAGAATGATGGAAATACATAGTGTCATCTGTCGTGCTTCCGGCAGTGCTAATCAGAAAATGTGATTGTCGGTCCTTTGGAGACGGTAGGTAAGCTGTCCACTGCCATGTCCTCATTTACTATAACTTTCTGCAGAAAATTGCAAAGTGCATCTTGGTGAAGTGTGGACCTCTTGATCAACTCCAGCACATATATTTTAGGAGGCACCCTGTCCAGATGATGTAGCAAATCATATTATGTACCCGGTAGCAGATCTGCCTCCTCTTGATCAACAACCCGTTGCGAGGACTGGGGATTGGGTGCA
This sequence comes from Amorphophallus konjac, assembly GCA_022559845.1. NCBI lineage: Eukaryota > Viridiplantae > Streptophyta > Magnoliopsida > Alismatales > Araceae > Amorphophallus > Amorphophallus konjac. The sequence goes on from CM040121.1 coordinate 260,462,745, forward strand.
GGTGCACCGGTGGAAGAATAGTTTCTATGGAACAAATGCCCACTCCATAGGGCAAGGTTCTGGGCTGGCACGGCATCAAATGGGCTCTAGATTAGCGGCTTAATGGGCTCGACAGGGTGGATAAGTGACGTGGTGGAGGGTGTAGTGGAGGTAATGGGGGTGATAGGAGTAGTGGTGAAGATAACAGGCCAAGAGGCTTCCGGATCACGTATAGTGGGGGTGATCAGGTATAAGCTGAACCCTCCCTGGATAATATTTGTTCAAATAGTATCATTTTGAAGTTCAGTCGGAGAGGAAGTGAGTGCCCGGCCAAGAGGCTTCCCGATCACGAGCGGCCATCGCGGATTGAGTGAGGAGAGACCCCATGCCCTCAAGGTGCGATGTCCACCCCGCTGATGTGGGTGTACCAATCCTAGGGAGGGAAACATATTTGGCTTAGCCATCACCCCAACCTGCAGGGTTTAGACCCTCGAACCCACCCTATCATCACTTAGTCACCACGGGAAAGGGTTGTGATGCGATATCGGTCCGCCAACATCGAGTCTGCCAAATTGTGAGTGTGCTTGCAAGTCTAGGCCCAAGGCTCGCCCAGTCGGTCCATCAATGCATCCTTAGGTCGTTTCACATCAATTTGGTATCAGAGCAAGTTTTAGACTTGTCTGTACGAGTCTAGTCCTAGGGCATTGGCATTCGGGTCTCCCTTGCATTGTGTTTTCCATCACTCCTTTGCATGACCACCCTAGGGAGACACCCCAAGCATCCATGGACCGATTTGACGTTGCCGTCAACAACATTCTTGATCAGCTAGATACCATCACCACCTGACTTGACCGGTTTGAAGCAAAAAGGAACTACGGCCCTAGAGCTCGGTCACCACGGGATGAATTTGGACGAGAAGTCAATGAACCACCACCTAGGAAGCATGGCCTTAGAGCTCGATCTCCATGGGATGGGTTTGACGCGGACGGAACGGACTATGATCCTTATTATGACTATGAGAGGCCTCGACATTACGGGCATGAGGAAAGGCATCCCCGGGATAACCTGGATAACCATCCCTTAAGAATGATGCGATTCTCTAGGCCTCCTAGGTTCACTCCACGACCGGATGGTCCCAAGGACATAGGACCCCGTCCCAACCCAGCCCCTCTCTAGAAGACCCCCACACCATGTCCAAGTGGAAGCACCCCATTTCGGCCCACTAATCTTCCTCCCACCCCTCATCCGACAAGAGTCACCCCTAGTCAACCTATACCCCGGCAAGAAGGGAGTTCCAATGGGCCAAGTGTGGGTGGGGACACTCCGGAAAATAGACAACAATGCTTTAAGTGTAAAGGCTTTGGACACTTCATCAATCAATGCCCTTCACGAGAGATGTCCAACATACTGATTGAAGAAATAGCTACCCCTACCCAAGGGGAACTTGAGGAAGTGACCGAAGTCCATGAGGCTCCCCTATATTGGGAAGAGGAATATGAAGCCCAATGCCAAGAGTTGGGTCAAGAGAACTCATCCCTACCCAAAGAAACCCCATTGAGCCTAACTGGGTGCATCCTCCCCCGAGAGTTACAAGATTGCCAACCAAGTCCCCCCACCCATCCCTCCATGAGAATTGTGATATTAGGGGAACCTCTCATTGAGTGGCTTTAACAAAGCCTCTTTCCCCATGTCTTGCACCCCCCTATGGAAAATCATTACCCAATCGTGCCCACCCCACCATTCCACACAGCCTACCAATCGTCCTGCTTTGTAGGAACCCTGAGGGACTTGATTAAGGGAATACTAAGGCAAATAGAGGTGACAAAGTTGCTGGCCTTAGGAGCAAGCGACACGGGGTATCTTAGTTTATCACACCCTTCCATCGGGTCCATCATCTCCATTTACACCAAGGGTCCTTGCATGAGTAAGCTCTTATTGTTTCTACCCGAGCCCGACGAATTTTGCCAAGGCCAGCCCTTTGACCCCCACCCACAATGAGGAAAGGGCACTCCACCTAGGGAATCCACTTTGGTGCTTACCCCATTAGGAGACGAGTACCTAGGCCACACTAGAGAGTGTATGTTTCGGAGTGCTCAAGGTCTAGGATGGGAAGAAGCCACATTCCCCACAACCCAAGTCCTCCTAGATCCACATGATCCCTCCTTTTGGGAACCCCTCAACCCACAACATGTTGGAATAAGTGGATGGTCAAACTAGAGGGGGAGGGGGTGAATAGGTTGACCCTTTTTAATTTTTGCGAAATATCACACTCAACTTTTAAGTAGCAGAATACTAATTCAAAATTCAGTAAGCTGAAGGTGTAGAGATCGAACCTAATCAATCATCTAGCGACACACAGATTTGCAAAAGATAGCAACCCACAAGTGAACACAGATTTTTATGGTGGTTCGGTCTCCCTATGGAGACCAACGTCTACCCCTCACTAAATCAGTGAGGATCCCTGCTGAGCCTTATAGCTTAGCTAAATCGAGGCACAATCCCCTCAACAACGCTGAGCACTACAGCTTGGCTAACAAGAGGAACATATCCTCTTAACCAGTTACCCGCTGACAAACAGCTTGAGGGCGTACAAGCCCAAACCCCTTGATCCAAGCACACCCCGCTGGATCAATTCCCCTCCCTCTACTCAAACTAGTACGAGGGAGAATTACAGTAATAGAATTCAAGCTGAAATGAAAAACAAGAAACGAAATCACTGGAAGATGGAAGAAGGAGCCTCAGATCTAGGACGGTACTGATACTCGAGTCTCAAACTTAAAGATCTGAGAGAAGAGGCGATGATGATCAACTGGCTTTCACTTCCTGGATTGTAGATGAGCTTGCGATGATCAACATCTAATAGACTTTCTCTTATCTTCAGAGGTTGCAACAGCACCAGGAGGAAGATGATGATACAGGCGATTCTTCTCAAGAGCTTTTTCTCTGCTCCTGTTCGACTGCTACTCTTCCAACTTCCCCTCTCCCGCGCTCTCCCAGATTCACGTAAATATTCCTATTATAGGCCCCAACCAGATTTTCTGGTTAGCCCAATGATTGTTCTCCTCAGAGGCTTCTGGAATCGCGAGGGAAAAAGAGAGTGCATGTTCTTTTAGATGATGTGGCATCCAACGTCACTTACGGCTGGGGTCCACCCAATAATCACTTGATGAGATTCAGATGGCGTCAACCCATTGTGACTAAGGGGTTGACGCAGCCTTGAAATGCCCACATAGCCTTTCGTACATAGACCGGATGCGTTGACGCATAGGGTGCCTGCGTCAACCCACTGGGTTGACCCCGAACACTCTTTTATCTCAAACATGAGCTGATGCGTCGACGCTGCGATGTTGTGGCGTTGACGCACTGAGCTATGCCAGTGATTAATGCTTCTGCCTCTTGAACTGATGCGTAGACGCTATCCTTTTATGCAAACCGCTGCGTGGACACCTTGAGCATCCTACGTAGACCTTGTTTCTTCCTTGCATTCAAGAATAAAGCAGATACATGTGTTAATGAATCAAGGGTTAATTCATCAGTTTTGTTAAACTCAAAACAAACATCTCATGGTTGTCATCATCAAAACCAGGGGCACAACAATCTCCCCCTTTTTGATGATGGCAACTATGAGGTGTATGCCATTGCATCTAAATAATAATGTATTGTTCAAATCAACCAAGGAATTCACTTCAGAGACTAGAACACCAGTTCATGTCATTCATTTCATTTAGGTCTAAGGTCTAACATCAAAAAGAAGAACAAAAGAACTTTTCTAACACAAAGTTGGACATTCTCACAGACAATTTCTTTCGAAGATTTCACAAAATATGTAAAAGAAAGAAAACTTCACTCAATCACATTTGATGCAGATGCAATGCAATTCCAGGCTCCAACTTGAGTTCATGTCTCTCCCCCTTTGACATCATCAGAAAGGGGAGCAGGTGAGGAAGAGTGAGACTGAAGGATGTTTGCAGACACAGTGTCCAGTTGTTGCTGAAGCAGAGTCATAGAAGATGCTAAATTGTCTAGTCTGTCCAAAAATTGCTGATCTCTTTGCTGGATAAACTTATGATAATCCTGTACTTTGGAAGTGATACTATCAAACCAGCTGTGTAAAATATCAAACAGATAGTCCACTTGAGCTTTCTGCTGAGATCCCCATTCAGGTGCAGAAGAGGAGGCTTCTATTGGTGGAGGGTAGTACACATCACGCTGATCTTCAAGTGTGGGTGGGAAGTTTTCTTTTAGAATTTTCAAAACATCTATAACCTCATCACCCACTAGAGTGGATTGTTCAAACAGTTTAGCAAGGTCCTTACCAAAAGAAGTAATCTTTTCAAACAAGGTCTGAACCTTTTCACTGAACACATTGTTCTTGTCAATCAGGGTGGAATATTTCAAATTCAGCTTGGACTGGTTTTCCTTGACATTATAGTTATATGTCTGTACAGCTTGTAGCCTGTTCAGAAATTGTTGATGCAAGCTTTTCAAATTGTGCATTACTGACCCAGCTTTCTGACAAACCTGAATGAGGGATTCCATGAAGTTATGAAGCTTTTTGTCTGACTTGAATTTGTCATGCTTGAACTGTTCCCATCTGGTGTCTAATTTCTGCTCAAGATGGGAAATCCTCATTTCCATGGTTGAGCTCAAGTGCATTATGGAAGAATCAATGTTCTTGAACTTCATTTCCAGAAATTGGATCAAAGTGGGATTGATACTGGAATTCTGATCATGCATGCAGCATCATAATGAAAATCATCTGGCATTTCTTCCTAAGGAAAGTAGGTAGATTCATGTTCCCTTTGAGGAGAGGGTTCCTGAAAAGGACCATGTATGATCATAATGTCTCTAGTGACAGCTGGGAGGGTTGAAGCAGTATCTGTGACAATATCAGCTTGGACATGACTGGCCTCTTGTTGGTCCACTCTGGCAGGACTAGCCTCTTGTCTATCTACTCTGGCTGGACTGGCAGCTGGGCTTTCCTGTGCTGTTTCTCCCAGTTCTACAGCAGGTGCCCCAGAGGCAGATGCATGCTTCTGACTTGGTAGTACTCTGACTGGCTGTCCATTCACAACTGTGAATCCCATGAACTTCTGAATGTATGATAAGGAGTATCTATTCCCTTTGGGAATGTTTAGTTTCTTTTCATTTCCAAAGTTCACTCCAACCTTTCTAAAAATTGCAGTCAATGGGGCAGCATATGGAAGTGTCCTAGACTGTTTCAGACATGTACCCATGGTCTGAATGATAACATCAGTCAATGAAATCTTGATTTGTTTCAGCATACAGTATAGCAAGAATCGTTGCATCTCAATAACTCGTTCCCTACCACTGCTCTGGGGTGTAATGATGGATGTGCAGATATGATGTAGCAGTCTTTTGAAGGGAGGGAACCTATTGACTTTCAGACTAGATAGATATGTCTGCTTGACATCTGTAGGATCACTAGGCTGTTCAGTCAGAAGAGCATAAGCTTCATGTTCATCAAAATGAAAACTGTGTAGTTGAACCCCATCCATTGGGATTTTCCATGATCTGGCAAATAGTTTATTTGTTAACTCAAAACGGACATTTCTGACTGTGGAAGAAACTTTAGGGATTTGAGGCTCATATTTCAAATTTTGGTAAAATTCCCGAACGAGGGTGGGGTAATATATTCTATGATTTGTGACAAAAGACCACCAACCCTGAAAATCCAAAGTGAGAAATAACTACGAAAAAACCTCAAGCATCTCAACATCAGTATCAACAATATACCGAGGAATAAGAACTTTCAGAGGTTCTCCAGTATTGGTGAGAAGAGATGAGTCAGGAGACCTTGCATGCGCATCCGAACTTCCTACAGGTTGTTTCCCTTTTTCTGCGGCTGAGGATGAGGACTTTCTGGGAGCATCGTGAGAATCCTTCTGCTTCGCTGCCCTTGATTCTGAGAGTTTTCTTTTCTTTGTCGGCGAGCTCTTCTCTTTCCCTTTACGTTTCCGTGGAGCTGACTGAGACGGCGTCTCCTCTTGAGCAGGTTGAAATTTGGTTCGAGGCACAATCGTGCCCTCAGCTGTGATGGGAGCTCTTCTCTTTAGACCCTTCTTCTTCTTCTTGTCCCTTTTCTCGTTTTCCGGAGGAGCCATGGTAGCGAGGTGAATCACACGGCAACAGGGAAGAGAAGTGCCGTGGGAAGAAAAAAATGAGAGAAGCGGAGAGGTAGGAGCCAACAGGGTTTTGGAAAGAGGTGAGGAGGCTGAAGCATTTACGCTGAGGGGTTTTAAAGAGGTGACCCCTCAGTTTCAAAAAGACAGAGCCGGTTCAACGGGATGAACCGGACTAGGTTGATAGAGCGACCACGCGACTGCGTTGACGCACTGAAGGACTGAGTCGACGTCACCAAAAAGAGATATGAAGGAAATATTGAGTTAAGAACCACAGTATTGAGGCATTCTAAAGGCACTGAAATATGAAAGATGATATTGCATTCAGGGATTTTTAATAGATAAAATTCAAGTTCCCTTATGAGAGATATGATAAGAGACCCTAATTCATTTAATGATGTAGAGAAAAACAATCTTAAGAGTTTGAGTTAATCCCTTGAACAAGAAGAGTATGTGTATGGAATAAAGATAGAACTGTTTGCACACCAGGAACTTTCTCAAATCTATCCCCTAGATTGTTCAATTTCAAGAGACCCTTATAGAAGTGAATTTAACGAGTATTGAAGATGAACTCTGTAGGATTTTATGTGAGCTTAAGGTCAACCACACACATATATATATATTGTCATTTTTCTTTTTATTGTATATTTATATTTTTAATTTTCATTAGCAGTCAAGTGTAGCTAGCATCTTGACACGGGTACACATGTTTATCAGACACCAGAGTCCCTGGTTACTCAGTATAGCTAACTATTTTGCTCCAATGAAACAGAGTTGGCAACTCACATCATGACATGCCTCTCAGCACTTCATTGGTGCATGAAGGTAGTTTCTCAGTAAAAAATTACCATTGCTCTGCAACGAATTATTTTTCTTTGAGAACAGAGATAGCAGCTCACATCATGACATGCTCCGTAGCACTTCCTTGGTGCATAGAGACAGTTTCTCAATGAAAACTAGCCATTGCTCTACAATTTATTACATATATATATATATATATATATATATATATATAGGGTTTATTCCTTCAGCTCTTATTAAAGCTATTCTGAGTTTAAGGTCAATACAGATATTAAATTCATTTTGCACAAAGTGGTCTCTTTACTTTTGATCATCATGGTTCTAGAGTAGATGAGTTCACAGTTTTATTAAATAGTTCTATAGCTATTCCATATGCAAAGCACTTTTACGTTCAAGAAGTTTTAACATTCAAAGATCATAAGATTTATAAGTCTCCAGCCATTAATATTACATAGAGTCAGTCAGTGAAGACCAAAACCTCTCATAAAGGAATTATCATTTTAACTCCCCCTGAATCTATGACATCAACTCAAATTCCAGAGCTCATGAACCTTCCCTCATATTGAAGATTGATAGGTTCTTCAACTACTAGCTAAAGAAATGAACAGATGAAATATGTAAGGAGGAAACGAATTGATGAGAAGTTGAGAAGACTCCAGGCTTCAGACAATCTAAGGTACTGGAAGTGCCATTTCAGAACAACTTCACACAGCAGCAGACGTTGACGCACATCAGACATTGCGTCAACTTCTTCTCACCAAATATGTCCTCAGTAGCAAAATTTCCAGATTGCGTTGACTCATCTCCAGTACCGAGTTAACCCTTCTTGAGGAGCAAGTTGACTCTAGAACGGTTTACACGAGGTTTCTGTCAGTGCGTCAACTCAACCAAATCACAGCGTTAACTCACTCAACCAATCAGCTTAACTGCCAGCACTGTTTCCAGATTATTTCTATCAGTGCGTTGACCCAGCCTCATTACTGCGTTAACTCGGACTTCTTCACCAATAAGGCTATTCAATCAACTGCGTGAGCCACACTTCAGGTTCACAAAACACTAATCTCAAGGTGCTAACTTACTCTCCTTAGCAAGTAAAATCTAGTACAAACTCCCCCTCAGATCATGCATGACAAAAAGTTTTGATGAAAATACAGTGATTGACATGATGGGCTTTTTATTTATCATGTGTTTTTCAAGATAGAGAATATGGCTATTCAATCAACTGCGTGAGCCACACTTCAGGTTCACAAAACACTAATCTCAAGGTGCTAACTTGCTCTCCTCAGCAAGTAAAATCTAGTACAAACTCCCCCTCAGATCATGCATGACAAAAAATTTTGATGAAAATGCAGTGATTGACATGATGGGCTTTTTATTTATCATGTGTTTTTCAAGACAGAGAATATGACCAAAAATTGAACTCCCCCTAGATTTATGACTTATTTAGAAACCAAAAGCTTTCAACTTAAGCAAGGCATGTAATCAATTTATTGCTAGGTAAAGTTAACCAATCAAATTCCAAAGAATAAACTGAGCTATCAAGTTAGGCATCAAGATGAGGATTACATAGTCCAAGCTCTCTCCTAAGACAAGTAAATCTTTCATTACTCAGAGGCTTGGTAAAAATGTCAGCAATTTGATGTTGTGAGTCTACAAAAACCAATTTAAAGCTTCCTTTATTAACTTCATCTCGTAAGAAGTGATGCCTAATTTCTATATGTTTGGTCCTAGAGTGCTGAATTGGATTCTTTGCCAGGTTAATGGCACTTGTGTTATCACACAAGATTGGGACACACCCAAGATCAGTTTGATAATCTTGGAGTTGGTGTTTGATCCCCAACACTTGAGTGCCACAACTCCCTACAGCGACATATTCTGCCTCTACAGTGGATAGTGCCACTGAGTGTTGTTTCTTGGATGCCCAAGAAACCAAACACCCTCCCAAAAATTGGCAATAGCCACTTGTGCTTTTCCTGTCAAGTTTGCATCTAACATAGTCTGCATCAGAATAAGATACTAAATCAAGAGCGCAAGATGCAGGATACCAAATCCCTAAATCTCGAGTTCCGGCAAGGTATCGAAAGATACGCTTAACAGAGCTCAAGTGGGATTCTCTAGGATTAGATTGAAAACGAGCACACATGCATACACAAAATTGGATATCTGGCCTAGATGCAGTAAGATAGAGGAGTGATCCGATGATACCTCGATAAGTCTTTGCATCCACTGATTTACCTTTCAGATCTGCATCCAGAATTGTGTTGGTGCTCATGGGAGTGTTGATTGCTTTAAGATTCTCCATTTGATATTTCTTCAATAGTTCAGAGATATACTTTGCCTGGTTGATAAAGCATCCTTCCTTGCTTTGGGTGATTTGAAGAACTAGAAAAAATTGCAGCTCAACCATTAGACTCATTTCAAATTCTGTATTCATCAATTGTGCAAATTCCTCACACATGCTTGGTTTAGTGGATCCAAAGACTATATCATCAACGTAAATTTGAACCAGAACAATGTCATTGTTTCTTACCTTGGTGAATAAAGTTTGGTCCACTTTACCTCTTGAATATCCTTTTTCAGTGAGGTATGAGCTGAGTCTGTCGTACCATGCTCGAGGTGCATGTTTAAGCCCATAGAGAGCTTTGTCTAATCTGTAAACATGGTTAGCACAGTCTATGCACTCAAAACCAGGGGGTTGTTCAACATACACCTCTTCTTTTATTAGACCATTAAGAAACACACTTTTTACATCAATTTGTTGTAGTTTTATTCCATGGCAGCAAGCATATGCAAGTAATAATCTAATGGCCTCTAATCTAGCTACTGGAGCAAAGAATTCTTCAAAATCAATGCCGAATTCTTGGTTATATCCTTGTGCTACCAGTCTTGCTTTATTTCTTATCACAATTCCATTTTCATTTTGTTTATTTCTGAAAACCCACTTAGTTCCAATTACTAAATGTTCATTGGGTCTTGGTACAAGGTGCCACACTTTATTTCTCTTGAATTGATTTAGTTCTTCATGCATTGCATTTATCCAACATTCATCTTTTAGGGCTTCAATTACATTTTTAGGTTCAATTTGAGACACAAGAGCCAAATTATCCATTTCCTCAATTATCCTAAAGTGAGATCTAGTTCTAGTAGGGTCATGCAGATTACCAATAACGCTTGATAAAGGATGATCTCTTAACATTCTAACATTGGTTAGAGAATTACCTTCATTAGCATCTGCATTACCTAGAGTGCTTGATTCTGCTAGACTCTCACATGGCCTTGACTCTTTCTCCTGAAGATCTTATTCTTCCTTTACTTCAAGGAACTCCCCATCATCCTTGTCCCTGCAAGATTGTTCATTTTCAGATCTAACATTCATTTCATCGAAGATAATATGTGGAGATTCTTCTACATTTTGAGTTTTGACATTTAGGACTCTATAGGCCCTAGAGTGATTAGAATATCCCAAAAAAATGGCTGGTTCACTCTTAGGTTCAAACTTATCCAAGTCCCGTTTGTCATTATTTTGAACAAAGCATTTTGACCCAAAAACTTTGAAGTGAGCAATAGATGGCTTCTTACCTTTCATTAACTCATATGAAGTCTTTTTTTTGACAGAGGTCTTACCATTGCACGATTTACAATGTAGCACGCAGTGTTTACCGCCTCAGCCCAGAATTTTCTTGGAAGTTGTCCTTCGATCAGCATTGTTCTAGCCATCTCCACAAGAGTTCTGTTTCTTCTTTCCACCACTCCATTCTGTTCAGGAGTTCTTGGTGACGAGAATTTGTGTGATATTCCTTTTGCCCTACAAAAGCCATCAAATTCTGAGTTTTCGAACTCTCCTCCATGATCTGACATGATAGATGAAATAGTATACTTACCATCCTGCTGAACTTTCTTGAAAAATGCCTGAAATTCTTCAAACACATCATTTTTATGAGATAAAAAGAACACCCAAGTGAACCTAGAAAAGTCATCTACCAAAACAAAGCCATATCTATTGCCACTTAAACTTGCTGTTCAGGTGGGTCCAAACATATCCATGTGAACATGTTCAAGAGGTCTAGAAGATTGGTTTTCTATTCTAGATTTAAATGACTTCCTAGTGTGCTTACCTTGAGTGCATGCATCATAAACTTTGTCATTTTGTTTAAATGAGACATCAGGCAAACCGTTTACCATGTTGAATTTTGATAACTTATGCATGACACTATAGCTATCATGTCCTAGTCTACGATGCCATAGCCAAGCTAGCTCACTTTTGTTCATATCAAGACAGAGATTATTATGAGCAAGATCATCTAAGTCTACCATGTACATGTTGTTTATTCTATTTCCAATGAACTTAACATTTTCAGAATGCATTTCAAGAATGGTGCATACAAGAGAATCAAACATAACCTTGTGTCCCCTGTCACATAGTTGGCTTATACTAAGAAGATTATATTCTAGTCCTTCAACAAGTAGCACATCATCAATGGAGTTCAAGGGAGTTTTGCCAACTTTACCTTTTCCAATAATTTTGCCTTTATTGTTGCCCCCAAACGTGACATGCCCTCCTTCTTTCTCAACCAAGAAACAAAATTTTGCCTTATCGCCCATCATATGCCTTGAGCAGCCGCTGTCAAGATACCATCTGTTGTGTACAGCTGCAAGGCACTCCTGCAATTCACATCAAACAAGGGGTTTTGGAACCCAAATACACTTGGGTCCCATCAGACCATATGATCTTGTCAAGTAAGACAACATACTTTTGGGAATCCATATATGTTGTTTTGGAGGTTTTTGAGATGTGGAGTTCATAGGTTTGAGAATTTTCTGATTAGGTTGAGGTACCCTTCGGAATGAATTCTTTGAACCAGTTCTGTTGTTAAAGAAGTGTGAATTTTTATTCTTGTTTCCACGCCAGTGATTATTATGAATCCAAGAAGCACTGGGGAACCTAGGACGAGAAGCTCTAGTTGAATATTTAATTCTGGATGGAATGAAGCTTTGCTGCGTAGACCCTCTTGCACGGCTGCGTTGACCCATCCACCCAAACTCCATGTCATATGGGTTCTAGTACGCAGGGTGCGTTGACTCACTATAGTGACTGCGTCGACTCATTCTCTTGTTTCTGAAGGGATACCCATTCTGGAGGGGTATGTGCGTTGACGCAGTATAGACATTGCGTTGACGCGGCCAGTGGTTTGTTTTAGCCTTATTTTTGTAGAAGCCCTTAGACATAGGTTGAGTAGACGCAGGATGGCCAGTGCGTTGACGCGGCTGTCTTGTGCCAATCCAATGACTCCTTGAATTTCCATAAGCTTGATGCTGGGTTGATGTACTAGGGTCCATGGGTTGATTTGAGGTTTTACTTCCAGACTTAGGCATATTTGTGTGGTGATTGGTATTCAAGGTAGCATTCATTTTCTCTTTGCCCTTTTCTTTTCTGGTTTCATCTGTCTATTTTACTTCTTCTTGATTTTTCCCATGTGGCTTCACTGCAGCCATTGGGTTTTGCTCAGATGTGCCCTGTTCTGGAACAAAGGTTATTAGTCTTATCCCTAGATTCTTCTTTTTAGTTGGATTATATCCAGGTCCTTCTTTTCCAAAATTACTTTTTATTCCCATAACAACTTCTAGGTTGTTTTTGCCTTGTGTAAATTTCTCAAGGGAGGCTTGTTTATTTAAGTTTTCATCTTCCAATCTCTTCAAGTTTTCTTGGAGTTCTAGATTTACTCCTTGAATGGCTTCATATTTTTCTTCAGCCATTTTTACATCACTCTCCAATTTTTGCATTCTGAGTTTCAGGTCATCATGCACTTTTAGTAAAAATTCATTTTCTCTTTTCATCTCTATCAATTGATCTTTACACAGATCACTTTCAGCAAGAGACTTTCTTAGATGAGTAATTTCAGCTTCTAAGCACATGATTTTCTCATTCAAGGAATTATCTTGACTAGTCAAATTTTTCTTCTTCTTCAGTGATTTATTTTCTTTCTTCACATAATCATACTTATCTAGCAATTCATTAAATGCTTCTTCCCAATCACTGCAAGAAAAATTTTCAAAAGAGGAGGTTACGCCATCCTGATCATCTCCCTTAGCCATAAAGCATACCTTAACATCACTTTCTTTTTCAGAGGTACTCTCTTTTTCATCTTCATCTTTCTCCTCGTCACTCCAAGTACTCATCATAGCCTTTGGCTTCTTATTCTTCCATTTTGGTTGGACTTTCTTCACATTCTCTGGACATTCAGATTTGATATGACCTTGTTTCCTGCATTTGTAACAAACAACCTTGTCAGATTTCTTAGAATTCTCTGATTTGAATTTTGAACTCTTTCTTACCTGTGGTCTTCTGTTCCTTATAACTTTACCTTCCTTCCTTAGAAACTTCCTGAATTTCCTGGTGAGCATTGCTATCTCACCTGAGTCATCATCTGAGGTAGATGACTGACTATCATCTGAACTCTCCTTGCTGCTAGGACCAGCCTTCAATGCAAGTGGCTTCTTCTTTTTCACATCCTCATCAGTTCTTTTGAAATTCAGCTCATAAGCCATCAGTGATCCAATAAGCTCATCAGGGGTAGTGGTAGGAAGGTTCTTAGATTCCTCAACAACCGTGGCCTTGGTGTGCCAAATTGGAGTTAGGGATCTAAGAATTTTCTTGACCAGTTCATAATCACTGTAAACCTTTCCCAGACCTTTAAGACCATTCACTAATAGAGTTAGCCTAGCATACATTTCAGATATATTTTCCTATGGCTTCATTCTAAAAGCTTCATACTCAGAAATTAACATATTAGCTTTTGTCTCTCTTACCTCTGACGTACCTTCATAGATGACTTCAAGTCTGTCCCACATTTCCTTGGCACTGGCACATGAGGACACTCGTGAAAACTCCTTAGGATGCAATGAGCATTGCATGATATTCATAGCTTGCCAATTGATGTTGGACTTCCGAATCTGCTCTTTTACCCACAGTTCTTCATCTCCTTCTAACTGATAGGGTCCTTTGCTCACAACTCTCCAAATCTCATGGTCCTGAGATCTCAGAAATACCTGCATCCGATTTTTCTAGTAAGCATAGTTAGTGCCATCAAAGAAGGGTGGCCTATTCACTGCATACCCTTCAGGCATGAGCCCCTTATTTTCCATTCCACTAAATCTCTCTGGGTTGTGAGACCCTTGACAAGAGAGCCAAGCTCTGATACCACGTGTTGGATTAAGTGAATGGTCAAACTAGAGGGGGAGGGGGTGAATAGGTTGACCCTTTTTAATTTTTGCGAAATATCACACTCAACTTTTAAGTAGCAGAATACTAATTCAAAATTCAGTAAGCTGAAGGTGTAGAGATCAAACCTAATCAATCATCTAGCGACACACAGATTTGCAAGAGATAGCAACCCACAAGTGAACACATATTTTTATGGTGGTTCGGTCTCCATATGGAGACCTACATCCACCCCTCACTAAATCAGTGAGGATCCCTACTGAGCCTTACAGCTTAGCTAAACCGAGGCACAATCCCCTCAACAACGCTGAGCACTATAGCTTGGCTAACAAGAGGAACATATCCTCTTAACCAGTTACCCGCTGACAAATAGCTTGAGGGCGTACAAGCCCAAACCCCTTGATCCAAGCACACCCCGCTGGATCAATTCCCCTCCCTCTACTCAAACTAGTACGAGGGAGAATTACAGTAATAGAATTCCAGTTGAAATGAAAAACAAGAAACGAAATCACTGGAAGATGGAAGAAGAAGCCTCAAATATGGGACGGTGCTGATTCTCAAGTCTCAAACTTAAAGATCTGAGAGAAGAGGCGATGATGATCAACTGGCTTTCACTTCTTGGATTGTAGATGAGCTTGCGATGATCAACATCTAATAGACTTCCTCTGATCTTCAGAGGATGCAACAGCATGCCAGGAGGAAGACGATGATACAGGCGATTCTTCTCAAGAGCTTTTTCTCTGCTCTTGTTCGACTGCTACTCCTCCAACTTCCCCTCTCCCGCGCTCTCCCAGATTCACGTAAATATTCCTCTTGTGGGCCCCAACCAGATTTTCTGGTTAGCCCAATGATTGTTCTCCTCAGAGGCTTCTAGAATCGCGAGGGAAAAAGAGAGTGCATGCTCTTTTAGATGATGTGGCATCTAACGTCACTTACGGCTGGGGTCCACCTAATAATCACTTGATGAGATTCAGATGGCGTCAACCCATTGTGACTAAGGGGTTGACGCAGCCTTGAAATGCCCACATAGCCTTTCGTACATAGATCGGATGCGTTGACGCATAGGGTGCCTGCGTCAACCCACTGGGCTGACCCCGAACACTCTTTTATCTCAAACATGAGTTAATGCGTTGACGCTGCGATGTTGTGGCATTGACGCACTGAGCTATGCCAGTGATTAATGCTTCTGTCTCTTGAACTGATGCGTAGACGCAATCAGCATCCTGCGTAGATGCTGTCCATTTATGCAAACCGCTGCGTGGACGCCTTGAGCACCCTGCGTAGACCTTGTTTCTTCCTTGCATTCAAGAATAAAGCATATACATGTGTTAATGAATCAAGGGTTAATTCATCAGTTTTGTTGAACTCAACATAAACATCTCATGGTTGTCATCATCAAAACCAGGGGCACAACACAACCCACACCCCAATTCATCAAAGAACACCACTACCTTATTCCCTTACAAGTCAATCATCATAGGGTCCATCAAGAACATAAGAGGTTGGAGTCACATGCATCATTTTATCTAGGGTCATTTACGGTAAGTGAACTCGGGCACATAGACCCTCCTTTACTCACCCACTTTGATAGAGGGTCTACGCATGTTAGAACCACATTTGGATACTCTGGCCCTCCAACCATCAATAGGAAAGCTATGCATGATAGGGCTACATTTGGAAGTCCCGGCCCTCCTGTTCTCACCAACTTTCATAGAGAGTCTAAACATACTAGATCCACATTTGGGTGCCCGGGACCCCAAACATCCAATAGAGTGCTAGCCTTCACAAATTCCTATGTCTGACATGTCACAGGGTTGCATGCTTGCAAGCACATCATCAAAGGCAATAGGATTTGTCAAAGGCAAACTGATACCCGTAAAAGAACCCAAGACTTCCAAGAGGGTGACTATCTGATGGTCAGGACAAAGAGGCTCTTTCCTAGAGTTACCTTTAAACTTAGGGCTCGAGGAACCGGACCCTTTAAGGACCTGGGGTGATTGAGCATACATGCCACTGAGTTGGCCCTTCTGAAGGAACACGGGGACAACCCTCATTGTAGTGTGGCGGACCTTGTGCCCTACAAGGGCCCCGCGGTGGCACCTAGTAAGGATGTTGAGCCTATACCCTCTTTTGAGAGTGATCCCACCAATGAGAGCCCACTTTTAACCTGGAGAGCCCGGCATGAACACAGAGATTTGATACTGGTTGAACATAAGGATACCACTAGGGGTGGGGCAATCCAGCAATACCTTGTGAGGTGGAAGGGCCGCCCCATCGGTGGACATATGGGCGAGCTAGGAAGGACCCTTATTCGACAGGGTCGAATTCTCCGCACCCCAGGGGTATGATGGGGACATCACCTGCAGCTCTTGTTCCCACTACTCGCCACATCACCCCGGCAACGATCGGCATGATTTTTCGGCTTAATTCTCAAAGAAGTATCATGTATTTTCCACTTTGTTTGGGTCTTATTACTGTAATTTTCTTTATTTGAGTCAGTTGAGTAAGTTATTGGGTCAATTAGATAGCATATTAGGCTTAACGGGCCCAATTGTAAGGGCTAGCCCATGGGTGCCCCCTTTTGGATAGCTTTGGTCATTTTGTGTTAAGTCAAGGGTAAAATGGTCATGTAAAGAGTTGATCTCCTATAAATAGGACCCAACTCCCTCATTTGAAGCTAATGAATTGTTAAAGAATTTTGAAATCCACTACAATTGCGAGAATCTCTCTCTCTCTCTCCCTCTAGCTCTCATCCACTCTCTCATTCTCCCTCTCTCTCTAAAAGGGGCGACTCCCCCCCTCTCTCTCTAGGGCGCACCATCCTCTCTCTCCTCTCCCCTTGCCACCTCAACCCCCCACATCAGCCCTCAACCTTTCACCTTCCCAAGGCCCATCAATCCCTCCATTAATTTCACCAAGCCCCAAGCACCCTTTCACCTTCCAAAGCAACCTTTCCACTCCCCCAAACACCCTTCCCCTCTCCCAAGGAAGAATCCCATCTCCCAAGCATCCCTTCACAATCCCAAGACAACCCTTCCCATCCCCAAGACCAAAATTAATCCCTCCATTAACCACCCATTCAAACCAAGGGAGAGAATCCCCCCTCTCTCCCACTCCACCTAGGCAAACCTGCGCACCCCACCTCTCCCCCTGCTAGCTGCGACCCTAGCACACCCCCCACCCCCTTCCATCACCCCTAAATCCCTCCATTCCCCTTCCCACAACTTCCATTAGCCACCCCTTGCAAGTTTCTTCCCCTTTCCCACCTCCACATACACTCTACTCTTTAATTCTGTCCTCAGGTCGCTAGGAGTTAAGGATCTGCAGGTTTCAGAGTCTACCTCATTCTCATCTCCAAGTTCCAGAAGGCACACCATACATTGCTGGAAAGCTCTCCCAGTCAGCTTCGCAGGCCAGGTGGTCCTACCTCGATCTGAGTTCGGAGCCGCCCAGGAGGTTCATTCTCGTCCGACCGTGCATCTGGTATCCGAGCAGAGACCAGAGCCCCAGTGCTGAAGCTCCTACGCCCACATCCTTGCGGCCGGAGCAGGCGCTGGAACTGGGTGGCTTTGTTCTGGCTTGGACAGGTTCCAGAGTACTACAGTAGGAAGACGAACTCGCCACGAACACTCCCGAGATCCAAATAATGTGGGACCAGAGCGGACGCGAGCGTGGTCGAGTCTTCTTCAATCAACAACCAAGAAGGGCCCCAGGGGAGGTTGGAGTCGTGAGAAAGAGCCCGAAGAGTGGGGGGGTGTCGGGACTGGCTCTAACTGGACTGACCTGCGCACCCGAGGGAGAATAATTGGAACAGAGGATTCCGAACTCCAAATGAGGCTCTGTTTGCTGTGCTAGACAGGGGACTGGTAGAATCTTGTCCCGGTCAAACGGCGCACTAAGGGTCAGCGATGACGAGAACTTCCAAGAAAATTCAAGAGTCCACCCTGTTCAACTAGTGAAAACTTGGCACTGGTTTCGGTGACTTCCGAGCCCGGGAGAGTCCGTGGCGACGACAACAGCAAGTACCTATCAGGCAGTCACAGAAGTGGGCAGAACTGGCGAAGTCTTCATTCGGCTACTTCCTTAGCTACTCTTCCTTCCCCGCCTGGCCGGCTTAGCGTCCCTCCCTGCGTGGAGGTAGTGTTTGAATGTAATTGATATTTCCCCCACCCCACGATCACCCTCCTGCGAGAGGAGTAGTTTTGTAAAAGCAGGTCCCTTCGAAGCATCATCGGCGCAGCGTGCGGGTGGCGATCCCACGCTTCCCCGCTCGCCCTCGTCTCCGACTCGGGATAGGTGTCTTCACGCCGATCAGGTATAAGTTGAACCCTCCTTGGATAATATTTGTTCAAATAGTATCATTTCGAAGTTCAGCCGGAGAGGAAGTGAGTGCCCGGCCAAGAGGCTTCCCGATCACGAGCGGCCACCGCGGATTGAGTGAGGAGAGACCCCATGCCCTCAAGGCGCGATGTCCGCCCCGCTGATGTGGGTGTACCGATCCTAGGGAGGGAAACATATTTGGCTTAGCCATCACCCCAACCTGCAGGGTTTAGACCCTCGAACCAACCCTATCATCACTTAGTCACCACGGGAAAGGGTTGTGATGCGATATCGGTCCGCCAACATCGAGTCTGCCAAATTGTGAGTGTGCTTGCAAGCCTAGGCCCAAGGCTCACCCAGTCGGTCCATCAATGCATCCTTAGGTCGTTTCACATTAGGTTAAGTGGAGGCGAGGTAATGACGAGGGTAGGCGTTTGCGGTGGAGTGGAGATGGGTGTAACAATAGGGGAAGCAGATGGTAGGATGAAGGGTTTTGCGATTGTGGGAGATGGAGGGGTTTGATGGTTAAGCGGGAGGATGACGGGGGTAGAAGATGGAGAAGGGTTGCGGTAGTTGTGGTGGAGGGCCATGAGCCGCTGTACCAAAGCTTCATCACCATAGGACCACCCGGCGTCAGGGGTTGGAGGTTGAACAAGATTAACCTGAGCCGGTGCTGGAGGCTGAGGTTAAGGAGTTGGCGGATGATTTGGCATGGGGTTTTGGTGGATCCCCAAGTCCTGAACGGGCTGTTGCTGCTGCTGCGGCTGTGGCTGCAGCTGCGGTGCTTGTTGCTGCACTTGCTGCCTCAGCGCTTGCCTTCTTTTCTCTTTGATCTCAACAATGGCCTTATGCATCTCGGACCGATCAATACGCTGCCCTTCATGTAGGTCGTATACCAGATCTCAGAACTAAAAACATCCTTCAATGGTGTGCCCGGGCTGTCGGTGGAATATGCAGTATTTGGATTGGTCAACGGTCGGGTTCCAATTAGGCCGTTCTGGACCACAAGATCTATAAACGAATATTCTGGGCCGACCCAATCCTGGAACCTTTGAATAAATTTTTCCTTCACAACTTTGAACCTCTCGGCATCTTCTAGTGGCAAAGCATAGAACCACTCCAGTGCAACTCCATCTAGTGACCGGCGGAATAAATATGCCATAAGGCGATCATCATACCGAAATTGCGCCGACTCATACATGAAATCCCTCACATGAATAAAAGGATTGTAGTTCCCGTCGTACTTGCGGTATGTAGGGAGCTCAGGTTGAGGAGGGAATTGAATGTTGTGGAAACTGGGAACTGGAACATCTGCCAGGGATT
This sequence comes from Amorphophallus konjac, assembly GCA_022559845.1. Lineage (NCBI taxonomy): Eukaryota > Viridiplantae > Streptophyta > Magnoliopsida > Alismatales > Araceae > Amorphophallus > Amorphophallus konjac. The sequence goes on from CM040121.1 coordinate 260,482,530, forward strand.
GTGGGCCAACCTGCTTTTGAAGGAAGTCGAGTTGTTGTTGCATGGTGGCCCATTTATCGAGGAGTCCCTGCTCCCGAGATGGAGTAGGTGGAGTGAAAGGAGTATGCTCGAGGCGAGGTGCCGAAGGGTAGACGGAAGGAGGGGGAGGCCCATAAGAGTGATATTGGACCGAAGGATGACCTAAATTGGAGTGGACATGGGCCGCCCCTTGCTGAGGGTGAGCAAAATCGGTCGGGCCAACAAGGACTTGTGGCGCCGATGGAACAGACCTATAAGAATTAGTCTGGGTGGATGAGGGAAGAATGGTCTTCCCTTTATCGAGGATTTGAGGGGCTGAGCCAGAGGACTGGCCCGCCTCCAGACTGGAGAATCGAAGGACCCTAGGCTAGACCGAGGTAAGATCAATAGGAATGGGTGGAACCCCAGGCCCATCAACCCTAGACTGAAAGATGGAGGTGGTGGAAAGACCCTGTGGAATCATGGGAGATGGGGTGCTGGACCCCTGCAACGTCTGATAAAGGGCCTGAAGTTGGGCCGGATCCAACTTGGCCATCATTTGCAAGATGTGACCGGTGGGATTATTGGTGGAAAGGGAGGGTTGTGTGCCCTCCATGGAAATAGAGAATGGAGGAGGGACTGACCCTTCTCCGGATGGAAGTTGAATGACCCTGGGCGGGTCCTCTAAGAGACCCTGGGGAAGAGATTCTTCATGGGAACGGGGAAGGTTGTAGGAAGACATGTTGGACTCGAACAAAGGATTAGAGTAAGAAGTGAAAGAGGAATTGCCCCTAGGAGATGAATCTAAGGATCGAAAGCAACTCCACATGCAATGTAGTACCTAAGACACAATGCAAACAACACAAACAACCACAAATAAGTAACTAGACAAGATGACTTCAAACTTATGAAAATAAGAAAGGGATGAGAGACAACAAAGGCCAACCAAGTTATGATGATGCACAAATTTTATTTGTTTCACCCTTTAGAACCTTAGTGATTTGAATTAAAATATTCTCTCCAACAATAGGTCCTTAATGGGAAGGATATCGGGAACTTGGTTAACTCTAGGTGTAAACTCTCCCTCACTTATGCAACCTAGACACGGGGTGGTGAAGGTACAACTGGCTCGGCGTCCTCGTGGGGACTTATGGAGGTCCTTGATGTGGTCACCTAGTCGACCCCAAGGAATATGGAGGCGAGAGGATCACACACAAGGTGGGAATGCAACTATGATATGAAAAATGAATGATCCTATGTGCACCGGAGTGCATGCAATCTCTAGCCATTGAACTAGCAAGCAATATGCAAACAATGATATATATGTATGTCACAACAGAGGAGAAGACCAGATAGCACCCAGGAATAACAAACACAGCCAAAAACTACAGAAATAACAGCAACCTCGGTGTGCGTACCTGTAGCTGAAGAAACGGTCGTATGGGAGACCGCTAACAGATAAGACGGTCTATCGCTAGATCGCTTTTAAGCCAGAAACGGCCAAGAAGGAGACCGCCAGGGAACCAGAGAGCAGAAAACAACAGAGAATAAATGGGAAAACTGAGAAAAACACAAGGGCAACTGAGAACAACTAAGAATAGAAGATCAGACAGAAACTTAGCACGATTGGCACTAGATGTCCCACCGTGATCGCCAAAAAATAGGGCTTGTTGATATTTTTGTTGTGATGGTGATGATAGTTATATGTGTGGATGAATATAATGTGAGAGACATGAAAAATGTGTAAACAAGTGGTGCACTAACTCAAGCAATCAACATGAAACTCGTGGGCATGTCATCTTAACAATGCAGAAATAAAGGAAAAACACACGCTGGGGCGTGGAGCAAAGGGATAAAGGAAAACACACACCGTAGGTGTGGAGCAACTAAAGATAAAAGAGAAAGGAAAGTAAGCAAGATGATGAACAATGCCCAAATAAAGGAAGGTGTGATTGCCACCAAGGTAAATAACGTAGTAAAACCACAATATGTACCTTGGAAAGAGCCAAGTGAAGTCACCCGCCCACGGGAGAGAAAAAACTAGGCGCTGTGGAAGGAAAATGGTCTTCCAGACGACCGCCAGATGATGTCAAACGGTCCTACGATAGACCGCCTGAGATCTGCAAACGATCTTCCAAATGACCGCAAGAGCACCTAGAATAGCAACGTGGAACTTTGAATCTCCACCCCTCCTGGCCGGCCAGAAGAGCTGGGCCTCGTGCTATGAGTCCTATAAACCTGCAGAAGAATGTAAACACAAAGAAAATAACCCAATAAGCCTTTGGACTAGCGTAGTATCTATAATACAATTAAACTAAAATGCATAAAAGGAAGGGTGGATACCTGGGGTGTTGGTGGTTTTCTTAACCCCTGTGGGGCGTGGAAAAGATAGGAGGATGTTTGAAAACGTGATGCAAGTGCAAAGAACGTGGAAGAGGAAGAAGGAATATGCTATGAAGATGCAAAGGGGGAATAGAGAAAACTAAGAGAAAAGACTCAAACTAAACCAATGGAACTCAATACTCCCTGGACCAGAAGCTTAAGAATGTAGAAAGGACTTCTTCCTGATTGGTACTCGCTCCAGAACGTAGTAGCACTTCATGGCAGCTCTAGAAAATCTCCTCCCTTAGGCCATGAAGTCAAGGGTTCTATATAGACCCCCCAAACCCTCTGGTCAAGTTGGAGAGATAATGACACGAAAATAGACCTGAGCTTAGATAAATCTCGAAGATAATACTCCCAAGAGTCCACAGAAATAAACAGAAGCTTCTGAGAATCTCTATCTATAGAGAAATCAACAAATCAAGGACTCTAGTTCATCCACAGCCGAAGAGAGAAAGAACAGACAGAGCAAGACTCTATATCTTCCCAAACGGTCTTGCGATAGACCGCAAGGCTTCATAAACAGTCGACCGATAGACCGCATGGCTCAGTAGTCCATAAAGAGATAAGACCAAAGAGACCTAATGGGACTCTCTGCATGCCTAGCGGTCTAGTAAAGGACCGCCAATGCCTACCATACGATCGTGCGATAGACCGCATGGACAAGAGTCATGGCAAAAGAGATAAAGGTAGATAAATCTTCGAGTTAATCCACAATAAAAACCCTTATTAGCCCTTATCCAGGTCCAATAAGTTGAAAAAAGATGAGAAATCAAAGGAGCTAGGCCCCACCAGGGAGAACGACCAATGAAATAAGCCAAAAAGATGACCAAAAAAATGGCCTAATAACCGGTGAACAACTCGGGACATCATAAAAATTGATAAGGAGATGACCCAACTTATCGGTCATAAAACGGGTGTCAACAACAAGCCAGCGGGCCGCTCCTCCTCCTCCTCCTCAAGTCAATCCTCTTCATGCTTTTATGAATAACATCACTAAGATGGGAAAAGATTAGAAGGAGAGGAGAGATAATGGCATCACAGATTCAAGTGAGCAAGATGAGCTGACACTATTCAATGACCAAGTGGACGCCGTCCGCCCTCCACCTATTCATCATATTCATCCATATAGCCCTCCGCCTCCGCCTCCACTTTCACATAACCCTCCACACAATGCTCCACATTACATTCCTCCATTACCCATTATTACGTCCACTTGAGTTTAATGATAATGATGATTTGGAAGTTCTTTGTGATGAATTGGAGATGGCATGTGCACAAGATGAAGATTTTCAAGAGGCACCCACTCCGAGCTTTCTCCGTTTCCCACTCCCTCCATTACCCGATCACCCCCCTACTCAGGACGATGCCATCGTCCCCAATCCTATTATGAAACCAATTGGTGTTATGATGATGGGTCGATACTTCAATCACCCGCACCAGCACATCATGATCCTTCCACTACCCCTAACACTTCTCACCCCGTCAGAATCCGACGCTTTTTACGCACTAAACCCGCTACTATTACACCTCCAAATACCACATTATTAACCTCCACCAAGTCCCGCGGGCCCTCCAATGATTCCCTTACAACCATTTTGCCTCCGTCAACAACTTCACTACTAGCCTCCATTGAGCCCTCCACTAAGCCATCCGAGCTTACCACCACACCATCGGCCTCCACCGAACCTTTCGTTAAAACTTTTCCCAAGCCAATTAACCTCCCATTGCCGCCACCTCGGCTCTCCATTATTCACATACCCCCAAAGTCGATTACACCGAACCTCACTTTGTCTATCCCTCCGTCTAAACCTTTACCCGAACCCGTGGCTAATTGATGGGAATCAACACCGGGTACTAACATTTTATTTTTACATTTATATCCTTTTTTTTTATTTATATCCTTGTGTTAATTGGGTTGCAAATATATGGCAAGTATAAGTCAATGGGTTACTTGGGCTAAGTCAATGGGTTTCTTTACAAAAAGGCCGCGTAGGCCCGGCGGGACCCCCACCCTCTCTCCCATTGGGCGACCTAGACTCTCTAGGGCCCATGTAGGGCTGGTCCATGGTCCAAGGGGGACTCTTGACCAAACCCCTCTTGTTGACTCCAAGAGGGGGGTGCCCCCCTCCTTGTCCCCATGTGGGATTAAATAATCCCCCCCTTTTAAGTTGTTTATTATTTTGTTATTTGACCACATGGGAGAAAATTCTTCTCTCCCCTAATTACCCCTCCCTAACCCTAGATCTGAGGTTAGTTTAGGTCATTTACATTTCACATAAAATCCATGTATTTCCATATTTTTGGAAGATTAATGAGAAGAAATTATTGGAAAATCCAATTGCCCAAGGCGCCCCCTCCCTCTCCCCTTCTTACAGTAGAGAGTGCAGCAGAAATCCATGGTGTGAAGCCATGTTCTTGGAGTGATTCCAAGTTCTATTTCCTCCCCTGGGTGTGAAGCTCAGCCACCGCCGCCGCTGCCTCCGTTCGTGCCGCCACAACCGGTTCTTTAAAGTGCTATCCAGGATTTCGAGATCCAGGACATAAGCTTAAAGGAAAGGTTGGTCCTCCCAATCCGTGAATCTGATGATCTTGAAATTTTGAGAGATCATCCCCCTTGTTGTTATCACCTCTCATTTTAAATTTTGTGGCAATCCGCCACTGTTTGTTATTTTTCCTAATCTTTTAGTTTCACCTCATACAGTCTGCCAATCAACAGATCTGCGGGATAGTGTCTTGTTATTATATTTTTCTCGCCCCCTTAGCCATATCTAAAAATTACCAAAACATTCATCCGTGAACCTCACTTCCTACCCTACCCACCATAAAATTCCCACGATCCAGTTCTACCATTCCCCTCTCGGTCAAAATTCATTTTCTGGCAGATTCTGTTCTGTCCTGACTGTCCGTAATCAGAGCCAACAAAAATACTTGGGGAACCGTTGTTTTCATTTCCAATCCATTTGCTGGATGGTCATGAAATTAATTTATGTTGTAGCCCTTTGAGTCCTCTATCCAATGGCGCCGATCTCGCCTCGATCTGCCACCGGATCTGGGCGCAATAATTATTTTTGTGGAGGCACACAGATCTGATCCGTGAACAAGCCAGCAGAGCAGTCCGCCGGTTAATTCTGGTAAAATACGCCGGCTCACATTCGGCGACCGCCGTTCCCGGAGATCGACCAGAAACCCCTCGGCAGTGTCTCAGCTGGATGCCGAGGCAAGGAGACGCCCGAGCACCACCGTCCCAACAACCGGACCCACTTGCTGTCCCACGGGCCCCCAGAACCGAGCCAGACCAGCAGCCCGTCTCCGGCCCGAGAGCCTTCCGACATGCTGCCCGTCAACCCAAGTTCGCTACTCCCAGGTCCCACGTGTAGCCTTTTGTTAGCGCAGCAAGAGTGATATAGAAGGGGGGGATGAATAGATCACTCCCAATTTGTAGAAACTTAGGCGGAAAATAAATTCTACTGCTAACACCCCTCCTTAACCCGCACACAGAGAAATGCAAGGCAGTATAAGTAAATGAGAGTGAAGAACTGATCACATGGAAGCAAAGAGACAAGCAGATGGAGAGCGCAGATAACAATAGCAAACCATAGAGGAGGCACTCGGTTTTTAGGTGGTTCGATTGCAGTCCGCAATCTACATCCACCCCTCACTCCAACAAGAATGAGGATTCCACTAGACAATGCTAGATCACTGCAGACTCAGTCTGCGAACAACATGCTGCCACACAGCTTGAACAACCAAGGGAAACAAATCCCTCAACCAAGCTCTGCTACCCACAGAACTTGAAACCTGTTCTAGCTACCAGCTAGAACACAACCGGAGAATCCTCTCCCTTCCTCCACACACCGAAGGGAAATTGTTAATGACAACCTGTCACCAACAACACCAGAGATCACCGATCTCTCTTCCTCTGCAACCCAGAGGGAAACTAGAGTAATACTCCCTTCCTCCACACACCGGAGGGGAACCAATTCAAATAAGAAGGATGAACAAAATGAAACGAAAACAAAGTAGAAACAAAAACCAATGAAGAAGCAGTCGGTTCTGAAACCAATACAAATGTAGCTTCAAATGAAGTAATTCATCAAACCACAGACACTGCTCTCTCTCTCGAACAAACTCCTCTCGGATCTGGAACTCTCTGCTCCTTTTTCTTTTCTGGATCGTGCAAACTCACACCAATGGCTTCTACTTTTTCTTTTCACGATCAGGCTTCTACTGAAGGATGAAGCTCTATATTTATAGCAGATATTGGCGTGTGGCTGCCAGGTTCCCGCCCATGCACTTTTTGCCAGATCATTTGAATTTCGACCACATGGCAGCATCCTGACTAGGTTGCTATCCACGTGTCATGCGCCTGTTGTCTTGGATCACGTGCCAGGTGCCAACCTCGGTTCACATGCCCAATCATCAGCCTGAATCGCCTGCAGACAGACAGATGGAATGTATATACTTAGTTAGTGCAGAAAGTCACGAGTAGGTCTTAAGAGAATAAGTGAGTTTCTAATCTCAAGAGAAGATTCTTTAAATTCCAGTACACAATAGAGAAGTAGAATGATAGATAAGTTTATCAGCATACATAGTGGATGATTTAGAGCAGGAGTTCACAAGTATGGCTAGATATAGCTGATCATTCAACTATCCCACAAGATAGCAAGAGACGCAATCAGAGAGGTGTTCTCAAGGTATTGAGGACAAGCAATCCATTAGTTGCATAACAACAAGGAATTTTTATTGGAGATGATTTTCAAGAAGATCAATGAGTAAGTTGGTAGTTCACTCCTTTGACATTAGAGAGACACCTTTATTAGAGGCCTGAATCCCCAGTTACTCAGAGTGAGTACCTCATTACTTCCCCTTTTTTTTTTATTAAGGAACAGAGTTAGTAACTGTGGTTTTTGACATGAGGAAACACCTTGTCTAGAGGCCAGAGTCCCCAGTTACTCACCAGCAAGCCACCATTGCTCTGTCATCTCTTTTCATTCATTTTAAGTATTTGACACCTCATGACATGGGAGAAATATTCATTTCATTGATGAAGCTCCCAGTTTCTCAGTGATCAAAACAGAACATGTTTGTTCAGTTAAGCCCTTGAGTTAAAGAGATAGAATGATTGAAAACAATACCAGAAGGACTATTTCTTGAATTGAGTCTTGAAGTCTAGATTTCAAGCTGATTGGGTCAGATATCAAGACATACAAGTTTTTGGCCTGAACCAGAATCAATGACAATGTAGGAAGATATACTTTATGCAATTAGTCCAGATCTCTGAAGGAGTACCAAAGGAAAGATTCTAACTAGAGATTAGAGTCACTGACTTATAGACTTAAGAGATAAGTGACACTCTACTGTCTGAGATAACCACACTAGATCAGTCATGCAAGACCAGCAAAGTTACACATCTGGACAGCCCTTTTGAATCTGTCAAAGAACTTATCTTCTCACATGACAACTCAGCTCCCCCTAAGAAATAGCATTCCTCAATAAAACAATCCAGCATAATCTCAAAGCTTCCCCTTACTCAAAGCATTCCTGAAAGCTAACCAGTAAGCATTCTGAACTCCCCCTTAAACCAGCAAGAAGGAAGGCTAAACATCAGACAAACACAACTCCCCCTCACAACAAGAACAGGCTTCATGATTAAGATAATTTGTATAAGCCTAATTCTCTTCTCAATGTGGTGAATTTTTCATTATCCAGAGGTTTTGTGAATATGTCAGCAATCTGATTATCTGTGCCTACATGAATCAGTTCAAAATTATTCTTAGACACCTCATCTCTTATAAAATGATGTCTTATGTCTATGTGTTTGGTTCGTGAATGCAAAACAGGATTTTTAGCAATATTGATGGCACTAGTATTATCACAGTAAATTGATGTGCACCCCAGGTCTACTTGGTAGTCCTGAAGCTGGTGTTTAATCCATATTACTTGTGTTCCACAACTCCCTGCAGTCACATATTCAGCTTCTGCAGTAGAGAGGGCCACAGAATGTTGTTTCTTGGAGCCCCAAGACACTAAACACCCACCCAAAAATTCACAATGGCCACTAGTGCTTTTCCTGTCTAGTTTACAGCCTGCATAATCAGCATCTGTGTGTGCTACTAAGTTAAGTGTGTGAGATGCAGGAAACCATAAACCAAGAGACTGAGTAGCTGACAAATATCTGAAGATTCTTTTAACTGTAGCTAAGTGTAATTCAGTAGGTCTAGATTGATACCTTGCACGCATTCCTACACTGAATTGTATATCTGGTCTAGAGGCTGTCAAGTAAAGAAGTGATCCAATCATACCTCGATAAAGTTTGGCATTTACTTCTTTACTTGTCTCATCTGCATCCAATGAGGTATTGGTGCCCATGGGTGTTGTAATGTGCTTTAAGTTTTCCATACCAAACCTCTTGAACAATTCCATTGTGTATTTGATTTGGTTGATGAAGCACCCATCCTCTAGCTGCTGTACCTGCAATCCAAGAAAATATTTCAGTTCACCAACCAAGCTCATTTCGAATTCAGCAGACATCATGGTAGAAAAATCATCACATAGTTCATGCTTAGTTGATCCAAATACAATGTCATCTACATATACCTGAACTATGATGAGATCTCTGTTTATGCCCTTGGTGAATAAAGTTTGATCAACTTTACCTCTTTTGTAGCCTTTGCTGATCAGAAATTCAGACAATCTTTCATACCAAGCTCTTGGAGCCTGCTTTAGATCATACAAGGCTTTGTTTAACCTGAAAACTTGGTTAGGTTGAGGAGAGTATTGAAATCCAGGAGGTTGTTCAACAAAAACTTCTTCTTTAATGACTCCATTTAAAAAGGCACTTTTGACATCCATTTGTTGGAGTTTTATATTCTTTGAGCAAGCAAAGGCAAGCAACAATCTTATAGCTTCCATCCTAGCAACAGGTGCATAGGATTCATCAAAGTCTACACCGAATTCCTGACAGTAGCCTTTGGCTACTAATCTGGCCTTATTCCTAGAGATGATTCCATCTTCATTCATCTTATTTTTGAACACCCACTTGGTTCCTATGATATTAATACCATCAGGTCTTGGGATAAACTCCCAGACATTATTCCTTTCAAACTGACCTAATTCCTCACACATAGCATTGACCCAAGCTTGATCAGCTAAAGCCTCTTCTACTGTTTTGGGTTCAATTTGTGAGACTAAAGCAATTAAGTCATCATTATTCACATTTCTAAAATGAGACCTAGTCCGAAGAGGATCTTCAGACTGGCCTATGACATTATCTAATGGATGGTCTTTAAGAAATCTAATATTTGTTGAAGACTCACCTGTTTCTCTTGGACCTTCCTGATTTGGGGAATTTGTTTCTTCACTCGGCTGAGTCTTCTCTTCTTCCTGTTGGTCTTCTAGAAAATCCCCACCATGATTGGAATCCCTGTCAAGATTTTTAACATTAGAGACATCTTTCTTTTCACTAAAAAGGATGTGTGGAGACTCTTCCACTTTCTGATCTGATATGTTAAATACTCTATATGCCCTTGACACTTCAGAGTAACCCAAGAATATTCCAGGTGAACTTTTGGCTTCAAACTTGTCTAAATCTTTCTTATCATTGTTATGAATAAAACATTTTGCTCTAAAAATTCTGAAATGAAACAAGTTTGGTTTCTTACCTTTTAGAAACTCATAGGGTGTTTTCTTGTGTATGGGTCTTACCATGGCCCTGTTGATTATCTAGGTTGCTGTATTGGCCGCTTCTGCCCAAAACCTTCTAGGTAATTTACTTTCAATCAACATGGTACGGGCCATCTCCACCACAGTTCTATTTCTTCTCTCCACAATCCCATTCTGTTCAGGTGTCCTGGGAGAAGAAAACCTGTGAGTTAGTCCCTCTTTTTCACAAAGATCAGTAAACATGGAGTTTTCAAACTCACCTCCATGGTCAGATTGAATAGAACAGACCTTGTATTTCCCTTCTTGTTTGACCTTATTGAAAAACAGATTAAACTTTTGAAATGCATCACTCTTATTTGCTAAGAAAAATATCCATGAATATCTAGAGAAGTCATCTATGATGACATAGCCAAACCTGTTTCCATTAAGACTCTGAGTTCTAGTGGGACCGAAAAGATCCATATGAAGAAGTTCCATTGGTCTAGAAGACAATGGCTCAGATCTTAATTTAAAGGAATTTCTGGTCTGTTTGCCTAGAGCACAGGCATCACATGCTTTTGATATCGAGTTGAATTTAATTCTAGGCATGTCTCTAACTAAATCATGCTTGACCAATTTATTTAAAGTTGAAAAACTAGCATGACCTAGACGTCTATGCCATTCAAAAGCATCATTTTCAGAGTTGGCAAATAAATAAATAGTAGATTCAGATTCCTCATCTAAGTCTACAATGTAAACATTATTAATCCTGTTGGCTACAAATTTAACCACATCAGAATTTGTTTCAAGGATTTTGCATGAACAATCATCAAATACAACTCTGTGACCCCTGTCACATAACTGACTTATGCTAATCAGGTTGTGTTGAAGCCCTTCCACAAGTAAGACTTTTTCAATGGAATTTGTGGAAGACTTACCTACTGTACCAACTCCAATTATTTTACCTTTGTTCTTTCCTCCAAACTTGACCAGACCCCCTGGTTTCATCTCTAACTTGCTAAACTTAGATCGGTCTCCTGTCATATGCCTGGAGCAGCCACTGTCGAGGTACCACTTGTTGTCTTCAGCTGCCAGGCCGACCTACACAAATACATCAAGCAGAGTGATTTGGAACCCAAGATGAGTTGGGTCCAAGGACATTGTTCAAATCTCTGATCAAGTGTTTAGGTATCTAGATTTGCTTCAGCATGGTTTTCTCTGGCACATTCCTTTCTGGTTTATTAAAGTTGAATCCAGTTGGACTGGAGAAGTGAGTTCTATTCCATTCATTAGTCTTCCTATTCCTAGGAAATTTCCTGTAAGCTTGTTGATTAACATATTTTTGACTATGAAAGTTATTTCTCCAGTAGGTCCTATTTGGACCCATCTGATTGTTGTAATTCCAGCTCTTATTCTGATTCACTTTCTTGGTCCATCTACCATTTGTGTTCTGGTGAGTGGGCTTAGTGTTATTCTTCATAAAATTCATTCCCATCTTAAATGATTGTCCAGTACTGGTTTTTGTGTTTTCTTTAGGACTTTGATTTTCCTTAGAGCTGTTTGAGCTGGATGGTGTGTCCAGCTTTTCTTTTCCCTTCTCTGGGCAGAAGGTGATGGTCTTGAATTGCAAGGGTCTCTTGTTGGCTGGGTCATAGCCTAGACCTTCCTTATTGAAATTGACCCTAGTCCCTAGTATAGCATCTAAACTAGTCTTTCCTTGGACAAACTTTTCTAAGACTTTCTGTTTGTCTTCCAGCTCCTTTTGAAGGGACTCAGAATTTTTTAGGAGTTCAACATTTACTTTCTTCACAGCTTCATACTTCTCTGAATTCATTCTAATTTCATTCATGCTTTCTTCAATTTTAGTTTTGAATTCATTGAGCTATTTTTGACTTTCTTGAGTTTCTCCCTTGAGCTTATCATTTTCTTTCCTTAGTGAGGTCATTTATTCTAGTTGTTCTTTTAGCTTCTCATTTTCCTCACAGACTAGAGTTTGTTCTTCAACATTTATGTTAAATTTTCTTTTCAGAACTCTGTGCTCTTTGCTAAGAGAATTAAATTTATCTAGCAAGTCACCATAAGCATCCTCCCAGTCATCAATTGAGAAATTTTCAAAAATGTTTATTACCTCCTCTTCACTGTTTGCCATAAGGCAAATTTCATCTTCATATTCTTCTGAGGAAACATCTTCGGGGTCTTCTTCTTCCTCGCTCCATGTGCAGACCATCGCCTGTGGCTTCTTCTTCTTCTGCACCTTTATGTTTTTCTTCTGAAGATAGGGACCCTTCTTCTGGAGGTCTGGGCATTCGCCTTTCATATGTCTCTATTTGTTACAATTAAAACAAGTCAGTCTCTTAGGATTTCTATCCCTGTAATTAGTAAATTCAACACTCTTGTTGAAAGAGTGTGGCTTCTTCTTCCTAAAGGTCTTTCCGTTTTTCTTCAAAAATTTTCTGAACTGTCTAGTGAGCATTGCCTGCTCCTCCTGGTCGAGATTTGAAAGACCTTCAAGCTCGGACTCAGACTCGGGGCTACTGCTGCTGCTCTCGCTGTTGCTACCCTTGTTGCGGGATGCCCTTAGAGCCACATTCTTACCCTTCCTCTCACTTCCTTCTCCACCTCCTTTGAAATTCATCTCATAGGTCATAAGAGATCCTATGAGCTCATTCACAGTCAAGGTAGTCAGATCTTTTGACTCCTCAATCACAATGGCCTTAGTGTGCCATGCCGGGGATAAAGATCTAAGGATTTTCCTGACTATATCTGCCTCAGCAAGATCCTTCCCTAGCCCTTTAAGTGTGTTAGTGATCAAGGACAACCTGGCATACATTTCAGTTATATTCTCATCTGCATTCATCTTAAACATTTCATACTTAGAAGTGTAGAGGTTTACCTTCGAGGCTTTCACTTGAGCTGTACCTTCATAGATCAATTGCAGCTCATCCCACATTCACTTGGCAGTTCTGTATGCAGATATACGGGCATATTCCTCTGGATGAACAGCACACTGGATGATGTTCAGCGCCGTCCAGTTGAGTGAAGAGAGCTTGACATGGTCATCTATCCAAGCATCCTCGTTTGGTGGCAGATCATATGGCCCAACAGTAATTACTCTCCATAGTTTATGGCTCTGAGCTCTGATGAACACTTCCATCCTGTTCTTCCAAAATAGATAGTTACTACCATCAAAATACGGAGGACGACTAATGGATTGACCTTCGGCCATGAAGGTTCTAGGACCACCAGCATTTCCTTGACCGTTCGTCCACATGGCGTTAACCTGCTCTGCTACCAAGTGTTAGCGCAGCAAGAGTGATATAGAAGGGGGGGATGAATAGATCACTCCCAATTTGTAGAAACTTAGGCGGAAAATAAATTCTACTGCTAACACCCCTACTTAACCCGCACACAGAGAAATGCAAGGCAGTATAAGTAAATGAGAGTGAAGAACTAATCACATGGAAGCAAAGAGACAAGCAGATGGAGAGCGTAGATAACAACAGCAAACCATAGAGGAGGCACTCGGTTTTTAGGTGATTCGATTGCAGTCCACAATCTACATCCACCCCTCACTCCAACAAGAATGAGGATTCCACTAGACAATGCTAGATCACTGCAGACTCAGTCTGCGAACAACATGCTGCCACACAGCTTGAACAACCAAGGGAAACAAATCCCTCAACCAAGCTCTGCTACCCACAGAACTTGAAACCTGTTCTAGTTACCAGCTAGAACACAACCGGAGAATCCTCTCCCTTCCTCCACACACCGGAGGGAAACTGGAGTAATACTCCCTTCCTCCACACACCGGAGGGGAACCAATTCAAATCAGAAGAATGAACAAAATGAAACGAAAACAAAGTAGAAACAAAAACCAATGAAGAAGCAGTCGGTTCTGAAACCAATACAAATGTAGCTTCAAATGAAGCAATTCATCAAACCACAGACACTGCTCTCTCTCTCGAACAAACTCCTCTCGGATCTGGAACTCTCTGCTCTTTTTTCTTTTCTGGATCGTGCAAACTCACACCAATGGCTTCTGCTTTTTCTTTTCACGATCAGGCTTCTACTGAAGGATGAAGCTCTATATTTATAGCAGATATTGGCGTGTGGCTACCAGGTTCCCGCCCATGCACTTTTTGCCAGATCATTTGAATTTCGACCACATGGCAGCATCCTGACTAGGTTGCTATCCACGTGTCATGCACCTGTTGTCTTGGATCACGTGCCAGGTGCCAACCTCGATTCACGTGCCCAATCATCAGCCTAAATCGCCTGCAGACAGATAGATGGAATGTATATACCTAGTTAGTTTAGGCTATAAACACGAATGTATATACTTCAGAAACATCAACTGATTAAGTGTGTACAACGTGAGAGAGTGTATAGACTTAATGAATAAAGCGCATGTGAAGGCAGTGTATAGACATATGAACAATGCAAACGAATGGTAGTGTATAGACTTATGAACAATGCAAACGAATGGTAGTGTATAGACTTATGAACAATGCAAACGAATGGCAGTGTATAGACTTATGAACAATGCAAACGAATGGCAGTGTCTAGACTTATGAACAATGCGCACGAGCCTTACTAATGTGTACACTTTACAAAGCTCAGCCACTGTGTAGACTTCACGAAGCCTAACCAGTGTACAGGCTTGGAACGAGTGTGCTGTGAGCATTGAAGACTCAAGTTATAACAACAGAATGTATAGGGTTGTGGTCGGACAACCCAATTTGTAGACTTGAAGCAAGACGCCAGTGTTCAGACTTTGAGGAAGCGATGTACTATACGCAATGTACAGACTAGATAGTGTAAGACTCTTAAGAAGACGGTGAGCAATGTATTGACTTGAACCCCAACGGTGATGTATAGACTTCGACATGCTTGAGCCATTGTATAGACTATGCCAGGGTGAGACGATGCATTAGACGCTCGGCTGTACAGACTCTGAATGTGAAGGCATGTTGTATAGACTTGAATCGCTTGAAGCGATGTACAGACTTGGTGAAGCTCAAGCAGTGTGTAGACTTGGCGAACGCTTCAGCGTTGTACAGACTTGGAAGTACACTAGTGAATGTATAGACTTGATGAACCACTGTGGATGTATGGACTTGAGCGAATGAAGCCAATGTACAGACTTGTCTAAGACGCAGCATGAGACGCTGGCTGAGACGGACGCTGTACAGACTTTGAAGAGCAGTTCAATGTATAGACTCCACGCTGTACAGACTTTAAGGCTTTGAACGTTTGAGCAGAATGCAATGTACACACTTAGTGATGTAAAGACTTGGCCAGGAAAGCGTAGGGAAATGTATGAGTGTATGGACTTGGCCAAGCGTAGGAAAAGATATCGAATGTACAGACTTGGTGAAACACAGTCCAGTGTATAGACTTAGAGAAATGAAGTCCAGTGTATAGACTTGGAGAACTGTTCAATGTATTGACTTGGCGTTGTATAGACTTGGCTTTGAACGCTTGGGATGAAGGCAATGTGCAAACTAAGCGATGTATAGACTGTGCCCAAGGAACCGAATGTATAGACTTTGCCACAGTCTAATGTACAGACTTCGCAAAAGTGAACGAGCCAATGTATGGACTTCAAAAGAAGCAGTCCGATGTACAGACTTCAAGAATTCTAGACAATGGACGCTGTACAGACTTGGACTCAAGGAGTGTATATACTTAGCATGAAGACTGCCAGTCGATGTATAGACTTGGCTGAAGCTATCTCTGAACCAATGTTCAGACATTGTGCAATGTATGAAATTTAGTGTGTGCGAGCCTGCTGACATGCAATGTGTAGAGTTGAGTGTGTGAAGCAGGCGTTGTACAGACTATGCAAGCATGACACTGGGCGCTGTATAGACTTACACTATCGAATGTGTAGACTTCATGAGAGTGCAGTAACCAGTGTATAGACATTAAGCTTGACACTCCAATGTATAGAGTTGAAGCTTGGAAGGATGTATAGGGTTGAGCTGAACTAACTTTGGCAATGTGCAGACTTAACTGGTCGGGCAGTGTACAGACTTAGAGTATTAGGATCAGTGTGTAGACTTTAGTTAGAAGGTGCCCGATGTACAGACTAGAAGCAGATATGCCAATGTACAGACTTTGGTACCCAAGCTATCAAAGTTCTGATGTGTCGACTCACCCTTGCTGATGAGTCGACTCCCTACTGTCCATATTAACCAAGCAGTGTAGATAGATGAAATAATGAAACAGCATATGAACTGAACTCACTTAGGTGATGAACCAGCATAAATCTAGAGATAGAAGATTGATTTATAGTGTGAGACATCATCAAAACCATAGGGATGCAACAACTTTTACTTTTTAAATTGGTATCAGAGCCAGGTTAGAGTCTAGGGTATTCGGTCCAAGGTTTCATATTGCACCCTTTACCCGGTATATTAAAAGGTGTCTCTGGAACGATAGGTTACGCCTATTGGGAAGGTACACACTTGCGTGAGTGCGGTCTTCGGATCAAACCTCCGCCATGTACGGGATACTGGTTGAGTCTAGGTTTATAGTCGAGTCTGCATTCCAACTTTGCATTGTTGTTGTAGGGTCATGTCTAATCCATTAGGGAGTCAGTTTGACTTGTCCCGAGTGTTTGCATGCCCAGTCACAGTGGACCCAATTTCCATCTTTCGCAACTATGGCCAATGCCTACCCCCAAGTCCCAATTAAAATGATACACACCCTCATGGGCAGGATGGACAAGCGTGACCGAGACACATGGGAATATTTTTACCGTGCTGAGGCTAGGCTTAACGCCATAGAGGATAGGATGGACGCTACTGACCGATCTCTCCAAGGTCTGGTTAGACGAGTCTCTGCCCTAGAGAAAGCCCCGATCAGACCCATCCAAGGCAACAAGTCCGTGTCTGAGTACATTAGGGACTTTGATGAGTACCGGTTGGGATATGGAGTTGGAGAGAAGAGCACCACGACCGCATTGTGCTTCCGGAGAGGTTTGCGGCTTCACTACCAGTTTGAATTGCTTTGCCGCGATGTGACCACTCTGGACCATTCCTATTAGGTCACTCTAGAGGTTGAGCCTTTCGAGTCAAGGTTTGATGCTGCCCTTCGGTGAGCATCTACCTCTCAGCAGAGTGCCGAGCTGGTCAGATGGCCACATGAGCCCACGAGCAGGACGCTCCTCCCCCACGGCCTCACCCACCCCAGCCAGGGAACCCTTCCCCTAGAGCTCCTTTGCCACCTACTTTACCTTCCGATCTTTATTCGGAGCCACCTCATTTGGAGCCACCCGTGTTTCTAACAGGAAAGCTATTCATCACCGACCCACTACTTAGTTGGCTCAAGATGGGCTTGGTCCCTAGACCACCTTGCTACCCATCCGTAGACCCAACCCTCCCAGTAGTACCCATTAACTCCTTTCACACCACTTTCCAGTCCTTTTGCTTTGTAAAAAGTGTGAAGGATCTACTAAGAAGTTTAGATTGTCAATGGGAGTTGACTTGTATGTTGGCCTTAGGGTCTGACCAACCCTATAGTCATAGCTTCATGCTCCCGGCTTTGGGGTCAATTACCTCGGTGTACACCTTGGGTCATATCACCACCGAGGTCCTGTTATTCTTCCCCGTTCCCAATGAGCTTGACTTTGTCCCCTCTTACGGTGTTACCGTCACAAGGGATGACCCTTA
Organism: Amorphophallus konjac; assembly: GCA_022559845.1. NCBI lineage: Eukaryota > Viridiplantae > Streptophyta > Magnoliopsida > Alismatales > Araceae > Amorphophallus > Amorphophallus konjac. Next base: position 260,500,229 of record CM040121.1, read on the forward strand.
CTTTCTCCATGAGATCCTTATCCCATCGACCATCATGCATGAAGGTAACCATCTACACCTTCAAGAATTCCAAACATGGGATCATGTCATGAGGGAACCCATCTCGAGGGGTCACACATTCTTTGATCCCTTCGACCCTTTCCCTAAGGAGCCTCTTGACCCACCATATATACTCCCCTTCTTAAAAGGAGTCCACTACCACACCCTTTCCCCATGGGTCGGTCCACCTATGCTCATCGAGCCCGTTCATTGGCAAGAGGCACATGCATATAGGGGTGATGAAGAAGGTGAATTCAGCTCTCCTAGCCCTCCCAAACCTCCCAAGTCCACTAAGGAGCATGTGCATGATTGGTTCACTTTAGGATGCCTAGGAGTCCCCCATTCCGCCAACCACCGGTTGCGTCTTATGTATGCTAGGCACACATTCGGATGTCCTGGTCCACCATTGCATATGCATGGGTCTACATAGCATTAGGTTTGTCTAGGACACAGAAGTGTGTTTTCTTTTGTATAGTTTGTTAGGAGTCTGCATATGATGATTCGAGTCGGTCTCATGTCAGCTTGCGATGTCAGTCACTTTCGAGTGTGAGGCAAGTCGGGTCTACTACGTATGTTGTAGACTTGTCGGAATTTGGGATCGGCTCTACCTCAATGTCTTGGATCTAGTCACATATAGTGACTCCGCGGTGATTCCTAGTGAGTCGTTGAGCCGTCTCCTTCCTTTGAGAGTGACCCCACCCCAGAGTGTCCACCACTACCCTCATTCCCACAGCAGCATGTGCATATCGAATATATACGAGATGAGCAGGTGATGATTACTTGGAGTGGAGAGTACTCCGCGCTACTTGGTACGGTGACAGATCCACATAAGCTACACGAGCAGTCGCACCCCTTACTCGACGGGGTCGAGTTCTTCCCACCCGGGGAGAATTGATGGGAATCAACACCGGACACTAACATTTTATTTTTACATTTGTATCCTTTTGTTTGCATTTATATCCTTGGGTTAATTGGGTTGCAAATGTATGGCAAGTATAAGCCAATGGGTTACTTGGGCTAAGTCAATGGGTTTCTTTGCAAAAAGGCCGCATAGGCCCGGCGGGACCCCCACCCTCTCTCCCATTGTGCCACCTAGACTCTCTAGGGCCCATGTGGGTCTGGTTCATGGTCCAAGGGGGACTCTTGACCAAGCCCCTCTTGTTGACTCAAAGACGGGGGCGCCCCCCTCCTTGTTCCCATGTGGGATTAAATAATCCCCCCCTTTAAGTTGTTTATTACTTTGTTATTTGACCACATGGGAGAAAATTCTTCTCTCCCCTAATTACCCCTCCCTAACCCTAGATCTGAGGTTAGTTTAGGTCATTTACATTTCACATAAAACCCATGTATTTCCATATTTTTGGGAGATTAATGAGAAGAAATTGTTGGAAAATCCAATTGCCCAAGGGCGCCCCTCCCTCTCCCCTTCTTGCAGTAGAGAGTGTAGCAGAAATTCATGGTGTGAAGCCATATTCTTGAAGTGATTCCAAGTTCTATCTCCTCCCCTAGGTGTGAAGCTCAACCACAGCCGCCGCCGCCTCCGTTCGTGCCGCCGCCGAGCCGCCACAACCGATTCTTTGAAGTGATGTCCAGGATTTCAAGATCCATGACATAAGCTTAAAGGAAAGGTTGGTCCTCCCAATCCGTGAATCTGATGATCATGAAATTTTGAGAGATCATCCCCCTTGTTGTTATCACCTCCCATTTTAAATTTCGTGCCAATCCGCCATTGTTTGCTATTTTTCTCAATCTTTTAGTTTCACCCCTGATAGTCTGCCAATCAGCAGATCTGCGGGACAGTGTCTTGTTATTATATTTTTCTCGCCCCCTTAGCCATCTCTAAAAATTACCAAAAAATTCATCTGTGATCCTACCTTCCTACTCTACCCACCATAAAATTTCCAAGATCCAGTTATACCATTCCCATGTCGGTCAAAATTCATTTTATGTTGATCCTATTCTGTCCTAATTGTCTATAATCTGAGCCAGCAGAAATACTTGGGGAATAGTGATTTTCATTTTCAATCCGTTTGCTGGATGGTCGTGAAATTAATTTATGTTGTATCCCTTTGAGTCCTCTGTCCAATGGCGCTGATCTCGCCTCGATCCGTCCTCAGATCTGGGCACAACAATTTTTTTTTATGGAGGCGTGCAGATCTGATCCGTGAACAGGCCAGCAGAGCAGTCCGCTGGTTAATTTCGATAAAATACGCCGGCTCACATTCGGCGACCGCCGCTCTCGAAGATTAACCAGCAACGCCGCAGCAAGGAGACGCCCGGGCACTGCTGTCCCAGCAATCGGACCCGCCTGCTGTCCCGTGGGCATCGCAGAATCAAGCCGGACCAGCAGCCTGTCTCCGGCCCGAGAGCCTTCTGGCTTGCTGCCTGTCAACCCGAGTTCGCTACTCTTGGGTCCCACATGTAGCCCTTTACCTCCCTGTGTGGAGTGGGCAATAGAAATAACTATTGTAATTAATTATTTACTGTACACCAGAAGTACGAGTTTCGATCGGGGTCGTCTTCCCTACGCCCGAAGCGTGGAGGTATTGTGTCCGCTCCCTACTTTGGCATTTTGCTTATCTCGTATATTTTCATATGCCGCTGCATGAGTTATAGGAACTTAGCTCGTTATAATTTTATCACTGCTGCGAGAGTGAGTGAGTGGAACCCGTCTCGTGACTCGATCCGAGCACGCGGAAAAGCCGATACCCGAGACTCATTGTCGGTTCCTCAACCATGCAGATCCACGCGTTTCCCTCACTTATGGACGTCCACGAGCTAGAGTCCAAGGTTCACATTCAAATTGGCGTCGAGTCACGTCCCGTCCCACATCACTAATCCTGAGTAGGATTCACCAATTTTTGCACTCGAGCCAATCTCGTTCACTTCCGAGCAAGGGGAGAAGCATGATGTGCTTGAACCTCCACTTACCCTTCCGTTAACACTCTCCATTAAATCTCCATTACTCATTAAGCTTACCGCTTCCATCTCGCCATCCATCCCCACTCGGAGTGGGTGTATTTTTACAAGCATGAGTGCCGATGATCAAGATCAAGAGCCGGGCAAGAAGGATTTGGCCACGGCTATGTCATTCAAAGTTCAAGATTTCATTTGTCGTATGCCGGTCCATGTTCTTGTGCCAGGTATAATTGAAAAGTCTCCAACAAAGCTCACTATGAAGAGTTCTTATAAGTTGATGCCATGTCGGCCCAAGGCCAATGTTATTCATGTCACTTTGCTCATTGGTCGACATTCTTTTGACGCTTTCATTACCTCTCTCTCCATCATTATACAACTTCCTAAGGGGTTCTCTTCATGCATTACTATAAAACATTCAACTGTTGATGAGAACACGCGTTCATTGATTCCATCCTTTGAGCCGTTTGCCAGGGCACGTTATTTACCATGGAGGGGTGGGCATGCTTATATTACGGGGTCTGCCACCAATTCAACCACTACCTACCCAAGTTCATTCATCCTCTCATTTAATTCCTCCTTATGGGCAACTCATGGGTTGAGAAGAAGGATCTCATCCTCTCATTCCATATGTTCATTGCATCTTTTGCATTCCATGTATCCCATGCATTCATTGCACTCCTTGCATTGCATCTCTTTGCATTCTTTCTTTCCCGAGTTTCCGAACCCGTATCTTCTCCGTCTTTTGGGGCCTTCAGATCTTCTTCGCGCTTTTTCCAATCCATCTTTCTCTCCATGATTTCCGGATTCTTTCTCACAAGGGCATCACGTCCCTACTCATTCTCTCCTATTTTTGGAACCTCTAGAGTTATCTCTTTCCCTAGGGCATCGCGCCCTCTTTTCTCCATATTCCTCCGAAACCTCCGGATCTCCATATAGGGCACCGCGCCCTCTTTCTCCATATTCCTCCGAAACGTCTGGAACTCCCTTTTCGGGCATCGCACCCCTCCACACCTCCATACCCGGATCCTTCGGATTTTTCTCTCCTCCCAGAGCATCGCGCCCTTTTACATCCTCATCTCTTGCCTCCGGAACCTCCGCACCTTCCTCTCTTCCTAGGGCATCACATCCCTACTCATTCTATTCTTCCGGAATCTCCGGACTTATCTCCTCACCTGGGGCATCCCGTCCCTCGGTACTTTCTTCTTCCGGAACCTCCGGATCTTCACCATTCTATCTCTTTTAATTCACCTCCACATGCTATCCTCCCTATCCTTCTGAAACCCTCGGACTTATCTCCTCACCCGGGGCATCGCGTCCCTCGGTACTTTCTACCTCCGTAACCTCCGGACCTTATCTCTTTCCTCCGATTTGTCTTCCTACTCTTCCAGGACGTCATGTCCTTTGTCCTTTTCTTCCTCTTAAATCATCTTTTTCCACACCTCTTCCCGGGGCATCGCGTCCCTCGGCACTTTCTTCCCCAAGAACCTCCGGATTGTCATTCCTCTTCCCATCACGATTCTTCCCCTTCGCTTCCGGACCTTCCGGATCCTCCATCTCTTTCTATCTACCAATTTCTCCACTTAATCCCTCCTGATCCCGGGTCCGACCCGACTTCTTCCACATCCACCGCTCTGGGCATCTGCCCGTTCTCCCACTACTTCCGAGGCTTTAGTCCTCCCTCCTCCTCTTGATTTTCTGTTTCTTCTGTAGACCTTTCTTATGATCAGGGTCTCCGCACCTTAGCGAGGGAGTTCCAGCCCTCACCACTCTTCCTTTTCTCCTTATTCATCTGGGTCTGGTCTAAACACCACTCCTTCTTGTTAAGCCACTTTTAAATCCTTGCCTCTTATATTCTTATATGCTACAAGGACAACAAATCCCATGCTTATCAGCATCGCCTCCAGCAGCTGCTTCTTCTACAAGGTTGCAAGGTAACATATGTGCGTAAGTGTGCATTTTTATGCATTTTCATCACCTTATTCACGCACGATTTTTCAAAAAGAAGTGCTTCTTAACATTCTTAGGCATTTTACTAATATCAATGTCAAAAGAGTCTTTAGGCTTGCTATGCAGCACTTCAGTAATAAGAACCCCGCGCTGGGAGTTCGGCATTCTTTCCCCGCTTGTTAAGGGCAACCCTTAGTTGGGCACCGCACACACTTCATGGCGTCCTTAGCCGTCTCCTTGATAAAACACCGTTGCTACTTGGGCCATGCACGAGGGCACAAAGTCTTTTTCTGTTCTCTTAACTCGGCTGAAATATGAGGATAGAGATATTCTGGGCAAAACTGTAAGGTTTCGACCAGAATGCACAGTGGAAATCATCGAAACCTTAGATTCCATATCGTTGTCGGTTTTTCATAATTGAACAAGATCGGTAAATCTCACGATGTGAAGAACGATTCTTTACCTTTGCGGGGTCGAGAATCTCCCAAAAACTCGAAGATGAACGAGAGGGAGATCCCGAGGTCGCGAGCTGTTCAAGCGTTAGGCCTCTAGACGTATCCACACGAGCAGTGGAAGCAGACGGCATCTCCTCCACGTTCTCCACGCGTCGACCCGATCTCAACACCAGCATCCACCGGGGAGGAAGGAGAGAGAAGGAGGGGGGCGGCCCTTGGAGAGAGAGAGAGGAGAGAGGGCGGCTAGGGTTTCAACCTTGTAGCTTGTTGGGTTCGCTGTGCTCCCTCTTTATCCTTAGTGATGGTTTTGATGATAACAATATATTGTGTGCAAGAGTATTGTAAAAATGCTAAACAGCGTATTAGTCATTCTGGAGCCTAATGTTGATATCTTGTCTTGAAGGAGGTTTGTACAATTTGCTTTGTGGAGTCGACCTCAATGTGCCACAATGAACTGTGGAGTCAACCTCATCACTCAGGGAGTCAACTTGTTCCTCATGCCATTTTAGTGAAGAAAAATTGAAAGTAGCAGAAAAAGTGTCGACCTCCCAGGTCGACACTCAGGATCAAGTTTTCTGCCAAAAACTCGCAACTTAGTGAAAAAAGTCGACCTCCCAGGTCGACGCTTTTTCACGGCTGAAAAGTGTCGACCTCTCGGGTCGACACTTTTTCATGGGTGTTCTGGTTTAAGGAAAAACCACACACAGGGATATAAGTGTCGACCCACAGGGTCGACACTTTCAGCCCACAAACACAGGTCGACCCCTAGGGTCGACACTTTTCCTGACTTATAAATAAATAAATAAATATACTAAGATTTCGTATCCATTCAAATTCGACACACAACTCGAGCCCACATCCTATGCCCCTTGGGTCCTGACCCAAGGGTGAGCTCTCCAACATATAAAGTCAAGGAAATTTTTCTAACTTCCAATGTGGGACTAAAAATTAGCCACTATACAATAGGAATTATAACATTTGAAATCCACATTAATTGTATGTATTTAGTCACCAAAAGAAAGGAAAGGTAATATTAACATGTTTGAATTCTTACAGCATGTTTAAAAAATTATTTTTGTAGAATAAAATTATTTTTAACATGTAAAAATCTATTTTTAACCATAATATTAGTAAATTAATACATGAAAATATTTCCAGCATGTTAAAAATGACTTCCAACATGAAAAATTATTTTTTTTATACTGAGATATAAAAAATATTTTTCAGCATGTAAATCTATTTTTTTCATGATAAACCCAATTTCCTATTAAATAATTAGTAAATTGATGCATGAAAATTACTTCCAGCATGTTAAAATTACTTCTAGCATGATAAAATTATTTCCAGCATGTTAAAATTATTTTTAGCATGTTAGAACTATTTTCAGCATATTAAATCTATTTTTTAGGATGATAATTCTATTTTTCCTATCAAATAATTAGTAAATAAATGTAGAAAAATTATTTTCAGCATGATAAAATTTATGTTGTTATCAGAGAATTTCTGTAATCAGCATGGTAAACTTATCTTTATTATCCTATCAGTTAGTTAATGTATGAGAATTATTTTAGCATGTTAAGTATTAATTTTAGCATGTTAAATATTAATTTCCAGCATGTTAAAAATTAAATCCAGCATGAAAAATTTATTTTTATCATCTTATCAGTAAAGTAACATATGAAAATGATTTTCAGCATGTTAAAATTATTTTCAGCAAGTTAGAATTATTTTCGGCATAAAAATCTATTTTTATAACAAAATTTTGATTTTTATAATAATAAATCACCGTTTTGGCTAAACTAATGCATCTCTAATGTACAAAAACTTCCTGAAAATATGTCTAGATACTTGTAAACCAAATGCATACAAGATTAAACCATGGAATTAAATTAATTCTATTAAACTCTAATTACTTGAATTTTCTTCCTAGTTACCGTTCTTTCTTGAATTTCACGACTTAATGTCGTTAAATATGATGCCTTAAAATTATTATTCACTCATCTTGCTACTTCTGAGATTTTTCCAGATCTGTACTTTTTACAAAAGAGCTTATTCTTGAAATTCATTGGCCATTGTGTTAAGTGGATGTCTAAACGTACTTGGGATCTTATGATCCACCGACCCAATGCCTGGCATTAATGGCGCCCGGTCTGGTCCTGGGAGGAGCGCCTAAAAGTATTTGTGCCCATGGGAGTTGATTGACCACGGTGTGGCATTGCACCGAAGTGCATGACATGCTAGATTATTTATGACATTCCACACTTCGGTATTGTACTTGTTTACTTGTTACTTGAAATTGCTTGAAATTACATGATATATTTGACTTGCATGAAATGGCCAAATTCTTTCATGATATTCTTTACATGTTCAATATTCAATACTTGAAATTATCTTGGAACCTTGTTATCAAATTATTATTTAAAATTCCATATAAAATTTCCTACTTGTTATTCATGATCTTAAACACTTCCCGATTTACTTGAAAAAAATGTCCAAAATGATAAATACTTAAATATTACCTAATTATAGAGATATAAAATCCTACTGAGTTTTTTACTCACCCTACGTTTTGGTAAATTATTACAGGAAATGAAAATGAACAAAGGAATGGACAAGAGTGAAAGAGTGTTTTCTTTTCCCTAGGATTTATGTAGGTTATTAGTGATTTTACAAGAATGTTATATTTTGGAGTTTGAAGATTGTAATTACCTTTATGGCTTATGAATTAGTGATGTAAACTTCATTTGATGGAATAAAAGTATCATTTTCTCATCTATCTTTCTCTTTAGAAATCAAATTGTACATGCTCTGATCGACACGCTTGTTTACGACTCGCTCACGTTCCCGATATTCCGCATCGGGGTGTGACATGGGCGTTCATTGTATATTCTTTCTTTTTGTTAAACTAAGAATACATCGTGTGTGGGCGGATCTGCGTCTCCACGTGTGTGGATTTATTGCAGGGTAGTTTTTCCCCGAGTCTGTGTGTAAACGGAGCTATGTCTTCGTGTGGGTTTTATGTGCGGGGTGTGCTCCCCGACTGCGTGTGTGTGTGCTGCGGTGGCAGCGGTCTGGGGCTAGGCCTTGTGGTTGTGCATTACTGCGGAAGCAGCGTGTGTGGTGTTGGGGCTCGTCCCCGTGTTGCTATATTTTGTAGCGTGTAGTGAAGCCTCACCGAGGTTCGGTGAGGGGTGGACGTAGGGAGCCCGTCATGGTCCCGAACCACCTAAAAATCTCCGTGTTGCATGTGGCTTGCCTGTGTGATTGTCCATTTCATCTACCTCCTTTCACAGGTCATTTGATAGGTTTTTATTCACTACACCTCTACACACCGCTTCATCCGCTATCCGTGTTTGGCGTAGGTTCTATCATTCATTACATAGATTAATCGAGTGAGATCGAAAAGTTTGATAGAACACTTTAATCTCACGTCAGTTTAAGCTAATTAACGTAGTTAATTTTAATTCCGTTGTGTTTAGTTTAGAATGTTTTTAAAATCCGCCACCTCTGCTGGGAGATAATTCACCCCCCTTCTTGTCTGTCATCTAGTCTGCGCCAACAATTGGTATCAGAGCACAATCTCTGATTTTTATTCGCGGACCTTGCGGTCTAGGAGTAAAGATCCTTTAAGATGGCTGATGTGAATTTGGTTCCTGTTTTTGATGATTTTGATTATGCTATATGACTTGGAAAATTTTGTGTTTGGATTACCAATATTGATCCGAAGCTTATGAATCAAATCACTCATGGTCCTCACATTCTTTCAAAAAATGAGTTAAGGTGGAACGATGAGGATAAGAAAAAGAATTCTGATAATTTGTTTATTTTGAATGCTCATAAGGCTACCTTGGACACTAATCAATTTACTTTTGTTTCATCTTGTAAGTCAGCCAAAGAGATATGGGATGGGCTAAAGGAAGCCCAAAAAGAGAGTTGGAATGACGAATGCCTTGTGGCAAGCAACAGTGACCGTCAAAGCAAGGAGAGTTCAAAGGTAAATTCTGACTCTGATGAAGAGGATGAGCTTAGCTATAATGAGTTGATGAATGCTTATGATGAATTGTTTGATAGATATAGAACATTAAAATCTAAAAACAAAAAATTGAAAAATAAAATTGAAAACACTCATGTTGAAGATTTCTTTTGTGATAAATGTATTGAGTTTGAAAAGTTAGTTGAGTCACATGTGTATGAGGTTGATAGCCATAAAGAAACTATTACATGTTTTAAAAGGAAAATGAATCTTTATTGGCTAAGATTTCAGAACTTGAAAATATTGAAAAGGATCTAAAAGGAAAATTGAACTGTTCGGATAGTGATCAGATATTGCTCAATGAGCTGGTTCAAAATGAAAAGCTTGCTGAAGAAGTAGAAAATCTCAAAGATCAAAATAATGTGCTGATTGAAAAACTCAATTCACTTGAAAAAGGAAAAAGTGTAGTTGTTGATGACTTTGAAAATGTTCATGCTATGGAACAAGAGATTGCAAGTTATAAAACTATGAATTCTCTCTTGAATGATAAACTTGCATTGTGTGAAGGAGAAATTGCTAAGTCTAAATTGCACATTGCATCTTTGGAAAATCAAATTAAGAGTGTAAATGAGTCCTTGTCCACGTGTGACAAAGGAAATCAAAAATAGAAGAATATCATTGATTGTCATTGTGTGCATGAAAAATCCCCCACTGTTGAGTTTGTTCATGCTTCAAGAAAAAGAAAGAATATTTCATATTTTTATTGTGGCAAATTTGGTCATGACATGTATGATTATTTTCGGATGAAATTTGATGATAATGAGACATTGAAGTCAAAAATAAAAAGTGTTGATGATTCTAAAAATCATGAAAAACCTATGAAGAAAAACTTCAATGTTCATTACTTCTACTGTGGCTTACATGGACATGTTATTGAAAATTGCTTCACAAAGAAAAATGATGATAAGTGGTCCATGAAAAGAAAAATTTTTATTACTTTTATTGTGGAGAGAATGGTCATTCTATGGATGACTGTTCCATAATGAAAAATGATGATGAATGGTTTGAGAGGAAAAATAAAATGCGCCTTGTTCATGCTAAAACTAACCCCTCGGGACCCAAGTTGGCTTGGGTATCCAAATCTTCAAAATGAGAATCTATTTTACAGTGGCGCCTTGAGGCCAAGGAATGTCAATAAACAAAGGACTCTCAAGGCGAGAAATAAAATGGTTTGATTTTGAGAACTCACTCTGCTTAGGTTTACTTTGGAAAATTTGAAAAGGTAAAATTTGAGTTTGGAGAAAAATCTTGCAATTAAACAGTTGCATTTCTGCTTCATTGATTTTGGCAACTTCTGAAATGTTGAGATCTTGTGAGTTTCATGATTAGATGACTTGAACACTCTTCTCTACACATCCTGTGAATAACTTTAGTTTTTAAATACTTTACACTGCACATAAAGTCTTTAACCCTTTACTCATATTCTGCAAAAAACAAGTCAGATTTTGAATGCTTGAGTTTGAACATAGAATTCTTCACACTTTCAATCATGTTATTGTAAATAGCAGTTCACATGTGCATACACAGGTTGCATACTTATTTTCATGCTCATATCATGCATATCCTTGCATATCTGTAGATAGGAGTGATTTTCAATCATCTTCCAATTTACATGCATACACTTGCATATATACTTGACATATTTGTATGCTTGAATGCCATGATTATCCGGTATATCAAATGGCAATTGTGGAAGGTTGGATTTTATCCAATTGGAAATCTTCCCCATGCTTGATGGTGGTCTTCGGACCAACGTTCTCAGCCAAGTACCGGTAATCAACTTGTGTGAAAATTTTACCTTGATGGATGTTTGAGTATATATATATATTATATCACCCTTCTTTGAAAACATCCTATGACCTTGGTTTCATTCCTAGATAAATTTGCTTTGATCTAGACATGTTTGTTACATGGCACATATTAAGGGGAAGTTTTTGCTCATAACTGTGCATACACTTAGGAGGAGACATGACTGTGATGTGAGCAATTCATTTCTTACATTCAGTACAACCACCTACACAAATTGCACCTTTTTGAGATAAATGATTCAATTTAATAAGGATTACAGTTGTTCTACTCAATACTTCAAGAGCTATTGATTCTCTACATGGAAATCACGTATCTCGTGAGGAAAGAGCTGTTTACCCCATCAAAAAATATGTATAGGTGGAACGCGAATCCGAGTAGCCGAGAATCTTCCCTGAAATAAAGGAGGAAACTCGTGTCAAAAAGTGAAGCAAATCTACTATTAAAAAAATAAGTGGGTTTGGCACCGAGTAGCCGGGAAGTGCCCCTGAGACAAAGGGTACAACTCGCGTCGAAAAGTGACAATATCTGTAATTAAGATAAGTGACGAAACTGAGTAACCGAGAAATGCCCTTGAGACAAAGGGTATAACTCGCGTCAAAAGGTTAGTCACCTTTTTGTGTTTAATCAAAAATTTGGGGTCATACGTAGCTACCAATATTCGAGCATTATGTATGAAAGTGTATGGATGATAAGTTCTTTTTAGTGTTCTTTAGAAAATCTGATTATCCATATTGCTTTGTAATTCATTGCTCAATCTGTCACATATACATCTTAGGTTTGATTGTGTGAATGTTCTTTATGAATCAGTCGTCTTTCATAGTTAATGCAATACCTTTTTTATGTAAGCACGACCTTCTTAGTATTGTACATGTTCATCATGTTCAACAATCAATTGCATAATTCTTAAACCTGTCCCGAAGGGACTTGGTTGAGTATATATTTTATTATGCATGCTTGAGTGCTTGCTTGCTTGATCCTTTTTGTTCATACCATATGTCATTTCATATTGATGCATCTTTTGATCATACTGTCCATAATAGCTTAAATAACCCCATTGTCAATCGATTTTTGTTGATGACAAAAAGGGGAAGAATAATGTGCTTTTCAGCGAGACACTTGTATATAGCTTAGGTTAATCATACAACTTGTGCATAGTTTGGTCATATACTTTGAACAAAATTCAAAAATTGAGCATTTGCATATAATTTTGTCATCTTGCATACTTCACGTCAAATGTCATTTCTTGCTTGGTGTTCATGGTTCATACACCTTCCTTTCATGGTAGGTCGATTGCTGGGTTCGTGCGCCATTCATGTTAAAATTTCATATTTAGTTGTTCCTCTGGTCCCCCACTTTTTGATAATGCCAAAGGGGGAGAGAGAGCCACAATATATTGTCATCATCAAAAAGGAGGAAATTGTTGGGTTTGCTGCGCTCCCTCTTTGTCCTTAGTGATGGTTTTGATGATAACAATATATTGTGTGCAAGAGTATTGTGAAGATGCTAAAAAGCATATTAGTCATTCTAAAGCCTAATGTTGATATCTTGTCTTGAAGGAGGTTTGTACAATTTGCTTTGTGGAGTCGACCTCAATGTGCCTCAATGAACTGTGGAGTCGACCTCATCACTCAGGGAGTCGACTTGTTCCTCATGGCATTGATCTGTGTTTCATATGTTCATACTTGAGCATTACATGCATCGACCTATATAAGACATGCTCAGACTTCTTTTGATATCTTCTTTATAAGAGTTGACCTTAGCTGCACTCAGCCTTCATAAGGTCGACCTTAGTGTTATGTGTGGCTGCTTTGAGCATTGTTTATGAATGGCTTGAATTTTGAATGAGAAACTGGTTTCCATGTTGGTTTATATGATGAGTTTAAGTCATGGAAATTCATGTCTCTAAGTGCCTTTGAATGAGGTTTAATGATCCTTAGTTGGCTGGTTTTGTTTTGGTTTGAGCTGCCTTGTTTTTGACTGAACTTGGAAGTTTTTGGATTGAACTTGATAGTCTTGGTTTGACCATGGAACTCTTGTGTGGCTTGCTTGAATATCCTTTAATGTATGTAAGTCTTTGTTTAGTCACATGAATGGCCATCATTGAATATCTTTGAACTGAAATTCAGATACATATTCACTTAAATTTGATTCAGTAGTAAATGGTTTGCTTGAGCTAAATTTGTCTTGGTCTGCATATCAATATGGGTTCAGACCGCTTTGTATTGAATCTAAACTTTTGGAATGAACTAGCTTTCATGAATAGTTTGGTTAAATTCCATTTGGAAATGAATTGGTTGAATCTTACTGTTATGACAGGTTGTGGTTTGATGGGCTGGTAATGTATAGTAATTTAGCATTCTTTATTGCAGGATGATTGAAGATTGAATTGAATGATACTTGTACGAAGTGCAGGTTCCTTTTGCATTTCATGAATGGTTTGGTTAAATACTAATTGGAAATGGTCCTCTTGAATCATATTTGATAAATTAATTTGTGAAGAATGTGGTGAAGAATTCTGAATCACTTGTATTAAAAGCTGAAACTCATCATACATACTTGCAGCTAATAGGAGATTGTCTTGTGGAAGAAAGGTATTGTAGTTGGCTTTCTCATTTGTGTTGGTTTGAGATTGATATGAAATTGAGCTTCTGATATTGCAGGTTGAGAGAGATAGTCTTATGTGATGAAAAGTCTTGAAGTTAGTTTCTTCATATGGATTGACTTAATATATACATGTTTCTGAATTTCCAGAAAGTGTAGGTTCACATTGCCTTCAAACCATTGGACCTTTGGTAAGAATCTATTTCTAAAGTTCACTCATATTATCTAGATTGGGCTTGAAGCATACTTCATGGTTTTGGTCTAGCATTGGGTGAATAATGCATTTATTTCTTGGGGTGAAGGGCCTGAAGCATAATTGAAGCATTTTGGTTTTAAAATGTGTTTTTAATAGGTTTTCTCTGGTGTCAGGAAAAGTGTCGACTCAAGGAGTCGACACTTCCTGGTCTGTGGCTTGGCTGAGAGTTTCCAGCGGGCAAGTGAAAAAGTGTCGACTCCTTGAGTCGACACTCTTCACGCTCCACTCTGGTTTTTGTTTGAAGGATGGAAGTGTCGACTCAAGGAGTCGACACTTGCCTCCTGTGTTTTGTTTTTTTTTTTAACGGGACAGAACACAGCAGAAAAAGTGTCGACTCCTTGAGTCGACACTTCTTCTAGTGTGTCCAAAACGGGTCTACCGTTTCGAAACCCATTATTTCAGATCCATTAGCCTTGGGTTTTTACCAACTTACCCCTAGGGTTTCTACCCTTGTTTGGGCGTGGTTCTAAGTGGTTTTCACGTGGGCTTTAATGTCTTTTGTCATCTCTTTTCCATGTGTATATATACCCTGCGATCTCCATCGAAGGAGACATCCCTTGGGCTTAACGTTTTCATTTTGCTACAGGAAGGAAGAGGAGGGCGACACCATTACTTGGAGAAGGAAGATGAAGAATAGGAGAACGCCATCAACAAGGAACAACTGTCGATCTGATTCCAGCTCTGAGTGTAGTTGCTGAAGATCCAATCCTGGGTGGCTCCTGCGATCTTACCCGGCTTCCACTCCGCGGACCAAACTCTCCAGCGCACCCTACCACTTCTATGAACGGGCTTCAATGCAGATTTGAGGGGGATCTCTTCTTCTCTCATTTCTACTCTTTTATTTGAGAATAGATTGAAAGCTTGGGCGTTCATTGCATATTCTTTCTTTTTGTTAAACTAAGAATACATCGTGTGTGGGCGGAGCTGCGTCTCCACGTGTGTGGATTTATTGCGGGGTAGTTTTTCCCCGAGTCTGTGTGTAAATGGAGTTGTGTCTCCGTGTGAGTTTTGTGTGTGGGGTGTGCTCCCCGACTGCATGTGTGTGTGTGTTGCGGTGGCAGCGGTCTGGGGCTAGGCCTCTTGGTTGTACATTGATGCGGAAGCAGCGTGTGTGGTGTTGGGGCTCGTCCCCGTGTTGCTACATTTTGTAGCGTGTAGTGAAGCCTCACCGGGGTTCGGTGAGGGGTGGACGTAGGGAGCCCGTCGTGGTCCTGAACCACCTAAAAATCTCTGTGTTGCATGTGGCTTGCCTGTGTGATTGCCCATTTCATCTACCTCCTTTCACAGGCCATTTGATAGGTTTTTATTCACTGCACCTCTACACATCGCTTCATCCGCTATCCGTGTTTGGCATAGGTTCTATCATTCATTGCATAGATTATTCGAGTGAGATCAGAAAGTTTGAGAAAATACTTTAATGTCACGTCAGTTTAGGCTAATTAATGTAGTTAATTTTAATTTCGATGTGTTTAGTTTAGAAAGTTTTTAAAATCTGCCACCTCTGTTGGGGGGAAATTCAACCCCCCTTATTGTCCGCCATCCAGTCTGGGCCAACATAGCTTGATCAGGGTTTCTCCCTTCAACGTATATTTATAGACCTTTGCGTTTTTCACAAAAACCCAATAATAGTCTATAAAGTTCACCCATCTCGGTCTGTCCAATACTCTATTGTGTGTGACCCTCTAAGCCCAATAGTCTATTTGGTTTTTCAACCCATTAACTAAAGAACCCCTTCTTAACTTAATTAATTTTATCCATTAACTCTTAATGAAATTAGCGAGATTTTTGATCACGAAAAGTACCAAGCAATGCCTCGTGATCCCAAAAGACATTGGGGTTAAACAACCCACTCTGGAACCTTTCCGTCTACAGATTCCACATAGCTATAGATCCCCATTCATCCAATGCCCCACCAGGACTAGGATGTGGTCAAACTGTCAAACCCTATTGAGTCCTAGCTCAACTGAATCATGTACTCCAAACTGGTTGATTAGAAAAACTCATTTTTCATAATGAACTCCCGTACCCTAGCCTGGGGTTTTCCCAAGTACAGATCCGTAGGGAATTCTCTCTCATATATCATACTGAGAGTGAATAATCCCATGTTGTCAAACTAATTGCCTTCGCACGAGTTCCACTGAGTCCGAATAACTAACTATACAAGACCACTTAACAGAAGTCCATAAGTCAGTAATCAAATACTCAGCATCCCTTATGCAAGACATATTTAGTGACTCAGGTCTAAGATCCAATTATGCTACTGAGACATAGAATACCCTGATTGACAGTCAGTATGATTACCATTCAGGGATTCTTGATCGGGTCAGTTCAGTGTACTCATTTCACTAATGAGCACCCACACACGTACTTTAATATCTCCACACTGATGACTATGGGAACAATCACACCCATCATATGAGTAAGTATCATGTGTGCCAGTCTATCCGGATCTTCAATGTCCCTTCTTGAAGATCCTATGACTGGGAACATTTAGAACATGTGCATCCGGATGACTGATCTCATTATCATAATCTCATTATGATCCAGCCATCATCACACAGGTTTGGGGACTTCATCACATTTGAATCATTAACACAAATTAAATGCAACGAATAAATACCATTAGTATAAATATGAATTGAATATTACAAGAAATGTCACCATCACATCTCGTGTGATTGGCTTGTAAGGCACACATTTCTATCAATCTCCCACTTGCACTAAAGCCAATCACCCACATGCTTGATCCCCATCAGCCCTAGGTGACTCTCAAAAACACTTTGAGTCAATGGCTTAGTTAGTGGATCTGCAATGTTATCACTGGAAGACACTCTATCAATTACAACATCTCCTCTAGCTATTATCTCTCTGATCAGGTGGTAGCGCCGCAGAATATGCTTCGATTTCTAATGAGACCTTGACTCCTTTGCATGTGCAATCACTCCATTATTATCACATAATAAGGGGACCGGATCAAAGATGTAATACCCTGGATTCTTATTAGGTCTTTCGGGTCCTTTTCGGAGAGTTTCGGTTCGCTTTTGTGGGTCCTGAGTTGAGTTTAACGATCCACGTGGGTTTTTCTCTCGTACTAGTTACGGAACCCTATGGTGAGTTTGTTGTTCAGTTCATCGGCTCATGGACGTCGCAGTTGCGATGTACTCGTTGAGAGGATCGTTTCGACTATTTTTTCGTATTTTTTCTGAATTAGTCCATTTTCAGGCTAATTATCAAATTTTCAAAAATTAGGAAAATTTCCTACTTCTTTTCTTTTTATTTCTTCTTCCTCTCTCCTCCCTTCTCATTCGCGCCGTGACCTCCTCTCTCCTCCCTTCTCATTCGCGTCGTGACCTCCTCTCTCCCCCGTTTTCTCTCTTCTCTCACCCTCCCGGCTCCGGCTGCAGACGGAGGAGGCTCGGGCAGGTAGAGGAGATGCCGTGGGGATGGTCCGGAGCGCAATGGGGCGAGGATCGGATCGGTTTTGGCGCGATCCCGAACGGTGGATTCAAAGCCGACGGTCGAGCTCGCGATGTGGTTTTCGGCGTGGTTTAGTCACTTTGGCGCACGGTTTCTTCGGTGGAGGTAGGGAGACGGATCACCTACTTCTCCTCTATGTTTTCCCTGTAATTTCATGTTGTTCGGTGCTAGAACGGGCGAGTTTGGGCACGTTTAGGTAAAATCATGATTTTAGGAGTTCGTAGGGTTCACCGGAAAATGGCGACCATTTTCAGTAAAATTAGTATCAAATGAACTCTCGGGATGTCTGGATCCCGTTCCCGCAAGTTTCATCGTGATTGGTCGTCATTCGGGGGCGGTAGGAGTCCGAGAACCCCGGTGACCCAATTTGGGTCGATTCGTTGGAATCGCCCATTTCTTGCGAACGAATGGTTGCATGTGACCCTTCCGGCTTGTGGAAGGTGTTTTTCGCCGTCTAGGGCTATTTCCCCTGCGTTTAGACGCGAATGGGGCGTGGAACGGCCGAGATTGGCCTTTTCCCTAGTTTTCCCGCCGTATCACTTTGGTGGCCGTTCCAGTGACCGCTACAGGTCTTTGGCGGCCCCACGATAGACCGCCATATCCCTTGGCGTGTCGGTCAGTTTGAGGTTCGGTAAGGGTGGCGCCCCAACCTTGGACCACCTCTTGCCTTTGACGCCCTTGTGCTGGTGCGCCACAGCTTCGTTATTTCTCGATATTAGTGTCTATCGGTTCATTCTGGCGGTTCTAGCCCTGACCGCCAGAATGCTGTAGCGCGCCTACCTTAGGCCACTACATGTGGTTTGACCGGGTCAGAGGTCTATGTCTGTTGGCTCTAGCGGCCCAACCTTCATGCATTTCTTTGTTGTAGCGCGCCTTCCTTCGGCCGCTACAGTCCGCGTGTCTTAGGTCAGCATCTTAGGGCGGTTTGTGTGGCGGTTCATTCTTAGTCCGCCAAGTCCGTATAGCGCGTCTATCTTAGACCGCTATGGTAGTTTTACTGGGTAGGTTGGTGCGAGAGTCGACTGGTGCTGGCGGCCTCACCTATGACCGCTATAGTCTTCTAGCGGCCCTACCTTTGACCGCTACTGTCCTCTAGCGGACCAGCTTATGACCGCCATTATCCTCGTCTCTGTGTGCGTAGCGATTTCCTCCTTTACTGCTTTGTTTACCTAGCGGCCGAGTGATGGATCGCTTATACCCAGAGTGTCATTTCCCGTCGTTTCGATTTCCGTATGTCTTGGCTTGACCCTGTGGTTTGTCGTTCCCGTGGATATCTTTTGATGTCCTATGAGGGCTATGGCCACGTTATGGGGTAGGCAGAAGTTTTCTTGCTTGAAGTAGGATTTTCTTTCCTACTGTAGAATCGTCATTGTCGGTTCCGGTCAACCCGGGGTGACCAGGGGTTGACAGGCGACCTTGTGTGTGTCTCGGCGATTCTGTCCAGTTCGAGACATGGTTCTGGACGCCTTGAGGTATTATCTCACCTTGGTTTGCGTGTCTAGATGTACTGAGGGTCTTGTTGTTCCCTCATGTCTCCTTGTGTCATTTTACGCGGTCATGTCATTTCCTCTAGCTTAGGATTAGACCGATTGGCAGCTTGTTCCACTTTGCGCAACGATCTTGACTCTGAGTCGTGAGACTCAAGGATCGTTGTAGTAGTAGGTCTAGTTGCCTTGTCCTGAGTCCGGTAGCAGTCTGGTATGCTACCTCGTATCTTGTGCTTCATAGTACGTGTGATAGTGCTTCCTTGCCTGTCAGTACTACAGCGCTTGTGTTTCAGAGTTCTGTGTCTAGTGAGCCTCCACTAGTCGTAGCCTTATGACGCGTTACGGTGTGTCGACCCACCTGGAAGTGGTGGCGTGGCAGTTCCCGAGATATGGTTTTTAGGCTATTTTTCGTGGGCTCCCTTGCCTTGCAGTAGTGTCCTGCTGGGAGAGAAAACTAGCTAGAGGGCTGGCTCAAGGCATTGAGCTTGTGTGTGCACACGTGGTCAGGGGCGTAGGACTTACGCCGACGGGCGTGACCCTGATTAGTCACTCGTTACTGTAGTTCCTGTTCTGTTCAGATAATGTCCTCGTCTCTGTCGTCTTGTTGGCAGCATAGACAGACACTTATAGGCGCAGCATAAGACGTCAGTGGACGCAGCTAGCTGTTCTTCTAGTGAGAAGGTGCTTCCGTCACGTGACATGAGACTCTCGCATTTCTCGTGCGTCGTGACCTTTCTGGGTTAACCCTCTCGTGGTCTTGCCCGAGGTCAGTGTTGTGTTGTGTCGTGTACACGACGTTCCAGTCGTGTATGTGGTCCTATCTAGAAGAGCGTGCACAGCAATCGAGTCGTGTATGCTTTAGGGTGTCTGTGTCTGTCTAGGTCTTTTCTAAGCTTTTTGCCTGTCTTTGTGGGCCCGACAGATCGGCAACTCCTGACCTTATCAGATCAAGGTTCGCCTTCCTGTTGTTGCCCGGAATAGTTCAGGGAGCCGAGGCTAGTTCGGTAGCCGCACTTGTTCGGTACGGCTTTTCCCTTTTCTTTTAGCTGTTTCTACTCCTTCCGCTTCTGATTTTCTTTTCCATCTTTCTAGTTGTAGTTTAGCTTTTCCTGCTTTACTACTTCTGTTATTTTAGCTGTTTTGCTTGTGTGTTACTGCGTTATTTTTCAGTGGGGATCCGCGTGACCCCTATTGGGCCAGTGACACGAGGCTCACCCTTGCTTTTCGGGTGGGTGGCATCATTTTGCTTCTGCGGTTCCTGATGTCGCGTTCGTAGTTGCTAGCTGTACCTGCGTCGGGCTTTCCCCGATCTCAGTGTATGTTCTTCTTTCCTGTTAGACTGTACTTACCTTTATTTTCTTGGACTGGACTCTGGTATAATTGTTAATTTGAACTATTAATTAAAAAGTAATTTTATTTTTGCTACTTTAGCAAACCGATCTAATGAACTTTCATTACTTACTATTATATCTCTGTGGCTTCAATGTACTACACGACAATCCCTTTTTCCCTTCGGAGCTTTACAGCTCTTGGGAGGCTTCATGGGTTCCAAGCGGTATCGGGTCTACTCGGTAGTCCTATCGGGTATATCCGGGATCCAGGTTGTCACAAAAGATGCTCGGGACAACTCCAAGCTCTTCGATGAACTTCTTCATCCAAACCGCTTCTTTGGCCGCCTCAGCAGTAGCAATGTACTCAGCTTCGGTCGTAGAATCAGCAGTGGTTTCTTGTTTGGAACTTTTCCAACTCATTGCCCCACCATTCAGGGTAAACACATACCCCGAAGTTGACTTGCTACCATCTTTATCGGACTAAAAACTTGAGTCAGTGTAACCTCAAAATTTCAAGTCCTCTCCTCCATAAACTAGAAACATATCCTTAGTCCTTCGCAAGTACTTAAGGATACACTTCACAGCTATCCAATGTTGCTCACCTGGATCTGCCTGAAACCTGCTCGTAACATTTAGAGCATATGCTACATCAGGCCTTGTACATAACATGGCATACATGATGGACCCTATGGCAGAAGCATAAGGTACCCTACTCATGCGCTCCCTCTCTTCAGGAGTCTTAGGGGACATTTTCTTAGAGAGGTAAACTCCATGTCTCATCGGTATGAGACCTCTCTTGGAGTTTTCCATGCCAAATCTTTTGACAATGGAATCTATGTACATCGATTGGGACAAGCCTAGCATCCTATTTGATCTATCTCTATAGATCCTGATCCCCAATACATAGGATGCTTCTCCCAAATCCTTCATGGAGAAGTGCTTAGACAACCAGGCTTTAACTGATGACAACATACCTACATCATTCTCAATGAGTAGTATGTCATCGACATATAGGACCAAGAAGGTGATTGCACTGCCACATATTTTCTTATACACACAAGGCTCATCTTTGTTCTTAACGAAGTCATAAGACTTGATGGCTTCATCAAATCTTAAATTCCAACTGCGGGATGCTTGCTTCAATCCATAAATGGACCTCAGCAACCTGCATACCTTATCTGGGTGCTCCTTAGATATGAATCCCTCAGGCTGTATCATATACACCTCTTCCTTAAGGTGTCCATTGAGGAAAGTAGTCTTCACATCCATCTGCCAGATCTCATAATCATGGTACGCAGCAATAGCAAGTAGAATCGTGATGGACTTAGTCGTGGCAACTGGTGAGAAGGTCTCATCATAGTCAACTCCTTGTCTTTGACGATATCCCTTCGCAACCAACCTAGCCTTGTAGGTATCAACCATTCCATCTGCTCCAATTTTTCTTTTAAAGATCCACTTGCATCCGATGGGTACTATACCCTTCGGTGGATACTATACCCTCTGGTGGATCTACCAAGTTCCAAACTTGGTTGGAGTACATGGAGTCCATCTCCGATTTCATGGCCTCTTGCCATCTTCAGGAGTCAATACCACTTATTGCCTCCTCATAGGTCTTAGGATCATCATCCTCATCATAGTGTGCCCTGTCCCCACTATCAGAGATATGTCCCATATATCTATCTGGTTGGATAGGTACACAGCCAGACCTACGCATAGTTTGTGTGCCATCCTGAACTGGTTCCTAAGATGATGCAGCTCCAGTTTGTGGTTCTAGGACCTCTTCTAGTTCTACCATACTCCCACTATTTCCTTCAAGGATATACTCTTCCTCTAGGAACACAGCTCACTTAGCTACAAACACTCTTTGATCGCTAGGCTGGTAGTGTTATGCCCCTTAGGCACAAGCATGTGCTATGTTGCTTTGATGATAGCAATGCTATTTGGTTTTGATGATAGCAATACAGTGAGTGCATTTGAGTGCATTTGATATTGTATTTTGATGATAGCAATGCTATTGTGTTTTGATGATTGCAATAAACAAAGTGCATTTCTGTGCATTCTTATCCTTGAGCATTCTGCATATGATAGCAACATGAATGGTGATGTTTAGCATTGATGGCATTTGTTCTTTATATATCTGAATTGCATTTTGTCAGATATCATGTATCTGCATAGACTGAATGTCTCTGCATGTATCTGCATAGTCTAAATGTCTCTGCATGTATCTGCATAGTCTGAGTAGCAGTAAGTGCTAGTCTCTACATTGGAAGTGTGCATCATTTGCATTCAAGCCTTGAAGTCTGTACATCATGTTCATTCAGTTCACTTCAAGTCTGTCAGCCGTGTGCATTGGATTCAAAGTCTATACTGCCTCTGCGTGTTCTTTGCATTCCATTCACATTCCATTCACTGCTGTTTACATTTCTCATATGTCATGGGTCGACACATCCTCTGATGGGTCGACTCCTTCAGCAGTCATGCTTAAGAACTCAAGTCCATACACTGGAAACTCTTCAATTGATTGAGTCTATACATTGTCCTAGGCTAAGTGTGTACAGCGTCTCATTCATGCTTTGATTAATGAAGTCTGTACATCAGTCTTCACATTCTAAGTCTGTACAGCCGTTGGGTTTGGACTCAGAGTCTGTACACACGATTCACCTTTGAATTGGTCAAGTGTGTACACTCCTTCACTTTAGCTTTCACGTATCCAAAGTCTACACATCGTGAAAGTCTATACATTCTTCACTGACTTTCGTTCAAGGCAAAGTCTATACATTGGGGTCTTTCCCTACGTTTCATAAGTGAAGTCTGTACATCCGTTTCTGAAGCCTGAAGTCTATACACTCCAGCCTATTCCTACGATCAAGGCTTCAGCTACACTCTAAGTCTGTACATTGGCTTCGTTTCATCAAGTCTGTACACTGACTCGCTTCATGTCCCTAAAGTCTGTACATCCATAGTGAAATCCAAAGTCTATACATTGGTCTTCACATTGAAAGCCTATACATTGCTGGATGATCAAGTCTGTACATTGGGGGGCTTTTCCTACGCTTGGCCAAGTCTATACACTCATACCTTTCCCTACGTTTTGCTGGCCAAGTCTTTACATCGCTGAGTCTGTACATTGCTTATAGCTCACACGTTCAAAGCCTAAAGTCTGTACAGCGTGAAGTCTATACATTGGGTTCAACTCTTCAAAGTCTGTACAGTGGCTTCGCATCGGCAAGTCTGTACATCGGCTTCACTCATTCAAGTCTATACATCCACAGTGGATCTTTAAGTCTATACATCCACAGTGGAACTTCGAAGTCTGTACACTGCTTGAGCCTCAACAAGTCTGTACATCGCCTTAAGCGTTTCAAGTCTATTCATTGGCTCAAGCTTCCAAGTCTGTACACTGGTTCAAAGTCTACACAACGCCTCTTTGATTCTAAGTCTATACATTCGTTTTAAGGCAAAGTCTGTACATTACCTTTGTGCTTCAAAGTTTGTACACTGCTTGAGCCTCAACAAGTGTGTACAGCGAGTCCCTTCTCATCTGAAGTCTGAACATTGCTTTACACTATAGCAACTCCATACACTGCTTCAGATCTGATTCATAACGTCTATACATTGGTTCTCAATGTACACACTTATTCCTTGTACTGCTTCACGCATAAAGTCTATACACTGGCTTTGATGCCAAGTCTATACGTCGACTGGCAGTCTTCAGCTAAGTGTATCCTTTGCTTCATAACATGAAGTCTCTGCATTGCATTCTCATTCAGCGAAGTCTCTACATTGCATACAAGCATCACAAAGTATGTACAGTCCAATGTCTATACATTGCCTTTGGGATTTAAAGTCTATACAACCATTGTCTGCACTGCATTGCATTCATTAGTTGTAAAGTCTGCACTCGAGTCCAGTGTCTTCAGCAAAGTCTATACATTGGCATCGGGCTTCACTTTGAGTCTGTACAGCGGCTACTAGGAAGTATGTACAGCCGTTGCCTCCTCATATGAAGTCTATACTTTGGGCAAGTCTGTACACTGGATTCCTTTTATGAAGCCTATACATTCACTAAGTCTGTACACTGCATTCCTTCTTATGAAGCCTTTATATTCATTAAGTCTATACACTGCGTTGTGCACACTTTACATTGCTTTCGCCTTCATAGCAAAGTCTATACAATGCAATGCATATACTTAGAACTGATGACTTCGTTTCATCTGTCTGACAGGGACTAAAGAGGCTAATGAAGGGCACGTGATCCAAGGTGCCTGGCTCGTGATCCAAGGATGGACGAGATACCAGGATGCTGCCACGTGGTCCGAATTTTTAGGGCAGGAAATGTGGAAGCCACACGCGCCCAGTGTGTCTGCTGCTACTGCTGCTATATATATACAAGCCTTCTTCCACAGAAGAAGCGGATCGATATAGAGGATAAAAGCTGTCGATCCAGCACAAGAGAGGAAAGAAAAGAGAGAGAAGAGAAGAGCAGAGAGTGAGAGATTAGCGAAAGAAGAAGAGAAGAAGAGCAAGAGAGAGATTGAGAGCGCGAGTTGAGAAAGAGAGAGAGTTTGAGGTTGTCTGGCTTTTGGATCGAATCCAAGCTAGAGCTGCTCCTTCGAGAGCTATATTTGTGCTTCATTGTTTCAGCTTTCTGTTGCTGCTGTTTCATGTCCTTTATTTTATCTTTTACATCTTTCTTCAAGCGGTTAGTCAGCGGATTGCAGAGGTGCTGCCTCTGGACGGCTAAGCTGTATTGCCCAGCGGTGTGTAGTGGAGGATTCCACTGGACAGCAAGCTGTGTTGCTCAGCGGGGCGAGGAGGATTCCTCGGACGGCAAGCTGTGTTGCCCAGCGGTTGTATGGCAAGCTGTGATGCCCAGCTGTTCAAGCTGTGAGTCAGCGGAATCCACACTCGGTTTGAGTGTGGGGTGGATGTAGGTCTGCTGGACCGAACCACCTAAAAACCCCTTGTGCATTGTGGTTTGTTTTGTTCATTTGTGCTTCCGCTAGATGAATGCATAGGGGCGCTCCATGTGTTTGGCTTCTGGTTGAGCAGAAGAGTTAATTAGTCTTCTTAGAGTATTTTAATTGGTCAAGAGAGCGAAATTCTAGTTGAGCTATACTTTGTCTAAATCTGTCTTGTTAGCACTCTAGTGATCTTACTGTGTGTTTGTTTAGTTCCGCATCTGCCCATTAGCTTTTAAGCTTGTCTAGTTTGCGAACTAGTAACTTTAGTGAGCATCATATTTTAATTGGGTGAAAGATTTTTAAAGGGCTATATTCATTCACCCCCCTCTGAATACTGCACCGAACCCAACACTTGGTATCAGAGCGGGTCTCTAACTGAACAGATCTAATAATCTGCAGAGGATCCTGCTAATTGTTGGTGCATTTCAGAGTGGGTCCTTTGGAATCATATTTTGATTTACTGTCTTAGTGCTTTACGTTGATCATCTGGTTTAGTGCATTTCTGTTTGGTGCATTTTATAAGTGTGCTTCTTGTGTTCTGTATTAAGTTTCACTGAGTTAGTTCCTTGCCTTGCTTATCTGGTTGTGGTGCTTTGTTGTCGATTGTTTCGTGCCTTGAATCTGCTTGTCATCTGTTCTGATGGCTCATCCTCCGATATACAGAGGTGATGACCTTGGCCCATGGCTGGAAAAGTTGCATCGATATGTAAACACAACCGATCCTGATTTGTGGAAGGTAATAACTCATGGTCCATACAAACTGTCGAAGGATAAATCTAAATGGACCAAGAAGGATAAGCTGAAAGACTCTGTCAATAATAGAGCTGTAGTTTTATTAAAAGAATCAATTGACAGATCTCTAATTGAATGCATTTCTTCTTGCAGGTCTGCCAAAGACATTTTGGATAAACTGAAGCTAATCAGGAATCACAGCAAGTGCTTAATGGCTGATCATAGAAATGCTGATGATGAAACTTCATCCGAGGTAAGCTCTGAATCAGAAGGATACTCTTTCGATGAATTGATAGAGATGTATGAAAACTTGTTAGAAGTTTCTAAGAAATTGAAATCTGAAAATAAAAAATTGAAAAAGAAATGTGATAGAATAAATCTGAAAGATTCCTGTGAAAACTGTCCAAATATGAAAAAGTCTTATGATGCTTGCATGCTAGATGTTCAGAATCTTAAGAAACAAAATGATTCTCTAAAAATTGAAAAACAAACATGGTTGGATAAAATGTCAGAAATAGAGAATCAGTTGAATGATAAGAAAAAGGAGCATCTAAAAGGCATGCAGGAACTCACTGAAGTTAATACTGGAATGGACAAACTGAAATTGGAGAATGAAGATCTTCAAAAGAAAAATAAAACTCTTATGGTCAGAATGAATGAAATCAATGAGGAGGTTTCACAGTCCTCTTCTGCTAAATCAAACTGTAAAATATGCTCAGCTTTAAGAGAACGTAATGAAGATCTCTTTAGTGAGAATGAATGGCTAAATAAACAAATTGCCTCACTTAAAAATGGTCACAAAAACCTACTCGCTGAGAAAATTAAAGCAGAAGAAAGAGAAGATGAACTGATTGAAAAATTGGAGCACATGTCTGGAAGAGAGAGATGTGCTAATAATGAAATTCAGGATAAAAATCTTGAGGAAGAAAATACTGAATTAAAAGCTGAAGTTGAGAAACTGAAATGGTTAAATACTGGACTATCTGAAAAACTTCTCACTACCGAAAAGGGAAAAGCTATTTGTAATGAAGAATCAGAAATGTTGAACAGTCTAGAATAAGAAATTGAGAAATATAAAACTGCTAACCAAGTTCTAAGCGAATGTGTAAACTGCAGTGAATAGGAGATAGCCAGTTATGAACTTCACATTGCTAGCTTGGAAGATAAAATTCATAATCTGGAAAATTCTGCTATTGAGTCTGCCAAGATTAAAGGAAAAATGAAAACTGTTGGGAAGAGGAAGGATGATAACTCAGAAGGGGGAACAAATTGCTGTTCTGATGTTAAGAAAATCACTAAAAATCAGCTATATACCACTTTTGTCCAAAGCACTGATGTAGCTGGTACTTCAAGGCAATCCCCAAAACAAAATAAAAATCAGAAGTCACCTTCAAAATCTGTCTTTCAGTTTAAAGCTCAGAAAATTGAAAAGTAAACAAAACCTGTTGAGGATAATCAGAAATTAAAAAGAAAGAGTCAAACAAAAAGGGTAAAGAATAATCCTGGTTATACTCTAAAATTTGTTAGCTCTGCTGAATCTGATGGGTCCATGCAAAATGCTCATGCTTCTTGTACTCATTCACATGCATCTGTGAATTCATCTGATAGAAACCATGTCCCTAGGAAATCTGATACTTCTTGCTATTACTGTGGTAAGCATGGGCATATCATGGATGATTGCAGAATATTAAAAGAGGATGAGCATGTAAATAAAACAATGCATTCTAGGAATCTATCTGGAAGAAACCATGCCTTCAGAAAATCTAATGCTTCATGCTATTATTGTGGTAGGCGTGGTCATGTAATGAATGCATGTTTTAAACTGAAAGAAGATAACAATGTGAATCCTAGATCTTTCACACATGCTCATAACCCATATAGATATAGATCTATTTCAGGCCAGCATATCATTTGTTTCACTTGCAACAAGCCTGGGCATAAGGCTAATGAGTGCTGGTCAGGAAATCATTGGGGTAAAAATGAATCAAGAAGCAAGCATCTTAAATGCTTTGAATGTGGTAAGTATGGGCATGCAGTCAAAGATTGCTGGCATGCTCAGGGAAATAGGTTAAACTCTAAATCTGTCAAATTCCCTGCTTTCTATGATTCTGCTAGAAATAACTTGAGAGATAAAAGGAAAAACTTTGCATGTTTTGAATGTGGTAAGCTAGGCCACAAAGCTGCCAACTGTCGGCTGGCTGAGCATGGAAAGAAAAATTTTCATGTCAATAAAAGAAATACTCATGCTCATACACATAATTTTCATACTCATATGCATGCACATGGGCATCATGTTTCTGCTAACATGAAGAATAAAAACAAAAATTCTGTGACTTCATGTTATTATTGTGGAAAAATTGGACATTCAATGTTTGAGTGTAAACTGATGGAATATGATGATCATGTTGCTAAAAGATTGTTTAGAACACCTGTCAGGGCTCATACAGGACCCAAGGCAGCTTGGGTTCCTGCAGGATCAAAATAATTTAGTTGTTGCAGGTGTGCCTTGGAAATGAATAAAAGGGGTTAACCAAGGCACTCAACAAGAAAACCCCAGGATACTACAATTCAGGTCAGTTCTGAACTTTGCTTTAAATTCCATTATCTGAAATTGTGAGCATGAAAATTATGAGTTTCATATTGATTTGCTTGATTGATTGTTGATGATCTCTTCATGTCTAGCTGATCAGTCTGCATTCCAGACTCAGCTACTAAATTTTACTTTGCATATATCTGATGCTCTTCTCTCACTGATTATTGCACTGAATAAATGGGCTGTTAGATGCTCTGCACAATCATTTTTACAGTCGATGCTTTATATGAACCTTGTGTCAATGGACTGCATGCTTGTTGTTGAATGCATAACTTGCTGATTGTGAATAGTTCTTCAGTGTATAGAGTCAATGCATGTGTCTTGTGTCAATGCGTTGCATGCTTGATTACATACTTGGACTGAGCTTGAATGGGTCAGTTAGTGCATACAGTCAATGCATGTGTCTAGTACTTGCATATATCATCTGCATGACTGTCAATGAAATTGATCAATACATAAAGGACTTATTTGCATGACTGTCATTTGCCTATTGTCGTAGACTGCATGTTTTTCAATGCATAATAGGGCTGCTTTGCACTGCATTATCATTTGCTTAACCCTGGTATATCAAATGGTATGTTACTAAAAGGTAAGGAAATCTGCCCGGAGGTTTCTACCATGTGTGAGATGGTCTTTGAGACCAGGTTCTCCGCCGAGTACCATGGGTCCTGTCTTCATGTAGAACAGTGCACGGCATCATATGTTGAAAAATCTGAAAAAGGATGAAAATGCTTATAACTTGGATGCATAAACCTGAATTGATTGCATACTTGTCTCATGTATCCTTGGTGCATAGTCTGCATGTAGGACAGTATGTTGCATAGCATATCTCTTGCATCATGATGTCAGGGGGAGCTGAGAGTTCTATTCAATTCATTGAATCCTATTCACTTCTCAGTGTTCTCATTCAAATGATTCATATTCTTTGACATCAGTAGCTCATTGAACCATATTGCCAATTGCTATCTTTTCCCCACCATTTTCACTAAACAACAGCTTTGCATCTGGTTTAGTACATTGAATGGTGATTATTGCAATTGTTCACTTATAAGAATCACACTTACAAATTGAAAGGAACTAAAGGTTTAACCTTTATAAATTGGAGAGTTAAGTGTCTGCACTTCAGAATTTGAGATAAAAGAAAACTTTTATAGCTCTTAATCTTTGTCTCATGGCTAAAATAGAAAAAGTTTTTTGTAATGCCTAAATGTGTTGAACTGGATATGTCTAGAACAGGCTAATAAGAGTGTGTACTGATTTTTTAAACAATCACTCTAAAAGAATTAAGGGCAGCAGTAAATAAGATCATTAATGTTAAGAACTGAACACAGTGACAGAGCAATGGCTGATTGCACTGAGAAACTGTGAACTCCTCCAAAGAAGCAGGAGAATTCACATGTCATGAGGTGATTCAGAATATCTCTGTTCATAGGGTCAAATCTATAGGGGGAGTCCTCACCAAGTAACTGAGGGTACTGGCCTCTAATCAAGGTGTACCCTTAATGTCAAAAGTGAAGACTATCCTTTGTGGGTTCTGATCTGAAATAGGTCTAGTAGTTTATGCCTAGTAACTGGGGGTACCTGCCTCTGATCAAGGTGTACACCTAATGTCAACAGCATAAATGCCACTGATCTATTTACTTAGTTCAGGTTCTGAAAAATTCAAAAGTGAAAATCAAACTGCTGTAACCCTTCGAAAAATCAAAAGTCAATGAGTGAAAATTATTTTCAATACATATTCAAATTGCCATTCTTGATCTTCCATGTTTAATCACAAAAGGGTATTATTTCTGACTTATCTATTAATACCATGTGCCCTAGATTCATTGCTATAAATGGAATCTATAAACTCTTTTTCAGGGGTCAGATGTTTTACTCTAGATTTATTACTGTTAAACCTGAATTTTTGTCCAAATTATATGTTGCTGATTCTTATACTTTTTCAGTTGTTTATAATCATGCTTCCTTTCTGAACCTATGATTCAGCTGTTGTCAAGTGACCCTCCTACCTTCTGTACCTTTGTTTATCTGTTCATATTCCTTCTCAAAGGGGGAGCATTTATTTATGGGGAGAAATAATTCAGGGGGAGTCATACCTTCAGGGGGAGTTTATTACTCGAGAAGTCACTTGCATGCATACTGCCATGTTGCACACATGTTTTTTTATTGTTCTTCCCTTTTCGATTATGTCAAAGGGGGAGAAAATTTTGTGTGTGACTCACCGTCACTGTTTATTGCCATCATCAAAAAGGGGGAGAATGTTGTACCCCTTAGGCACAAGCATGTGCTATGTTGCTTTGATGATAGCAATGCTATTTGGTTTTGATTATAGCAATACAGTGAGTGCATTTGAGTGCATTTGATATTGTATTTTGATGATAACAATGCTATTGTGTTTTGATGATTGTAATAAACAAAGTGCATTTCTGTGCATTCTTATCCTTGAGCATTCTGCATATGATAGCAACATGAATGATGATGTTTAGCATTGATGGCATTTGTTCTTTATATATCTGAATTGTATTGTGCCAGATATCATGTATCTGCATAGTCTGAATGTATCTGCATAGTCTGATGTCTCTGCATGTATCTGCATAGTTTGAATAGCAATAAGTGCTAGTCTCTACATTGGAAGTGTGCATCATTTGCATTCAAGCCTTGAAGTCTATACATCATGTTCATTCAGTTCACTTCAAGTCTGTCAGCCGTGTGCATTGGATTCAAAGTCTATACTGCCTCTGCGTGTTCTTTGCATTCCATTCACTTTCCATTCACTGATGTTTACATTTCTCATATGTCATGGGTCGACACATCCTCTGATGGGTCGACTCCTTCAGCAGTCATGCTTAAGAACTCAAGTCCATACACTGGAAACTCTTCAATTGATTGAGTCTATACATTGTCCTAGGCTAAGTGTGTACAGCGTCTCATTCATGCTTTGATTAATGAAGTCTGTACATCAGTCTTCACATTCTAAGTCTGTACAGCCGTTGGGTTTGGACTCAGAGTCTGTACACTCGATTCGCCTTTGAATTGGTCAAGTGTGTACACTCCTTCACTTTAGCTTTCACGTATCCAAAGTCTACACATCGTGAAAGTCTATACATTCTTCACTGACTTTCGTTCAAGGCAAAGTCTATACATTGGGGTCTTTCCCTACGTTTCATAAGTGAAGTCTGTACATCCGTTTCTGAAGCCTGAAGTCTATACACTCCAGCCTATTCCTACGATCAAGGCTTCAGCTACACTCTAAGTATGTACATTGGCTTCGCTTCATCAAGTCTGTACACTAACTCGCTTCATGTCCCTAAAGTCTATACATCCACAGTGAAATCCAAAGTCTATACATTGGTCTTCACATTGAAAGCCTATATATTGCTGGATGATCAAGTCTGTACATTGGGGGGCTTTTCCTACGCTTGGCCAAGTCTATACACTCATACCTTTCCCTACGTTTTGCTGGCCAAGTCTATACATCGCTGAGTCTGTACATTGCTTACAGCTCACACGTTCAAAGCCTAAAGTCTGTACAGCGTGAAGTCTATACATTGGGTTCAACTCTTCAAAGTCTGTACAGTGGCTTCGCATCGGCAAGTCTGTACATCGGCTTCACTCATTCAAGTCTATACATCCACAATGGATCTTCAAGTCTATACATCCACAGTGGAACTTCGAAGTCTGTACACTGCTTGAGCCTCAACAAGTCTGTACATCGCCTTAAGCGTTTCAAGTCTATTCATTGGCTCAAGCTTCCAAGTCTGTACACTGGTTCAAAGTCTACACAACGCCTCTTTGATTCTAAGTCTATACATTCGTTTTAAGGCAAAGTCTGTACATTACCTTTGTGCTTCAAAGTTTGTACACTGCTTGAGCCTCAACAAGTATGTACAGCGAGTCCCTTCTCATCTGAAGTCTGAACATTGCTTTACACTATAGCAACTCCATACACTGCTTCAGATCTGATTCATAACGTCTATACATTGGTTCTCAATGTACACACTTATTCCTTGTACTGCTTCACGCATAAAGTCTATACACTGGCTTTGATGCCAAGTCTATACGTCGACTGGCAGTCTTCAGCTAAGTGTATCCTTTGCTTCATAACATGAAGTCTCTGCATTGCATTCTCATTCAGCAAAGTCTCTACATTGCATACAAGCATCACAAAGTATGTACAGTCCAATGTCTATACATTGCCTTTGGGATTTAAAGTCTATACAACCATTGTCTGCACTGCATTGCATTCATTAGTTGTAAAGTCTGCACTCGAGTCCAGTGTCTTCAGCAAAGTCTATACATTGGCATCGGGCTTCACTTTGAGTCTGTACAGCGGCTGCTAGGAAGTATGTACAGTCGTTGCCTCCTCATATGAAGTCTATACTTTGGGCAAGTTTGTACACTGGATTCCTTTTATGAAGCCTATAC
This sequence comes from Amorphophallus konjac, assembly GCA_022559845.1. Taxonomy (NCBI): domain Eukaryota; kingdom Viridiplantae; phylum Streptophyta; class Magnoliopsida; order Alismatales; family Araceae; genus Amorphophallus; species Amorphophallus konjac. The sequence continues at coordinate 260,533,297 of CM040121.1, forward strand.
ATTCACTAAGTCTGTACACTGCATTCCTTCTTATGAAGCCTTTATATTCATTAAGTCTATACACTGCGTTGTGCACACTTTACATTGCTTTCGCCTTCACCGCAAAGTCTATACAATGCAATGCATATACTTAGAACTGATGACTTCGTTTCATCTGTCTGACAGGGACTGAAGAGGCTAATGAAGGGCACCTGATCCGAGGTGCATGGCTCGTGATCCAAGGATGGACGAGATACCAGGATGCTGCCACGTTGTCCGAATTTTTAGGGCAGGAAATGTGGAAGCCACACGCGCCTAGTGTGTCTGCTGCTGCTGCTGCTATATATATACACGCCTTCTTCCACAGAAGAAGCGGATCGATATAGAGGAGAGAAGCTGTCGATCCAGCACAAGAGAGGAAAGAAAAGAGAGAGAAGAGAAGAGCAGAGAGTGAGAGATTAGCGAAAGAAGAAGAGAAGAAGAGCAAGAGAGAGATTGAGAGCTCGAGTTGAGAAAGAGAGAGAGTTTGAGGTTGTCTGGCTTTTGGATCGAATCCAAGCTAGAGCTGCTCCTTCGAGAGCTATATTTGTGCTTCATTGTTTCAGCTTTCTGATGCTGCTATTTCCTGTCCTTTATTTTATCTTTTACATCTTTCTTCAAGCTGTTAGTCAGCGGATTACAGAGGTGCTGCCTCTGGATGGCTAAGCTGTATTGCCCAGCGGTGTGCAGTGGAGGATTCCACTGGACAGCAAGCAGTGTTGCTCAGCGGGGCGAGGAGGATTCCTCAGACGGCAAGTTGTGTTGCCCAGCGGTTGTATGGCAAGCTATGATGCCCAGCTGTTCAAGCTGTGAGTCAGCGGAATCCACACTCGGTTTGAGTGTGGGGTGGATGTAAGTCTGCTGGACCGAACCACCTAAAAACCCCTTGTGCATTGTGGTTTGTTTTGTTCTATTGTGCTTCCGCTAGATGAATGCATAGGGGCGCTCCATGTGTTTGGCTTCTGGTTGAGCAGAAGAGTTAATCAGTCTTCTTAGAGTATTTTAATTTGTCAAGAGAGCGAAATTCTAGTTGAGCTATACTTTGTCTAAATCTGTCTTGTTAGCACTCTAGTGATCTTACTGTGTGTTTGTTTAGTTCTGCATCTGCCCATTAGCTTTTAAGCTTGTCTAGTTTGCGAACTAGTAACTTTAGTGAGCATCATATTTTAATTGGGTGAAAGATTTTTAAAGGGCTATATTCATTCACCCCCCCTCTGAATACTGCACCGAACCTAACACTTGGTACCAGAGCGGGTCTCTAACTGAACAGATCTAACAATCTGCAGAGGATCCTGCTAATTGTTGGTGCATTTCAGAGTGGGTCTTTTGGAATCATATTTTGATTTACTGTCTTAGTGCTTTACGTTGATCATCTGGTTTAGTGCATTTCTGTTTGGTGCATTTTATAAGTGTGCTTCTTGTGTTCTGTATTAAGTTTCACTGAGTTAGTTCCTTGCCTTGCTTATCTGGTTGTGGTGCTTTGTTGTCGATTGTTTCGTGCCTTGAATCTGCTTGTCATCTGTTCTGATGGCTCATCCTCCGATATACAGAGGTGATGACCTTGGCCCATGGCTGGAAAAGTTGCATCGATATGTAAACACAACCGATCCTGATTTGTGGAAGGTAATAACTCATGGTCCATACAAACTGTCGAAGGATAAATCTAAATGGACCAAGAAGGATAAGCTGAAAGACTCTGTCAATAATAGAGCTGTAGTTTTATTAAAAGAATCAATTGACAGATCTCTAATTGAATGCATTTCTTCTTGCAGGTCTGCCAAAGACATTTTGGATAAACTGAAGCTAATCAGGAATCACAGCAAGTGCTTAATGGCTGATCATAGAAATGCTGATGATGAAACTTCATCCGAGGTAAGCTCTGAATCAGAAGGATACTCTTTCGATGAATTGATAGAGATGTATGAAAACTTGTTAGAAGTTTCTAAGAAATTGAAATCTGAAAATAAAAAATTGAAAAAGAAATGTGATAGAATAAATCTGAAAGATTCCTGTGAAAACTGTCCAAATATGAAAAAGTCTTATGATGCTTGCATGCTAGATGTTCAGAATCTTAAGAAACAAAATGATTCTCTAAAAATTGAAAAACAAACATGGTTGGATAAAATGTCAGAAATAGAGAATCAGTTGAATGATAAGAAAAAGGAGCATCTAAAAGGCATGCAGGAACTCACTGAAGTTAATATTGGAATGGACAAACTGAAATTGGAGAATGAAGATCTTCAAAAGAAAAATAAAACTCTTATGGTCAGAATGAATGAAATCAATGAGGAGGTTTCACAGTCCTCTTCTACTAAATCAAATTGTAAAATATGCTCAGCTTTAAGAGAACGTAATGAAGATTTCTTTAGTGAGAATGAATGGCTAAATAAACAAATTACCTCACTTAAAGATGATCACAAAAACCTGCTCGCTGAGAAAATTAAAGTAGAAGAAAGAGAAGATGAACTGATTGAAAAATTGGAGCACATGTCTGGAAGAGAGAGATGTGCTAATAATGAAATTTAGGATAAAAATCTTGAGGAAGAAAACATTGAATTAAAAGCTGAAGTTGAGAAACTGAAATGGTTAAATACTAGACTATCTGAAAAACTTCTCACTACCGAAAAGGGAAAAGCTATTTGTAATGAAGAATCAGAAATGTTGAACAGTCTAGAATAAGAAATTGAGAAGTATAAAACTGCTAACCAAGTTCTAAGCGAATGTGTAAACTGCAGTGAACAGGAGATAGCCAGTTATGAACTTCACATTGCTAGCTTGGAAGATAAAATTCATAATCTGGAAAATTCTGCTATTGAGTCTGCCAAGATTAAAGGAAAAATGAAAACTGTTGGGAAGAGGAAGGATGATAACTCAGAAGGGGGAACAAATTGCTGTTCTGATGTTAAGAAAATCACTAAAAACCAGCTATATACCACTTTTGTCCAAAGCACTGATGTAGCTGGTACTTTAAGACAATCCCCAAAACAAAATGAAAATCAGAAGTCACCTTCAAAATCTGTCTTTCAGTTTAAAGCTCAAAAAATTGAAAAGTAAACAAAACCTGTTGAGGATAATCAGAAATTGAAAAGAAAGAGTCAAACAAAAAGGGCAAAGAATAATTCTGGTTATACTCTAAAATTTGTTAGCTCTGTTGAATCTGATGGGTCCATGCAAAATGCTCATGCTTCTTGTACTCATTCACATGCATCTGTGAATTCATCTGATAGAAACCATGCCCCTAGGAAATCTGATACTTCTTGCTATTACTGTGGTAAACATGGGCATATCATGGATGATTGCAGAATATTAAAAGAGGATGAGCGTGCAAATAAAATAATGCATTCTAGGAATCTATCTGGAAGAAACCATGCCTTCAGGAAATCTAATGCTTCATGCTATTATTGTGGTAGGCGTGGTCATGTAATGAATGCATGTTTTAAACTGAAAGAAGATAACAATGTGAATCCTAGATCTTTCACACATACTCATAACCCATATAGATATAGATCTATTTCAGGACAACATATCATTTGTTTCACTTGCAACAAGCCTGGGCATAAGGCTAATGAGTGCTGGTCAGGAAATCATTGGGGTAAAAATGAATCAAGAAGCAAGCATCTTAAATGCTTTGAATGTTGTAAGTATGGGCATGCAGTCAAAGATTGCTGGCATGCTCAGGGAAATAGGTTAAACTCTAAATCTGTCAAATTCCCTGCTTTCTATGATTCTGCTAGAAATAACTTGAGAGATAAAAGGAAAAACTTTGCATGTTTTGAATGTGGTAAGCTAGGCCACAAAGCTGCCAACTGTCGGCTGGCTGAGCATGGAAAGAAAAATTTTCATGTCAATAAAAGAAATACTCATGCTCATACACATAATTTTCATACTCATATGCATGCACATGGGCATCATGTTTCTGCTAACATGAAGAATAAAAATAAAAATTCTGTGACTTCATGTTATTATTGTGGAAAAATTGGACATTCAATGTTTGAGTGTAAACTGATGGAATATGATGATCATGTTGCTAAAAGATTGTTTAGAACACCTGTTAGGGCTCATACAGGACCCACGGCAGCTTGGGTTCCTGCAGGATCAAAATAATTTAGTTGTTGCAGGTGTGCCTTGGAAATGAATAAAAGGGGTTAACCAAGGCACTCAACAAGAAAACCCCAGGATACTACAATTCAGGTCAGTTCTGAACTTTGCTTTAAATTCCATTATCTGAAATTGTGAGCATGAAAATTATGAGTTTCATATTGATTTGCTTGATTGATTGTTGATGATCTCTTCATGTCTAGCTGATCAGTCTGCATTCCAGACTCAGCTACTGAATTTTACTTTGCATATATCTGATGCTCTTCTCTCACTGATTATTGCACTGAATAAATGGGCTGTTAGATGCTCTGCACAATCATTTTTACAGTCGATGCTTCATATGAACCTTGTGTCAATGGACTGCATGATTGTTGTTGAATGCATAACTTGCTGATTGTGAATAGTTCTTCAGTGTATAGAGTCAATGCATGTGTCTTGTGTCAATGCATTGCATGCTTGATTACATACTTGGACTGAGCTTTAATGGGTCAGTTAGTGCATACAGTCAATGCATGTGTCTAGTACTTGCATATATCATCTGCATGACTGTCAATGAAATTGATCAATACATAAAGGACTTATTTGCATGACTGTCATTTGCCTATTGTCGTAGACTGCATGTTTTTCAATGCATAATAGGGCTGCTTTGCACTGCATTATCATTTGCTTAACCCTGGTATATCAAATGGTATGTTACTAAAAGGCAAGAAAATCTGCCCGGAGGTTTCTACCATGTGTGAGATGGTCTTTGAGACCAGGTTCTCCGCCGAGTACCATGGGTCCTGTCTTCATGTAGAACAGTGCACTGCATCATATGTTGAAAAATCTGAAAAAGGATGAAAATGCTTATAACTTGGATGCATAAACCTGAATTGATTGCATACTTGTCTCATGTATCCTTGGTGCATAGTCTGCATGTAGGACAGTATGTTGCATAGCATATCTCTTGCATCATGATGTCAGGGGGAGCTGAGAGTTCTATTCAATTCATTGAATCCTATTCACTTCTCAGTGTTCTCATTCAAATGATTCATATTCTTTGACATCAGTTGCTCATTGAACCATATTGCCAATTGCTATCTTTTCCCCATCATTTTCACTAAACAACAGCTTTGCATCTGGTTTAGTACATTGAATGGTGATTATTGCAATTGTTCACTTATAAGAATCACACTTACAAATTGAAAGGAACTAAAGGTTTAACCTTTATAAATTGGAGAGTTAAGTGTCTGCACTTCAGAATTTGAGATAAAAGAAAATTTTTATAGCTCTTAATCTTTATCTCATGGCTAAAATAGAAAAAGTTTTTTGTAATGCCTAAATGTGTTGAACTGGATATGTCTAGAACAGGCTAATAAGAGTGTGTACTGATTTTTTAAACAATCACTCTAAAAGAATTAAGGGCAGCAGTAAATAAGATCATTAATGTTAAGAACTGAACACAGTGACAGAGCAATGGCAGATTGCACTGAGAAACTGTGAACTCCTCCAAAGAAGCAGGAGAATTCACATGTCATGAGGTGATTCAGAATATCTCTGTTCATAGGGTCAAATCTATAGGGGGAGTCCTCACCAAGTAACTGAGGGTACTGGCCTCTAATCAAGGTGTACCCTTAATGTCAAAAGTGAAGACTATCCTTTGTGGGTTCTGATCTGAAATAGGTCTAGTAGTTTATGCCTAGTAACTGGGGGTACCTGTCTCTGATCAAGGTGTACACCTAATGTCAACAGCATAAATACCACTGATCTATTTACTTAGTTGAGGTTCTGAAAAATTCAAAACTGAAAATCAAACTGCTGTAACCCTTCGAAAAATCAAAAGTCAATGAGTGAAAATGATTTTCAATACATATTCAAACTGCCATTCTTGATCTTCCATGTTTAATCACAAAAGGGTATTATTTCTGACTTATCTATTAATACCATGTGCCCTAGATTCATTGCTATAAATGGAATCTATAAACTCTTTTTCAGGGGTCAGATGATTTACTCTAGATTTATCACTGTTAAACCTGAATTTTTGTCAAAATTGTATGTTGCTGATTCTTATACTTTAACAGTTGTTTATAATCATGCTTCCTTTCTGAACCTATGATTTAGCTATTGTCAAGTGACCCTCCTACCTTCTCTACCTTTGTTTATCTGTTCATATTCCTTCTCAAAGGGGGAGCATTTATTTAGGGGGAGAAATAATTCAGGGGGAGTCATACCTTCAGGGAGAGTTTATTGCTCGAGAAGTCACTTGCATTCATACTGCCATGTTGCACACATGTTTTTTTATTGTTCTTCCCTTTTCGATTATGTCAAAAGGGGAGAAAATTTTGTGTGTGACTCACTGTCACTGTTTATTGCCATCATCAAAAAGGGGGAGAATGTTGTGCCCCTTAGGCACAAGCATGTGCTATGTTGCTTTGATGATAGCAATACTATTTGGTTTTGATGATAGCAATACAGTGAGTGCATTTGATATTGTATTTTGATGATAGCAATGCTATTGTGTTTTGATGATTGCAATAAACAAAATGTATTTCTGTGCATTCTTATCCTTGAGCATTCTGCATATGATAGCAACATGAATGATGATGTTTAGCATTGATGGCATTTGTTCTTTATATATCTGAATTACATTTTGTTAGATATCATGTATCTGCATAGTCTGAATGTCTCTGCATGTATCTGCATAGTCTGAATGTCTCTGCATGTATCTGTATAGTCTGAATAGCAGTAAGTGCTAGTCTCTACATTGGAAGTGTGCATCATTTGCATTCAAGCCTTGAAGTCTATACATCATGTTCATTCAGTTCACTTCAAGTCTGTCAGCCGTGTGCATTGGATTCAAAGTCTATACTGCCTCTGCGTGTTCTTTGCATTCCATTCACATTCCATTCACTGATGTTTACATTTCTCATATGTCATGGGTCGACACATCCTCTGATGGGTCGACTCCTTCAGCAGTCATGCTTAAGAACTCAAGTCCATACACTGGAAACTCTTCAATTGATTGAGTCTATACATTGTCCTAGGCTAAGTGTGTACAGCGTCTCATTCATGCTTTGATTAATGAAGTCTGTACATCAGTCTTCACATTCTAAGTCTGTACAGTCGTTGGGTTTGGACTCAGAGTCTGTACACTCGATTCGCCTTTGAATTGGTCAAGTGTGTACACTCCTTCACTGTAGCTTTCACGTATCCAAAGTCTACACATCGTGAAAGTCTATACATTCTTCACTGACTTTCGTTCAAGGCAAAGTCTATACATTGGGGTCTTTCCCTACGTTTCATAAGTGAAGTCTGTACATCTGTTTCTGAAGCCTGAAGTCTATACACTCCAGCCTATTCCTACGATCAAGGCTTCAGCTACACACTAAGTATGTACATTGGCTTCGCTTCATCAAGTCTGTACACTAACTCGCTTCATGTCCCTAAAGTCTATACATCCACAGTGAAATCCAAAGTCTATACATTGGTCTTCACATTGAAAGCCTATATATTGCTGGATGATCAAGTCTGTACATTGGGGGGCTTTTCCTACGCTTGGCCAAGTCTATACACTCATACCTTTCCCTACGTTTTGCTGGCCAAGTCTATACATCGCTGAGTCTGTACATTGCTTACAGCTCACACGTTCAAAGCCTAAAGTCTGTACAGCGTGAAGTCTATACATTGGGTTAAACTCTTCAAAGTCTGTACAGTGGCTTCGCATCGGCAAGTCTGTACATCGGCTTCACTCATTCAAGTCTATACATCCACAATGGATCTTCAAGTCTGTACATCCACAGTGGAACTTCGAAGTCTGTACACTGCTTGAGCCTCAACAAGTCTGTACATCGCCTTAAGCGTTTCAAGTCTATTCATTGGCTCAAGCTTCCAAGTCTGTACACTGGTTCAAAGTCTACACAACGCCTCTTTGATTCTAAGTCTATACATTGGTTTTAAGGCAAAGTCTGTACATTACCTTTGTGCTTCAAAATTTGTACACTGCTTGAGCCTCAACAAGTATGTATAGTGAGTCCCTTCTCATCTGAAGTCTGAACATTGCTTTACACTATATCAAGTCCATACACTGCTTCAGATCTGATTCATAACGTCTATACATTGGTTTTCAATGTACACACTTATTCCTTGTGCTGCTTCACGCATAAAGTCTATACACTGGCTTTGATGCCAAGTCTATACGTCGACTGGCAGTCTTCAGCTAAGTGTATCCTTTGCTTCATAACATGAAGTCTCTGCATTGCATTCTCATTCAGCAAAGTCTCTACATTGCATACAAGCATCACAAAGTCTGTACAGTCCAATGTCTATACATTGCCTTTGGGATTTAAAGTCTATACAACCATTGTCTGCACTGAATTGCATTCATTAGTTGTAAAGTCTGCACTCGAGTCTAGTGTCTTCAGTAAAGTCTATACATTGGCATCGGGCTTCACTTTGAGTCTGTACATCGGCTGCTAGGAAGTATGTACAGCCGTTGCCTCCTCATATGAAGTCTATACTTTGGGCAAGTCTGTACACTGGATTCCTTTTATGAAGCCTATACATTCACTAAGTCTGTACACTGCATTCCTTCTTATGAAGCCTTTATATTCATTAAGTCTATACACTGCGTTGTGCACACTTTACATTGCTTTCGCCTTCACAGCAAAGTCTATACAATGCAATGCATATACTTAGAACTGATGACTTCGTTTCATCTATCTGACAGGGACTGAAGAGGCTAATGAAGGGCACGTGATCCAAGGTGCCTGGCTCGTGATCCAAGGATGGACGAGATACCAGGATGCTGCCACGTTGTCCGAATTTTTAGGGCAGGAAATGTGGAAGCCACACGCGCCCAGTGTGTCTGCTGCTGCTGCTGCTATATATATACAAGCCTTCTTCCACAGAAGAAGCGGATCGATATAGAGGAGAGAAGTTGTCGATCCAGCACAAGAGAGGAAAGAAAAGAGAGAGAAGAGAAGAGCAGAGAGTGAGAGATTAGCGAAAGAAGAAGAGAAGAAGAGCAAGAGAGAGATTGAGAGCTCGAGTTGAGAAAGAGAGAGAGTTTGAGGTTGTCTGGCTTTTGGATCGAATCCAAGCTAGAGCTGCTCCTTCGAGAGCTATATTTGTGCTTCATTGTTTCAGCTTTCTGTTGCTTCTATTTCCTGTCCTTTATTTTATCTTTTACATCTTTTTTCAAGCTGTTAGTCAGCGGATTGCAGAGGTGCTGCCTCTGGACGGCTAAGTTGTATTGCCCAGCGGTGTGCAGTGGAGGATTCCACTGGACAGCAAGCTGTGTTGCTCAGTGGGGCGAGGAGGATTCCTCGGATGGCAAGCTGTGTTGCCCAGCGGTTGTATGGCAAGCTGTGATGCCCAGCTGTTCAAGCTGTGAGTCAGCGGAATCCACACTCGGTTTGAGTGTGAGGTGGATGTAGGTCTGCTGGACCGAACCACCTAAAAACCCCTTGTTCATTGTGGTTTGTTTTGTTCTATTGTGCTTCCGCTAGATGAATGCATAGGGGCGCTCCATGTGTTTGGCTTCTGGTTGAGCAGAAGAGTTAATTAGTCTTCTTAGAGTATTTTAATTTGTCAAGAGAGCGAAATTCTAGTTGAGCTATACTTTGTCTAAATCTGTCTTGTTAGCACTCTAGTGATCTTACTGTGTGTTTGTTTAGTTCCGCATCTGCCCATTAGCTTTTAAGCTTGTCTAGTTTGCGAACTAGTAACTTTAGTGAGCATCATATTTTAATTGGGTGAAAGATTTTTAAAGGGCTATACTCATTCACCCCCCCTCTGAATACTGCACCGAACCCAACACTTGGTATCAGAGCGGGTCTCTGACTGAACAGATCTAACAATCTGCAGAGGATCCTGCTAATTGTTGGTGCATTTCAGAGTGGGTCTTTTGGAATCATATTTTTATTTACTGTCTTAGTGCTTTACGTTGATCATCTGGTTTAGTGCATTTCTGTTTGGTGCATTTTATAAGTGTGCTTCTTGTGTTCTGTATTAAGTTTCACTGAGTTAGTTCCTTGCCTTGCTTATCTGGTTGTAGTGCTTTGTTGTCAATTGCTTCGTGCCTTGAATCTGCTTGTCATCTGTTCTGATGGCTCATCCTCCGATATACAGAGGTGATGACCTTGGCCCATGGCTGGAAAAGTTGCATCGGTATGTAAACACACCCGATCCTGATTTGTGGAAGGTAATCACTCATGGTCCATACAAACTGTCGAAGGATAAATCTAAATGGACCAAGAAGGATAAGCTGAAAGACTCTGTCAATAATAGAGATGAAAGACTCTGTCAACCTGAGGGGGCAGGCTGGTCCGCCTAAACCCCTCCCCAGGGAGGTTTGGGCAGACCGGCTGGGCGCTTTTCTTTTTTAAAAAAAACTTTTTTTTGTTGTAATGGGGTTTAGGCGGACCAGCCTGAGGGGGCAGGCTGGTCTGCCTAAACTCCATCCCCCTGGGGGTATAGGCGGACCAGCCTGGGGGTCCAGGATGGTCCACCTAAACCCTTCCCCAGGGGGGTTTAGGCGGACCGGGTAGAGGAGAGAGAGGGGGCGGCCCCACCCCTATAAAAATTGGGTTTTTTTGTTATTTTCTTCTTAATTTGACTAAGAAGAAAAGGACAAGACTTCTGGGAGGATATGGGTTGACCGGCCACGTGTGTACGAAGAACACGGGAGTTGACGTGAGACTTGAACGATCCCGAGCTCCCGTTAGCGAGTTTCTCGTCATCGAATTCTTCTACGGATGGTATGGTGGATCTTGCACGAAATCTGGACTGGGGAAGGCGGTGGGGCCTCTGGGCTGGGAGGAGGGCGCGGCCCCCAGGGAGTTCACCCTCTCTCGGGGGGCGGCTGCACCTCGGGGTGAACCTGCCCCGGACGAGCCGCAACCCCAAGGGATGGCCCCCGGGGGTCTTCTTTCATCCTCTAAGGGTGTCCTTTGAGGGACACAGGGCTCCGTGATGCTGTGGTTATCCCATGGGGGGACTGTTGTTGTGGAGTCATAGTTGCCGCTCGCAAGGTGTTCGGGTAAATACCCGACACACCCCGGTTTGTCGGATGGCCCGAGTAACTGGCCAGGAGGCCTTGGGACGAGCTTTCGGCTGAGGGTATGAGCTCAGGGGAGCTGAGAGGAGGCACTTTGGGCACTTGGGCCGGGCCCCATGATGTGTGCCGCGTGACGCGGTGGGTTGGCAGAGTAGCCTCGGGTTGGCCCGAGAACTAAGTCTAAACGGCTCCTCGCCGTGTGTCTGAGGGTCGGGAGCGGTCCCGACTTGCTGGAGGGTTGTCGTGGAACCCAAATGGCGTGCTGGAGCCATGGGTTGACCCACGGTTTGTTGTAGAAGGGCTGGGAAATACGTGCCCATAAAGTGTTCGGGGGAAAGCCCGGCACCCGTGCGTGAGCCGTATGCACATGCTGCAGGCCTCCAAAGCCCGTGGTTGACTTATTTGGGTCTCCCTTTGACCTTGGAGGGTTGAAAGAAGGCATCTCGGGTGTAGCCCCCTGGCCTCTTCGCTGAGTGCCGCGTGGCGTGGCTTGTAGTCGGGGCACCCCCGGGTTGGCCCGGGTGGTTTGTATAGAACGCGGATAAAGTCTCCCGCCGAGGGGTCGGGAGTGATCCCGGTTAATTGCTAATGCCGCCGTATATCCCGGCTAACCGAGTTGGGGCCATTGGTCGGGCCCACTGGGTTTCCAGGGGGGCCGGATGGCCCATGCCTTAAAGGTGTTTGGGGAAATTCCCGAACCCTTGTTCTTTGGTATTTTTCTGGGGAAATTATCTGGGTACAACAAATGCCCCCCACGGGTCGTGCGTCGGAGGAAGAGACGAGAGCATACGGCCCGTGAACTACTCTTTCTGAGTGGTTGTGGTTGTATTCTGACACTTCATATGTCTTCATTTTGTTGCGTTGTGTATATTGACTTTCTGGTGTATTGATTGTTCTTGTGTGCCCCATCTTGCAGCTATGGCACGATTTGGCAGGGACGAGAGGGTCCCGAGACGAGTGGCCCGGGAGGAGGATCGCTGGGTGAGGAGGACTGAGCGTGTCACGCCCCGAGCACGGAAGATACCCGGAGACGCGTGACGAGTTTATATCGATCATGTCAATCAGAGTATTAGTGCATTCGACACCAAATCAGAGATACGCAAAAGTAAAGATAACCTAATCCATTTCTTCCTTTAATAAGAATATGTCTATTACAAACCCTTGCAAATACTAGACTCAATAAAAGAAATGTACAACTCTGACTCAAGAAAAATATAGAAAAAAAAATAGGACTGATTGACGCTTGAATAGCTCTAACTCTTTCACTCTTGACCTTCTCCTTCTGTTTGGGTCTCGTCATCGGACTTACCTGAAAAGTAGGGAAAACACTGAGTGAGCGAACGCTCAGTAGGAATTTATATCTCAAGAGCTAGCAAGGGGTTTAAGTAATTACATTTTTATGAATGCACTATAGCTATGCATGCTCGCATAACACGACAAGATAGAGAGTATATTAACAAGATAACAAGGTGAACTATTCTTGATCTTTCAAGAACTTTATATCAAATAAATGTCAAGATGTTCAAGCAATTATATTCATCATGTCATGTCGAGAATTTGGCTATCACGTTTCAAGCAAGCAAGTATATAAATTACCTTTTTTCAGGTCACGCAAGTCATGTCATGTCAAGTCAAGTACAAGATTTGTGGAATGTCCAATCAAGCTAGTCATACACGTCGGTACAATGCCATACCGTGATCATTACAACTCCCATGGCACTAGTACTTTTGGGTGCTCCTCCCAGGACCAGATCGGGCCCCATATGCACAGGCATTGATCATGTATTTTGACATTCACTTTGTGTATAGCCAATATGGAGTTTCAAGGATAACAAACTTATATGAACTTAGAGGTAGATAGCATTTCAAGGATTTGAACACGACAATAATGACGATAATAACGGTGTAATCACGAGTATCGATAAAACTAGGTGGAATTGGTTCCCTAACTTGGGTACCATGACAAGTAAGTGCCCACAAGTAGACGGTCACTCTTTTAATATTGAATTGAGGTCCACAAGAACATCATAATAATGTTTGATATAGAATTGGGGTCCACAAGAACATCACAATAATGGCATGCTTTCTCCGTTCATTAAGATAATTCTCATATCATACACATAGCATAACATGAGGGCCGGTATACCATGTTTCTATAGAGTGACATGGCAAAGTAGTGTGATAGGTTTTTATGGTACAACCCGCTCAATCGGCCTTGAGGGAATCCAAGGCTCGAGGAGTCTTATGGAGGTCTTTATGACAAACTCGCTAGTCCAAAGGAACGGAATGTCCAATGCAGAGCTTGTATGTCACTGAGAATTGAGGGGTAATGCGATAAACCATCGTGAAACATGGGACTATATTCACGGAATGGAAATATAGTGCCAGATAATATAATTATATATATATATCAAAACCCTCGATTAACAGAAAATAGTTCAAAATAGTAACACAAGAAAATAGCGACTTAATCTAAGTCATTACTTATCAAATTAACGCCTTCTATAGGGGCGTTTATTTATGATTTGACGACTTTTACAGTGATCGTCCATTATATATTTCTATTTTGCACAATCTCTAAATTCTGGAATTTTTGTAGAAAGCGCCTTTAACAGGGGCGTTACTTTCAAATTCGCGCCCTGGTTCAGGGCGTTAGTTCTGTAAGACACGACCTTCATCAGGTCGTTAATTCAAGATGTTCTAGGATTAATAGGAACAGGGGTAATTTCAAGGATAATAAAATTTCAGAAAGAGGAATCACACTGTCAGGAAGAGAAAAATAGTAGGATTCAACAACTATGATCATGCATTAAATTAGAATCATGTTTTGATAGACATAAAAGTTTTAAACGTGGGTAATTTAATAACTAGATGAAATTGACGACTTAATGCAGGACGTCAAAACTGGAATTAGCGACCTGGGCATGGTCGTTTCTTTTAAATTAGAGCCCTTGATAGGGTCACTTCTTTTAAAATCCACAGAAAACCCTTTTAAAAACTATAATAAAACTATATTCATGCATGTCATGATGGTATTATTATGGAATTAAACTAGTTTGGGCTACGTTCTTGAGAAAACCTACCTGATGAATGTTCTGGTGAAGGAACGTGAAGAAGAATGATACTCTGTTCTAAACAGAGTTCTTCCGAAGCTTATGGAAACAGCTTCCTTCTTGGAGGAAGAGATCGTCTTGATGAAGAACCTCCCGTCCTTCAACTAGGTAGAAGAGTTTCTACTTACGGCAGACTTCCTACAGTAAAGACGATGAAGAACATCAATATTCTTCATGATTATGACCGAAGGCAAGGGAAGAAGAACAATACATGTTCTTCACGCACGGCAGCAGCAGAGCTTTCCTTCGACCAAATAGCTTATTAGGGTTCGACAGGAAGGGTTATTTATAGGGTTTACAGAACCCAATAGGGTTGGAGTTTGATTAGAACATGTCTTTCCTTGATAGAGTCCTTTCCATGTTCGATTGAACACGTATTAATCCAAAAACTTACCCTGGATAATGTCCGGGTTCGAATGGGTCACATACGGAATTAACGCCTTACGTTAAGGCGTTATTTTTAAATTGACGCCTTGCGTTGCCGTCGTTTCTTATCAAAGCAGCGCCCTTGAGGCGGGCGTCTCTTTCTCTTTCCTTATTTTTATTTTTAACCATTAAGATTTGACGCCCAAGAGTGTAGGCGTCCACTTACATATTAACGCCTTAGATGGAGGCGTTTCTTGTTGTATTAGCGCCTTTTCACGAGGCGCTATTTTCATTTTGGTTTATTATTTACTCATTTAGGCTTTTTATCATTTATTTACTAAATCCTTTAATCTAATTTGCTCAATTTAGATTTATTTCTTCTATTTTACCAGGGTTGCTACACCCTCCCCCACTTAAAAGAATTTGGTCCCCAAATTCAATCGCAAATATATATGTGTGGAGAGTGTAGAGTACATACCTCTTAAAATAATTCTGGAAATCATTTCCTCATGGATTCCTCAGTCTCCCAGGTGGCTTCGTGTTCAGAATATTTACTCCATTGCACCTTTAGCATGGGGATAACTTTATTCCTTAATATTCGTACCTCACGATCAAGGATCTTCATGGGCTTTTGTTCATAAGTGAGATCCCTTTGAATCACCAGGTCTCCATGATCAATGATATGTGACGGATCATGTACATATTTCTTTAACATTGATATGTGGAATACATTATGAACTTCGGACAATTGAGGAGGTAAAGCGACGCGATAAGCAACCTCGCCAACCCTTTCGAGTATTTCAAAAGGTCCGATAAATCTTGGTGTAAGCTTGCCTTTAACACCAAATCTCCTTATTCCACGTCCAGGTGATATTTTGAGAAAGACGTGATCTCCGACTTGGAATTCAAGATCTCTCCTTCTTGTGTCGGCATAAGCCTTTTGTCTAGACTGTGCTACTTGCAGTCTGTCTCTAATCAACTGTATCTTCTTGGTGGTATCCCTTACCATGTCTGGACCTAATAGTTGTTTCTCTCCCACCTCGTCCCAGCATAAGGGTGATCGACAACTCCTTCCGTATAACGCTTCGAAAGGTGCCATTTGTATACTTGCTTGGTAGCTGTTGTTGTATGCAAATTCAATCAACGGCAAGTGATCATGCTAGCTTCCACCAAAATCAATGATGCAAGCTCTGAGCATATCTTCAACCACCTGATTAGTTCTCTCGGTCTGACCATCCGTTTGAGGATGAAAAGTTGTACTAAAGTTAAGTCTCGTTCCCAACGAATGTTGTAGTCCTTTCCAAATGTGAAGTAAAACGGGGATCTCTGTCAGACACAATCGAGATAGGAATACCATGTAATCTGACTATCTCCTTGATGTATAATGCAGCCAAAACATCAACTGACCATCGGCTCTTAATTGGCAAGAAATGGGCCGATTTAGTCAATCGGTCAATAATAACCCATATTCCATCGTGTCCTCCCTTTGATTTAGGTAGGCCCATGATGAAGTCCAGACCGATATCTTCCCACTTCCATTGAGGGATATCTAGAGGATGTAGCTTACCAGCAGGCTTTTGGTATTCTGCCTTGACTTGTTGGCAGGTGAGACAACGAGACACGTAGTCCGCTATTTCTCTTTTCATGTTGGGCCACCAAAAATTCCTTTTCACATCTTGGTACATTTTGGTAGATCCTGGATGAATGGTGTACCTTGATCTATGAGCTTCATCTAAGATCTTCTTCTTTAATTCTGGACAATCCGGTATGCAAGTTCTATTTTTGAATATCAATCTTCCATCAGAAGTTAGTTGGAACTCAGATTGTCCTTCTAGTTTGCCCTTGATTTCCACTAATACCGGGTCGTCATCCTGAAGTCCTTGTATTTCTGAAAATAAATCTGGCCGTATGCTTACGTGAGATAGTATAACACTTTTGTTTCCCTTGTCCATGCTTATTTCCAGCTTTGAGAATTGTTCTAGCAATTTCCACTCCTGAATCATACACTTGGCTAATAATGCTCTCGACTTTCGACTAAGGGCATCAGCTACAGGATTACCCTTTTCAGGATGATATTGTATAGTAAATTCGAAGTCTTTGAGATATTCTAGCCAACGCCTTTGCATCATATTTAATTCCTTTTGAGAGAAGAGATACTTAAGACTTTTATGGTCGGAGTATACAATGAACTGCACTCCATATACATAATGTCTCCATATCTTCAGTGCAAATACTACCGCTGCCAATTCTAAGTCATGAACTGGGTAGTTCTCCTCGTGCTTTTTCAATTGGCGAGAAGAGTAGGCTATAACCTTTCCTTGCTGCATTAGGACACATCCGAGGCCAATACCAGATGCATTGGTGTATACCTCGAACTTTTCTCCTTCAATTGGTAGAGCTAAGACTGGGGCAATAGTCAAGTGATCCTTGAGAGCTTGGAAGCTTCGTTCACAATCCTCGCTCCATTCGTAACGGATCTCTTTGCGAGTTAACCTAGTGAGGGGTACGGCGATCTTGGAGAAATCTTTGATGAATCGCCGATAGTAGCCCGCAAGATCCAAGAAACTACGGATCTCGCTAGCATTGGTCGGTCTTTCCCAATTTCTTAC
The DNA here is from genome assembly GCA_022559845.1 of Amorphophallus konjac. Taxonomy (NCBI): domain Eukaryota; kingdom Viridiplantae; phylum Streptophyta; class Magnoliopsida; order Alismatales; family Araceae; genus Amorphophallus; species Amorphophallus konjac. Next base: position 260,550,537 of record CM040121.1, read on the forward strand.
AGCTTCAACCTTTGATGGATCTACAGATAAGCCATCCTTTGATATAACATGCCCTAGAAAAGTTACTTCTTCTAGCCAGAACTCACATTTGATGAGCTTTGCATATAGTTGGTTTGTCCTCAATATCTGTAATGAAATCCTTAAATGCTCCTCATGCTCTTCCTGGGTCTTGGAGTAAATTAATATATCATCAATGAAAACCACCACGAATTGATCTAGATAAGGCCTGAATATACTATTCATTAACTGCATAAAGGCAGCAGGGGCATTTGTTAGTCCAAACGGCATAACAACAAACTCATAATGGCCATACCTACTTCTGAATGCGGTCTTATGAATGTCATCATCCTTGATCCTTAGTTGGTGATATCCTGACCTGAGATCAATCTTTGAAAAATACTTGGATCCAGATATTTGATCAAATAACTCATCGATTCTTGGCAGTGGATACTTGTTCTTGATAGTGAGATGATTCAACTGTCGATAGTCGATGCATAGCCTCATGGATCCATCCTTCTTCTTTACAAATAGCACAGGTGCTCCCCACGGGGAAGTGCTTGGTCTGATAAATCCTTTCTTGAGAAGCTCCATCAATTTCTTCTTCAACTCCTTGAGTTCAGCAGGGGACATTCTATAAGGTGCCTTAGAAACTGGACCAGCACCAGGGACTAAATCGATGGTGAAGGCCACTTCTCTTTGTGGGGGTAATCTAGGCAAATCTTCCGGAAACACATCCGAAAATTCTTGCACAACAGGGATGTCTTCTAGTTTAGTTTCCTTAGCCTCCTTAATCGTGACAAACGTAAGGAAAGATACACAGCCTTTCCTAACTAGCTTGCTAGCTCGGAGAGCCGAAATGAGAGGTGACTTGCTCTGACTCTTAGGGCTAGAATAGACTAGTTCTGGAAAGTCCTTGAAAGTAACTTTGCCGTTACGGTAATCCACAGCTGCCTGATACCTAGATAACCAGTCTGCTCCCAATATGACATCATATTCCTTTAGGTCTAAACATATGAGGTTGATAGGAAGATTACTTCCTTTTACCAAGACTTCACAGTTTTGATAATGGTGAGTAATATCGGTTTCGTTTCCGAGAGGAGTAGATAAAAATATTTTCATCCATTCCGGTTCCATAGGTAGTGGGTTAGCAAACTTCTTGAAAATAAAAGAATGCGATGCACCAGTATCAAATAAGACATGTGCAGACTTGGAACAAACTTTCAATGTACCTTCTACTAGTCCGCCTTCTTCTTGTTCGGTCTCCTTAATTGCATGGAGACGAGCATTCTTTGTTACCGGGCGCTTCCCGTCACCGGCTTGATCGTTGAGTAAGGGACAGTCGGGAATCCGATGATCACGGCTCCCACAACGGAGACATGCTCCAAGCTTCCTCCAGCATTCTTCGGCTTTATGACCAACCTTATCGCAATGCTTGCATATTATATTAGAAGGCGTAGTGGTAATGGAGAAAGGTTTGGTCTTCTTAGTCTTCTGCTCCTGAGAAGAAGTTCCTCCATTGCTCGGCCTCTTCTTGAAGTTGGATTTGAAGGAACCCGAACATGTGACTTGTTCCCTCTTGTCCTTACCACAAATTCTATCTGATAGTTCCGTGGCATCTTCTAAAAGCTGGGCTCGGCGTACTATTTTCGAATAGACTTGGATGTCCATTGGTGCTAGCTGGGTGATGTATTGGGGCCTGAGCCCATTCAAGAACCTTCTAGCCTTCATCCCTTCGGTACTAACTAAATGCTTAGCGTACCGGGACAATCTGGAGAACTGTGCCTCGTATTCCGCCACTGACAATGACCGTTGCTTGAGGGCGGCAAACTCGGTAGCTTTCTTTTCCTGGACTCGGTCTGAAAAGTATTTATTGTTGAAATGTTCAACAAATTCCTCCCATGTAACTTGGTCTTGGTCTAATGTAGCTTCTACAGACTCCCATCAACAGCGGGCGTCTCTTTCGAGTTGAAAAGTGGCTAATAGGACCTTCTCTTGGTCCGTGCACTGCATCACTCTAAATATACGTTCTGTCTCTCGGATCCAGTGCTCCGCGTCATCTGGATCAGTGGATCCCATGAATTTGGGAGGGTTCATATTCTTGAAACTTTGGTGGAGATTTCTTGTTCTACGATGCCCACCTCCTTGTGCTACCTGTTGGAGCACCTGGGTCATGCCTTGCAGCGTGCGTTGCATGTTGCGCCACTGAGCACGCTCGGCAGCCATTATCCTATAATTACAATAACCATATTAGTATGTACTCGTGTTAAGGGCTTTTAAATCTTTATATTAACTCAACCCTTGGTTCTACCCAATCTCACTGGTTAAAGGTTTAAACCTATCCTTGGACTTGGGTTTCCTAGGAATTGAATACCCTAGGCTCTGATACAACAAAAACTGTCACGCCCCGAGCGCGGAAGATACCCGGAGACGCGTGACGAGTTTATATCGATCATGTCAATCAGAGTATTAGTGCATTCGACACCAAATCAGAGATACGCAAAAGTAAAGATAACCCAATCCATTTCTTCCTTTAATAAGAATATGTCTATTACAAACCCTTGCAAATACTAGACTCAATAAAAGAAAAGTACAACTCTGACTCAAGAAAAATATAGAAAAAAAATAGGACTGATTGACGCTTGAATAGCTCTAACTCTTTCACTCTTGACCTTCCCCTTCTGTTTGGGTCTCGTCATCGGACTTACCTGAAAAGTAGGGAAAACACTGAGTGAGCGAACGCTCAGTAGGAATTTATATCTCAAGAGCTAGTAAGGGGTTTAAGTAATTACATTTTTATGAATGCACTATAGCTATGTATGCTCGCATAACACGACAAGATAGAGAGTATATTAACAAGATAACAAGGTGAACTATTCTTGATCTTCCAAGAACTTTATATCAAATAAATGTCAAGATGTTCAAGCAATTATATTCATCATGTCATGTCGAGAATTTGGCTATCACGTTTCAAGCAAGCAAGTATATAAATTATCTTTTTTCAGGTCACGCAAGTCATGTCATGTCAAGTCAAGTACAAGATTTGTGGAATGTCCAATCAAGCTAGTCATGCACTTCGGTACAATGCCATACCGTGATCATTACAACTCCCATGGGCACTAGTACTTTTGGGTGCTCCTCCCAGGACTAGATCGGGCCCCATATGCGCAGGCATTGATCAGGTATTTTGAGGCCCCATATGTGTATAGCCAATATGGAGTTTCAAGGATAAAGAACTTGTATGAACTTAGAGGTAGATAGCATTTCAAGGATTTGAACATGACAATAATGACGATAATAACGGTGTAATCACGAGTATCGATAAAACTAGGTGGAATTGGTTCCCTAACTTGGGTACCATGACAAGTAAGTACCCACAAGTAGACGGTCACTCTTTTAATATAGAATTGAGGTCCACAAGAACATCACAATAATGGCATGCTTTCCCCGTTCATTAAGATAATTCTCATATCATACACATAGCATAACATGAGGGCCGGTATACCATGTTTCTATAGAGTGACATGGCAAAGTAGTGTGATAGGTTTTTATGGTACAATCCGCTCAATCGGCCTTGAGGGAATCCAAGGCTCGAGGAGTCTTATGGAGGTCTCTATGACAAACTCGCTAGTCCAAAGGAACGGAATGTCCAATGGAGAGCTTGTATGTCACTGAGAATTGAGGGGTAATGCGATAAACCATCGTGAAACATGGGACTATATTCACAGAATGGAAATATAGTGCCAGATAATATAATTATATATATATATATATATCAAAACCCTCGGTTAACAGAAAACAGTTCAAAATAGTAACACAGAAAAATAGCGACTTAATCTAAGTCATTACTTATCAAATTAACGCCTTCTATAGGGGCGTTTATTTATGATTTGATGACTTTTACAGCGGTCGTCCATTATATATTTCTATTTTGCACAATCTCTAAATTCTGGAATTTTAGTAGAAAGCGCCTTTAACAGGGGCGTTACTTTCAAATTCGCGCCCTGGTTCAGGGCGTTAGTTCTGTAAGACACGACCTTCATCAGGTCGTTAATTCAAGATGTTCCAGGATTAATAGGAATAGGGGTAATTTCAAGGATAATAAAATTTCAGAAAGAGGAATCACACTGTCAGGAAGAGAAAAATAGCAGGATTCAACAACTATGATCATGCATTAAATTAGAATCATGTTTTGATAGACATAAAAGTTTAAACGTGGGTAATTTAATAACTAGATGAAATTGACGACTTAATGCAGGACGTCAAAACTGGAATTAGCGACCTGGGCATGGTCGTTTCTTTTAAATTAGAGCCCTTGATAGGGTCACTTCTTTTAAAATCCACAGAAAACCCTTTTAAAAACTATAATAAAACTATATTCATGCATGTCATGATGGTATTATTATGGAATTAAACTAGTTTGGGCTACGTTCTTGAGAAAACCTACCTGATGAATGTTCTGGTGAAGGAACGTGAAGAAGAATGATACTCTGTTCTAAACAGAGTTCTTCCGAAGCTTATGGAAACAGCTTCCTTCTTGGAGGAAGAGATCGTCTTGATGAAGAACCTCCCGTCCTTCAACTAGGTAGAAGAGTTTCTACTTACGGCAGACTTCCTGCAGCAAAGACGATGAAGAACATCAATATTCTTTATGATTATGACCGAAGGCAAGGGAAGAAGAACAATGCATGTTCTTCACGCACGGCAGCAGTAGAGCTTTCCTTCGACCAAATAGCTTATTAGTGTTCGACAGGAAGGGTTATTTATAGGGTTTACAGAACCCAATAGGGTTGGAGTTTGATTAGAACATGTCTTTCCTTGATAGAGTCCTTTCCATGTTCGATTGAACACGTATTAATCCAAAAACTTACCCTGGATAATGTCCGGGTTTGAATGGGTTACAAACGGAATTAACGCTTTATGTTAAGGCGTTATTTTTAAATTGACGCCTTGCGTTGCCGTCGTTTCTTATCAAAGCAGCGCCCTTGAGGCAGGCGTCTCTTTCTCTTTCCTTATTTTTATTTTTAGCCGTTAAGATTTGACGCCCAAGAGTGTAGGCGTCCACTTACATATTAACGCCTAAGATGGAGGCGTTTCTTGTTGTATTAGCGCCTTTCCACGAGGCGCTATTTTCATTTTGGTTTATTATTTACTCATTTAGGCTTTTTATCATTTATTTACTAAATCCTTTAATCTAATTTGCTCAATTTAGATTTATTTCTTCTATTTTACCAGGGTTGCTACACTCTCCCCCTCTTAAAAGAATTTGGTCCCCAAATTCAATCGCAAATATATATGTGTGGAGAGTGTAGAGTACATACCTCTTAAAATAATTCTGGAAATCGTTTCCTCATGGATTCCTCAGTCTCCCAGGTGGCTTCGTGTTCAGAACATTTACTCCATTGCACCTTTAGCATGGGGATAACTTTATTCCTTAATATTCGTACCTCGCGATCAAGGATCTTCATGGGCTTTTGTTCATAAGTGAGATCCCTTTGAATCACCAGGTCTCCATGATCAATGATATGTGACGGATCATGTACATATTTCTTCAACATTGATATGTGGAATACATTATGAACTTCGGACAATTGAGGAGGTAAAGCGACGCGATAAGCAACCTCGCCAACCCTTTCTAGTATTTCAAAAGGTCCGATAAATCTTGGTGTTAGCTTGCCTTTAACACCAAATCTCCTTATTCCACGTCCAGGTGATATTTTGAGAAAGACGTGATCTCCGACTTGGAATTCAAGATCTCTCCTTCTTGTGTCGGCATAAGCCTTTTGTCTAGACTGTGCTACTTGCAGTCTGTCTCTAATCAACTGTATCTTCTTGGTGGTATCCCTTACCATGTCTGGACCTAATAGTTGTTTCTCTCCCACCTCGTCCCAGCATAAGGGTGATCGACAACTCCTTCCATATAACGCTTCGAAAGGTGCCATTTGTATACTTGCCTGGTAGCTGTTGTTGTATGCAAATTCAACCAACGGCAAGTGATCATGCCAGCTTCCACCAAAATCAATGATGCAAGCTCTGAGCATATCTTCAACCACCTAATTAGTTCTCTCGGTCTGACCATCCGTTTGAGGATGAAAAGCTGTACTAAAGTTAAGTCTCGTTCCCAACGAATGCTGTAGTCCTTTCCAAAAATGCGAAGTAAAACGGGGATCTCTGTCAGACACAATCGAGACAGGAATACCATGTAATGTGACTATCTCCTTGATGTATAATGTAGTCAAAACATCAACTGACCAACGGCTCTTAATTGGCAAGAAATGCGCCGATTTAGTCAATCGGTCAATAATAACCCATATTCCATCGTGTCCTCCCTTTGATTTAGGTAGGCCCATGATGAAGTCCAGACCGATATCTTCCCACTTCCATTGAGGGATATCTAGAGGATGTAGCTTACCAGCAGGCTTTTGGTGTTCTGCCTTGACTTGTTGGCAGGTGAGACAGCGAGACACGTAGTCCGCTATTTCTCTTTTCATGTTGGACCACCAAAAATTCCCTTTCACATCTTGGAACATTTTGGTAGATCCTGGATGAATGGTGTACCTTGATCTATGAGCTTAATCAAAGATCTTCTTCTTTAATTCTGGATAATCCGGTATGCAAGTTCTATTTTTGAATATCAATCTTCCATCAGAAGTTAGTTGGAACTCAGATTATCCTTCTAGTTTGCCCTTGATTTCCACTAATACCGGGTCATCATCCTGAAGTCCTTGTATTTTTGAAAATAAATCTGGCCGTATGCTTACGTGAGATAGTATAACACTTTTGTTTCCCTTGTCCATGCTTATTTTCAGCTTCAAGAATTGTTCTAGCAATTTCCACTCCTGAATCATACACTTGGCTAATAATGCTCTCGGCTTTCGACTAAGAGCATCAGCTACAGGATTACCCTTTCCAGGATGATATTGTATAGTAAAGTCGAAGTCTTTGAGATATTCTAGCCAACGCCTTTGCCTCATATTTAATTCCTTTTGAGAGTAGAGATACTTAAGACTTTTATGGTCGGAGTATACAATGAACTGCACTCAATATAGATAATGTCTCCTTATCTTCAGTGCAAATACTACCGCTGCCAATTCTAAGTCATGAACTGGGTAGTTCTCCTCGTGCTTTTTCAATTGGCGAGAAGAGTAGGCTATAACCTTTCCTTGCTGCATTAGGACACATCCGAGGCCAATACCAGATGCATCGGTGTATACCTCGAACTTTTCTCCTTCAATTGGTAGAGCTAAGACTGGGGCAATAGTCAAGTGATCCTTGGGAGCTTGGAAGCTTCGTTCACAATCCTCGCTCCATTCGTAACGGATCTCTTTGCGAGTTAACCTAGTGAGGGGTACGGCGATCTTGGAGAAATCTTTGATGAATCACCGATAGTAGCCCGCAAGACCCAAGAAACTACGGATCTCACTAGCATTGGTCGGTCTTTCCCAATTTCTTACAGCTTCAACCTTTGATGGATCTACAGATAAGCCATCCTTTGATATAACATGCCCTAGAAAAGTTACTTCTTCTAACCAGAACTCACATTTGCTGAGCTTTGCATATAGTTGGTTTGTCCTCAATATCTGTAATGAAATCCTTAAATGCTCCTCATGCTCTTCCTGGGTCTTGGAGTAAATTAATATATCATCAATGAAAACCACCACGAATTGATCTAGATAAGGCCTGAATATACTATTCATTAACTGCATAAAGGTAGCAGGGGCATTTGTTAGTCCAAACGGCATAACAACAAACTCATAATGGCCATACCTACTTCTGAATGCGGTCTTATGAATGTCATCATCCTTGATCCTTAGTTGGTGATATCCTGACCTGAGATCAATCTTTGAAAAATACTTGGATCCAGATATTTGATCAAATAACTCATCGATTCTCGGCAGTGGATACTTGTTCTTGATAGTGAGATGATTCAACTGTCGATAGTCGATGCATAGCCTCATGGATCCATCCTTCTTCTTTAAAAATAGCACAGGTGCTCCCCACGGGGAAGTGCTTGGTCTGATAAATCCTTTCTTGAGAAGCTCCATCAATTGCTCCTTCAACTCCTTGAGTTCAGCAGGGGACATTCTATAAGGTGCCTTAGAAACTGGACCAGCACTAGGGACTAAATCGATGGTGAAGGCCACTTCTCTTTATGGGGGTAATCTAGGCAAATCTTTCGGAAACACATCCGAAAATTCTTGCACAACAGGGATGTCTTCTAGTTTAGTTTCCTTAGCCTCCTTAATCGTGACAAACGTAAGGAAAGATACACAACCTTTCCTAACTAGCTTGCTAGCTCGGAGAGCCGAAATGAGAGGTGACTTGCTCCGACTCTTAGGGCTAGAATAGACTAGTTCTGGAAAGTCCTTGAAAGTAACTTTGCTGTTACGGCAATCCACAGCTGCCTGATACCTAGATAACCAGTCTGCTCCCAATATGACATCATATTCCTTTAGGTCTAAACATATGAGGTTGATAGGAAGATTACTTCCTTTTACCAAGACTTCACAGTTTTGATAATGGTGAGTAATATCGATTTCGTTTCTGAGAGGAGTAGATAAAAATATTTTCATCCATTCCGGTTCCATAGGTAGTGGGTTAGCAAACTTCTTGGAAATAAAAGAATGCGATGCACCAGTATCAAATAAGACATGTGCAGACTTGGAACAAACTTTCAATGTACCTTCTACTAGTCTGCCTTCTTCTTGTTCGGTCTCCTTAATTGCGTGGAGACGAGCATCAGATATGTTGTGACTGCGGCCTTATATGGATACCCCTACTACACGGGGCTTTTACAGGCTTTGACATGTTGTATATGCCTTGCATATATTTTTGATGATAACTAAACTTTATGTTTGCTTGCACATATTTTTGCTTGCACATGTTCTTGATGTCAGTGTGCACTCATGTTGTTGTCCAAATATGGTTGAGATGGCAAATGGCTTTTGAGGCAGGCTCAAACATGTTGGTTAAATGCATTGCTATATGGTCTTGATTCTTGGTTGGAATTGTTGGTTTTCCAAGAGGTTTCATAGCTTTTAACCATGAACAAAGTCTTTGTGCATCTCATGATGTGCATCTCATGATGTGCATCTCATGATGTATTAACCTTGACTATCTTGAATTGTAGGATAAAACATCATGGTGGTCGCTTGGAAGGTAAAATAACGTGTGGATAAGCACATTGCTATCTACAATCTAAAACAAGTGGTAAACCTTGTCTACACTCTTCAAGAACCCTTGGTAAGGCTATGGTATTCTCTTCAAGAACCCTTGGTAAGGCTATGACATTCTCAATTCTGGTAAAGCAAGTAAAGTCGACTAGCCTCCATGGGAAGTTGATTTGGTCTGATGTGAAAAGGTTCTCTATGCTTGAACATATGAATTTGATTGTTGGTGGATCTATTGACTTAACCTTGGTCAATAGATTGGAAGCTATGATACTCAGGCTTTCAAAGGTTTCTCATGCATATCTTTTCATGTGCTCTTAATGGGTTGAACTTGTTCCTTGCATTTCCACAAAGAATCATTTTGAAATGAGATTTCATGAGTCTTTTGCATAATGTTGAATGCATTCCGCGCATAATCAAAGCCAGATTTAAACTAAAATGCATGAATTGAATGAGGATATGAACCTCAAAAGGATCATGTTTCAAAAGCTTAGAATGAGTCTAAACTAACTCAAATTGAATGGAACAAAGTGTGGTCTTACAGTATATTCTATAATGATATGATCCATGGACTGAACTATGTTGTTTTACATGATTTCCAGAGTTCGGTCTGTAAGGCCCGTGCCTTAATGGATCCTTGATGGTTTTTGTTCAATTATTTGTTCTGGAATTTCCGGCTATTTTCCTGTATTTTTAGGAATTTGTCTGGTATTTTTCCAGATTTATTTGGAGTTTATTGAGGGTTATTAGAATTAATGAGATTTTAATATATATAATAATTATATTATATATATTTTTAATTTATTTTTTTTCTTTTCATCCCTCTCTCACCCTCTCTCCCCCTCGATCTCTCATTCGCCCTCACTCTCTCTCTCTCCTCTTGCGATCGTCCTTTCCCCTTCCTAGGGATCGCGGACGAGACGAGGTAGGATTGAGACAAGGTTGGCGCCGTTGGATTCCTCGCGTCGAGAGGAGCGCGTAGGTGTCCACTTCGGCATGGTTCGGTGATCGTGGGAGCGAGGTGGAGCGTGAAGGCTTCGTAGCTCTTCCTCCTTGCATGCGGTCTTTTCTTCGGTTTCGGCTTGCGAGAGGTAGGGGGATGGAATCCTGATCTCGCTAGGATCATTTCCTGTGGCTCGTTCCGTTGATTAGAGCCCGTGGCATGCATAATGTTCATTTCTTCCATTTGTAGGGTTTTAATGAAATTCTTGAGATTAATGCTTATTAGGCCTTGCATGTGATGTTTTTAGTTGTTATATTGTCGTATGGGTTGCATGGTTTGACAGGTTACAGGTTTTACGCCGTTACCCGACGATTCAGATCGTCCGGGAGGGAACCGATTTTTAGATATAACCCGTCCGCGACCCAGGTGAAGTGACGGTCTCGCCAGGAACCGTCACATCTCCGACGGTCTTTCGTGAGCGCGTTACTTCAATGTAACGGCCCATCGTGGGTGCGTTACATTGAGAGTAACGGTAGGGCTTCCAGCCGTCGCTCTCTCGTTGATTTATGTTGGTTTGGTCAGGCGGTGCGCCTGACGGCCAGTCGGCCGGCCGTCGTTTCCAAGCGACGCGCCGAGACTGGGGCGTCGTTTCGCCTGCGATCGATTTAAACGATGTACGTTAGTTTTTGGCCTCGGGTGAAAGTAACGGCGGTGCTCCCGCGCGTCGCTTCGAAGCAACGCATAGGACCCCCACCGTCACTCTCCCTCTTAGGTCCTTTGAGCTGGAACTCAGGTGGAAGTAACGGATGAAGACTAGCGCGTCGTTCTTGGTGTAACACGCCAGTCCCCGACCGTCACTTTCAAGTAGCGCGTGGGTATTAGACCGCCGCCTCCCTGATGGTTTTAATATGTTGCCAGCCCATTTGTTATGCATTCCTTTTATACTCATGCCATATTCGTACTGTTTTAAATGTTTAGTGGCATGTTTTATTACCATTAGAGTAGCCTTTCTTTCCACGCAATGGAGCCACTGTTGTTGCCCTAAGGTCTGTTGAGTGCCGACCCGCTTGAGGATGGCGGAGGGGTATGTTTCCCATGCACGGTTTGTAAGCTAGTTTCGTGGGCTCCCAGCCAATGGTAGCGTCCTACCAAGGGAGAAAACTAGCTAGAGGGCCTGGCTCAGGCTAGAGTCAGTGTGTGCACACGTGGTCGGAGACTGTGGACTGACATCGACGGGTGCCACTCCGACTGGTCACTTGGTTTGGTACTGTTTACGCGCTTAGCTTGTCGCTTCGTCGACTGCGAGTGCTTGAGATGCAGTGTGAGTCGTCAGTGGACGCTTCTGGTTTCTGCTCCAGTGGTTGTCCTTCCATGTTGCTTGGATTAGTTGAGACTTATTCTATTTGGTAGCCTTAGTTTTAAATCGCTTGCATTTAGTTAGCTGTGGCATGCTTTAGCTGTTATACCTGTTTAGTTGGAGTTTACAGCTTTACTTGAGTAGTTATTCATGCCATTGCTTGTTAGATTATTTAAATGCATGCTCTACTTGCCTTATTTATGCATGTATGTTCGTTTAGTGCGAGGTAGGGATCCGCGTGACCCCTACTGAGTCTGGCTGTGACTCACCCTTTCTCCTTTCAGGTGAGCCGCGCCTGTCGTCTCCCGGTGCTTCGTGAGCCATTTTGGAGACCGTGTTTAGCTGCCAGCTTTAGTCGAGGCACCTTTTGAGGCTTCGTTTGTACTTTTGCCGGGGTATGCCCCGTGTAGTTGTACCTTGTGGACTAGTACTCTTGTTTCTCTGGACTAGTATATGAGTATCACTCCAATTATTTTTGAATTGCTTCCGCACTTATGTTAATTTCTTTACTTAATTGTAAATTGCGCGTTCCAAATTCCAATTCGTTATGCATACCCCTCAGCACTTTTCTTCTAACCCTTCAGGGGCCTCATCAGCCTCTTAGGTGGCTTCCCCAGTTCTTGGTATCGGTGTATCGATGTTATCGGTATATCGGTATCCTGAACTCTGGGTCGTTACAGTTGGTATCAGAGTGTTGTTTGAGGAATTGTATAAGGAATTGAAATTTGCACTTGTCCAGAGCTAGTCTTGTTGTCGTCTATTGCTGGCAAAGGATGTTTTCCGTATGATTGATTAATTGTGATTGATTTGTGTTTTGGCAGTGTAATTATGCCTCCCCGTCGAGGAAGACCCCCTCGAGCTCCTCGTGTTCCTCGAGATGCGCCCAGGGAAGATAGTGGTTCTGCACCTCCTCCTGCAGTTCCTGCTGTTCCAGTTGTTCCTCCTCCAGCGCCGATTGTTGCTCCTCCTGTTGAAGTTCCTGGCAATCGAGGCAAGGCATTGAAAGAATTTCTTATGTTCAATCCGCCTGCTTTCGATGGTCAAGCTGATCCAGAGGTTGCAAGGCAATGGTTGGATGCGATCGAGCGTGTGTTCGTGTCGATGGAGTGTGCTGAAGATGAAAAAGTTATGCTTGCTGCTTTTCAACTCCAGGGTACATCCATCACGTGGTGGAAAGCCGAGTGGCAGATTGCCTTTCGCTCAAGACCTCTTCGGCAGATCACTTGGGCAGAGTTTGTTGCTGCTTTCGAGCGTGCCTATACTCCCGCCTGTCTTCAGATGGACAAGATGTATCAATTTATGGAGCTGACTCAGGGCAGTATGACTGTGCTTCAGTATCGGAATAAGTTTATGGAATTGGGTCAGTATGTGTCTCATGTGCTGGCTAGTGAAGCTTTGAAGACTCAGCAATTTTTGCGAGGTTTGAGGCCTGAATTGAAGATGCCTCTTATCGCCAGTCGTGTTGCGGATCTTGATAGTGCGTGCCAGACAGCGGTGGCTTTAGAGCTGGAGATGACGAGACCTGGTGGATATCCTCAGGCAGGGTCAGTGCAGCCGGTAGCTCAGTCGCAGTAGACTTACCGACCACCAGTGCCAGGTATTCCCTCGGTCCAGTCAGAGATTTCTAGTGCTTCCTCTCCTTCCAAGCCCAAGTTCAAAAGGTTCAAGAAGAAGAAGAAGTTTTTCCAACAGCCATCCGGTACAGATTCTGTTCAGCAGCCGACAGCATCTTCTTCTCAGACTCGGCAGAGCTCAGCTGTCAGTCAGCCATGGACGTGTAGGAGATGCGGTGGTCATCACAAGGGCCAGCCGTGTTCTCTTCTTGTTGTTTGCTTTAGGTGTGATCAGCCGGGTCATGTGGTTCGTGATTGCCCGCTGAGGCCGAAGCAATTGCAAGTTCCTCAGTTTTCTCAACCTCAGCACCCGCAATTCAGACCTCCGACTGCACCTCAAGCTCAGCAATTTTACTCTCAAGCGTCGGTGTCTTCTCAGCAATCTTCAGCTGGTCCTAAGAAGCAGAAAGGCAAGGTTTCTCATTTGACTAGAGCTGATGCTGTTGCGTCCCATCTTGTGGAAGGTACGATTATGCTTTATGGTCATTCAGCTCGTGTCTTATTTGATTCTGGTGCTTCTCACTCTTTTATTTCTGAGGATTTCATGGCCTGTATTGAGGAACCGACTTCCGAGGTATCTTGTGAGATGTTTGTTGAATTGCCTTCTGGAGATTTCATGGTTACACCTTTGTGCCTGGAAGAATCTCCTGTGATGATTGATAATCACCAGTTGCCGGCAAGATTGTATGCGTTGCAGCTGGCAGATTATGATGTTATTCTGGGAATGGATTGGTTGGAGCATTATGGAGCTGTGGTTGACTGCAGATCGAAGAAAGTCTATTTTCAGCCACAGGGAAAATCAGCCTTTTATTTTCAAGGTATTCGATCCCGATCTTCTCGTATGATTATTTCTGCTATTCGAGCCTATAGGTTACTGAGTGCAGGTTGCCAGGGATTCTTAGCTTCTGTGATTGTTGTTGAAGAATCACGACGGGATGTTTGTGATATTCCGGTTGTCTGTGAGTTCCCTGATGTGTTTCCTGACGAGTTGCCAGGCTTGCCCCCAGAGCGAGAGATTGAGATGGTGATTGAACTGATTCCAGGTACCGGCCCCTTAGCAAAGCCGCCGTACCGAATGGCCCCAGCTGAATTGAGGGTACTGCGAGCACAGCTACTAGAGTTACTGGAAAAAGGTTGTATTCGTCCCAGTTTTTCTCCGTGGAGTGCCCCAGTGCTGTTTGTGAAAAAGAAGGATGGAAGCCTGAGGCTTTGTATTGATTACAGACAGTTGAATCAGGTGACTATCAAGAATAAGTATCCGCTTCCCAGGATTGATGATTTGTTTGACCAGTTACAGTCTGCTACTGTCTTTTCACGGATTGATCTCAGATCTGGCTACTTTCAGTTACGGATCCGGGAATCTGATGTGGAGAAGACTGCGTTCAGCACTCGTTATGGTCATTTTGAATTTTTAGTCATGTCGTTTGGTTTGACTAATGCCCCAGCAGCTTTCATGGACCTGATGCAGCGTATCTTTCGTCCATTTCTGGACCAGTTCGTGGTGATCTTTGTTGATGATATTCTGATCTATTCTGCCTCTGATAATGATCATGTGCAGCATTTGAGGATCGTTCTGCAGACTCTAAGGGATCACGAGCTTTTTGCGAAGCTCAGTAAATGTGAATTCTGGCTTCGGGAAATTCATTTTCTTGGTCATGTGATTTCTGATGATGGAGTGGCAGTGGACCCTGCAAAGATCGATGCTATTTTGAGTTGGCAGAGACCGAGAACTGTAACAGAGATTCGAAGTTTTCTAGGTTTGGCTGGGTGTTACCGTAGATTCATTCAAGACTTTGCGAAAATTGCAGCCCCGATGACTAGATTGACTCATAAAGATGTGTCTTTTGTCTGGTCGGATCAGTGTGAGGCTAGCTTTGTTGAATTGAAAAGGCTATTGACTTCTTCTCCTGTGTTGACTTTGCCTTCCGGCTCGGGTGGATTTATGGTCTGTACAGATGCTTCTCGAGTATGTTTGGGTGCAGTGCTAATGCAACATGATAAGGTTATTGCATATGCATCCCGACAGTTGAAGTAGCATGAAGGAAATTATCCCACGCATGATCTAGAGCTAGCTGTAGTTGTTTTTGCCTTAAAGATCTGGAGACATTATCTGTATGGTGAGAAATTTTAGATTTTCACCGATCATCAAAGTTTACGGTATATTTTCTCCCAGAAAGATTTGAATCTTAGGCAGAGGCGATGGATGGAATTCATGAAAGACTTTGACTTTACACTCTCCTATCAGCCGGGTAAAATGAATGTAGTGGCCGATGCTCTGAGCAAGAAAGTGCAGGTCAGTCAGTTGTTGCTTCATGAATGAAAATTATGGGAACAGCTTCCGAGCGAGGCATTTAGTGCAGAGTTTCCTGCTGATCCGAAGATGGCAGTTTGTGCTAGCTTAGTTTTGGGTTCAGCTTTATATCATCAGATTACAGATGCCCAGCAGGCTGATTCTGATTTGGCTCGTGTTATATCAAGATATGATGTGGAATTTGATGACGAGCTAGTTGTCAGTCTTCAAGGCAGATTATATGTTCCCGCTGATGGTGATTTAAGACTTGAGATTCTGAGTGAGGCCCATGGTTCTCATTTTGCTATTCATCCGGGTGTCGCCAAGATGTATCAGAATTTGAAGAAGCAGTTCTGGTGGCCAGGTATGAAGAAAGACGTGGCTGTGTTTGTTTCTAAGTGCTTGACTTGTCAGTTAGTTAAAGCCGAATATCAAAAGCCAGGTGGTTTGCTTCAGCCGTTAGAGATTCCGATGTGGAAATGGGACCATGTTACTACAGATTTTGTGGTGGGTTTGCCTCGGACTTCTCAGGGTTTTGATGGCATCTGGTTGTTAGTCGACAGATTGACTAAAACTGCCAGATTGTTGCCGATTAAAGTTACTTGGAATGTGCAGAGATTGGCCGAGCTGTATGTGCAGAAGATCGTGCCACTGCATGGAATTCCTGTTTCACTTGTGTCAGATCGTGACCCACGTTTTACCTCCAGCTTCTGGCGTAGTTTCCAAAAAGCTTTGGGCACTGAGTTGGCTTTCAGTTCAGCGTATCACCCTCAGTCAGATGGACAGTCAGAGAGGACTATTCAGACTTTGGAGGACATGCTGAGATTGTGTTGCCTTGATTGGCAGGATTCGTGGAGTCAGCATTTGCCACTTGTTGAATTTGCTTATAATAACAGTTTTCACTCCAGTATTGGAATGGCTCCTTATGAAGCACTATATGGTCGTCCTTGTCGAACTCCTCTGAATTAGTTTGATGTTGGGGACAGATTGTTGACATGACCTGACATGGTGCAGCAATGTTCTGATGTGGTTCGTCTGATTAGGCAGAGATTGTTGACGGCTCAGAGTCGACAGAAAAGCTATGCAGATCAGCGCAGACGTCCACTACGATTTGAGCCAGGAGATATGGTGTTTGTTAAAATATCTTCGATGAAAGCTGTTTCCAGATTTGGGAAGCGTGGAAAGCTTAGTCCGCGGTATATTGGCCCTTTTTCGATTATTGAAGCTATTGGTCAGGTGGCTTATCGTTTGCAACTTCCTGCGGCTATGCAAGCTGTTCACGATGTGTTCCACGTGTCTCAATTGAGGAAATATGTGCCAGATGCTTCTCATGTTCTCGATGATTCAGTGTGGCCTGAGGTGACTGCTGATTTGTCCACGCCAGAATTTCCTGTCAGAATTGAAGACCGTCGCGAGCAGCGGTTGAGAAATAAGGTTATTCCTCTGGTAAGGGTTGCTTGGCAGCGTCACTCTGGTAATGAGTCTACTTGGGAGCGCGAAGATGAGATGCGTCAGCTTTTTCCTTTTTTATTCCAGTAAGGTATAAGTCCTTTCTCAGTTTCCTCCTTTTCGGTTGTTGTAAATTTCGTGGGTGAAATTTCTGTAAGGAGGGAGGGACTGTAAGGCCCGTGCCTTAATGGATCCTT
The DNA here is from genome assembly GCA_022559845.1 of Amorphophallus konjac. Lineage (NCBI taxonomy): Eukaryota > Viridiplantae > Streptophyta > Magnoliopsida > Alismatales > Araceae > Amorphophallus > Amorphophallus konjac. The sequence continues at coordinate 260,567,553 of CM040121.1, forward strand.
GATGGTTTTTGTTCTATTATTTGTTCTGGAATTTCTGGCTATGTTCCTATATTTTTAGGAATTTGTCTGGTATTTTTCCAGATTTATTTGGAGTTTATTGAGGGTTATTAGAATTAATGAGATTTTAATATATATAATAATTATATTATATATATTTTTAATTTCTTTTTTTTTCTTTTAATCCCTCTCTCACCCTCTCTCCCCCGTCGATCTCTCATTCGCCCTCACTCTCTCTCTCTCCTCTTGCGATCATCCTTTCCCCTTCCTAGGGATCGCGGACGAGACGAGGTCGGATTGAGACAAGGTTGACGCCGTTGGATTCCTCGCGTCGAGAGGAGCGCATAGGTGTCCACTTCGGCATGGTTCGGTGATCGTGGGAGCGAGGTGGAGCGTGAAGGCTTCGTAGCTCTTCCTCCTTGCATGCAGTCTTTTCTTTGGTTTCGGCTTGCGAGAGGTAGGGGGATGGAATCCTGATCTCGCTAGGATCATTTCCTGTGGCTCGTTCCGTTGATTAGAGCCCGTGGCATGCATAATGTTCATTTCTTCCATTTGTAGGGTTTTAATGAAATTCTTGAGATTAATGCTTATTAGGCCTTGCATGTGATATTTTTAGTTGTTATATTGTCGTATGGGTTGCATGGTTTGACAGGTTACAGGTTTTACGCCGTTACCCGACGATTCAGATCGTCCGGGAGGGAACCGATTTTTAGATATAACCCGTCCGCGACCCAGGTGAAGTGACGGTCTCGCCAGGAACCGTCACATCTCCGACGGTCTTTCGTGAGCGCGTTACTTCAATGTAACGGCCCATCGTGGGTGCGTTACATTGAGAGTAACGGTAGGGCTTCCAGCCGTCGCTCTCTCGTTGATTTATGTTGGTTTGCTAAGGCGGTGCGCCCGACGGCCAGTCGGCCGGTCGTCGTTTCCAAGCGACGCGCCGAGACTGGAGCGTCGTTTCGCCTGCGATCGATTTAAACGCTGTACGTTAGTTTTTGGCCTCGGGTGAAAGTAACGGCGGTGCTCCCGCGCGTCGCTTCGAAGCAACGCATAGGACCCCCACTGTCACTCTCCCTCTTAGGTCCTTTGAGCTGGAACTCAGGTGGAAGTAACGGATGGAGACCAGCGCGTCGTTCTTGGTGTAACGCGCCAGTCCCCGACCGTCACTTTCAAGTAGCGCGTGGGTATTAGACCGCCGCCTCCCTGATGGTTTTAATATGTTGCCAGCCCATTTGTTATGCGTTCCTTTTATACTCATGCCATATTTGTACTGTTTTAAATGTTTAGTGGCGTGTTTTATTACCATTAGAGTAGCCTTTCTTTCCACGCAATGGAGCCACTATTGTTGCCCTAAGGTCTGTTGAGTGCCGACCCGCTTGAGGATGGCGGAGGGGTATGTTTCCCATGCACGGTTTGTAAGCTTGTTCCGTGGGCTCCCAGCCAATGGTAGCGTCCTACCAAGGGAGAAAACTAGCTAGAGGGCCTGGCTCAGGCTAGAGTCAGTGTGTGCACACGTGGTCGGAGACTGTGGACTAACACCGACGGGTGCCACTCCGACTGGTCACTTGGTTTGGTACTGTCTACGCGCTTAGCTTGTCGCTTCGTCGACTGCGAGTGCTTGAGACGCAGTGTGAGTCATCAGTGGACGCTTCTGGTTTCTGCTCCAGTGGTTGTCCTTCCTTGTTGCTTGGATTAGTTGAGACTTATTCTATTTGGTAGCCTTAGTTTTAAATCGCTTGCATTTAGTTAGTTGTGGCATGCTTTAGCTGTTATACCTTTTTAGTTGGAGTTTACAGCTTTACTTGAGTAGTTATTCATGCCATTGCTTGTTAGCTTATTTAAATGCATGCTCTACTTGCCTTATTTATGCATGTATGTTCGTTTAGTGCGAGGTAGGGATCCGTGTGACCCCTACTGAGTCTGGCTGTGACTCACCCTTTCTCCTTTCAGGTGAGCCGCGCCTGTCGTCTCCCGGTGCTTCGTGAGCCGTTTTGGAGACCGTGTTTAGCTGCCAGCTTTAGTCGAGGCGCCTTTTGAGGCTTCGTTTGTACTTTTGCCGGGGTATGCCCCGTGTAGTTGTACCTTGTGGACTAGTACTCTTGTTTCTCTGGACTAGTATATGAGTATCACTCCAATTATTTTTGAATTGCTTCCGCACTTATGTTAATTTCTTTACTTAATTGTAAATTGCGCGTTCCAAATTCCAATTCGTTATGCATACCCCTCAGCACTTTTCTTCTAACCCTTCAGGGGCCTCATCAGCCTCTTGGGTGGCTTCCCCAGTTCTTGGTATCGGTGTATCGATGTTATCGGTATATCGGTATCCTGAACTCTGGGTCGTTACACGGTCGACCTGGAAGACTGGTTCGGTCGACCTGATTTACCAGCACCTAGAAATCTGAACTTTTCCAGATTTCGGTCGACCGCCAACCCAGGGTCGGTCGACTGGTTTTCCCAGCGCTGAAAAGTTCAAACTCTGTAAATTTTCGGTCGACCGCCCCCTCCTGCCGGCCGACCGCTAGCCCCGAGGCAGCTTTGGTTGACTTTGTTTCTTGAGCGTGTTCAAAGCCTTCCTCTTGGACTTTTTGGTCTAAAAGCCTCCCAACTTGCCTAAAATCGTGGATCTGGTTTCTGGCTTGTCCCTTGACTATCCTAGGTCTTATGAAAATAACTCTTAGGCCAAGAAACCCTAATGAAGCAAGGGGATCAAAGGGAGGCTATCAAAGAAGAAAAAGTGATGCAGGAACAACTCCGTGAACAGTGATCCGTCCAAAAGTTCTTCATCAAATCTCAAGCTTTTCAAGATCTAGAAGAAGCCAATCAATTGGGAATCAAGTGGAGAAGCAAGCTTCATTCAAAATCTGCATCATCTACTCAGGGGGAGCCTAAATCAGAAGTTTTTCATTTATGTTTCTTCTGCTAAATTTCTTGAGCTTCATGTGTGTAATCTTCTAAATCTGTGAACATTAGTGTGTGTGTGTGTGGATCATTTCAGATCTACACTTGTGTGTGTGTGTGGATTGTTTCAAGATCTACACTTGTGTGTGTGTGGATTTACCCAGATCCGTATGTTTGTGTGTGTGTGACCGTCTGCGTACGGTCGTGTGGTTTCTTGTGCTGCAGTTATTGCAGCGTGTGTGTGTGTTTGTGATCCGGTCGTCGGATCGTGTAGGAGACTTCTTCTCCGTGTGTGTGTGTTGGGGGGTATCCCTCTGTGTGTGTGTGTGTGTTGGGGTTTGTTCCCCGTGTGTTTGCAGGCGTCGTCCTGCGTGTGTATTGGAGCTCGGCTCCGTGTTGGGGATTTATCCCCGTGCTGATTTACAGTAGTGAAGCCACACCGGGTTTTGGTGAGGGGTGGACGTAGGTTGCCGTCGTTGCATCCGAACCACCTTAAAAATCATCTTGCATTGTGGTTTGAATTGTGTGGTTTGGCTCATTTCTTCTACCTCCATTCCGTGTGATTGTTAGTGCATATTGTTATTTCGGGTTTGATTTTTCAGATTTAGGATAATCGGTCTTTTATCTAAATAGATCTTTGGTATATCAAAAGGTGTTTTTGAATCGACAAGATCACTCTTGTCAGAACAATAGCATCTTGCGTGAGTAGAATCCCTAGATTCACACCTCCGCCTTGTACCAAGGTACTATCGTGGAGATAGATTTTGATAAATCTAGCTTGTGGTTCAATATATTTGAATTCCTAGTTGATGCTTCATCATACTCCTTTAAATCAAGTAAAAATTTGCTAAAAGTTGTAATCACCCAATTCACCCCCCCCTCTTGGGTGTCATTGAGCGCGGGACTTTAATTGGTATCAAAGCTAAGGCTCAATTTTTCATAGATTTAACAATCTTGAGAGATCCAGATCAATGACCACCAAAATGTACACCTTGAATTCTCCACCGGTGTTTGATGGTTCTAACTTTGATTTGTGGTTAGGAAGAATGTGCAGTCTAGTCAACTCATACGATCCTAAGCTATAGAAGCTTATTTCACATGGTCCTTATGAGTTGCCTAAAGAGAAATCTGTCTAGACTGCAGATTATAAGTTCAAACATGATCAAAATTACTTGGCTCTAAGTTTATTCACTGCCGCAGTTAATGATAATAGTTTTCCCTTTGTCTCTCATTGCAGCTCCGCAAAGGACATATTGGATGGCTTAGCCGGCTTCCAGGAAGAGCATGAAGACAAATGTCTTATGACAGGCACGAGTGATCACGTCAGTGATTAGTAGAATGGATCACCCTTAGAGGTAAATTCAGATTCTGAAAATATATCTCTTGATGATCTATTGGTTGCATACGATGAGCTTGCAAATAAATATAAGAAGCTAAAATATGAAATCAAAAAATTGAAAAAGAATGTTGAACAAAATAACTGTGATTCCTCCTATAAAAAATGCTCACATTTAGAGGAATTGATTGAGGCTCATGTCTTCGACATTGAATTTCACAAAGATCAAATTTCCTCCTTGATAAATGAAAATAAAGAGCTGAGAGAGAAAATAAGTTCAATGGACAATGGTCAAAATGAACTTGTTCATGATAAAAAGCTTGCAAGAGAAAATGAGAAACTGAATGAATTGAACACGACCATTTCTGAAAGATTGTTGGTTCTTGAAAAAGGAAAATCTGTGGCTGTAGATGAGTGTGAAAATGTGGATGAATTAAAACAAGAAGTTGAATGCCTTAAGACTACTAATGAAATGTTGAATGTCAGCCTCTCTACTTGTGAAGAATAACTTGCCAATACTGAATCATATATCACATCTTTAGAAAGTGAAATCCAGGACTTACAAAATTCACTGTCTAGATTCGTGGATGGTCAAGAAAACTTGGACAAATTGTTGGGGATGAAAGTAAACTTTCAAAGAGAAGGGCTGGGATTTGATCATGTGAACAAAAAGAAATTTGAAAGTAAGTTACACACTTCATTTGTTCATAGCACATGTACACCCAGCACCTCAAAATCTAACTCCCAGCAACACACTATGTCAAGAACTCAACCAAATCCGAAAAAGAGTGTGAATGTCCAAAATGTGCATGCTAAAAATATTCATGTGAAACCCCATGCATCCAAGAAAAGAAACGTGTCTTATCTCTACCGTGGAAAACTTGGACACATGATGCATGACTGTTTCATTATGAAAAATGATGACTTGAGAGCATGTAGAAACAGAGCTGGTCTCAAAAATGCAAAGAAATTATTTACCATAAAATCTTCCATGCATTGTAATCACTGTGGTAAAAGAGGTCATACAATTTCACACTGCTGGCTACTAATGAAGAAAAAGAGTTTTCATTCAACACATCATGCTCACATACACAAACTGGTCGAGCCAATGAGAAGGAAAAAAGTGATGCCACGTGCTTCCTCCCATTTCTCTGGCAAATCTGGGCATGTTAAGCATGATTATTTTCTAAGGAAAAGTGATGAATTAAGCGCTATCAAAAAGTAGAAGCCACGTGCCAATTTTCCTTCTAACCCACAAGGACCCAAGATGGTTTGAGTACCTAAAAATATAAATTGAGAAATCTATTTTGCAGGTGTGCCATGAGAATATGAAGTGTGGAATATGTTTTCAGTTAAGAAGGTAAGGCACACGGGCCAAGCGACATAAGTCAGGTAAAAAGAAAATCTAAAAATTGAAATCTGAACACTCAAGTGATATCCCTCTTACTCTCTCTAGTAAATATGCTATGTCTTGATTTACTTTGTGCCGAATAGCTATGTGATCATGCATATGTCTGTATATGCATTTCATCCACAGTTGGTTGCATATCTCTACGCATGTCACTTGTCATATAGCATATTGTTGAAGGGGAGTTTGGAAATTTTTCAAATCAAATTTCACTGCATACTTTGAGATGTTTGCATATGTTTTCTCATTCTGTCATGCAAACGTTGAACATTGTGAATTCATGTCATAATGCATTGAAATCCTCCTACCTTCATTACATCCATGACTACATAGTATATCAAATTGTGACATGCAGAAGGAAAACTACGCATGTTGAATAAGAACCTTCTTGCAGGGTTGCCTTGAGGCCAAGTGGAAGGCTTGGAAGATGATGGATGCTCAAGGCACAAGGATCCAAAGAAGCTTGGGTATCCAAATCTGCAATATGAAAACTTTGATTATAGGAGTGACTTGAGGGTCATGAAGAAATTGAGAAAAAAAATGGATTCTCAAGGCAAAGGTAAGAAAATAAAAATGTGAAATACTAACCTTCATGAGGTTAGTGATTGTGGTGCTTGAAGGCCTACGTACCTTCTGCTGAACTAAGGTAATTCAACCTCTTGCTATGGAAATGAAATTTCATTAGCCTATGGGATTTGGTGATGTTATTCCAATCACAGGTATTGCTTCTACATACCTGAAATGATCGTTCCTCCATTCTGCTGTGATTAATTTGCTTACTGGTTGAATGAAATTAAAAATCTTGAAGATTATGTTGACTATTGAACATCCTTCAATCTGATTGCTTGAGCACATTTGAGCTTAATTGAATATCTGGTATATCAAATACTGAGTAGTGAAAAGGTGGATTATGTTCACCTGAAAACTCTCACTATGCGTGAGTTGGTTTTTTGGACCAAAGTTCTCCGCCTCATACCAGAACTCGAATGTTTGGCTTTGAATGAATTTTTTGATGCTATTCTATGCTCCTTTGTTAGCTAGCCCAATGTCATAAGAGAACACATAGCACTTTCACTAAATTTTTCTGAAATTCATGTATTTGTCAAGGGGGGTCTGGCTAGCTAAACAACTTGAAATGAATGTTGTTTTATTTTCTATTGACTGGGTGACCTCCAATTGTAACATGCAACATGCTTATGATGAATTACTTCAAATTATTTAAAATTGATCCTTAATGATGTGAAAAGTTCTGCAATGGAAATGTCAATTCTTGAATGGCTTGTGAATGTCTTCAAAACTTTTGAAAAGTGATTGAAAATCTGCTCTTGAATAATTTTTGAAAATAAATGGATTGCATTACATGCTTCAAATGATTTCTGCACCCTTGTATATAAAGCTCATGTGTCGAAAATTATCACATGCTCATCTTTCAAATCTGAATGTTTTCTTGTAAGTTCTGTCATAATGCATCTTGCATTGCATTGTCATATTGTTATAAGTTACATGCATTAGAATTCAATGCATTATGTGCATTTAGTTCATTCAAATGAAAAACTAAAAACTTGTATTTTGCACCCATGTTAAATCTTGCAATGCATTTAGAACTTTTAAATGAAAATCTGAAATCTTGCATCACATTGCATACTTGCATATACTTCCATTGTGTGCTTGCATGTTATTATATGCTATTCACCCCCATCCTTGGATTTTCTATGACCTTATGTCTTCTTGCTAATAACGTTGCATATGAGTCATTACTGGAGTGTTTCATGGCATACACCTAGTGGGAATAAATTTTTGATAAGTGCATCTATTTAGGGGGAGCTGCACTATTATGTATTCATAATATTTTTGGTGTACATGCTGAATCAAATTCGCACACATCATGCATAAAATGTTAAAAAGAGTGTTAAAGATAAGGATATAGGAATTTCTTTTCAACACTCTAGAGATATTAAACTTGCTGCATATATGTTGAAGAGACGTTGAAAAAAAAGCTGCCTGCCTAATTTTTGAAGAAAGAATTTGAAAAGAAAAGACAGAGCAATGCTTAGCTTCATTGAGTAAATTGGATGCACGTCACCTGAGACGTGATGTGGTTCATTTCTGAAAAGTGTTGACTAAAGTACCTCTGTTCAAAATGAAGTGAAATGGTTCAATTTTCTGAGTAACCGGGGATTCTGGCATGAGCTTCATGCGTCTACTCACGTAAAAATGAATTATTTGAACCTGATCATTCTTAGAAAAATTCTGATTGTCATTGTGAAAATTTTTGAAATAAAAAAAAATTCTAAAAATTTCTTTGTGGCACAGCGTAGTCTCCAATACGATGTTCTCAAAATTGAAGTGCAGTCTATAAAATGTCTCATTGTGTTGATCTGAAAATCTGAATATCCATATTGAAATTATCATTTTTCATGTTACTCACTTACACATTTGAAAATTTGAGTTATTATGTATTCAGAAAATTGATTGACTGCTTTAGTAATTGCATGAATCTCATATATGATTGCATAATCTCCTATGTGCTACACATGTGCATTCCGGTTGTCATGACTCTCATGCATCTTTCTTAGACCCATTCCCTTCTTAAATAAGTAAGGGGGAGATATGTATATATATATATATATATATATATATATTTGCTTGGTTACATTGTGTGCATTTCATATGTCATCATTTGTATGTATCTAGCTTCATGCATTTCAAAATAAAATATAAAAATCTGAAAATCAATAAAATTCTAAAATTTTAGACTTCAAATTCTTTACACTTGCTACATGGGGTGTTGGCTTTGAATGGTATCATCTTGATTTGTGAATCTTGGTCTGCAACTCTTAAGACTACACACCCTTCTGTCTCCATAATCAATAATTGGAATCACAAAGAATCAACATGTCTTTTGTTCCCCATATCCTTGCCTTGCTATTGCCTCATTTGAACTTCTGAAGTGGGCTCTCATTGATTTATAAATCCGCTTGCTGAAATTTGAACTTCATTGTCGTCCTCACACGTTTTGATAATGTCAAAGGGGGAGAAGAATATGATCTTGTATGTGTCAGTCATAAAGTTTGTCATCATCAAAAAGGGGGACATTATTGTATATGTCTTACATATATTTTTGATGATAACTAAACTTTATGTTTGCTTGCACATGTTCTTGATGTCAGTGTGCACTCATGTTATTGTTCAAATATGGTTAAGATGGCAAATGGCTTTTGAGGCAGGCTCAAACATGTTGGTTAAATGCATTGCTTCTTGATTCTTGGTTGGAATTGTTGGTTTTTCAAGAGGTTTCATAGCTTTTAACCGTGAACAAAGTCTTTGTGCATCTCATGATGTGCATCTCATGATGTATTAACCTTGACTATCTTGAATTGTAGGATAAAACATCATGGTGGTCGCTTGGAAGGTAAAATAACGTGTGGATAAGCACATTGCTATCTACAATCTAAAACAAGTGGTAAACCTTGTCTACACTCTTCAAGAACCCTTGGTAAGGCTATGGTATTCTCTTCAAGAACCCTTGGTAAGGCTATGGCATTCTCAATTCTGGTAAAGCAAGTAAAGTCGGCTAGCTTCCTTGGGAAGTTGATTTGGTCTGATGTGAAAAGGTTCTCTACGCTTGAACATATGAATTTGATTGTTGGTGGATCTATTGACTTAACCTTGATCAATAAATTGGAAGCTATGGTACTCAGGCTTTCAAAGGTTTCCCATGCATATCTTTTCATGTGCTCTTAATGGGTTGAACTTGTTCCTTGCATTTCCACAAAGAATCATTTTGAAATGAGATTTCATGAGTCTTTTGCATAATGTTGAATGCATTCCGTGCATAATCAAAGCCAGGTTTAAACTAAAATGCATGAATTGAACGATGATATGAACCTCAAAAGGATCGTGTTTCAAAAGCCTAGAATGAGTCCAAACTAACTCAAATTGAATGGAACAAAGTGTGGTATTACAGTGTATTCTATAATTATATGATCCATGGACTGAACTATGTTGTTTTGTAGGATTTCCAGAGTTCGGACGACCTGGAAGACTGGTCCGGTCGACCTGATTTACCAGCACCTAGAAATCAGAACTTTTCCAGATTTCGGTCGACCGCCAACCCAGGGCCGGTCGACCGATTTTTCCAGCGTTGAAAAGTTCAAACTCTATAAATTTCTGGTCGACCGTCCCCTCCTGTCGGTCGACCGCTAGCCCCGAGGCAGCTTTTGTTGACTTTATTTCTTGAGCGTGTTCAAAGCCTTCCTCTTGGACTTTTTGGTCTAAAAGCCTCCCAACTTGCCTAAAATTATGGATCTGATTTTTGGCTTGTCCCTTGACTATCCTAGGTCTTATAAAAACAACTCTTGGGCCAAGAAATCCTAATGAAGCAAGGGGATCAAAGGGAGGCTATCAAAGGAGAAAAGGAGCTGTAAGAACAACTCCGTGAATAGTAATCCGTCCAGAAGTTCTTCATCAAACCTCAAGCTTTTCAAGATCTAGAAGAAGCCAATCACTTGAGAATCAAGTGGAGAAGCAAGCTTCATTCAGAATCTGCATCATCTACTCAGGGGGAGCCTAAATCAGAAGTTCTTCATTTGTGTTTCTTCTGCTAAATTTCTTGAGCTTCATGTGTGTAATCTTCTAAATCTGTGAACATCAGTGTGTGTGTGTGTGGATCATTTCAGATCTACACCTTTGTGTTTGTGTGTGTGTGTGTGGATTGTTTCAAGATCTACACTTGTGTGTGTGTGGATTTACCCAAATCCGTATGTTTGTGTGTGTGACCGTCTGCGTACGGTCGTGTGGTTTCTTGTGCTGCAGTTATTGCAGCGTGTGTGTGTGTGTGTTTGTGATCCGATTGTCGGATCGTGTAGGAGACTTCTTCTCCGTGTGTGTGTGTGTGTGTGTGTGTGTGTGTGTGTGTGTGTGTGTGTGTGTGTGTGTGTGTGTGTGTGTGTGTGTGTGTGTGTGTGTGTGTGTGTGTGTGTGTGTGTGTGTGTGTGTGTGTGTGTGTGTGTGTGTGTGTGTGTGTGTGTGTGTGTGTGTTGGGGTTTGTTCCCCGTGTGTTTGCAGGCGTCGTCCTACGTGTGTATTGGAGCTCGGCTCCGTGTTGGGGATTTATCCCCGTGCTGGTTTACAGCAGTGAAGTCTCACCGGGTTTTGGTGAGGGGTGGACGTAGGTTGCCGTCGTTGCATCCGAACAACCTTAAAAATCGTCATGGATTGTGGTTTGAATTGTGTGGTTTGGCTCATTTCTTCTACCTCCATTCCATGTGATTGTTAGTGCATATTGTTGTTTCGGGTTTGCTCTTTTAGATTTAGGATAATTGGTCTTTTATCTAAATAGATCTTTGGTATATCAAAAGGTGTTTTTGAATCGACAAGATCACTCTTGTCATGACAATAGCATCTTGCGTGAGTAGAATCCCTGGATTCACACCTCCGCCTTGTACCAAGGAACTATCGTGAAGATAGATTTTGATAAATCTAGCTTGTGGTTAAACAGATTTGAATTCCTAGTTGATGCTTCATCATACTCCTTTAAATCGGGTAAAAATTTGCTAAAAGTTGTAATCACCCAATTCACCCCCCCCCCTCTTGGGTGTCATTGATCGCGGGACTTCATGACAGAGCGCTTCAACCGTCGGTGGAACACAATAGCGACGACTGAGGGAGAGACCTCACTCGACTTGTGGTCCTTGTTCAAGATTTCTGGGCTGCCGATCAACAGCGAGAGAAATGAGGAGGTTGTGCTAGACGATCTTCAACGCAGTCACACAGATGGACATGGAAGATACCGGGTTCCTTATAGCTACCGGTACTTGCTGAAGACGTGGAGGGACTTTGCCCTAGCCGGGAGAGAGAGAGCCGCGTAGACTCCTAGGGTGCCGTTGAATGTATGGGTTCGCCACTTCTACAACGGGCCCTTCTGCTTTTACCAGGAGTTTACAAGAGATCAGACTCCGTGGGAGGAGTACACAGAGGTGGAGCTGCGGTTTCGGATGTACACCTGGTACATCTACGTGCCACAGGAGGGGTGGAACCCCCATAGATTGCCAGGCGTGACCAATCTAGCCGCATACTTGGCATACTGGCTGGCGACGTTTGTGGTCCCGCACGGGGAGGACGGCCTACTGAGGGTAGAGTTGTTGTGGCCTGCGTGCCTACTGGAAGAGGGGCGGAGACTAGCCTTAGCCCCGGCGGCTCTCGCCAACGTCTACCAGGGATTGGGGGTGTTGGCGATGCACCCGTCACCACGTGAGAGGAGTTTGCTTATGCCGACCCACTACCTCAGTGTGTGGGCTGGCTTGATGTTTCCCGGGCTAGTGACCCGAGGGTCAGTGGCGAACCAGGCGGCACCCCTGCTGTTTAGCTTCACCGGGCAGCCGGACGGAGATGCCATTGCGTAGTTGGAGGGGGCCAATAGAGTTCCATCCTACTTGCCCGGCAGGGGCGAGGAGGGGCTGCCTTTTGACAGTGCTGTTAGATACTCCCATTTGATTTTGGTGCCTTCAGATGGCGGGGCAGCTTGCGCCCTTCCTTATCAGCAGGAGCCAGATGCGACGATGTACACAGAGTGGGTGATGAGCACCCGCTCGGCGGTACTGACGCTGCACCGATCTGTGACGAGCTTCCTGGAGCCGTATTACCCACACAGGTTCACGTGGAACTTTGTGTACCACCAGAGGATCCCGCCGAACCAGGAGTTCCCTTTAGCGGGTCGACAGTACAGAGGTCGGGACACCCACTTGCTGGCTGCAGCATGGTGGGACTTCTACTGTCGTCGGGAGCCTGAGCGGCTGCCAACACCTGGGCCAAGACACAGGGGACGGTTCGACGTCCATTACGCCAGGTGGTGGTTCGAGCACAGCCACCTATATCGGCAGAAGGCCTCGGTGATTCGGAAGGCCGAGGAGGACCGCCTGTTGAGGGAGGATCTGCCTCCCATTCCGTTGGACGACGAGTACTTGCGGACTCGCCTTTTCTGGATTCACCGGGAGGTAGAGCGACTGGCACAGCAGGCACCCCAGAGCAGTCGGGGTTCGACATTAGTGGGACGAGGCGACGGTGGGGCACTGAAGCCCCTTAGGCAGGTGTGACCGGCGTCGGGTGGTACTGGAGCTGGGACATCCCGACCGACGACACCGAGGAGTTGGTGGACTCAATTCCTGGCCGATGGCGGGTTCGGGTAGAAGGGTTCCCTAGATCGAGTGCTCCCTGAGGGGAGCTTTGCGAACACGGCGATCGATGACTGGAGGCGCCACATTGCCCATGCGATCGGGTCGGCCAGGCCCGTGGAGCTCGTGTCCCTCATTGAGTGTGCCTATACCCTGAGGGACGTGAAGGAGTCGGTCACGAAGGCTGCACAAGTTGTGTGTTTGAAACTGGAGCAGTTGGTCCCTCTGTCGTTGACGCCCTTTGCAGCCGCAGGTGAGACTTCTTCTTGAGTCTGTTACTTATGTTCTGTTGTTTTATGTGGCTCAGGCATTTTACGTGGTTGTTTGTTGGCAGGTTCTCCGGCGGAAGGGGATCCCCCTTCCACAGGGACATGTTCCGGGGATGGGAGCGGAGATCTCCAGCCCCGACGAAAGCATCCCCGGGTAGAAATCGGAGTAGGGGAGACTGGCGAGCCCTCTCAGGGACCCGCGGTGGGCGGGCATATTGAGGTAGAGCCAGCTTCGAGTGAGTGTTGTATCCACCTCTTTTGTATCTCATTGGTTTAGCCATGATGATTGACTAATCCTGCGTTGCTGGATTTGTGTCTTGTAGCTCCGCCGGAGGCCCGGGCAGACATGGCTTTCTCGCCGCCCCAGGAGATCGACCCATTGCCTGATGACGGGGTCGAGTGCGAGATAGATATGGAGGGGTTCCTTCGTGTGATGGATGAGGCCCTCCCCAATATCAAGACTTTCCCCGACTTTGAGTCATGGGAGGCCTCGGTAGGTGCCCAGCCAGGTATGGACTCCTGGGACTGGACATACTTTGATTATAGTTGTGCTTGATTTTAGGGGCTAACATAGTTGCCGGTGTCGTGTGGAGGTGGCTGAGGGATCAGGGACCGTGGCTCCTTCCGAGGTGCAGGGCCAGGCGCCCCTGTCAGTTGGAGGGCAGGAGCTAGTAGCGACCCGAGATTGCTCGGGTAAGCATCAAATTTCTATGGAGGGGGTTTGCCCTCCCATTGTTGTGTAGTAGTTGGACCGGAGATTGCTCAGGTATGTGACTGGGGACTTAGTCACTTATGATAAGCTTTTTGTGTTGTCTATTGACGCTAGGGTGCTTTTTGATGTCGGCCACAGAGACTTCTTCACCTCTGGAGGAGGGTGAGCTTCCCCGTGGCACGACTGCGGCAGTGGTAGAGAGACCCGCTGCGGTGACTTTGGCTGGAGGCGACGAAGAGATCGTCGACATTGAGGGAGTCTCAGAGGGGAGTGCTCCGGCTGGTGAGTCTTTCGTTTGAAACCTTTAGCTAGAGAGTCGCCTTTGTGCAAGGTTGGACTGTGTCATGACCTCGTTTGCTCTGTTGGTTTGCTGGGGCCTCTAGTTTGGCCACCTCCGGGAATTCATCGGAGGCTTCGTTGAGCTCTTCGGGCGACAGTAGCTCTGTAACACCCGAGAATTTTAAAATAGAAATATACAAAAAAAACTATTATATTTATATATATATTTAATTATTAAACTCATATTCTAATTCTATTGGATTAACTATTTAAAACATTTAATTATCAATAGATGCTTTAGAAGATGCCAAATTATATTTTAAGAAATGCCAATTTATATTTTTAATCACTTAGGAAATTAATAATACATCTTATTATACGATTCTAAAGAAATAGGAAATAGGTTATATAGATGGGGTTTTAAAGAAAAAACATCACTTTTACAAGATGCCAATTCATATTTTCATAATTTATAAAATTTCATATTTCAACTTTTACATTATATCATTATTTTGAAGAAATAAGGGTATATATATGAAGTGTTAAAGGATAAACATAATTTTGAAAGTGAGAAAGTGTATATAGATAATTTTGGTTAGTGTAGAGTGAATACAAAAATCTCTGTTCAAAATAACGACATATGTTAAGTCATTATTTCCTAAACGTGAATAGTGATGTGAATAGTGTCACTTTTTATTTAAAAAGAATTTTTCAAAAAAATTTATGTGTAAACATAGAGAAAAATGTAAGGGTCTCACCCCTGAAATTTCACAAACAAATTTCATCAATTTTTAAAGATAAAAATCTTTGAAGTTTAATATGGAAATCTTAACTAATGAAATACACGACCCTCCCTTGGGCGTCATTTCTTTTCCGACAACTATCACGATCATTCTATCCCTCCAACCTGTGTAGACTGTAAACCCACTAAATACCCTATAATTCTGGATCTTATCCCCCATCCTGTCGACCCTAAGGTTATAAAATACACTCTAATTTTCCCCTATTTGGTTAGTTCGAAGGATAGATACGGGAACAAGCTCTGAAGAGTTGTAGAGGAAGGGAAGTGTTGCTTCTTCCTCTCTTGTCAACTCCTGTCACTTCACAGAGGTAGGTGTTCTCAAATCCTTACCTAACTACTAGCTAAATAGGTTAACTGATGCATGTTAGAGTTCGATTAACTAGTCAACCATGCTATATATATCATCTGGCTTTACCGTAATCAAGCAATAATCATGTATATATCATGTTATTTTGATAGCATGTTACATATCACCATGATCTTTAAGAGTTTAAACTTAGTTTGTTAGCATGATTTTTATGAGTTTTTTAACATATTTTATCACACTAGTTTTACAGTATTAATAACCATGTTTTAAATCTTAATATATAGTCTCTGTTAACATAATATGTTCATGGTTTAAAGACACGGAGACTCCCAGCCCTCTGGTAAATGGCGCCCCTGACTAGGGCGCCATTTTCAAAATTGAAGACTTTTCAGACAGTCGTTATTTAAATGAAGACACCCCTAATGTCGTCAATTCGATTTCTGAAAGTTTCAGTAATTAATAATTCAACACATTCAAAAATCTATAACTATCGAACTAAAGTATGAAATTTTTACATGAACATGTTTCTGGAATCCTGATATTTTTCTCAACATATTCGTGCCATTACTTCCTGATTCGGAGCTCTTTCACACTAATGAATAGTGGATACCTCACTGTAATTGGCGCCCTTGACCAGGGCGCCAATTTCAGAATTGAAGACTGCCCGCGAGGGCGTCAATTAATTGAAGACATTCACCATGTCGTCAATTCCATTTTCTGGAATTTTCATAAATCAGTAAATCAACGCATTCAAAAATCTATAACTAATAAACTGGACCTTGAAAATTTTGACAGAATATACTTCTGTGACCATGAGATTTTCTCCAACTGACCATGCCTTCGGATTCTGATTCGGAGAAACTTTAAAGAAATGAACAGTAACTTGTGTCACAGAACTTACCGTTCTGATGCGAAGCACAACTCACTTGGAAAACAACTCAATTGGTGTCTCATCAATTTGAGTTGAACATATACTTAAATAGAAGACGCCATGGAAGTCTTTAATTAAATGAAGACTGCCCACAGGGTCTTCAATTTTTTAAATGAAGACTGCCCATAGAGTCTTCAATTTATTAATTGAAGACGGCCCTCAAGTCTTCAATTACTGAATTGAAGACGGCCCACAAGTCTTCAATTAATTGAAGACTGCTCACAGGGGGGTCAATTCCGTTTCTTGAGGAATTAAAGTTATAACATTAGAAAATTCATATCTGTGAAACCAAAACTCAATAATTATATCTGAACAGGTTTCTGGACTCCTGAGGAATTATAGTAAGTATTCATATCCTTACTTTCAAATTTTGAGAAACCTTTTCAAAATGAACAGTGCTTTGAGTCACAAAACGTATCTGCCAGGTGAAAATCATTGAATTGAAGACGGCCCTTAAGTCTTCAATTTCTGAATTGAAGACGGCCCTCAAGTCTTCAATTACTGAATTGAAGACGGCCCTTAAGTCTTCAATTTCTGAATTGAAGACGGCCCTTAAGTCTTCAATTTCAGAATTGAAGACGGCCCTCATGTCTTCAAAAACTGAATTGAAGACGGCCCTTAAGTCTTCAATTTCAGAATTGAAGACGACCCTCAAGTCTTCAATTACTTAATTGAAGACGGCCCTTAAGTCTTCAATTTCTGAATTAAAGACGGCCCTCAAGTCTTCAATTACTGAATTAAAGACGGCCCACAAGTCTTCAATTAATTGAAGACTGGGTAAAGGGGCGCCAATTCGATATATATATATATATATATATATATATATATATATTTATATATATATATATTTATATTTATATTTATATTTATATTTAAAAAATTGAAAATTTGAAGGATTAGCAAACCCTCAGATGCCAACTCAGTAATTATAACTTATGATCTTGATCTGTCTCAAAAATTGTGCAAACACAACCCTAATCCATACTCCTGCGTATGATGAGTTCTTGAAATTCAATTCCATGAAAAAAAATCTACTTGTGTATACCCTACATGGTCAAACATTAAATCTCTTAAACTATCATTTGGGAGTGTAGGAGCTAAGTGCCATACAGGGTAAAGTGCTACGTTATGGGAGCCACCTCTTGAGGCCGTACGGCGCAAAGTGCTACACGACGGGAGCCACCTCTTGAGCCTGTAGGAGCCACCTCTAGAATCCTCCATAACCAAATGACTAGTTAATCTCGTCTGAAATACTACGTTTCTAAATTCTTGAAATTCCATATTGGCTATAAATGAGAGTGAATATCAAAGGTAATACATGAAATGCTGTGTATATAGGGCCCGGTCTGGTCCTGGGAGGAGCAGTCGAAGGTACTTGTGCCCATGGGAGTTTATTGACCACGGTGTTTAGCATTGCACCGGAGTACTTGCTTGACTTGAGACACTCCACCCCTACTCTCTCTCTCCTTACTTACTTGACTTGCGTGGCCCGAAACGGGCAATACTTGACTTGTGACCCGAGAAAGGGTAAATACTTACTTGATAATAGCCAATTCTACTGATACGTACTTGACAATACTTGCTTAAATTGAATTTTTACTTGATATACTTGTACATGAGTTCCTTCTCATACCTGCGTTCATACTTGTACATGAATCCCTGCTTGCCCGAAGTGGCATTTACATCTGTAAATTCTTGAAATACTACTTGTCAAATACTTGAAATCTTGTTATACTCTCTTTATACAGTTCTTGATCTCTTATTGTTCACCATGCCTAGATTTACCTGTATACCTAATTTTTATTATACGTACATCATGCATAGCCATACTGATAATACATGCGAATTGTAAATCATGTAAAGATTTCTCGTATTTGAGATGTAATTCCTACTGAGCGATTCGCTCATCCAGTTGTTTCCTAACATTTTCAGGTGATTCGGATAGCGACAAGAATGGGTTTAAGGCTGAGTGAAGAGTGCTAGAACGCCATCCATTTATCATTAGCTAGTCGAGTCTTTGAATTTATTTGAGTCTACCTTGTATTCCCAGTTATGTCAGTTAGTGGTATAAACTTTGCGTTAAGTCATGTAGCCTAATGTTTGGCTTTCTAAATTTGGAAATTTGTCATGGACTATCTTTATTTCCTTTGATTAATCAAATAAACATCACTTGGACTATTGGAATTTATTAGATTTTTAGTCATTTGCGCACTCCGAAATTTTGTATGCTAAAATTCTTATCGCTCTAATGACACGATCTATATAGACGCGTCACGCATCCGAGTATCTTCCGCGCTCGGGACGTGACAGTCTTCGTGGTATCAGAGCCTAGGTTTTCAAACCTAGGGAACTAGAAGAAATAAAAACTTAGAAATTGAAATCTAAGTAAAAAACTTGAGTCTAAGGATAGGTAAAACCTGAGTCCAAGGATAGAGATACCTTACCCGGTGAGATGGATAGAGCCATGGGTTAAGTTTTATAATGACTTTTGACCTTACAAGAAAACCCGATCTTTATCATACCTAACTCTTTGTAGGATCATGGCTGCGGAAAGAGCACAATGGCGCGAGATGCAGCGCACCGTGCAAGGCCTCACACAGGCACTACAGCAAGTGGCCCAAGGCGGAGCAAACTGTGGAGCGGGAGATCTCCACCGAAGTTTCCGTAACATGAACCCACCGAGGTTCACAGGTTCGTCCGACACCGAAGATGCCGAGAATTAGCTAATGGAGACGGAACGAATCTTCCGTGTAATGCAATGCGCGGACGAGGAGAAGGTTTTACTGGCCGTATTCTAACTAGAGCGGGACGCTCGATGTTGGTGGGAATTCAAAGAAGCAACACTGCCAGAATACCATGTCACATGGGATGAATTCACGGAGCATTTCAACAACAAGTACTTCTCCGACCATATCCAGGAGAAGAAGGCCGCAGAATTCGCTGTCCTAAAACAACGGGGCTTGAAAGTGGCTGAGTATGAGGCCCAATTTTTCAGATTATCTAGGTATGCATCCCACTTGGTGTGTACAGAAAAGATGAAGGCGAGAAGGTTCCTAAACAGGCTTCGGCCCCACTATATTACACAACTTGCACCGATGGACATCCAAGCTTATTTGGAGATAGTTCGGCGTGCCCAATTGCTAGAAGATGCCACCGAATTGTTCGAGAGAATCCGAGGAAGAGACAAGAAGGAACCCGTCACAAGCCCGGAAAAATTCAAACAATCATTCAACAAGAAGCGGTTCTTCATGGGAGGGGAGCCCTCTAAGGCAAAGAAATTCCAGAAGAATGACAGGCCATTCTCCACTGCCACACCCTCAAAGGAGATTTACAAGTATTGTGATAAAGTTGGTCATAAGATCGAGGAATGTTAGAGGAAGTTAGGAGCTTGTCTTCGATGCGGGAGCCGAGAGCATCGAATCCCAGAGTGTCCACTGATGAAGGAACAAGACACCAAAGACGAGAAGTGTCCGGTGAAGAAACAAGGCCGTCTGCAAGCTCTCCGAGAGACGGAACCCACTGAAGGCAGAATTGTGGAAGGTACTCTCACTATTTGTTCAAAAACTGCTCAAGTTTTATTTGATACCGGATCAACTCATTCATTCGTTTCCAAGAACTTTGATGCTTCATTTCTTAAGAAACATGAACTGTTAGATTTGGTCATATCTACACCTCTTGGGAATGAGTCTGATATCACTTATCACTATCCAAACTATGAAGTGATGATTAAGGGAAGCAATTTACCTGCTGACCTGATATGCCTAGATATGAAGGGTTATGACGTCATACTAGGTGCCGACTGGCTATCCACATACCAAGCAACTGTAGATTGCCGGCATGGCAAGGTAACTTTTATGGATTTCCCAGAGCTAGTTTACAATAGCCCTCGGAGTAAATCACTTCTTATATCAGCACTCCGAGCTAGAAGGCTTATGAATAAGGGATGCATGGCTTTCATAGCATTCGTGACTGCCACGGAAGTCGAGAAGGTTAAACTTGAAGACATCCGTGTAATTTGGGATTTTCCTAATGTTTTTCCAGAAGATTTAACCGGCTTACCCCCGGAAAGGGAAGTGTCGTTCACAATCGACCTTGTCCCTGGTGCTGGTCCTGTCTCTAGGGCACCATACATAATGTCCCCTGTTGAGCTGAAGGAACTAAAGGAACAACTAATGGAGTTATTGAAAAAGGGTTTCATCAGGCCGAGTACTTCCCCTTGGGGAGCACCCGTGCTGTTCGTCAAAAAGAAGGATGGATCAATGAGACTATGCATTGATTATCGGCAGCTAAATAACCTTACAATCAAGAATAAATACCCATTGCCGAGGATTGACGAGCTGTTCGATCAGTTATCAGGAGCTTCATATTTCTCCAAGATTGATCTTCATTCTGGTTACCACCAATTGAAGATCAAAGAAGAAGACATTCATAAAACT
Organism: Amorphophallus konjac; assembly: GCA_022559845.1. Taxonomy (NCBI): domain Eukaryota; kingdom Viridiplantae; phylum Streptophyta; class Magnoliopsida; order Alismatales; family Araceae; genus Amorphophallus; species Amorphophallus konjac. The sequence continues at coordinate 260,588,100 of CM040121.1, forward strand.
GCATTCCGAAGCAGGTATGGGCATTACGAATTTACAGTTATGCCTTTCGGACTAACAAATGCCCCCGCAGCTTTTATGCAGTTAATGAACAGCATATTCAGGCCCTACTTAGACCAATTCCTTGTGGTCTTTATTGATGATATTCTGATCTATTCTAAGACCGAAGAGGATCATGAAGAACATCTCAAGAAGGCACTGTAGATATTGAGGGAAAATAAGCTATATGTCAAATTTAGCAAGTGCGAATTCTGGCTCGAGGAAGTATCCTTCTTAGGCCATATTATTTTGAAAAATGGAATTGTTGTTGACCCATCAAAGGTCGAAGCCGTGAAGAACTGGGAACGACCTACAAATGAAACAGAAATTCGAAGCTTCTTGGGTCTAGCTGGTTACTACCCGCGTTTTATCAAGGACTTCTCCAAGATTGCCGTTCCTCTGACAAGGTTAACCCGCAAGGAAGTGCCTCATTAGTGGAATGAAGACTGTGAAAAGAGTTTCCAAGCTTTGAAGGATCTCTTGACCACTGCTCCAGTCTTATCATTACCAATTGAAGGAGAAAAATACGAGGTATATACTGATGCCTCGGGTATTGGCCTCGGATGTGTATTGATGTAGAATGGAAGAGTCATTGCATATTCTTCCCAACAATTGAAGAAACATGAAGAGAACTACCCGGTTCATGACTTAGAACTGGCTGCGGTAGTATTTGCTTTGAAGATCTTGAGGCACTATCTCTACGAAAAATAATTCAATGTGTACTCCGATCATAAAAGCCTCAAGTACTTATTCTCCCAAAAGGAGCTGAACATGCGGCAAAGGCGTTGGCTCGAGTATCTCAAGGATTTCGACTTCACTATATAGTACCATCCTGGTAAGGGTAATTCCGTAGTTGATGCCCTTAGTCGAAAGCCGAGAACAATATTAGCCAACTGTATGATACAAGAATGGAAGCTGCTGGAGAAATTCTCTGAGCTTGATATCAACACAGATGAGAAGAACATGTGTATTATTCTATCTCATATGAGCCTACATCCAGATTTGCTACCTTAAATCAAGAAGCTACATGAAGAAGATCCCTCACTAGTGGAGATAAAGAGCAAGCTAGACGAGAGACTGGATTTCAAGCTGGCACCTGATGGCAGATTGCTATTTCATGAACGGACATGTATGCCCGACTGTCCCGAATTGAAGAATAAGATTCTTGAAGAAGCTCATAGATCGAGGTACATAATCCACCCTGGGGCAACTAAGATGTACCAAGACTTGAAAAGAACTTTCTGCTGGCCTAACATGAAAAGGGAGGTAGTAGACTTTGTGTCTCGTTGCCTCACATGCCAACAAGTGAGGGTGGAACATCAAAAACCCGCCGGAAAGCTACATCCGTTGGATATTCCCAAGTGGAAGTGGGAAGACATTGGCATGGACTTTATCATGGGTTTGCCCAAGTCTAGGGGCGGATATGATGGAATTTGGGTAATTATCGACCGGCTAACTAAATCGGCCCATTTCTTACCCATCAAAAGCCGATGGTCAGTCGACATACTTGCTGCCCTGTATATTAAAGAGATGGTTAAATTGCATGGAGTTCCCGTCTCGATCGTATCTGACCGAGACCCGCGCTTCACCTCTCATTTTTGGAAGGGTCTACAACACTCTCTGGGGATGAAACTTAATTTCAGCACTGCTTTCCATCCCCAGACAGATGGTCAGACTGAAAGGATAAATCAGGTTGTTGAAGATATGTTAAGGGCATGTATTATAGATTTCGGCGGAAGCTGGCACGACCACTTATCCCTAGCCGAATTTGCCTATAATAACAGCTATCAAGCTAGTATTCAAATGGCACCTTTCGAGGCGCTTTATGGTAGGAGTTGTCGTTCTCCAATATGCTGGGAAGAAGTCGGTGAAAGATAAATTCTAGGCCCAGATATGGTTAGAGATTCGACTGAGAAGATACACCTTATCAGAGAGAGACTCAAAGTAGCTCAGTGCAGGCAAAAATCTTATGCTGATAATAGAAGGAGAGATTTGGAGTTCCAAGTTGGTGACCATGTATTTCTCAAGGTGTCTCCTGGCTGAGGTATTAGAAGATTCGGTGTTAAGGGCAAGCTTACACCGAGGTTTGTCGGTCCATTCGAAGTATTGGAAAGAGTGGGCGAGGTGGCCTACTGTATTACTTTACCTCCTCAACTCTCGGAAGTGTACAATGTATTTCATATATCTATGCTAAAGAAATATGTGCATGACCCTTCTCACGTCATCGACCATGCTGATTTGGTGATTCAAAGAGATCTTACTTATGAGCAAAGGCCGATGCGAATCCTCGACCGCGAAGTCCGAGTTCTAAGGAGCAAGACGATCCCTATGGTGAAAATCTAATGGAATCGATGCGCAGAGCAAGAAGTAACATGGGAGACCGAAGAAGTTATGAAAAGAAGATACCCAGAATTATTCTAAACTGTAAGTATTTTATACTTTCCACAATATCCTTATACAGTTGAATTTGGGGACCAAATTCTTTTAAGTAGGGGAGGGTGTAACACCCGAGAATTTTAAAATAGACATATACAAAAAAAATATTATATATATATATATATTTAATTATTAAACTCATATTCTAATTCTATTGGATTAACCATTTAAAACATTTAATTATCAATAGATGCTTTAGAAGATGCCAAATTATATTTTAGGAAATGCCAATTTATATTTTTAATCACTTAGGAAATTAATAATACATCTTATTACACTATTCTAAAGAAATAGGAAATAGGTTATATAGATGGGGTTTTAAAGGATAAATATCACTTTTACAAGATGCCAATTCATATTTTCATAATTTAGAAATTTTTATATTTCAACTTTTACATTATATCATTATTTTGAAGAAATAAGGGTATATAGATGAAGTGTTAAAATATAATTTAGAAAGTGAGAAAGGGTATATAGACAATTTTGGTTAGTGTAGAGTGAATACAAAAATCTCCGTTCAAAATAACGACATATGTTAAGTCGTTATTTCCTAAACGTGAATAGTGACGTGAATAGTATCACTTTTCACAAACAAATTTATATGTAAAAATAGAGAAAAATGTAAGGGTCTCACCCCTGAAATTTCACAAACAAATTCCATCAATTTTTAAAGATAAAAATTTTTGAAGTTTAATATGGAAATCTTAACTAATGAAATACACGACCCTCTCTTGGGCGTCATTTCTTTTTCGACAACTATCACGATCTGATGTGATACCACCTTGGGGTGATAGTCACAAGACCAATGCTTCCTCAGACCTAAGTATGTAAGCACAACCACAAGGCTAAGAAACCTACGTAAGCGGACCTTCGTATGGCGCACACACTCAACCCGGGGGTAACTCGGGGATGCCGAGTCGAGGAAGTGGGACAAGACCCTTGCTGGTAGAGGGCCAGCAACATCAAAGGTAAACCTCCCCTTGGGAAACAGATATCCAACTCAATGAGCCGGCAATGGCCAAAGGGCGCGGGTCACTCACTCACACCCACGGTGGTCGCACAAAGACGGTGGAGCCTTAGGATCGGGCGCTCTCTCCCTAACCGACGGCGCAATTGGAGAATATTAGATGAACAAGCATAAATGAGAGCAAGGGACGAGTTCTCACCTAGCTGGTTTGAAGAAACCGACTCCGGTCGGAGACGGGGGCGAGCGGGGAGGCGAGGGGAGCACCCGCACGCCGCGTCGATGAAGCTTCAAACCTGCGAGTGTAATTATTACATGAACTACCCCCATGCAAGGGGGGGAATCTTGGGGTGGGGATTATGTGGTTACAACCAAAACTACCTCCACGCAGGGAGGGGCCTTCAGCCGGCCAAGCGGGGAGGGGAGAAACGGGGGAAAGAACGCCGAATGAAGACCGAGATCAGTTCTGCCTACTCTCTGCGAGTGCTGACAGACAGTCAAAGAAGTGGTTGCTGTGACTGCTCCCGAATTTTTCTGATGAAGGGACCAGTGGGGAATTCTTCGTAACTGGAGTGGAATGATGTCAGAATTTTCTTGATTTCTTTGGTCGTCAGTTCTGGTCGGGGCAGAGGGTTGAACAGGGAAGCAGGTTGCTATTCTTGACTATCGCATAACCTCAGCAGCTGAATGATAAGGTACCACGGGAGCTTCAGAACTCAAATTTGAGATGGCTAGTACCGATGGATTCTTTGTCGAGTCCTCTTCGAAACGCAAGCAACGGGGACGCCAGATGATGTCGGAGTGGACCGGTAGAACTCGAACAAGAAGAGGAGGTCGGAGCAGACTGACAAGAAACAGAACCAAGCACCTGGAGGAAGAAATTGATAACTCTTGATTCCGGCCGTCAATCGGAGTTCTGCTTCTTGATCCTGGAAGTAGACAGGTCTAGGAAGATGTTTGTAGAAGAACTCTCTCCCAGATTCACGATAGAATTGCCGTGGAAGAGCTTCCACTTAGGTTCTGGTCCTCTGCCTGAGAAGTCTTGCGCAGTCGTAGTAGATCGCCTCCTCCGAACAGCTCCGACCTTGGAAGCCGGCGGGACCACCACCGTTGGAAAGCCGACTCGAAGACAATTCCAGAAATATAAGACTTGCCACCTGGTTCGATGAGGAGACGATGGGACAGCCTCTGCAACCAACAGTTTCTTTGCTGCCTCCAAATAGTGAACTGCAGGTTGATGATGATGGGGGAAATGGGGTATATGGAAGGGGAAATGGGGTGAATAGGTGTGGGAGTGACCCCTAGTTGTGAAGGGGCTAGGGAGGGGGTGCTCTAAGGTGTGGGAGAGGGAGAATGGGGTCTGGAATGGGGTGCTTGCAATTGGTGAGAGAGAAGCTACAAATTTGGGCTTCGAGGGAGAAGGGGGGAGGTTAGGGGGTGCACAAGTGGGTGGAGGGAATGTGAGTTTGAATTTCCTTTAATGTGGGGTGATCAATGGTGGTCTTGGGGATGGGAAGAGGTGCCTTGGGAAGGTGGAGGGTGTTGTGCCCTTTAGGCACAAGCATGTGCTATTTAGTGTTGATGATTTGATGATAGCAATGCTAGTTTTATTTTGATGATAGCAACACAGTGAGTGCTTTATGAGATTGTGTTTTGATGACAGCAACATGATATATTGTCTGGAGAATGCTTAAGTGTGCTATGTCTGATTTGTTCTGTGGAGAATGCATGTGTATGACTGATATATTGGTTGGGCCAAGTCCATACATTGCCCAGGCTGCATACATCATTGCATGAAGTCTATACACTGGATGCTGCATTCTCATGAAGTCTACACATCATGGCAAGTCCGAAGTCTACACATTGGAAGTATATTTCATACATGCATCAATGGGTCGACCCTATGATTAGATGAGTCGACGCCCCTTTAGACTTCTAAGTCTATACACTGTGTTCATACATTACTTTTCTGTCTACATGTAGCTTGATGACTAGCAAGTCTATACACTGCATGGCTCACATGGCTGCAAGTCTGTACACCACAGGCCAGCAAGTCTATACACTGCATGGCTCGCATGGCTGCAAGTCTGTACACCGCAGGCCAGCAAGTCCATACACTGCATGGCTCTCATGGCTGCAAGTCCATACATTGCATTCCTAGCAGACTAGCAAGTCTATACACTGCAGGGTAAAGCCCAAAGTCTAGACATTGCTGCATTGCTTGCATTTCAGAGTCTATACATCGTTCATGAAATGCATGTGCACAGTTCGTGGACAAAGTCTGTACATCGTAGCATGCATTTCATGAAGTCTGTACATCCTGTATCTCTGTTAAGCTTCAAAGTCTGCACATGGCTCACCGTCTCATGCATAGTCTGGACAGTTGTGGGTCGACGCTCCCTTCTGATGGGTCGACGCCCCCTTTGTTTTCCAAGTCCATACATTGATCTTCATATTCAAAGTCTGAACATTGGTCAAGTCCACACATTGTGCATTCTGACTTGAAGTCTATACAACACTACATTGGCCAAGTCTATATACTGCATTATTGACTGTTGGCAAAGTCTGCACATTCTGTAGTTCAACGTCTGCATGCATGAAGTCTGTACACTGCATTGTCTCAACTTGCGTCTCACGCATCTAAAGTCTGTACAGCCTATTGTTTCAGCCAATGTCTCATTCAGTGTTAAAGTCTATACAGACTTCAGCGTCTCGTTCATGAAGTCTATACATCGGACTGTTCATGCCTTCATCATGAAGTCTGTACATTGCATGCCTTCCACCAAGTCTGTACTTTGGTCGGTGGCAAGTCAGTACATGTGTCTTCATCTGGGCACTCCCCTTATTCTCGGATCACGTGCCTTCATTAGGCTTCACGAAGGGTGCCTATCAAACAGAGAATAAATTATCAGTCTAAGTCCTCTTTAGACCATTTGGTCTCATCATGAGGTAATCGGTGTGGGCCTTTAGATATAAGACTCCACAAATTTGGACCAATGGAGTCTATGTACACACTTAGGCCTCCTAGCCAGCTATCGAGGTTAAAACCATCATAAATCGGAGGTCGAGCCATTAGAACAGATGGCAAACAGATTCAGCGCAGTATCCTGTCAAGGCTCTTTTTGCCAAAAAATAAATGACACGAAATGCACCAAAACCAGATGATCAAAATAAAGCACAAGACAATGAAGCAAAACATAAATTCAAGAGACCCACTTTGAAATGCACCAAAACAATGCACTGAAGGATGAAGTTGAAAAACTAAAGCTGTTAAACACTGGCTTGTCTGAAAGACTTCTTACAATAGAAAAAGGAAAAGCTGTCCATGATGAAGAATCACAAACTTTGAACACTCTGGAACAAGAAATTGAGAAGTATAAAACTGCAAATAAAGTCTTAAGCGAATGTGTCAACTGCAGTGAACAGGAGATAGCTAGTTATGAGCTTCATATAACATCCTTGGAAAATAAGATTCAGGAACTAGAAAAATCAGCATCCAATTCTGCCAAGAATGAAAGAAAAGTAAAAACTGTTGTGAAAAGGAAGGATGACAATTCAAGAAAGGGGACAAGCTGTAGTCTTGATGTTAAGGAAACTACCAGAAACCAGCTATATACTACCTTTGTGCATAGTTCTAATGTAGCTGGTACCTCAAGGCAATCCCCAAAACAAAATAAAAATCAGAAGTCACCTTCAAAATCTGTCTTTCAGTTCAAAGCCCAGAAAATTGAAAAGCAAACAAAACCTGTTAAGAATAATCAGAAATTGAAAAGAAAAAGTCAAACAAAGAAGCCAAAGAATAATTCTGGTTATACTCTGAGATTTGCTAGCTCTGCTGAATCTGATGGGTCAATGCAAAATGCTCATGCTTCTTGTACTCATTCACATGCATCTGTGAGTTCATCTGATAGAAACCATGCTCCTAGGAAATCTGATGCCTCTTGCTACTACTGTGGTAGGCATGGTCATTATATGGATGACTGCAGTGTGATGAAAAGTGATGATATGATGCATGATAAATCTTTTTCAAATACTCATCACCACCCCAAAAGAAACATGTATGCTTCAAACCAACACATCATTTGTTATAATTGTAACAAACGTGGTCATAAAGCTGTTGAGTGTTGGTTTAGGCCTTCATAGGGATATAATGGTTCAAGAAGCAAGCATTTTAAATGCTTTGAATGTGGTAAGTATGGGCATGTAGTCAAAGACTGCTGGCATGCTCAGGGAAATAGATTGAACTCTAAATCTGTAAAATTCCCTGCTTTCTATAATTCTGTTAGAAATAACTTGAGTGATAAAAGGAAAAACTCTGCATGCTTTGAATGTGGTAAGCTAGGCCACAAAGCTACCAACTGTCGGCTGGCTGAGTATGGAAAGAAAAATTTTCATGTTAATAAAAGAAATACTCATGCTCATACACATAATTTTCATACTCATGTGCATGCACATGGGCATCATGTGTCTGCTAACATGAATAATAAAAACAAAAATTCTGTGGCTTCATGTTACTATTGTGGAAAATTTGGACATTCCATGTTTGACTGTTATCTAATGGAATTTGATGATAATGTTGTAAAAAGAATGTTTAGAACACCTGTCAGGGTAAATGCAGGACCCAAAGCTGCTTGGGTCCCTGCAGGATCAAAATGATCATAATGTTGCAGGTGTGCCTTGGGTTAAAAAATAAACAGGGGTTAACAAACCAAGACACTCAAATGGAAACCCCATGATTCAACTCTTAAGGTCAGTTCTGAATTTTGTTTTAATTTCATCATCTGAAATTGTTATTCTGCTTGTTTGATTTTTAATGATCTCCTCATGTCTAGCTGATCAGTCTGCATTCCAGACTCAGCTACTGAGTTTTAATTCTGCATATATGATGCACTTCTCTCTTACAGTTATTGCATTGTGTAAATAAGATGCTAGATGCACTGCACAATCATGTTTGTAGTCGATGCATACCTTGTACTGAGCTTGAATGATTCATCTAGTGCATAGAGTCTATGCATGTGTCTTGTGTTATTGCATTGCATGCTTGTTGTTAAATGCATAACTTGCACTGATTTTAAATGGGTCATTTAGTGTATATATTTGATGCATGTGTCCAATGTCTGCATTCATCATTTGAATCAAGAAAATTGTTCAATGCATCAAGACTGTTTTGCAGTGCATTATCATGCATAACCCTGGTATATCAAATGGTAAGTTACTAAAAGGTAGGGAAATCTGCCCGGAGGTTCTTACTATGTGAGAGATGGTCTTTGAGACCAGGTTCTCCGCCTAATACCATGGGTCCTGTCTTCATGTAGAGTAGTGTACTGCATATCATGAAAAATTGAAAATTGAAAAGAAATGACTCATTACATATCTTTAAATCTGAAAAATCTGAAAAAGCATATAAATGTTCATGACTTGGATGCATAAACTTGAATTGATTGCTTACTTGCCTCATGTATCATTGGTGCATAATCTGCATGTAGAACAGTCCATTGCATAGCATACTGTTGCATCTTCTTGTCAGGGGGAGCTGAGAGTTCTGTTAAATTCATTGAATCCTTGCTACTTCTCACTGTCCCCATTTAATTCATTCATATTCTTTGACATCAGTTGCTTTTGGACCATAATGCCTATTGCTATCATTTCCCTAACCTTCACTGAACAACAGTATTGCCTCTGGTTTAGTGAATTGAGTTATGGCTATTACAATTGTTCATTTATAAAAATCACTCTTACAAATTGAAAGGAACCAAAGGTTTAACCTTTATAAATTGAGGAGTTAAGTGTCTGCCTTCAGAATTTGAGATAAAAGAAAACTTTTATAGCTCTTAATCTTTGTCTCATGATTAAAATAGAAAAAGGTTTTTTTAATACCTGAAAATGGTAAACTGGAAATGTCTAGAACAGGTGAATAAGAGTATGTGATGTTTTTTAAACAATCACTCTAAAAGAAATAAGGGCAACAGTAAATAAGATCATAAAAGTAATGAGCTGAACATAGTGACAGAGCAATGGCTAAATTATACTGAGAAACTGTGATCTCCTCCAAAGAAGCAGGAGAATTCATATGTCATGAAGTGCTTTAGACTACCTCTGTTCATAAGGTCAAATCTATAGGGGGAGTCCTCACCAAGTAACTGGGGGTACTGGCCTCTGACCAAGGTGTGCCCTTAATGTCAAAGGTGAAGATTGTTCATTGTAGGCCTTGACCTGAAGTAAATCTTGTAGTTTATGCCTAGTAACTGGGGGTACCTGCCTCTGATCAAGGTGTACACCTAATGTCAACAGCATAAATGCCACAGGTCTATTCACTTAGTTCAGGTTCTGAAAATTTAAAAGTGAAATACAAACTACTATAACCCTTTGAAATCAAAAGTCATTGAGTGAAAATTATTTTTCTCAATACATATTCAAGTTGCCTTTCTTGATCTTCCATGTTTAATCACAAAAGGGTATTATTTCTGACTTATCTATTAATACCATGTGCCTTAGATTTATTGCTATAAATGGAATCTAAAACTCTTTTTCAGGAGTCAGTTGTTTTACTCTAGATTTATCACTATTAAACCTGAATTTTTGTCAAAATTGTATGTTGCTGATTCTTATACTTTAACTGTTGTTTATAATCAGGCTTATTCTCTGAACCAATGATTCAGCTGTTGTCTAGTGACCTTCCTACATTCTCTACCTTTGTATATCTGTCCATATTCCTTCTCAAATGGGGAGCAATTATTTAGGGGGAGAAACAGTTCAGGGGGAGTCATACATTCAAGGGGAGAATGAGGTGCTCTAAGGGAATTTGCATGCATACCGCCATGTTGCACTCATGTTCATACTATTTTTTCTCTTTTTGATTATGTCAAAGGGGGAGAAAATTTTGATTGGTGACTCACTGTCACTTTGTTGCCATCATCAAAAAGGGGGAGAATGTTGTGCCCCTTAGGCACAAGCATGTGCTATTTAGTGTTGATGATTTGATGATAGCAATGCTAGTTTTATTTTGATGATAGCAACACAGTGAGTGCTTTATGAGATTGTGTTTTGATGACAGCAACATGATATATTGTCTGGAGAATGCTTAAGTGTGCTATGTCTGATTTGTTCTATGGAGAATGCATGTGTATGACTGATATATTGGTTGGGCCAAGTCCATACATTGCCCAGGCTACATACATCATTGCATGAAGTCTATACACTGGCTGCTGCATTCTCATGAAGTCTACACATCATGGCAAGTCCGAAGTCTACACATTGGAAGTATATTTCATACATGCATCAATGGGTCGACCCTCTGATTAGATGAGTCGACGCCCCTTTAGACTTCTAAGTCTATACACTATGTTCATACATTGCTTTTCTGTCTACATGTAGCTTGATGACTAGCAAGTCTATACACTGCATGGCTCGCATGGCTGCAAGTCTATACACCGCAGGCCAGCAAGTCCATACACTGCATGGCTCGCATGGCTGCAAGTCTGTACACCGCAGGCCAGCAAGTCCATACACTGCATGGCTCACATGGCTACAAGTCCATACATTGCATTCCTAGCAGACCAGCAAGTCTATACACTACAGGGTAAAGCCCAAAGTCTAGACATTGCTGCATTGCTTGCATTTCAGAGTCTATACATCATTCATGAAATGCATGTGCACAGTTCGTGGACAAAGTCTGTACATCGTAGCATGCATTTCATGAAATCTGTACATCCTGTATCTCTGTTAAGCTTCAAAGTCTGCACATGGCTCACCGTCTCATGCATAGTCTGGACAGTTGTGGGTCGACGCTCCCTTCTGATGGGTCAACGCCCCCTTTGTTTTCCAAGTCCATACATTGATCTTCATATTCAAAGTCTGAACATTGGTCAAGTCCACACATTGTGCATTCTGACTTGAAGTCTATACAACGCTGCATTGGCCAAGTCTATATACTGCATTGTTGACTGTTGGCAAAGTCTGCACATTCTGTAGTTCAACGTCTGCATGCATGAAGTCTGTACACTGCATTGTCTCAACTTGCGTCTCACGCATCTAAAGTCTGTACAGCCTATTGTTTCAGCCAATGTCTCATTCAGTGTTAAAGTCTATACAGACTTCAGCGTCTCGTTCATGAAGTCTATACATCGGACTGTTCATGCCTTCATCATGAAGTCTGTACATTGCATGCCTTCCACCAAGTCTGTACTTTGGTCGGTGGCAAGTCTGTACATTGGCTTCTCATTTGCTTCCAAGTCTATACATCACTGTAGCTTCCACGAGACGAAGTCTATACATTGGACTATTGGGTAAAGTCTATACATCCTCTAGCTGGAACTATGCAAGTCTGTACATCGCTGCTTTTCCAAAGTATGTACATTGGCATCTTTTCCTACGTTGCACTTCCAAGTCTATACATTGGGACTTTTACCTACGCTCTGTTCAGCAAGTCTATACAGTGGTTGCTTTACCGACGTTGCCTTGCCAAAGTCTACACACCGTGAACTTTCAAGTCTGTACAGACTTTACCTTGTTCAAGTCTGTACATCATCCAGTTATCTTTGGCAAGTCTACACATCTCAAAGTCTATACACTCGCTGTCTTCCATTGTTTCGTGTCTGTACAGACTTTACTTCGGTCAAGCCTGTACAGAGTTTCTTCAGCTAAGTATATACATTGCTTCACATATGAAGTCTGTACATTGCATTTGCATTCACAACGCCTTCACACTTGAAGTCCATACATCGTCAGTTGTCTGTCAAGTCTTCATACTGCTTAAGTCTGTACAGCGACTGCTTCACATATGAAGTCTGTACATCGCATAGCTTCACATAGATGAAGTCTATACTTTGGGCAAAGTCTGTACACTGCATTCATATTCAAGTCCATACAGTCAGTGTCTGCATTGCATTGCATTCATCAGTTGTGAAGTCTACACATCGAGTCGAAGTCTGCACATTGTTGAACGCTCATCAAGTCCATACACTGGCAACCTCTCACATTGCCTAAGTCTAGACGTTGGATGCTGAATGCTCTTCAAAGTATGTGCAGCCGTTGCCCTCTTATGTGAAGTCTACACATTGGGGCAAAGTCTGTACACTGCATTCGCCTTCACAAGTATATACAATGCATTTCATATTCAAAGTGTGTACAGGGTTTAGACTTAGACTGATAATTTGTTCTCTGTCTGACAGGCACCCTTCGTGAACCCTAATGAAGGCACATGATCTGAGAATAAGGGGAGTGCCCAGATGAAGACACATGTACTTACAGACTGCTGGATGCTGCCACGTGGTCTGAATTCTTAGGGCAGGAAATGTGGAAGCCACACGCCCCTTATCCACCTGCTGCTAGTATATATTGATGCCCTTCAGCAGGAAGATGATCGACTAAAGGGAGGCAAAGCATATACATCCAGTCTGAGAGCAGCAGAGAGCCTTCGATCCAAAGAGAGAAGAAGAGTAGAGAGTGAGAGATTAGCAGAAGAAGAAGAGAAAGAAGAGAAAGAGAGAAAGAAAGAGAGACAGTGAGATCAAGAGAAGAAGAGTGAAGTCTGAAGATCTGTTTACTGGACCGTGGATCAAATCCAGGCCAGTCTGCTCTGTTGAGAGCTATATTATGCTTTTCATTTACAGCTTTCCGTTGTTGTCTTGTCTATCTTCTGTTTTCATTTTATACTTTCTTCAAGCTGTTAGCTAGCGACTGCAGAGGTGGACTCCTCTGGACGGGTAAGCTGTAATCCCCAGCGGTTTGCAGAGGTGCATCCTCTGGACAGCAAGCTGTGAGGCTCAGCGGGCGATGAGGATTCCTCGGACGGCAAGCTGTGTTGCCCAGCGGATTGTAGGCAAGCTGTGATGCCCAGCGGTTCAAGCTGTGAGTCAGCAGTAAGCCACACTCGGGTTGAGTGTGGGGTGGATGTAGGTCTGCTGGACCGAACCACCTAAAAACCCATTGAGCAGTGGTGTGAATTCTTTGTGTGTTTGGCGCTAGATGAATGCATAGGGTCGAGATAGGTTGATCTTCCATATGTGTTCATTTCATTGATGCGCATACTATATGCTTGACAGTGGTATTGTGTGTTTGCTTGATCTGTCTAATTGCTGCCCACATTAGATGTTTGCTAGGAGCACTCTTCATATTTGTCTACAGGTTCAGTAGATGACTGGAGTAGTTTTTCCTCAGTTAGTCTTAGTGATTTTATTCCGCAGTTCTGAGCACTAGAATTTTAATTGGGCGAAAGTTTTTTAATGGGTATTCATTCACCCCCCCTCTGAATACATAGCACCGAACCCAACAGAGGGCTGCTTGGGGAAGGGGATGGGTAGTTGGGGGTTGGAGGGTGGGGTGTGGATTGGTGGGGGGTCTCTTGGGACTAGGGGGAAGTAATGATGGCTTGTGGGAAGTTGTAGAGGATTTAATGGAGGTAAGTGGGAGGGTGGAGGTGGTTGGGAGGGGAGGAGAGAGAAAAAATTTGAAATTGGGTGTGGAGGAGAGAGAAAGGGGAGTGGAAGAGAGAGATTAAGATAGGGATGGGTGGGATTCTCTCCCTAAGGCTTCTCACCTCACTAATGGATTCACTCCACAATAAATCTGAAGTTAGAACTCACAAAATGGCAAATTTTCATTCATTGATTCATTAGTTAAAAATGAGGGGAATGGGGCCCTATATATAGGCAACCCACATTTTACAAAAAGACCCGGACATTTGACTCAAAGATGAATAACCAAGGGGGTAGGGGGCGCCCTTGGGCCTAGCCCAATGAATTGGGCCCAATAGCAAACTAAACAACCTAATGACACTCAAACTTAGGGAAATAAACCAAAGACCTAGATACATGACTCTAATAAAAGGGAAATTACAACGATATGACTCAATAAAAATAAAGAAATACAACATAGGACTCATAATAAATGGCTAGACGATGAAGTACGCCTCCAGGGTGACGAGAAGGGCCGAGAGTGCCAGGACGGATGGTGATGACCCCATCACGATCATTCTATCTCTCCAGCCTGTGTAGGCTGTAAACCCACTAAATACCCTATAATTCTGGATCTTGTCCCCCATCCTGTCGACCCTAAGGTTATAAAATACACTCTAATTTCCCCATATTTGGTTAGTTCGAAGGATAGATACGGGAACAAGCTCTGAAGAGTTGCAGAGGAAGGGAAGGGCTGCTTCTTCCTCTCTTGACAACGCTTGTCACTTCACAGAGGTATGTGTTCTCAAATCCTTATCTAACTAGTAGCTAAATAGGTTAACTAATGCATGTTAGAGTTCGATTAACTAGTCAACCATGCTATATATATCATCTGGCTTTACCGTAATCAAGTAATAATCATGTATATATCATGTTATTTTGATAGCCTGTTACATATCACCATGATCTTTAAGAGTTTAAAGTTAGTTTGTTAGCATGATTTTTATGAGTTTTTGAACATATTTTATCACACTAGTTTTATAGTATTAATAACCATGTTTTAAATTATAATATATAGTCTCTGTTAACATAATATGTTCATGGTTTAATGACACGGAGGCTCCCAGCCCTCTGGTAAATGGCGCCCCTGACCAGGGCGCCATTTTCAAAATTGAAGATTGTTCAGACAGTCGTCATTTAAATGAAGACACCCCCATTGTCATCAATTCGATTTCTGAAATTTTCAGTAATTAATAATTCAACACATTCAAAAATCCATAACTATCGAACTAAAGTACGAAATTTTTGCATGAACATGTTTCTGGAATCATGATATTTTTCTCAACATATCCGTGCCATTACTTCCTGATTCGGAGCTTTTTCACACTGATGAATAGTGGACACCTCACTGTAATTGGCGCCCCTGACCAAGGCGCCAATTTCATAATTAAAGACTGCCCGCGAGGGCGTCAATTAATTGAAGACATGCACCATGTCGTCAATTCCATTTTCTGGAATTTTCATAAATCAGTAAATCAACGCATTCAAAAATCTATAACTAATAAACTGGACCTTGAAATTTTTGACAGAATATACTTCTGTGACCCTGAGATTTTTCTCCATCTGACCATGCCTTCGGATTCTGATTCAGAGAAACTTTGGAGAAATGAATAGTAACTTGTGTCACATAACTTACCGTTCTGATGCAAAGCACAACTCACTTGGAAAACAACTCAATTGGTGTGTCGTCAATTTGAGTTGATCCTGTACTTAAATTGATGACACCTTGGAAGTCTTCAATTAAATGAAGACTGCCCACAGAGTCTTCAATTTGTTAAATGAAGACTGCCCACAGAGTCTTCAATTTAATTGAAGACGGCCCTCAAGTCTTCAATTACTGAATTGAAGACGGCCCACAAGTCTTCAATTAATTGAAGACTGCTCACAAGGGCGTCAATTCCGTTTCTTGAGGAATTAAAGTTATAACATTAGAAATTTCATATCTGTGAAACCAAAACTCAGCAATTATATCTGAACATATTTTTGGACTCCCGAGGAATTATACTAAGTATTCATATCCTTACTTTCGAATTTTGAGAAACTGTTTCGAAATGAACAGTGCTTTGAGTCACAAAACGTATCTGCCAGGTGAAAATCATTGAATTGAAGATGGCCCTTAAGTCTTCAATTTCAGAATTGAAGACGGCCCTCATATCTTCAATTACTGAATTGAAGACGGCCCTTAAGTCTTCATTTTTAGAATTGAAGACGATCCTTAAGTCTTTAATTTCAGAATTGAAGATGGCCCTCAAGTCTTCAATTACTTAATTGAAGACGGCCCTTAAGTCTTCAATTTCAGAATTGAAGATGGCCCTCAAGTCTTCAATTACTTAATTGAAGACGGCCCTTAAGTCTTCAATTTCTGAATTGAAGATGGCCCTCAAGTCTTCAATTATTGAATTGAAGACGGCCCTCAAGTCTTCAATTAATTGAAGACTGGATAAAGGGGCACCAATTCGATATATATATATATATATATATATATATATATTTAAAAAATTGAAAATTTGAAGGATTAGCAAACCCTCAGATGCTAACTCAGTAATAACAACTTCTGATCTTGATCTGTCTGGAAAATTGTTCAAACACAACCCTAATCCATACTCCTGCGTATGATGAGTTCTTTAAATTCCATTCCATGAAAAAAAATCTACTTGTGTATACCCTACATGGTCAAACCTTGAATCTCTTAAACTATCATTTGGGAGTGTAGGAGCTAAGTGCCATGCAGGGCAAAGTGCTACATTGTGGGAGTCACCTCTTGAGGCCGTACGGCGCAAAGTACTACACGACGGGAGCCACCTCTTGAGCCTGTAGGAGCCACCTCTAGAATCCTCCATAACCAAATGACTAGTTAATCTCGTCTGAAATACTACGTTTCTAAATTCTTGAAATTCCATATTGGCTATAAATGAGAGTGGATGTCAAAGGTAATACATGAAATGTTGTGCATATAAGGCCTGGCCTGGTCCTGGGAGGAGCAGCCGAAGGTACTTGTGCCCATGGGAGTTTATTGACCATGGTGTTTAGCATTGTACCGGAGTACTTGCTTGACTTGAGACACTTCACCCCTACTATCTCTCTCCTTACTTACTTGACTTGCGTGGCCCAAAACGGGCAATACTTGACCTATGGCCCGAGAAAGGGCAAATGCTTGCTTGATAATAGCCAATTCTACTGATACGTACTTGACAATACTTGCTTGAATTGAATTTTTACTTGATATACTTGTACATGAGTTCCTTCTCATACATGCGTTCATACTTGTACACGAATCCCTGCTTGCCCGAAGTGGCATTTACATATGTAAATTCTTGAAATACTGCTTGTCAAATACTTGAAATCTTGTTATGCTCTCTTTATACAGTTCTTGATCTCTTATTGTTCATCATGTCTAGATTTACCTGTATACCTGATTTTTATTATGCGTACATCATGCATAGCCATACTGATAATACATGCGAATTGTAAATCACGTAAAGATTGCTCGTATTTGAGATGTAATTCTTACTGAGCGATTCGCTCATCCAGTTGCTTCCTAACATTTTCAGGTGATTCGGATAGCGACAAGAATGGGTTTGGGGCTGAGTGAAGTGTGCTAGAACACCATCCATTTATCATTAGCTAGTCGAGTCTTTAAATTTATTTGAGTCTACCTTGTATTCCCAGTTATGTCAGTTAATGGTATAAACTTTGTGTTAAGTCGTGTAGCCTAATGTTTAGCTTTCTAAATTTGGAAATTTGTCATGGACTATCTTTATTTCCTTTGATTAATCAAATAAACATCACTTGGACTATTGGAATTTATTAGATTTTTAGTCATTTGCGCACTCCGAAATTTTGTATGTTAAAATTCTTATCGCTCTAATGACACGATCTATATAGACGCGTCACGCATCCGAGTATCTTCCGCGCTCGGGACGTGACAAGCTCGGCCATGGAGACAGAGGAGAGTTCGAGCTCGAGCTCTTCCTCTTCTGGGGGCTCTTCTGGCGAGGTGGCTAAGGCCGGGACCGCTTCCGGAGGTACAAGGGGGTTCTCCCCATCTCCATTTGTTGTTTGCCTACTCCTTATATCAGAGTGCTGACACTTTTGAGTTGCGTACATTGTCAGGGTTAGGGCAGGATCACATACCGACTCCTGTTGAGAGTGGACAGGAGGAGCCTCCCACCTCACCCGTGGTCGCTAGAGACGACCGGGTCATGGAGGAGTCACTGCCCATTCCGACCCCGACGGGTGATGTCACCGAGATGGGGGATAGGTTGCCTTCCCCGACCCCGGGGGGAGATGCCACTGGCTCGGCGGGACTTGCACTAGGTAAGGAGCCAAGACTTGTCCTTTTCTTGGGTTTTCCACCTTATCTGTCGTAGAGAGTTCCGCATGTGTCGTTCACTCCCTTTGATGTTTGCTGGGGTTATGCAGGCTCTGCTAGGGTGCTAACCGCGTCAGGCGACCTCTCCTTGGGTTTAGGGGTCGAGTGGCCTACGTCCACCTATCCGCCAGAGCAATTGTTGGAGATGAGTGCAGGTGCCGCCCTGCTCTAGCGGGCCCGAGGTTACCGGCAGAGTGACCCTCTTCCTCCTCCAGAGGGTCTGAGGCAACGGCTGCGATAGTGCACCCAGGGCTACCACGCGCTTGGCTTCCCGCGCGAGCTCTGGATGTCTGGGTTAGCCGGGATCTGGGCCGAGTACTTGCTACTTCGTGATGCTCAGGAGCAGAGGACTCGGAGGCTGGCGGCGATCCGGGAGGCGCAGGAGCAGCGGTCCCAACTTGTGTCAGCCGTAGCTGAGCAGAGGGGCCATGCCGAGGTGACCGCGTTGGAGTCCCGGGACCGGGCCGCACAGCTGGGAGAGGCAGAGAGTCGGGCTGAGGTTTTGAAGAAGGCCTGGGAGGAGCAGTTGTCGATCTTCGAGCGCGCCCAAGTTGAGTGGCAGACGGCCGAGGCGATGGCCGAGGCTAGCACTCAGCTTTTGTTGACCTTGGAGGCGGAGCTTGTGGCTGCTGACTCTCGCCTTGCGGCACTAGAGGGGATTGAGCCCGGGGTTTGATTGTATTTCTTTTCCCCTTTTTGTTTTGCGTCATCCGGACTGCATGGATTTTGTCACCCCAAGGGCATGTCTTGGGCTCCTTTTACAGAGTATTAAAGACAAACTTGTCGGATCTTTTGGTTGTTTATCGGGATGTTCCCTCCCTTCTCCGGTGGGACGGTGTAGTGTGCATGGACCGGTGACCACTTGCTATTAGTCATGCTTGTTTTTACCTGGCATGTCGGTGTGAGTGACAGGGGATTGGGTGTACCTGATTTTGGGCGTAGGGATGAAGGAACCGAGTACGGAGAATGGTGTAACTGGGTGGAAGGTACTGGGTTCCGGGGACAGAGTGTGGGGAACTGGAGGCTGAGTACTGGGCAGTAGGGGAGAATGACTGGGTGTTGGGGCTAATCCTCTTGAAGGATAAAGGCCTGTGGGACATGAAGCCGACGTAGACTTATGGGGGTATGGCGGTCCACGCAGTCTAGGGCTACTGGGGTGATTCTGGCGTGTGTCAGCTACAAACTGAGTGATAGAATATCGGCTATTAGCATGCTAGGTTGGAAATGTAGATTGCATTAGCCTAAAGACTAGGACTGAGCTAGCTGGGTGGCCTGGGGGGACATAGCGGCCAAAACTGGGTGGTGCGGACACACGTCACTATACACGCCAGTGGACGAGGACATGGCGGGACCCGGATAGCTCAAGGAGGACGTGGATGCATCGGCCGAGCCTTCACCTTTATTTCATAATTGTTTGGCCTTGTTGGGCCCTATTTGGAGTTTGTGGACACTTAATGGGTTGTAATAGTGTGTAAAGGGCTAATGGGCTCAAGGTCTTGTAATGGGCTAGAATAGTGTTGAGATTGACTATTGGGTTTCTACATGGGCCAAGCCCATGGGCTAGTGTGAAAGGAACCTAGTGGGTTGTGGGCTTCTAGAAGGGGCCTTGGTCCAAGGGGAGACAGCCACCTACTTAATGGTGACTCCCCTCTCTTAATGTCAACATTAGATAGCTCCCTTGTCTCCCCTCCCCTTTGATTTTCAAAGGTAGGTGAGTCATTTTCCCCCCCTTGGTCTTCCCTCCCCTCTCCTTGTTAAAGGATCAAACCCCCCTCTCCCTCCCCTTGCTCCAACATTTTTTCCAGCCCCCTCCCCTTGCCTTACCTCTATTTAAACATATGTATAGTGTTCTTAGTGGAACTAATGAAAGATTTGTGAGAGAAAATTGTATTAAGAGAGTGATTCTCTTCTTTCCTCCTTGGGTGTGATGCCCTGCCAAATCCTGTGACGAGATTTACCTTGGGCATGTGACTCACCCCTATATCTTCCACATCCCCTTCGCATCTAGCTCCACAAAAATTCTCGGAGAAGCTTCTACGAGTCAGGAAATTTTAAGAGGTGGTTTCACGTCGATCGGAGCTCTGGATCGCCGGCAACAATTCATCTCGTGACGTCGCGCGGATCTGCCAGAGCTTGCTATCCAGATCTGGAGTTTGCTGATCCCGAAATTCTAAAGATCGCCTCACAATTCTTATGGATCTGATTTCCTGAGTGATTAAAGGATTTTCAGTCCTCTTCGCGTTGCCACTGATCTTGTGTCGATACGAGACCTGTGCTGATCGTGGCGACGATTTTTGTGGGATCAAGCAAGCTGATCTGTGCAGATCCGACTCAGCATCAGAGTCGACTTCCCAAAGCTGCCTCGCCTCCTCCCTTCCATATCTGTGCAAGCTCTTTGGTCTGTGTCTTTCTCTAGACGTCGCTGACGAGCTCCCACAAACGGCGTCTCGTTCCGACATCGGGAACGAATTTTTCAGTAATTATTTGTCTTCCTATGCAGTCTGTGTGCATAAAACCAGAAGCTGAGAAAAGTTACTGCTGCACCCAGATCTGAAAAGATCTGAATGCTCCCTTCAGAGCAGACGATCTTCGTCCTATCACCGACGTTCTCCAAGAAACGGAACTCCGATCGGGCATCAAATCTTGGCGCACTGGCCCTCGCAAGTTCACTGCACAGGGTGACCAGCGTGGCCAGAACCAAGTCGGCTTCCATTCGGCTAACCCGGATCGGCTCCGACTCGCTTCCTTCGCCTCCTGCGAGTGCGGCCCGTCAACCCGGATTCTAGTAACCCCAAAATTGGTGTTTTTAGCCCTTTACCTCGCTACATGGAGTGGGCGTTAAGTTCTGAAATTGTAAACTTAACACTTGTGTGTATCGGGGTTGTTTGGATTCGGCCGGGAATTCTTCCACACGCCTAGTCGTGGAGGTACGTGCTCGTTCCTCTCTCACATGAAGAAGACAGGCAGACGCTTCCGTCGATATATGGTATGCCACCTGAAGCTCCCAGGGGACGACGGGGTGGCCTCTGCAACCTGCGGCCAATCTGCTGCCTGCAACCAGAACTTGAGAGGGTGGAGATAGGTAATGGGGAATGGGGTAGATGGGAGGGGAAATGAGGTGGTTGTGTGTAGGGGCAACCCCCAGCTGTGAGGGGGTCTAGGGGGGGGCGGGTTTCAAGGTGTGGGAAGGGGAGAATGGGGGCTGGAAGGGGGTGTTTGCTATGGGTGAGAGAGGAGCTGCGAATTTGGGCTTGGAGGGAGAGGGGAAGGTGAGGGGGGCACAAGTGGGTGGAGGGAAGGTGAGTTTGAATTTTTCTTAATGGAGGGTATTCAATGATGGTCTTGGGGATGGGAGGGGTTGTGTTGGGGAAGGGAAGGGGTGCTTGGGGTAGTGGGAAGGGTTCTTGGGGAAGTGGGTGGGGTAGTTGGGGGTTGGGAGGTGGAGCTAGGATTGGTGGAAGCTCACTTGGGACTAGGGGGTGGAGTAATGGGATGTGTGGGGAAGGGGAGTGGCCTTTAATGGGGGTAGGTGGGAGAGTGGTGGTTGGGAAGGGAGGAGAGAGAAAATTTTTGAAATTGGGTGTGGAGGAGAGAAAGGGGAGTGAAAGAGAGAGATTAAGAGAGGGATGGGTGGGATTCTCTCCCTAAGACTTCTCACCTCACTAATGGATTCACGCCACCATAAAAATAAAGATAGAACTCACAAAATGGCAAATTTTCATTCATTGATTCATTACCTCAAAATGGAGAGAGTGGGGTCCTATTTATTGGGATCCCACAATTTACAATAAGACCCTGACTTTTGACACATTGACTAATAACCAACAAGATAGGGGCGCCCATGGGCCAAGCCCAATGAATTGGGCCCAATAGCTAACTAATAAATCTAATGCCACTCAAACCCAGGAAAATAAGCATAAGACCTAGGGACATGACTCAAATAAAAGGGAAATTACAATGATATGACTCAAATAAAATAAAGAAACATACATAGGACTCAAAATAAATGACTAGACCATGCCGGATGCAACCGGTGTGAGGAGACGAGCCGTGAATGTGGGCATGGGAGGTGATGTCCCCATCAAGGTCATACCTGAACGGTTTCCCCTCGGGGACCATAAAGAAACTCTAGGCCCACGATACCCGCCCTTTCCGAGTCACGAAACAAGTAGGTTCGAATGCGTACATTATTGAACTACCGGACGACTATGGTGTCAGTTCGACGTTCTACGTTTCAGGTCTGGTAGCATATCGGAACCCCGCGGTGATCCCTCGTGAGTTTTTTGGGCTTTCTCCTCCTATTGTGAGTGACACACCACCCGAGAGTCCACCTCTTCCATCCTCCACACAAGCATATAGATTGTATACTGGATGAGCAGGTGATCACCACCAGGAACGAAGCCTACCAACACCTCATAGTGTGTTGGCGAGGATGTCCCATGATGAACAACGCCTTGATCACATGCAGAGAGCTCAAGCCTCGAGACCCTTACTCGGAGGGATCAAGTTCCTCCCACAAGGGGAGAATTGGTGCGGACACACGTCACTATACATGCCAGTGGACGAGGACATGGCGGGACCCGGATAGCTCAAGGAGGACGTGGATGCATCGGTCGAGCCTTCACCTTTATTTCACAATTGTTTGGCCTTGTTGGGCCCTATTTGGAGTTTGTGGACACTTAATGGGTTGTAATAGTGTGTAAAGGGCTAATGGGCTCAAGGTTTTGTAATGAGCTAGAATAGTGTTGAGCTTGACTATTGGGTTTCTACATGGGACAAGCCCATGGGCTAGTGTGAAAGGAACCTAGTGGGTTGTGGGCTTCTAGAAGGGGCCTTGGTCCAAGGGGAGACAGCCACCTACTTAATGGTGACTCCCCTCCCTTAATGTCATCATTAGATAGCTCCCTTGTCTCCCCTCCCCTTTGATTTTCAAAGGTAGGTGAGTCATTGTCCCCCCCTTGGTCTCCCCTCCCCTCTCCTTGTCAAAGGATCGAACCCCCCTCTCCCTCCCCTTGCTCCAACGTTTTTTCCAGCCCCCTCCCCTTGCCTTACCTCTATTTAAACATATGTATAGTGTTCTTAGTAGAACTAATGAAAGATTTGTGAGAGAAAATTGCATTAAGAGAGTGATTCTCTTCTTTCCCCCTTGGGTGTGATGCCCTGCCAAATCCTGTGACGGGATTTACCTTGGGCATGTGACTCGCCCCTATATCTTCCACATCCCCTTTGCATCTAGCTCCACCAAAATTCTCAGAGAAGCTTCTACAAGTCAGGAAAATTTCAGAGGTGGTTTTGCATCGATCGGAGCTCTGGATCGCTGGCAACAATTCATCTCGTGACGTCGCGCAGATCTGCCCGAGCTTGCTATCCAGATCTGGAGTTTCCAGATCCAGAAATTCTCCAGATCGCCTCACAAGCCTTCTGAATCTGATTTCTTGAGTGATTAAAGGATTTTCAGTCCTCTTCGCGTTGCCACTGATCTCGTGCCGATACGAGACCTGTGCTGATCGTGGCAACGATTTTCGTGGGATCGCACAAGCTGATCTGTGCAGATCCGACTCAGCATCAGAGCCAATTTCCCGAAGCTGCCCCGCCTCCTCCCTTCCATATCTGTGCAAGCACTTTAGTATATGTCTTCCTCTAGATGTCGCTGATGAGCTCCCAAAAACGGCGTCTCATTCCGACATCGGGAATGAATTTTCCAGTAATTATTTGTCTTCCTGTGCAGTTCTGTGTGCACAAAACTAGAAGCAGAGAAAAGTTAGTGCTGCGCCCAGATCTGAAAAGATCTGATCGCCCCCTTCGGAGCAGACAATCTTCATCCTATCGCCGACGTTCTCTAAGAAACAAAACTCCGATCGGGAATCGGATCTTGGCGCACCAGTCCTCGCAAGTTCGCTGCGCAGGGTGACCAGCGCGGGCAGAACCAAGTCGGCTTCCATTCGGCTCACCTGGATCGGCTCCGACTCGCTTCCCTCGCCTCCTGCGAGTGCGGCCCATCAACACAGATTCCAGCAACCCCAAAATTGGTGTTTGTATCCCTTTACCTCTCTATGTGGAGTGGGCGTTAAGTTCTGAAATTATAAACTTAACACTTGTGTGTATCGGGGTTGTTTGGATTCGGCCGAGAATTCTTCCCCACGCCTAGTCGTGGAGGTACGTGCTCGTTCCTCTCTCACATTGCTGGTTTAGTATATTATCTATTATTCTGTGTTTGTTAGATTAGGGCCGATAGTTAGCTACAAATCACCGTGATTGTGAGTTGAGAGTGCCCGTTCCTTAGCTCCAGTCGAGCACCGAGCCCGAACTGCACCACCCTAGGCGACAGTGGTTCCTTAACCGCTGCGATCCCACGTTTCCCTTGCAAGAGACGATCGTCAGGCTAGCTAGAGTTCCTGTTGAGAGACATCTCCACCCGGATAACGCCACGATGGTGAGCCGCCCGGCTTACCTTAGCGTGCTAGTGCTGGCCGCACATCGAGTCTGTCGTACGTCTTAGCCCGGTCGCATCTTCGTCCCGCATCAAATTGGTATCAGAGCGTCGGTTTAAGTCTAGGGTCATCTAAGTCCAAGGTTGCATTGCATTCCAATATTCGGTATATCAAAAGGTGTCGCCCGACCGTTAGGTTACGCCTATCGGGGAGGTGATTCACTCGCGTGAGAGGATCTTCGGATTCCCGAACTCCGCCAGGTACCGGATATCGATTTAAGTCTAGGTTCCTAGTTAGTGCATTCCAACCTTTGTGTCTTTGCATGCCCACCCGGCGTGGTACCCAATACCATCACCCCGCATCTATTGCTAACCCACGGGATGTCGCCTCTGGAGACTTCCACTCCTTGCATGAGGCGATGATGGCCATTATGGCTCGGTTGGACCAGTCCGAAACTACCTTTCGAAACTTCTTCGATAATATAGATGGTCGCCCTAGAGCCATGGAGGGACGCATGGAGACCTCTGACAGGTCTGTCCAAGATCTAGTTGGACGGTTAGATAGAATGTCACACGGGGACCCTACTGGAGCGGCCCAAGGCCCGCCTGCACCACCTCCCGCGGTGGTCCAAGTCCAACCCGCTCCCGTAGCCCAAGTCCAGCCCGCTCCCGCGGCCCAAAACCAGCCTGCACCCGCTCCTCAGCCCGAACCTCACCGAGCCATCAAACCACCACATCGTGACCTTGGTCTAGAGGACTATAGGTCCGATAATGCGTATGGGGGGTACGGCCGACATCGTCATGGCTTTCATCAGCCAAGAGATGAAGAGGACGATAGAGTCCTTAGGACCGTGCGAGCAGACCCTCTCACTTTTGACGGGTCTTTGGACCCAAAGGTCTATCTCGATAGGGAGGCCGGTATGGACCGGTACTTCGAGTGGTTCGAGATGACGAATCTTCGGAGAGTCAAGTTCCCTAAAATTAAGCTATTAGGACAAGCACAAACTTATTGGTGTAATGTGGAGAGCTTGCTATACCAGCGTCGAGAACCCCAGGTTGAGTCTTGGGATGAGATGAAGGAGAGACTTAGAACCAAGTATCTTCCTGCCACATACCGTCAAAGGCTCATTGATAGGTGGCAGAATCTCAACCAAGGGGATCGGTCCGTGTCCGAGTACATCGCAGAGTTTGATGAATATTTTTTGCGATGTAGCGTCTCAGAAGAGAGCACGATGCATGTTTCCCGCTTCCGTCGTGGTTTGCGGCCCCACTTTCAGTATGAACTCTTTCGCCGCAATGTGACCACCCTGGAGGCCGCATATCAGGTTTCTCTCGAGTTAGAGCAATTTGAGTCAGATTTCGCTCCCGTCCAGCGACCGGGGACCATCCATCAGCGTGGGTTCGACCCTCGTACCACGCCTAGTTCCTATAGTCGATTTCCGGTGGTTCATCCTCCGGAACCCCCTCGCCAGGACCCCTTTGCTCTCAGGCCTCGCCCTCTCCCTCCAAGGGACCCTCCCCCTCGCCCACAGGCACCATTCCCCACCCCACATCCCCAGCAATCTGTATTGCCGGCCCGACCTCAGCTCCCACCACCCCCGGCCCGTCGAGAAGACAAGGGAAATGGGCCGATGACCGGTGGAGCATCTTCTAGCAGAGACCCGCGTGACTAGTGCTATAGGTGTGGTGGGATTGGCCACTTTGCGGCCAAGTGTCCCACTAGGGAATCATTGGCTATCTCGGACACTCCAGTCTGTGACCCAACACCGGAGCTAGTGCCGGTCAGCTATGAGGCGGATCTCAAACTCGAGGAGGAGTTCTTTGAAGAGCTATTAAAAGAGCATGCTACCGACTCGGGTACTCAATCCCAGGGCAATGTGAACTTGGGTGTGATCCTCCCAAACCTCTGAATCCCCATTTAGAAGTCAGTAGGTTCATGTTAGGATGTCTAGGAGTCCCCAACTGTGGGTTGCATTGTTTGTTTGCGAGTATTACTTATGGGTGTCTAGGTTTGTCTAAGGTCACGTATGAGTCTGTTTGTTTCCACATTTGTCTGGCATGCATGGAGTTTGTATTAAGTCATCTCAATGAAAGGCCAACCAAGCACGTATAAGGAGTTAGCTGATGCACGCTACATGCCCGTGAGTTCAAAAGGGAGAGTACGTCATGATCAGGGTCTGATGTGACACAACCTCTGACCTAATTTAACAAGTACAACCACAAGGCTATGAAGCCTACGTAAGCGGACCTTCGTATGGCGCACACCCTTAACCCGGGGGTAACTCGGGGATGCCGAGTCGAGGAAATGGGACAAGCCCCTTGCTGGTAGAGGGTCAGTAAAGTCTAAGTCAAACCTTCCCTTGAGGTGCGAATATTCAACTCAATGTGTTGGCCTTGGCCGAGGGACGCGGATCACTCACTCACACCCACGCGCACAAGATGGTGGAACCTTTGGACCGAGTGCTCCCTCTCTAACCGACGGCGCAATTAAAGAATAATAAATGAACAAGTATAATTGAGAGCAAGGGATGAGTTCTTACCTATCCGGTTTGAAGAAACTGACTCCGGTCGGAGACGGGGGCGAGCGGGGAGGCGAGGGGAGGCACCCGCACGCCGCGTCGATGAAGCTTCAAACCTGCGAGTGTAAATAATACATGAACTACCCCCATGCAAGGGGGGGATCTCGGGGAAGGGAAGCCAATGAATACACTCAATACGACCTCCACGCAGGGAGGGGCCTTCAGCCGGCCAAGCGGGGAGGGGAATTCGAGCTAGAAGTGAAGAGAGGGAAGTCGAAGCCGAATCTGCCCGCTGACTGTGTCTCAGGATAGACCTTCAGGTATTTGGACGCTATGGTCAGCCCCGAATTTTTTTTCAGACGAAACCACTTGGAGATTCTTCTTAGCTGGATCTGGATGATGCTTGAATTTTTTAAATTTCTTCGGGCACCGCTGCTGGTCGGGGTAGGGGCATGAACAGGGTGGGAGACCCTCGGATCTGACAGCTTCAATTTCCCAACAGCAGAAAGCAGAGGTTGTCACGGTCGCTCCAGAGCTCAGAATCAGGTGCCGCCAGAGTCGTTGGAACCGTTGACAAGTCCTCTTAGAAGCAAGACTGACGGGGATGCCAGCTGATGTCGGAGTTGACCGGTAGGCTCTGAGCACTGAGGAGGGGTCGGTGCAGACTGAGTGGAAGCAGAACCGAGCACCCGAGGGAGAAAATTGATAACCTTCAGGTCTGATCGCCAAATGGGGCTCTGCTTCTTGGAGATGTTAGAAGACTCGTAGTAGAAGATGTTTGAAGAAGAACTCTCGATCCCATTCCCAAAACAATCATCGCAGTGGAGCTTCCAATCCAGCTCTGGTCTACTGCCAGGGGGGATCTGTGCAGTTGTGGGAGAATGGCTCTCCTGGTCGATCACGAACTCAGAATGGGACGGGACCACCACCGTTGCGAAGAAGACAAGCAGACACTTCCGTCGATATATGGTATGCCACCTGAAGCTCCCAGGGGACGACGGGGTGGCCTCTGCAACCTGCGGCCAATCTGCTGCCTGCAACCAGAACTTGAGAGGGTGGAGATAGGTAATGGGGAATGGGGTAGATAGGAGGGGAAATGAGGTGGTTGTGTGTAGGGGCAACCCCCAGCTGTGAGGGGGTCTAGGGGGGGTGTTTCAAGGTGTGGGAAGGGGAGAATGGGGGCTGGAAGGGGGTGTTTGCTATGGGTGAGAGAGGAGCTGCGAATTTGGGCTTGGAGGGAGAGGGGAAGGTGAGGGGGGCACAAGTGGGTGGAGGGAAGGTGAGTTTGAATTTTCCTTAATGGAGGGTATTCAATGGTGGTCTTGGGGATGGGAGGGGTTGTGTTGGGGAAGGGAAGGGGTGCTTGGGGTAGTGCGAAGGGTTCTTGGGGAAGTGGGTGGGCTAGTTGGGGGTTGGGAGGTGGAGCTAGGATTGGTGGAAGCTCACTTGGGACTAGGGGGTGGAGTAATGGGATGTGTGGGGAAGGGGAGTGGCCTTTAATGGGGGTGGGTGGGAGAGTGGTGGTTGGGAAGGGAGGAGAGAGAAAATTTTTGAAATTGGGTGTGGAGGAGAGAGAAAGGGGAGTGAAAGAGAGAGATTAAGAGAGGGATGGGTGGGATTCTCTCCCTAAGGCTTCTCACCTCACTAATGGATTCACTCCACCATAAAAATAAAGATAGAACTCACAAAATGGCAAATTTTCATTCATTGATTCATTACCTCAAAATGGAGAGAGTGGGGTCCTATTTATAGGTATCCCATAATTTACAATAAGACCCTGACTTTTGACACATTGACTAATAACCAACAAGATAGGGGCGCCCATGGGCCAAGCCCAATGAATTGGGCCCAATAGCTAACTAATAAATCTAATGACACTCAAACCTAGGGAAATAAGCATAAGACCTAGGGACATGACTCAAATAAAAGGGAAATTACAATGATATGACTCAAATAAAATAAAGAAACATACATATGACTCAAAATAAATGAGTAGACCATGCCGGATGCAACCGGTGTGAGGAGACGAGCCGTGAATGTGGGCATGGGAGGTGATGTCCCCATCATACTCCCGGGGTGCGGAGAACTCGACTCCGTTGAGTAAGAGGTGGTACCGCTCACATGTCTTCCGGAAGAAACTGATTCTTCCACCTAGCGAGGTAGAGCCCGTACACCTTGCTCCGAGTGATGATTACCTGTTCATCCAATATTCTCTCAAGTTGCTTACGTCGGGCTCTCTGGGATGACGATGCTCTCATGGGGAGGGGTGGGTGCTCTCTCAAGGAAGGAAGGGGCTTGAAATCCTCACTAGGTGCCCCCGTGGGTCCCTTGTGTGGCACAAGGCTTTCCACATTGAAACTGAAGTTAACACCGTATCCCTTGAGGAGGCCTAACTTAGTAGTAGGGCTAATGCACCTCAAAACCTGGAAGGGGCTGATCCCACAAAACCTCAATCTTGAGTTGTCTCTATGTGAGATCCTCTCATTCCTCACCATCCCAGAATCACCCATTTGGATTTCTTGGTGGCGCCAGTGAGTCGGCCGCCCTTTTGTAAATTTCATGACTCTTGTTGATGTGCTTGCAAGGTTATCATGTAATTTTATGAATGCGGACATTCTAGGGGTGATGGGTGGACCTAGGCAACCAAAAGTAGACCAATCATACTTTGATGACAAGAAGACTTTGATGGAATTAGGAGGGCCGGGGCAACCATATGTGAACCTATCATGCAAAGTGGTGATGAATGTTGGGGGACCCGGACATCCGTAGATACTTTTGACATGCTTAAGACCCATGATGAATGAAGGTGGACCAATACATCTGAATATGGACCACTCATGCTTTCTACTTGACATGTAGGTGATATGAATGAATGGACCCAACATAGTGTTCATGCCAAGTGGTGTGGTAAGCCTAAACACATGCATGTTTTTCCTTTAGGTGATTTCCATGTGTATAGGTGTGGGACAACCTTTGAACTCCCATTGGAAAGGATCGAATGGATCTAAGAAGGTGGTCATCATGGGGTGGGGTAATTCATCAATCCCTATGTGTATGTTACCTAAGGTCAAGGTTCTCATCGTATAGCTTGGGTCATGGTTGAGGTGGGCTTGGCTCAACATGGTGGGTATGGGTAGGAATGGGTGGGTGGTGGGTGATGTCGGTGGGTCACATGGGGATCTAGGCTCCCATAGGAAAGGGTCAAAGGGGTCATGGAAAGGGCTACTTAGAGGGAGGGACTCTATGTCTTCAAGGTTCCCAAATGGTGAGTCATCCTCCTCCAAGAAAATTGGGCCAAGGTCTCTAGTGAGTTGACCGTTTAAGGCATTTAGGATCTCAATGGGTGGGGGGTAGGTCAGAGTAGGTCGGTCGGTCTTTAATTCCAAGGGATCGGGTGTTTGGATCATAGGCTCCTCCTCCAAGGGGAGGAATGGGTCTTTTGGTGGTGGAGTGGAGTGGAGATAGCCGGCTCATGGTACTCCCGGGGTGGTGAACATGGACAGGCTTGGGTTGGGCTTGATAGGGGAAGTACTTGGGTTGGAGTTGGGGTTGGGGGTGGAAGAGTGGTTGGTTGAGAAGGTCCGGATTGGGGTGCATAGATCTTTCTAAGATCTTCCCTCATTTCAACCCAAGATTCAATGGGTGCTTCCCCTTTGGCTTCTCTCAAACCTACAATATACTCCCATTCTTTCCTAGCTTGGCGCCAGAGCAAACTCTTGGCATAGTTGACTTGGATAGGCCCCGATAAGGTGAACCTCCCAAAGTGTCGGTCTATGGAATTTTCCCATTCTTGATATATGCTAGGGTGGGATTCATCAAACACAAAAGCTTCTAATGGGCCTAAGAGTGGTGAGTATGCCAAGTATGAGGTAGTCATGATGGTGGATAAGGGTGATGCACAAGTGAATAATGCAATGGCCCTAGGACTAGACTTAGTAGAGACAAGTCTAAAACTTGCCCTGATACCAATTTGATGTGACACAACCTCGGACCTAATTTAACAAGCACAACCACAAGGCTATGAAGCCTACGTAAGCGGACCTTCGTATGGTGCACACCCTTAACCCGGGGGTAACTCGGGGATGCCGAGTCGAAAAAATGGGACAAGCCCCTTGCTGGTAGAGGGTCAGCAAAGTCTAAGTCAAACCTCCCCTTGAGGTGCAAATATTCAACTCAATGTGTTGGCCTTGGCCGAGGGACGCGGATCACTCACTCACACCCACGGTGGTCGCACAAGATGGTGGAACCTTTGGACCGAGCGCTCCCTCTCTAACCGACGGCGCAATTGAAGAATATTAAATGAACAAGTATAATTGAGAGCAAGGGACAAGTTCTCACCTAGCCGGTTTGAAGAAACCGACTCCGGTCGGAGACGGGGGCGAGCGGGGAGGCGAGGGGAGGCACCCGCACGCCGCGTCGATGAAGCTTCAAATCTGCGAGTGTAAATAATACATGAACTACCCCCAAGCAAGGGGGGGATCTCGGGGAAGGGAAGCCAATGAATACACTCAATACGACCTCCACGCAGGGAGGGGCCTTCAGCCGGCCAAGCGGGGAGGGGAATTCGAGCTAGAAGTGAAGAGAGGGAAGTCGAAGCCGAATCTGCCCGCTGACTGTGTCTCAGGACAGACAGTCAGGTATTTGGACGCTGTGGTCAGCCCCGAATTTTGTTGCAGACTAAACCACTTGGAGATTCTTCGTAGCTAGATCTGGATGATGCTTGAATTTTTTAAATTTCTTCGGGCACCGCTGCTGGTCGGGGTAGGGGCTTGAACAGGGTGGGAGACCCTCAGATCTGACAGCTTCAGGTTTCCAACAGCAGGAAGCAGAGGTTGTCACGGTCGCTCCAGAGCTCAGAATCAGGTGCCGCCAGAGTTGTTGGAACCGTTGATGAGTTCTCTTCGAAGAAAGACTGATGGGGATGCCAGCTGATGTCGGAGTCGACCAGTAGGCTCTAAACACTGAGGAGGGGTCGGTGTAGACTGAGTGGAAGCAGAACCAAGCACCCGAGGGAGAAAATTGATAACTTTCAGGTCCGGTCACCAAATGAGGCTCTGCTTCTTGGAGATGTTAGAAGACTCATAGTAGAAGATGTTTGAAGAAGAACTCTCGATCAGATTCCCAACACGATCATCGCAGTTGAGCTTCCAATCCGGCTCTGGTCTCCTGCCAGGGGGGATCTGCGCAGTTGTGGGAGAATGGCTCTCCTGGTCGATCACGAACTCAGAATGGGACGGGACCACCACCGTTGCGAAGAAGACAGGCAGACGCTTCCGTCGATATATGGTATGCCACCTGAAGCTCCCAGGGGACGATGGGGTGGCCTCTGCAACCTGCGGCCAATCTGCTGCCTGCAACCAGAACTTGAGAGGGTGGAGATAGGTAATGGGGAATGGGGTAGATGGGAGGGGAAATGAGGTGGTTGTGTGTAGGGGCAACCCCCAGCTGTGAGGGGGTCTAGGGGGGGGTGGGTTTCAAGGTGTGGGAAGGGGAGAATGGGGGCTGGAAGGGGGTGTTTGCTATGGGTGAGAGAGGAGCTGCGAATTTAGGCTTGGAGGGAGAGGGGAAGGTGAGGGGGGCACAAGTGGGTGGAGGGAAGGTGAGTTTGAATTTTTCTTAATGGAGGGTATTCAATGGTGGTCTTGGGGATGGGAGGGGTTGTGTTGGGGAAGGGAAGGGGTGCTTGGGGTAGTGGGAAGGGTTCTTGGGGAAGTGGGTGGGGTAGTTGGTGGTTGGGAGGTGGAGCTAGGATTGGTGGAAGCTCACTTGGGACTAGGGGTGGAGTAATGAGATGTGTGGGGAAGGGGAGTGGCCTTTAATGGGGGTAGGTGGGAGAGTGGTGGTTGGGAAGGGAGGAGAGAGAAAATTTTCAAAATTGGGTGTGGAGGAGAGAGAAAGGGGAGTGAAAGAGAGAGATTAAGAGAGGGATGGGTGGGATTCTCTCCCTAAGACTTCTCACCTCACTAATGGAT
Source organism: Amorphophallus konjac (assembly GCA_022559845.1). Classification (NCBI taxonomy): domain Eukaryota; kingdom Viridiplantae; phylum Streptophyta; class Magnoliopsida; order Alismatales; family Araceae; genus Amorphophallus; species Amorphophallus konjac. The sequence continues at coordinate 260,621,283 of CM040121.1, forward strand.
TCACGCCACCATAAAAATAAAGATAGAACTCACAAAATGGCAAATTTTCATTCATTGATTCATTACCTCAAAATGGAGAGAGTGGGGTCCTATTTATTGGGATCCCACAATTTACAATAAGACCCTGACTTTTGACACATTGACTAATAACCAACAAGATAGGGGCGCCCATGGGCCAAGCCCAATGAATTGGGCCCAATAGCTAACTAATAAACCTAATGTCACTCAAACCTAGAAAAATAAGCATAAGACCTAGGGACATGACTCAAATAAAAGGGAAATTACAATGATATGACTCAAATAAAATAAAAAAACATACATAGGACTCAAAATAAATGACTAGACCTTGCCGGATGCAACCGGTGTGAGGAGACGAGCCGTGAATGTGGGCATGGGAGGTGATGTCCCCATCAGGGTCATACCTGAACGGTTTCCCCTCGGGGACCATAAAGAAACTCTAGGCCCACGATACCCGCCCTTTCCGAGTCACGAAACAAGTAGGTTCGAATGCATACGTTATTGAACTACCGGACGACTATGGTGTCAGTTCGACGTTCCACGTTTCAGGTCTGGTAGCATATCAGAACCCCGCGGTGATCCCTCGTGAGTTTTTTGGGCTTTCTCCTCCTATTGTGAGTGACACACCACCCGAGAGTCCACCTCTTCCATCCTCCACACAAGCATATAGATTGAATACTGGATGAGCAGGTGATCACCACCAGGAACGAAGCCTACCAACACCTCATAGTGTGTTGGCGAGGATGCCCCATGATGAACAACGCCTTGATCACATGCAGAGAGCTCAAGCCTCGGGACCCTTACTCGACGGGATCAAGTTCCTCCCACAAGGGGAGAATTGGTGGGGACACACGTCACTATACATGCCAGTGGACGAGGACACGGCGGGACCCGGATAGCTCAAGGAGGACGTGGATGCATCGGTCGAGCCTTCACCTTTATTTCACAATTGTTTGGCCTTGTTGGGCCCTATTTGGAGTTTGTGGACACTTAATGGGTTGTAATAGTGTGTAAAGGGCTAATGGGCTCAAGGTTTTGTAATGGGCTAGAATAGTGTTGAGCTTGACTATTGGGTTTCTACATGGGCCAAGCCCATGGGCTAGTGTGAAAGGAACCTAGTGGGTTGTGGGCTTCTAGAAGGGGCCTTGGTCCAAGGGGAGACAGCCACCTACTTAATGGTGACTCCCCTCCCTTAATGTCAACATTAGATAGCTCCCTTGTCTCCCCTCCCCTTTGATTTTCAAAGGTAGGTGAGTCATTGTCCCCCCCTTGGTCTCCCCTCCCCTCTCCTTGTCAAAGGATCGAACCCCCCTCTCCCTCCCATTGCTCCAACGTTTTTTCCAGCCCCCTCCCCTTGCCTTACCTCTATTTAAACATATGTACAGTGTTCTTAGTAGAACTAATGAAAGATTTGTGAGAGAAAATTGCATTAAGAGAGTGATTCTCTTCTTTCCCCCTTGGGTGTGATGCCCTGCCAAATCCTGTGACGGGATTTACCTTGGGCATGTGACTCGCCCCTATATCTTCCACATCCCCTTTGCATCTAGCTCCACCAAAATTCTCAGAGAAGCTTCTACAAGTCAGGAAAATTTCAGAGGTGGTTTTGCATCGATCGGAGCTCTGGATCGCCGGCAACAATTCATCTCGTGACGTCGCACAGATCTGCCCAAGCTTGCTATCCAGATCTGGAGTTTCCAGATCCAGAAATTCTCCAGATCGCCTCACAAGCCTTCTGAATCTGATTTCCTGAGTGATTAAAGGATTTTCAATCCTCTTCGCGTTGCCACTGATCTCGTGTCGATACGAGACCTGTGCTGATCGTGGCAACGATTTTCGTGGGATCGCACAAGCTGATCTGTGCAGATCCGACTCAGCATCAGAGCCAACTTCCTGAAGCTGCCCCGCCTCCTCCCTTCCATATCTGTGCAAGCTCTTTGGTCTGCGTCTTTCTCTAGACGTCGCTGATGAGCTCCCACAAACGGCGTCTCGTTCCGACATCAGGAACGAATTTTTCAATAATTATTTGTCTTCCTATGCAGTCTGTGTGCATAAAACCAGAAGCTGAGAAAAGTTACTGCTGCACCCAGATCTGAAAAGATCTGAATGCTCCCTTCGGAGCAGACGATCTTCGTCCTGTCGCCGACGTTCTCCAAGAAACGGAACTCCGATCGGGCATCAGATCTTGGCGCACCGGCCCTCGCAAGTTCGCTGCACAGGGTGACCAGTGCAGCCAGAACCAAGTCGGCTTCCATTCGGCTCACCCGGATCGGCTCCGACTCGCTTCCCTCACCTCCTGCGAGTGCGGCCCGTCAACCCGGATTCTAGCAACCCCAAAATTGGTGTTTTTAGCCCTTTACCTCCCTACGTGGAGTGGGCGTTAAGTTCTGAAATTGTAAACTTAACACTTGTGTGTATCGGGGTTGTTTGGATTCGGCCGGGAATTCTTCCACACGCCTAGTCGTGGAGGTACGTGCTCGTTCCTCTCTCACATTTCTGGTTTAGTATATTAACTATTATGCTGCATTTGTGAGATTAGGGCTGATAGTTAGCTACAAATCACCGTGATTGTGAGTTGAGAGTGCCCATTCCTTAGCTCCAGTCGAGCACAGAGCTCGGACTGCACCACCCTAGGCGACAGTGGTTCCTTAACCGCTGCGATCCCACGTTTCCCTCGCAAGGGACAATCGTCGGGCTAGCTAGAGTTCCTGTTGAGAGACATCTCCACCCGGATAATGCCACGGTGGTCAGCCGCCCGGCTTACCTTAGCGTGCTAGTGCGGGCCGCACATCGAGTCCGTCGTACGTCTTAGCCCGGTCGCGTCTTCGTCCCGCATCACTGGGACTGGGGAGGGGACTGGAGGTTGAAACTTGAATTATGACTGGAGATGGTGACCGGAGCTGGAGCCAGCCGGTTGGCCTGTAAAGGTGTTGTAGCAGAGACTGGGACTGGGGGTTGAGCGGCCGGCCTGTAAAGGCGTTGTAGACGGGACGGGAGCTGGGGGCTAGCGGCTGGCCTGTAAAGGCGTTGTAGCCGGGACTGGAGCTGGGGGCTGGCGGTTGGCCTGTAAAGGCGTTGTAGCCGGGACTGGAGTTCGGGGTTGGCGGCTGGCCTGCATAGGCATTGTAGCCGGGATTGGAGCTGGCGACTGGCGGCTGGCGACTGGCGGCTGGCCTGTAAAGGTGTTGTAGCCAGGACTGGAGTTGGGGGCATGGGGCTGGCGGCTGGCCTATAAAGGCGTTGTAGCTGGGACTGGAGCTGGCTGCTGGCCTGCAAAGGCATTGTAGCTGGGACTGGAGCTTGTCGGCTAACCATGGAGGTGTGTAGCCAAATATTGGAGCTGGAATTGATGATGGCCGACCCCCGGGGGCGTAGTGGCCACCGGTGTTGTGGAGTGATGCTGAGGTCGCCATCAGCGAGATGTCGCGGTTGACGGCTTCTATCAGTGAGGGGTAGAGAGGGAGAGAGTTTTTTTTTTTTGTTTTCTCTTTACCAGCTCTACCGCCCTTGCAGGTTTTTGCCAGAGCTGGCCCCCTTTTGCTTTTTCCAGTGTGCCCTTGTGAATTTTCACACCGGGGGGATACCCGATTTTGCCTAAGGTGTCCTTACGGGTTTTTACCTTAGCTGGGTTGATGGCAATTTTTGCCCCCAGTCGTCTCTTTGCAATGAGGACGGCCGGGTCCGCCGGGGTATCTCTATTTTCAACCCCATTTTTGTTATTATATGTGTATATATATATATATATGTATTTTTGAAATTATTATTCATAGCATATTGTTGTCGGAGGACGTAATCTGAAACTGGAGATTGTGGATGACTGGCTGTTGTTCCTCCCTTAATAGGGGTTCTCACAAGTTGTCAAGTTATGGTGATGGGAGCCATTTTATTATGGCGGGATGTGACCGGAGTTATGGTTGGTGAGTCAGGGATTACTGAGAGAACTGGAGTTATAATGGGGCTTGGGAGCTCTGAATTTACAGGAGGTGTGAAATGCAGCGGGGTGGACTGGTAAGAGTCTGGGGATTGGCTGGGATTGGGATTTGCTGGGAAGGTAATTGAGATGTCATACTGCCACAGAAAGTTATCGGCCCGTCGCCTCGAAGCGAGGGTCGAAGGTGGCATGAACCGAGCAAGGTGATGTAAGGTTAACTGGAGCTCATGAGGTTAGTACTCTGGCAATGTGAGTTGATGGAAGGTTAATAGTCGGTGGGGCTAATGATTTGTCGAGGAATGGGTGGAACGCCACCCCGACTGGCGGGGATAGAAAGACTTTCTCGTTATCAGCTCTACCGCCCTTTCGGGTTTTCGCCAGAGCCGACCCCCTTTAGCTTTTTCCGATGCGTCCTTGCGGGTTTTCATGCCAAGGGGTTTCCCCATTTTACCTGAGGTGCCCTTTTCGATTTCTACCTCAGCCGGGTTGCTGGCCTTTTTGCCCCCAACCGCCTTCTTGCAAAAGAGGACAGCTGAGTCTATCGGGGTATCTCTATTTTCAACCTCATTTCTTTTTAATTTTTTTATTTTTTTTATTTACCTGGGAGCCTGATGGCTGGACTGGTACCGGTATAGAGGTGCCCTTGCTCTCACGGTGACGAGAACGAGGACAGGGAATTAGTCCCCAAGAATGCCTGGCGGTGGTTCTGGGAGGGCTTTACTGGCCCTGCAGCTTGACTGGGAATTGAAGACTGGGGAAACTGACTGGTCCGACCCTTCCTAGGGGAGGGGCAACCTCACTGGTAGTAGCTGGAACACGCACCTCAGTCTGGCTGGCGCACGAACTCGTGTTCGGGTGCATAGTACAGCTTCATATGCTTGCCATTGAGAGGCGGGAAGGGTCGGTGACCTTTGTGGTCGACGACCGTGTAGGCCTCGCCCTCGTAGACATTACGGACGATATATGGGCCTCGCCAATTCGACTGTAATTTTCCACTGGGGCACCCCGCCATGACTTCCTTTTCCTTGATCATGACGAGGTCGCCTTGCTTAAAGGCTCGCTGCTTGACGAGCTTATCATAGGCCTGGTACACTTGCAGGTGTTTGTAGGCTTCGAGCCATTTGCCTTCTAGATCGGCCAGCTCCTCTAGCCTTTTCTGGTATTCATTTTCATCTGGGCCGGCGAGGCCAGTGTGGATCGCCACGCGATAAGAGGCTAACTGGACTTCAATGGGGACAACGGCTTCTGCTCCATAGGCGAGGGAGAACGGCGAACACCCCGTAGGAGTTTTGTAGATTGTCCGGTAAGCCCATAGTGCCTCGATGACCTTCTTGCCCCAATCACATTTCTGGTGGCTAACCATTTTAGCTAGGAGCTTGCAGAGGGTCTTGTTGAAGGCTTCCGCTAAGCCGTTGGCCTGGGGGTTGTAGACCAAAGAGGTTCTCTAGTCGATGTGAAACTTGGCAGCTAGTTGGTACATGGCCCTATTCTTGAACGGTGTCCCATTGTCAGACACGATGCAACTGGGGGTACCGAACCGGTAAATGATGTTGTGCCGGACGAATCTAGCCACCACCTCGCCGGTGACCTCTCGCAAAGGAAGAGCCTCCGCCCAGCAAGAGAAATAGTCAGTGGTGGCCAAGATGTATTTATGGCCCTTGGAAGACGGCGGGAAAGGCCCCGCGATGTCCATGCCCCACTCGGCGAAAGGCCAGGTGGGGGTTGTTGGACGTAGTGGGTTAGGAGGTCTTCTGGGCACTGGGCCGAAAGCTTGGCACTGATGACATGTACGGGCGTATTGGACGTAATCTATGCACATGGTTGGCCAGTAGAAGCCTTTGAGCTTGATGTTGTGCTTCATTCGATCTCCGGCCTGGTGTGGGCTGCACAATCCGAAATGAACCTCCTGCATGACGGCTCGAGCCTCCGCGGGAGAGACACATCTCAGGAGAATTGACTTGTCCTTCTCATGGACGAGTCGGTACAGGGAGTCGCCAATCAGCTCATAAGAGGTTGCTCGGCGGAGTAGCTGGACCCTTTGAGCTCGGTCAGAAGGGAGCCACCCTTTCTTGAGTTTTATGATCGGTTGTCGCCAATCTTCTCCTTCTGGAGGAGTGTTCTAGTCAAGGTCGTGGACCTCACAAATGGTGAGACAGGTGTTGCCTTCGAGTGAACTCGGCATCAGTCTCTATGTTTGATGACGATGTCGACCTCGCCCTTGGGGGGGAGTTTGATAGCCACAGCCAGTCTCTCCAGGGTGTCTGCCTGGGCATTGCTGCTTCTAGGGACATGATCTATTTCAAAGAAATAGAATTTCTGGGTAAAGCTTGTGATGGCGGCGTGGTACGTGACCAACTCCGATTTCCGCACGTCATAGATGCCGAGGACCTATCGGACTATCAGCTGAGAGTCCCCGTAGGCTTTGAGGCATTTGATGCCCATGTGGAGAGCCATCTGGATCCCAATGAGCAGAGCTTCATACTCAGCTTCATTGTTGGTCAGGGATTTCATGAGGGTACAAGAGTTGTACAAAACCCCGCCCTGAGGAGTCAGGAAAATAATGCCGACACCTACCGTGGTGGCTGAATCCTGGTTGGTCCAGGTAATCCCTCGTGAAGCGCCATCGAAGTAGAGCTCCCAACAAGGTACACTGGTTGTGAGAGCGCTTTACTGCCAGTAATGCAAGACATCTCCGCTCTATTCGACCTATTATTTTGATTGAACAGCATTGGTTGCGAGAGCGCTTTGCTGCTAGTAATGCAAGACATCTCCGACTCTGTTCGACCGATTGTTGTGATTGAACAGCACTGGTTGTGAGAGCGCTTTGCTGCCAGTAATGCAAGACATCTCCGCTCTGTTCAACAGATTGTTGTGATTGAACAACAAGGGACTCCTCGTCCGGGAGCTCCGAGCTGAAAGGCGAGTCATCTAGCACTGGATGGGCTGCCAAGAATTCGGCCATACCCTATCCCTTAATTACTTTTCTGGGGACATAAGTAATGTCATACTCCATCAATAGGAGAGCCCACCTTCCCAGTCTGCCTGAGAGGACGGGTTGTCGAAGGAGATACCTCAGAGGGTCGTGCTTAGATATAAGCTCGACTTGATGGGACAGGAGGTAATGTCACAGCTTCTTGACGGCGAACATTAACACCAAGCAGACCTTCTCGATGGGAGAATATCGGTACTCGGCACCGATCAGCTTCCGGCTGAGGTAATAGAGGGGTTGGTCTTTACCTCCTTCATTGACTTGTGCCAACAAAGCTCCTAGGGAAGCGTCCATGGTAGCAATATAGAGTATGAGGGGTTTACCTTTAACTTGTGCCCCCAGAACTGGAGGAGAAATGAGGTATTCCTTGATTTGCTCAAAAGCCATCTGGCATTCTGAGTCCCATACAAACGGGGCATCTTTCTTCATCAGCATGCCGAAAGGCACGCATCGACCGGAGAGGTTAGAGATAAACCTCCGAATGTAGGTCAGCCTCCCTTGGAAGGACCTGAGCTCGATGATGTTGTTGGGTGGTGGAAGTTCCCGGATCCCTTGGAAGGACCTCAATTCCCCGGTATCAGACGATGAAGCCGAGAAACTTGCCGTTGGATACGCCAAAGGCGCATTTCATGGGGTTCATCTTGAGCCCGTATTGCCAGAGACGCTCGAAGACTTGACGTAAATCGTGCAAATGGTCTTTGCGCCTTTTAGTCTTGACGACAAGGTCATCGACATAGAATTCGATGGTATTGTGCAGCATCTCGTCGAATATTTTGGCCATGGCCCTTTGGTAAGTAGCGTCGACGTTCTTCAAACCGAAGGGCATGCATTTGTAGTTGAAAATCCTTTTGGGGGATCTGAAGGCTGTGTGGTTCTTATCTTTGAGGGACATCCGGATTTGGTTATAACCTGATGATCCGTCCATAAAGGACAAGGCCTCATGTTCAGTGGTCATGTCGAACATTGTTTCTGTGATTGGGACTGGGAAGTCATCCTTCGGACAAGCTTGGTTGAGGTCCCGAAAGTCGACGCAAATGCGGACTTGACCATTTTTCTTCTTAACTGGGACTACGTTGGAGAGCCAGATCGGATAGATACACGGCTCGATGAAATCGACCTCCACCATTTTAATGACTTCAGTCGTAACCTGGAGCTCCAGCTCATGGCGAATGCACCGCTGCGGCTATTTGACTGGAGTGGTCGAGGGGGAAATGGCTAGCTCGTGCTCCGCTACGGAGGGGTCTTGCCCCGGCATCTCCCTGTATGTCCAAGCGAAGCAGTCTTTATACTTCAGCCGGAGTTGCTTGTAATCCCGCCTCTCTGCGTCGGTGAGGAGAGCGCTGACGAATGTGGGCTGGGGGCCTTCATCTCCGCCTAGGTTGATTTCAACAAGCTCACCCACGGTCGCTTGGCCGCCGTCCTCCAGTTCGGGAGGAGCGGGTTGGAAGTCAATGAAACCCTCATCGTCGATGTCGGCTTCGTGTATTTCTTGGTTCTCAAAGCCACCGGTTGACGTCGATGGGGCTGGAGAGTGATTGTCGCTGGGATCGACCAGGGATTGATCTGGGCCGTCAGCTTTTGGCCCACAATTGTCAACCGGGGTTGTTGAGGTTCCCAGGGGTTGCCTTGTAAAGTTGACAATCCTTCGCAGCTAGTATCAGAGATACCCCCCTCATCAAGAGGGTTTGTTGAACTGGGTCCTTCGACTGGCTGGATGACCGGGGGAGCTTCTTCGGCCCCGATGTCTTTGCAGGGAGGCAAGGAAGGTTCCTCGATGGCTTGGGCTGGAATTCTGGCTTTGAGGGCGATTGGGATCAGAATCTCTTCTTCCTCATACCCGGAGCTGTCGAATTTAGCTTCGACTTTTGCCCGGTCATCGACCGGCCGTGCCAACCCTACGACATTGACTACATAGTAGACATGAAAGTCCGGATCTTGGTCGTAGCCAAGTCCTCTGGTATCCTTATAGAAGGACGGGGACTGCCCCCGGACTTGAGAAGGGGTCCACAGTCGGTGAAAATATTCACGTCGCGTAGAATCTTGCCATTGAGGGATGTGCTATTTTAGACACATTTCCCGAATATGCGGCGGTAGGTCATCCAGTACTTGGACTGCTTCAGGGGTATCATCGGCTCACCTGGACCTGCCGAAGTCATCCTCCGGTGGGGCTTGAGGGACCATGTCTCCCTTATAGAAGACAATGGGTTTGTCCCTATTGGCCTTCCTCTTAATTCTGCGTTGTCGCTTGAAGGTGACAACAAATGTTGTCAACGGCTCAACGCTGTGTTCTTCGGAGGCACATGGGAACTGGATGGAGTCTGGGGGCAAGCATATACTCTTGCTAATAGCTTGACTAATGAGGTTGGCCTCGAAGTCAATTTTGCGCCTTTCAGGGCGATCTGGGGCTGACTTGGAGCTGAGGCGTAGCCGATGAAGCTTGCCCTTTTCTTCGTCGACGGAGAAGAGATCGTCATCATCTTCCTCTGAGAGCCAGCCATTGTTCCTGCTCTTAATCACGGGGTACAGACTTATCCCCTTGAAGTAGAGCACAGCGTCAGCCAAGTTGCATTCTGTTGGCATGAACGGTGACAGGTCTGCAAAGACTGTGTGTTGCTCCCCGCCCTTAGCATACTTGATGCATTGGTGGAGAGTTGACGGGATGACCCAATTTTCATGGAGCCAGGGTCTACCCAATAGCATCTTATATGATGTGCTGCCATCGATGATGTAGAATGTCACCTTGGAGGTGAAATCATCGAGCACCAGGTCGATGTCGACCCGGCCGAGGACATCCTCGGTGTTTTGGTTGAAGCCGGATATCTTGATCGCTTGAACCTTCTTGAGGTATGAGGTCAGATATAACGTCTTGAATGTTTTGAGCGGCATGATGTTGACGACGGCGCCAACATCTACCAGAATCTGGTTCACATCATTCTCATTGACCTTCCCTTTCATGTAGAGAGGATGATTGTGGCATGGAGGGCATAGCAACATGTCCTTCTCCATAAAGGAGACGGTGCTGGTGAAGGCTTCATAGGCTGTTGTCTTCATTTCCGCGACATGCGCCTCATAAGCTTCTGGCTCCTGGAGTATTTTGATGAGAGTTTCTCTCAGCTCTTTACTCCAAGCGATGGCTTCCCATATTGTGATGCTAGCAGGGAAGCGCTTCATCTGGTGGAGGACCTTCCGATCGGCTCGGGCTCGAGTATCCTCCAAGGATGGTAGTATGTCGGGCTGGGCTTTCTACAAGCTGTCGTGCCGCTCTCCGTCGGGAAGTTGCACTGCCTTGTCTTTATTGTTGGGATCAGACTGACTCTGATCGCCGGTGGACTCCTGGAACAGGGGTGCCAGGGATGGCTCTTCTAGGGGTAACTGGCGGGCTGGCACATCCTTGTCGGACGGTCCCGCTTGTTCCACAGAAGAAGCCTGAGCTGGTACAGAGACCGGGAGACCGGTGGGAACCTCTTCGATACCGATAGGATCGAAGATGCCGGGTCCTTTCTGAATTTCTACCTCCGGGATGGGGGCAGGTTCCTCTCCTCAAAAGAGGATGATTCGCTCCAGGTCGAAGGTGGATGGAGAGAGGGGTAACTCAGGAGTTCTCCCGGGGCCTCTACGGCGTCCTCGGCCACGACCTCGGCCACGGCCTGTGTGTTCTAGAGCTGGCTATAGCCCAAGCGGGGCAGTGGTTCTTTGTCTGGTTCGGGAGGCCACTAGCTCGCCTCTCCGAGACGCATTGATGTTATCAGGAGGTGGGATGGCCACCATGTTGCAGGTACAGCCCCTAAGCATTTCTTCCAGTTGCTCTGTTGTGATCTCCTTGTCCTTATAGCACAAGGAGAGCTCGTCTGGGATCAAGAGTCTTTCGCCGTTTTTGAGCTTTTGGATCATCTCTTGGACCCAGTTTCTGATACGTGCAGCGGAGAGTGAGATAGAAGGGGGGGATGAATAGATCACTCCCCAATCCGATAAACACAGCCACAAGTTCTTAGCCCTTCAAACTATATAGATAAATGCCACGTAAATAGACAACGAAGATGATAAGAGAAGAAGTGATATCGAGAAAGCAACCACAAAAAAGCAAAGTCTCAAGAAGTTGGAGAGCAACACACGAAAACAACCAAACCACAAAGTGTATCTCAGTTTTCTATAGAATTGATCAATCATATATAGTCCCTTAATATTGTGTAGCATCCATGGTTTGTCGACTCGGGTTGACTCGGGTGTGACGTACCGTATCTAGAAAAACCCGATATACTGCAGATCACTCTCAGGATCGGCGAGTCGGGCCGAGTCACAGTATATGAGAGAGAGAGAGAGAAGAGGGGGAGAGGGAGAGGGAGAGGGAGAGGGAGAGAGAGAGTCAAGTCGGGCCTAGTCGGATGCGACTCGGCCGTATCGTACCGGATCAGGAGAATCCCGATCCGATACGACTCAGCGAGGCGGCAAACCTTGGTAGCATCTAGTAACTGCAAACTTTGACCAATGATCCGGTAATAATTGGCTTTCTTTGAAGTTATAAATACATGGGGTAAAAACATGGTGATGTTTTATTGTAGGCCCAAAAAAAATATTTGAAATGGTCGTTTTCATGTAAAAAGGAACATTCTGTGTTATACTCGTACTACTCATTTTTTCACTCGATGAGAAATCACATGAGCGAAATATTTTATAAGATTCAAATATTTTACTATACGAACAAAACATTTAGTATATTTTATTAGGTTTTATTCTTATAACAAAATATTTCATTTTTATAATGTTTTATCCTTATATCAAATATTTCATTTAATAAATGTTTCATCGATTCTTTGAAGTTATAAATACATGGGGGTAAAAAAATAATATGCAAACAAAATTATTTCTCTGTGTGGTTAGCTAGAACATGGAGTGACAGCGAATTTTTTAGGTGGTTCGCTTGCTATCTGCAATCTACGTCCACCCCTTACTCAATCGAGTAAGGCTTCCTTGCACTTGAGTCGCACACAGCAGACTCAGTCTGCAACAACCGCTGCCAAACAGCTTGTACAGAGGAACAGCCTCCTCAATCTTCTGATCGACCAGAAGAAGAGCACCGGAGAACAATCTCCCTTCCTTTGCATGCAGCAAAGGGAACCCTGTGCAGTTACTCCCAAGTAACTCACACAACCAGAGGATTGAACCTCTCTTCCTTCAAGACACTGAAGGGAACTGGAGAACCTCTCCCTTCCTCCGAACAGTGGAGGGTAACAATATGGAATGAAGATGATCAAACAAAAACTTGAAAACACAGTGATCGGTAAACGATAATATTCTCTAGAAACAAAGATAATGTAGCTTCCATAGAATCAGATCTTCTCATTCACGAACACTTCTCCCTCTTAGAAATTTTTCTTTCTCTTCTACTTCTGCTGGCTCTCTTTCTCCTTCTCCTCTCTTTTCTGTTCTCGTTGTTGTTACTTCTTCTGCTCAGCATTTGCTTTTTATAGAGCATCAGAGGACGGGCGTGTGCTTTCCATTATTCCCGCTTAAAGGCCTTAGCCCACGTGGCAGAATCCCACCTCACTTCTCTCCATGTGTTACGATCCTACCACCTCCTCCATACTGGGATCACGAGCCATTCTTATTTTTCTCAAAAGAAGAAAAAAATACCTGACAGACAATCATAAGAAAGCATTTCGGATATTAATAAGAAGGATGACATTGCATTGGGCATATAAATGCTAAATGCACGAACTGGGAGAGATGCACCGAATATATAAAAAACATGAGGCAAATGTTGCACCGAATGTGAATAGACATAACATGCACTGAGTAGAGATATTCAAGTCAACCATTGAATTGACTTACTAAAGTGATTGACCCCATGTGCACAGACTCTAGCGTCCACCCGTACTGCTAGTGTGCACAGACGTGGGTCCAAGAGGCACACGACAAAGACTTTGTACTGAGTCAAAGGAAAGGATCAAGGATATGCACGGACTTTTAAAAACAACTGTGTAACACAGTAGATGCACCGAGTTTGATTTGCGAGATGAAAGAGAAGAATCATCCAAACAAAAACGGATGCAAGACAGACCTTGCACTGAGTCTGAAAGGCGAGACGCACAAAGATGCACAAACAGGATATGCACGAACCTAAAAGTGTATGCTGCAATGAAATATAATGAAATGCACTGAGCCAATTTATGTCTAGACACGTAACGCACCGAGATGGAAACGGGGCTACAGTGTTTGTGAGTGAGACAGAGACTTGCACCGAATTGATAAAGAGAAGTACAAGACACCGCTTGCACCAAGACGCATTTGCACTAAGATGAAGAGACAATATCTAACGGTCCATACCAGACCACGATTGCACCGACTAGAGTTTGCACCGACCTCGAGAGGTGAGATCCAAGGACATGTTATGCACGGACCTTAAAGCTATTACCACAGACTTCCTTCATGTTTTGAAACAAGTAAATGCACCGAATGTATAAATTGATCTAGGGATAAAAACAAATTGATTTATAGTGTGTGACATCATCAAAACCTTAGGGATGCAACAATCTCCCTCTTTTTGATGATGGCAACACTATGAATCAAGCAATATCAAGGCATTAGCAATATCAAGGCATTAAAAACAATCAGTTAAAAAATAGGCCAATCATACAGACAAATCAAGCACAACTTCTGAACCTCAGCTTTCCTCCAAAAACACTTTCTCAGAATATGAATGGTCTCTCGGATATTGCATGGCCTCATGACCTCTCTCCCCCTTTGACATCATCAAAAGGAAATGAAAAATGTATGAAATTGCTGGAGACATGAGGAAGAAGTATAGTGACTTCTTAGTGTAGAAAGACCCAACAACATATCTTAAGAGAATAAGTGAGGTGCTAAACTCAAGTGAAGATTCTTGAACTCTGGTAATCATTAGAAAATTAGTATGAGGGAAAAGTTTATCCAGATACATGGTATATGATGTAGAACAGAGGTGAACAAGCATGGCAAGATTTCTGATTAAAACAACAGTACTTTGTAGACGACAAGAGACAAAATCAGAGAAGGTGTTCTCATAGTATTGAAGACAAGCATTCCAGACCTTTGCACAGAGACAAGGGATAATATAGAATTTTGCAATAAGATCAATGAGTGGTTTGGTAAATCACACTTTTGACATTAGGGAGACACCTTGATCAGAGGCCGGAATCCCCAGTTACTCAGTGTGAGTACCTCATTACTTCTTCCTTTTGAAGAACAGAGTTAGTAACTGTGACTTTTTACATGGGGAAACACCTTGATCAGAGGCCAGAGTCCCCAATTACTCACCACCTTGTCACCATTGCTCTGTGATGATCAGAGATATTAAGGTCATTTTGCATGTAATTTTTTTTATTAAAAAATTAGACACCTCATGACATAGGAGTTACTTCACTTCATTAATGAAGCTCCCAGTTTCTCAGTGATCAAGCCATAGACCTTTGTTCATTTAGTTGATCCCTTATGATGTGGAGGGGAAATGATTGAAGACAATACCAGAGGGACTGTTTCTTTGTAATGAATCTTAAGATCTAGATTTCAAGTTGTTATGAACAAATATCAAGACATGCAGGTTTTAGCCTGACCTGAAATCATTGACAATGTAGGAAGATATACTTTGACCACTTTAAACCAAATCTCTGATAAACTACTAGAGAAAAGATTCTAGCAGGACTTTAGTAACACAAACGTATAGACTTAAGAGATGAATGAGATTCTACTGACTGAGAGAAATGCACTCATTCAATCATGAGAACCAGTAATGACACACATCTGGTCAGACTTTTTGAATCAGACAAAATCACTACCTTTCCAGCTCCCCCTTAAACGAAGCACTCAATGAAACTAATCAGAAGATACACAAAGCTCCCCCTCATAATAAGGACAGACATTTCACACAGCATTTTACCAAGATAGATCAATTCAATATCAGGAGAAAAATAGTTAAGATAATTTGAACAAGCCTAGTTCTCTCCTTAATGTGATGAATTTGTCATTATCCAGAGGCTTGGTGAAGATGTCAGCAATTTGATTAGCAGTGCCGACATGAATCAGTTCAAAGTTGTTCTTAGAGACCTCATCTCTTATGAAATGATGTCTGATTTCTATGTGTTTGGTGCGGGAGTGCAGAACTGGATTCTTGGCTAGGTTGATGGCACTGGTATTATCACAGTAAATAGGTGTGCACCCCAGGTCTACTTGATAGTCCTGAAGTTGGTGTTTAATCCAAATGACTTGTGTGCCACAACTCCCTACAGCTACATATTCAGCCTCTACTGTGGAGAGGGCCACAGAGTGTTGTTTCTTGGAACCCCAAGATACTAAACACCCACCTAGAAATTCACAGTGACCACTAGTGCTCTTTCTATCTAGTTTACAACTGGCATAATATGCATCTGTGTATGCAACTAAATCAAGTGTGTGTGATGCAGGAAACCATAAACCAAGAGTGTGAGTAGTGGACAGGTATCTGAAGATTCTTTTTACTGCAGCTAAATGCAATTCAGTGGGTCTAGACTGATACCTTGCACACATTCCTACACTGAATTGAATATCAGGTCTTGAAGCAGTCAAATAAAGTAGAGATCCAATCATACCTCGATAGAGCTTGGCATCTACTTCTTTACCTGTCTCATCTCCATCCAATGAGGTGTTGGTACCCATTGGTGTTCTAATGTGCTTCAAGTTGTTCATGCCAAACCTCTTGAGAATTTCCAATGTGTACTTGGTCTGGTTGATGAAGCATCCATCCTCTAACTGTTGTACCTGTAAGCCAAGAAAATACTTTAACTCACCTACCAAACTCATTTCAAATTCAGTAGACATCAATTTAGAAAATTCATTGCATAGTTCAGAGCTAGTTGACCCAAAGACAATATCATCTACATATACCTGAACTATGATGAGGTCTTTATTTGAGCTCTTCGAAAAAAGAGTTTGATCTACTTTACCTCTGTGGTAGCCCTTGCTAATCAGAAATTCTGTAAGTCTTTCATACCATGCTCGAGGAGCCTGTTTTAGGCCATACAGGGCTTTGTTCAACCTGAAAACTTGGTTAGGTTGAGGAGAAAACTGAAATCCGAGGGGCTGTTCAACAAAAACCTCTTCCTTGATAACACCATTCAAGAAAGCACTCTTCACGTCCATTTGCTGGAGTTTTATGTTCTTGGAACATGCAAATGCTAGCAATATTCTTATTGCTTCCATCCTAGCAACAGGTGCATAGGACTCATCGAAATCAACACCAAATTCCTGACAGTAGCCCTTGGCTACTAGTCTGGCTTTATTTCTAGAAATGATTCCATCTTCATTCATTTTATTCTTAAACACCCACTTAGTTCCTATGACATTAGTATTTTCTAGTCTTGGAACAAGCTCCCAGACATTATTTCTTTCAAATTGACCTAACTCCTCACACATGGCATTAGTCCATGACTGATCACTTAAGGCCTCTTCTATTGATTTGGGTTCAATTTGAGAGACCAGAGCAATTAGGTCCTGGTTATGAACATTCCTAAAGTGAGACCTAGTTCTAAGAGGTTCTTCAAGATTGCCTAATATGTTATCTATTGGGTGATCTTTAAGATATCTAACATTTATTGAAGACTCACCTGTCTCAGCCGGCTCTACCTGGTTGGGAGCCTCTGATGACTCATTTGGCTGAAGCTCCTCTTCTTCTTTGTCTTCTAGGAATTCTCCATTGTGCTCGGAATCCCTGTCAGTGTTTTCAATGTTAGTAACATCTTTTGCTTCACCAAAAATAATGTGTGGAGACTCCTCAACTTTCAGATCATTTATGTTAAAGACTCTATATGCTCTTGACACTTCAGAGTATCCTAAAAATATTCCAGGATAGCTTTTAGCATCAAATTTATCTAAGTCTTTCTTGTCATTATTATGGATAAAGCATTTACCTCCAAAAATCCGGAAATGAGTCAGATTTGGTTTCTTACCTTTCAACAGCTCATAGGGTGTTTTCTTGTAGATTGGTCTTACCATGGCCCTGTTGATTGTATAAGTTGTTGTATTGGCCGCCTATGCCCAAAATTTCCTTGGTAGTTGACTCTCAATCAGCATGGTCCGGGCCATCTCCACAATGGTTCGATTTCTTCTCTCCACAATTCCATTCTGCTCTGGTGTCCTGGGAGAATAAAACTTGTGTGTTAGTCCTTCTCTTTCACACAGTTCAGAAAACATGGAGTTCTCAAATTCACCTCCATGGTCAGATTGAATTGAAGAAATTCTATGTTTTCCTTCTTGTTTGACTTTAATAAAAAATTGTTTGAATTTTTGAAAAGCATCATTTTTGTTGGCTAAGAAAAAGATCCATGAAAATCTGGAGTGGTCATCAATGATCACATAACCAAATCTACTTCCATTAAGACTCTGAGTTCTAGTAGGACCAAAAAGGTCCATATGAAGAAGTTCCATTGGTCTAGACGACAATGGCTCAGATCTTAGCTTGAAGGACATTCGGGTCTGTTTGCCTAGAGCACAGGCATCACAGACTTTTGAAGTTGAACTGAACTTGATTTTAGGCAAGCCTCTAACTAAATCATGCTTGATCAATTTATTTAAAGTGGAGAAGCTAGCATGGCCTAAACGTCTATGCCAAACAAAAACGTCACTTTCAGAATTGGCAGATAAGCATAGATTAGAATCAGACTCAACATCTAAGTCTACCAAGTAGACATTATTGGTTCTGTTGGCTACAAATTTAATGCTATCAGAATTTATTTCAAAGATTTTGCATGAATTATTGTCAAACACAACCCTGTGACCCTTATCACATAATTGACTTATGCTAATCAGATTGTGTTGAAGACCTTCCACAAGTAAAACTTTCTCAATGGAGTTAGTGGAATACTTACCAACAGTGCCGACCCCAATGATCTTACCTTTGTTCTTTCCTCCAAATTTGACCAGACCCCCTACCTTCATTTCTAACTTGCTGAACTTGGATCGGTCTCCTGTCATGTGCCTGGAGCAGCCACTGTCGAGATACCATTTGTTGTTCTCAGCTGCTAGGCACACCTACACAAGTAAAATCAAGTAAAGTAGTTCGGAACCCAAGATGAGTTGGGTCCAAAGACATCATTCAAATCTTTAAGCAGATGTTTAGGGATCCAGAATTGTCTCAACTTGGTTTTCTCTTGCACCTTGATTTCTGGTCTATTGAAGTTGTGAGTGGAGGTATGTCCAGTTGGTCTGGAGAAATGAAATCTATTCCAGTTATTAGTTTTCTCATCCCTGGGGTATCTTCTGTGAGCTTGTTGATTCACAAATTTTTGAGGATGAGTGTTGTTTCTCCAGTAACTCTTGTCAGGACCCATTCTTCTGTAGTAGTTCCAACTTTTATTCTGATTCATTTCCTTGGTCCAGCTACTACTTATGTTCTGGAGAATGGGCTTAGTGAAGTTCTTCACAATATTCATTCCTATTTTAGATGATCGTCCAGTATTGTTTGTTAAATTTTCTTTTGGACATTGAACACTCTGGTTTCTGTTTGAGCTGGATGGAGTGTCCAACTTTTCTTTTCCCTTTTCTGGGCAGAAGGTGGTAGTCTTAAACTGAAATGGTCTCTTGTTGGATGGGTCATAGCCTAAACCCTCCTTGTTGAAATTAACCCTTGTACCTAGTATAGAATCCAGATTCGATTTTCCTTGAACAAATTTTTCTAAAACTTTTTGTTTGTCCTCCAACTCTATTTGCATAGACTCACAATTTTTTAAGAGTTCAGAGTTAACTTTCTTAACAGCTTCATACTTCTCTGTGATCACACTATTTTCATTCAGACATTCTTCAAATTTAATCTTGAGTTGGTTGATCTGTGTGTGAACTTCTTGGTTCTCAAGGGTTTGCTAGCTTTTCATTCTACTTTTCCAGAGAAGTCATTTCTTCTAATTCTTCTTTTAGTTTCTGATTTTCCTTATAGATTTGCGTTTGTTCTTCAACATTGGTATTGAATTTTCTCTTCAGAACCCTATGCTCTTTATTAAGTGAATTGAACTTATCTAACAGTTCTGCATAGGCGTCTTCCTAGTCATCGATAGAGAAATTCTCAAAAATATTTGTTACCTCCTCTTCGTTGTTTGCCATCAGGAAAATTCCTTCTTCATCCTCCTCTGAGGAATTGTCTTCCGGATCCTCTTCCTCATCGCTCCAGGTGCAGACCATTGCTTGTGGCTTCTTCTTCTGCACTTTCGAGCTCTTCTTCTGATGGTTGGGACCTTTCTTCTGAAGATCAGGGCAGTCCCCTTTCATGTGTCCGGGTTTCCTGCAATGAAAGCATGTTATTCTCTTAGTACTCCTATCTTTGTCATTGCTGGAATCGAAGTTCTTACCAGAAGGGTATGACTTCTTCCTCCTGAAGGTCTTTCCCTTAGACCTTAAGAATTTTTTGAATTGGTGAGTAAGCATTGCTTGCTCCTCTTGGTCGAGATCTGACAATCCATCAGACTCGCAACTACTACTCCCGCTACTGCTACTTCCCTTGCTGCGGGACGCCCTGAGGGCAATATTCTTGTTCTTTCTGTCGCTTCCCTCACCATTCCTTTTAATGTTCATCTCATACGTCATAAGGGATCCTATGAGTTCAGTGACAGTCGTAGTCGTCAGATCCCTTGACTCTTCTATCACAGTGGCTTTTGTATGCCATGAAGGGGTTAGAGATCTAAGTATCTTCCTGACAACGTCTCCCTCAGCCATCTCTTTTCCAAGCCCCTTAAGACTATTCGTGATCAGAGACAATCTGGCATACATCTCAGTTATGGTCTCCTCTAATTTCATTTTAAACATAGCATATTCAGAGGTGAGGAGATTTACCTTTGTTGCTCTCACTTGAGCTGTACCTTCATAGATTAATTCCAGCTCGTCTCACATTTTCTTGGCCGTCCTACATGCTGAGATGCGAGCGTATTCGTCTGGGTGTACAGCACACTGGATGATGTTCAGGGATGTCCAGTTGAGCGATGATTGCTTGACTTGATCATCTATCCATGCATCCTCGTTCGGTGGTAGCTCGTATGGCCCTGTGGTGATCACCCTCCACAACTTGTGGCTTTGCGCCCTGATGAATACCTCCATCCTATTTTTCCAGAATAGATAATTGTTACCATCAAAGAAAGGAGGACGATTGATAGATTGTCCCTCAGCCATAAAGCTTCGATAACCATTAGGGTTAGCCTGACCATTGGCCCACATGGTGAAAACCTGCTCTGATACCAAATGATACGTGCAGCGGAGAGTGAGATAGAAGGGGGGGATGAATAGATCACACCCCAATCCGATAAACACAGCCACAAGTTCTTAGCCCTTTAAACTATAGAGATAAAATGTAAACAGACAACGAAGATGATAAGAGAAGAAGTGATATCGAGAAAGCAACCACAAAGAAGCAAAATCTCAAGAAGTTGGAGAGTAGCACACGAAAACAACCAAACCACAAATGAGACAGCGAATTTTTTAGGTGGTTCGATTGCTATCTGCAATCTACGTCCACCCCTTACTCAATCGAGTAAGGCTTCCTTGCACTTGAGTCGCACACAGCAGACTCAGTCTGCAACAACCGCTGCCAAACAGCTTGTACAGAGGAACAGCCTCCTCAATCTTCTGATCGACCAGAAGAAGAGCACCGGAGAACAATCTCCCTTCCTTTGCATGCAGCAAAGGGAACCCTGTGCAGTTACTCCCAAGTAACTCACACAACCAGAGGATTGAACCTCTCTTCCTTCAAGACACTGAATGGAACTGGAGAACCTCTCCCTTCCTCCGAACAGTGGAGGGTAACAATATGGAATGAAGATGATCAAACAAAAACTTGAAAACACAGCGATCGATAAACGATAATATTCTCTGGAAACAAAGATAATGTAGCTTCCATAGAAGCAGATCTTCTCATTCACGAACACTTCTCCCTCTAGGAAATTTTTCTTTCTCTTCTGCTTCTGCTAGCTCTCTTTCTCCTTCTCCTCTCTTTTCTGTTCTCGTTGTTGTTACTTCTTGTGCTCAGCATTCGCTTTTTATAGAGCATCAGAGGACGGGCGTGTGCTTTCCATTATTCCCGCTTAAAGGCCTTAGCCCACGTGGCAGAATCCCACCTCACTTCTCTCCATGTGTCATGATCCTGCCACCTCCTCCATACTGGGATCACGAGCCATTCTTATTTTTCTCAAAAGAAGAAAAAAATACCTGACAGAAAAAGAAAGCATTTCGGATATTAGTAAGAAGGATGACATTGCATTGGGCATATAAATGCTAAATGCATGAACTGGGAGAGATGCACCGAATATATAAAAAACATGAGGTAAATGTTGCATCGAATGTGAATAGACATAACATGCACTGAGTAGAGATATTCAAGTCAACCATTGAATTGACTTACTAAAGTGATTGACCCCATGTGCACAGACTCTAGCGTCCACCCGTACTGCTGGTGTGCACAGACGTGGGTCCAAGAGGCACACGACGAAGACTTTGTACTGAGTCAAAGGAAAGGATCAAGGATATGCACGGACTTTTAAAAACAACTGTGTAACACAATAGATGCACCGAGTTTGATTTGCGAGAATTGCAGCGAGATGAAAGAGAATAATCATCCGAACAAAAACGGATGCAAGATAGACCTTGCACCGAGTCTGAAAGGTGAGACGCACAAAGATGCACAAACAGAATATGCATGAACCTAAAAGTGTATGCTGCAATGAAATACAATGAAATTCACTGAGCCAATTTATGTCTAGACACGTAACGCACCGAGATGGAAACGGGGCTACAGTGTTTGTGAGTGAGACAGAGACTTGCACCGAATTGATAAAGAGAAGTACAAGACATCGCTTGCACCAAGACGCATTTGCACTGAGATGAAGAGACAAGATCTAACGGTCCATACCAGACGATGATTGCACCGACTAGAGTTTGCACCGACCTCGAGAGGTGAGATCCAATGACATCTTATGCACGGACCTTAAAGCTATTACCACAAACTTCCTTCATGTTTTGAAACAAGTAAATGCACCGAATGTATAAATTGATCTAGGGATAAAAACAAATTGATTTATAGTGTGTGATATCATCAAAACCTTAGGGATGCAACAGTTTCTGAGGCGGGCTCGTTTCTGCATTTCTTCCCATGGGATATAGCTGTCGAGTGGGAGAGCCCCAGTAGGACTAGGAGGAATGTATTCCTCCAGGCCATCAATGATCCGCTGGAGCTTTTGGAGAGGCGTTGGCTCAGCTGGTAAGTGTAGGGCGGTTGCTTGTTCAGCTTGTTTCTTGAGCCGCCTTCTGAGGTTCTTCCTCCTATTTTTCTCGGGCCTCTTGGCGATAGCTGCTGGTGACACGCATTTTTTTCTCTCTCTTTAAAAGAAAGAAGAATAATTAAAATTAAGAAATGCATAGGCGTCCCAGTTACATGTGTGACGAGTTAATTGTGCGCTCAATCTGACCCGAGTCGGGCGAGAGTGAAGTTCGTGTCGGGACCGAAAGTCCGCCATACCATAAAGGCTATGACGTTAATTACATCCTCCAATAGGAAGGAAAACCTCTGATTAATTGCCGAGATAACGAGACGTTCGAGTCTGAAATAGAATGCAAGAGAATGCAGGTGATGATGAAGCCTTTAAGGCCGCATGGGAGGATTCATTGGTTATTTCTTTAGTCATATGAAGCATACTTAATTCATTAAGTTCGAGCCCTTGATACAAGGTGGAGGACGTAGGTCCGGAGACCACCATCGCGCATAGCCAAGACTTCCAGTCGGGCGTGACCTGGCCTTCCGTCGAGGCAATTTTATATACCGAGATCTCGTTCAAGCAAGCATGCATTAATGAGGTACATAAGAATGCATATCTATGTCTAATGCATGAATTGGAGGAATACATAATGACAGATGATTTCAACTTGAAGAGTTTCTTTTTATTTGATTTATGGTCAATTACGTCGATCGACACAAGCCGTGGAAGGCGAGGGTTGGTTCGAGAATGAGAAAGGAATTAAAACGGCGCGACAAACGCACTTTTATTCAAAATCGGTGT
Source organism: Amorphophallus konjac (assembly GCA_022559845.1). Lineage (NCBI taxonomy): Eukaryota > Viridiplantae > Streptophyta > Magnoliopsida > Alismatales > Araceae > Amorphophallus > Amorphophallus konjac. The sequence continues at coordinate 260,644,255 of CM040121.1, forward strand.
GGGGTAGTGTAGGAATAAGGGTTATACAGCGCGAGGTAGCGTAGGGATAGGGTTTAAAATGGTGTGGCCAAGGGAATGGCTTTAACCGGCGAGCCCCGCCCAAAGCGCGCCGGATTAGGGCGCGCCGAGTGGTGGCCAAATGAAAAATGGTGAGTTTGAGTCTAAGGTTAATCCGGTGCGGGGGGGTACCTCGCCGTATTAGGGCGCGCCGTATTAGGACCGTGCCAGGTTAGTTGATTTTTATGTATTTTTGAGTTTATTTAGTTTATTAAGATGCATTGAGTTGATTGATGATTGAATTGAGGTCCAGGATGCCCTTGAGACAGGGTTGAGACTCGTATGAGGTTCATACTCGAGCACGGAAGTTAATTGTTTTGAAAACATATCTTATTAAGCCTGAATTATGAGGGCAAACAGTCAAACATGTCTGACCAAATTTTGGCAGGATCTCCCTATCTTGAGAGAGTTGCAGGGGGGAAGCGGAGGCATACCCACATAATGGTCTAAGCTCCTTAATACTGGGTGGCACAACGGCGACCGGCAGACCCGAATGGATGGAAGACCCCGAGGGCTAGCCTACGAGGGGCACCAGTATTCCATGGGCCGAAACATGATTAAAAGGGATGACCAGTGAGGGAGGAAACCCCAAGGGCTAGCCTACGAGGGGCACACAATCCATGGCCATCACTATTCCCCTGGGGATAGTGGATTTGATGTTAGGGCGAAGCCCTGTTGATATTCGCCCGATGGCTCAAGTAGATGCATGCCATAAAGAGACATGATCTTATGATCCACTAGCGATTTAGAGATATCAATGGGGAATGTCCCCTCTCCCCTGCCACTGGACACTTCGAGAGGAACGGTCACACACAATGCATATGTAGAACATGCTCGGCTAATAAACTGATTACGATCAGTTACATCTATGGATATATATATATATATAGGGGAGGTTAATTGATTAGCAAGTTAGCAAGGGTGTTAGTGAGTTAGCATTTGAAAGGCAATGGTGCCAGAAAACCATGCATTCAGTCTATAGGGACAGCCTCATCCCCCTCGGTTCATTATTGAGAACGGAGATGCGACAGGAGACCGGCCTCAAAGTCAACCAATAAGGCACACATAGGTACACCTCTGGCGATGAAACCCTCGATATAGTGATGAAAACATGATACAAGCATTCTATTGGAACGAAAACCCCGGGGAGAGGGGGGTGATTGCTGTAGCCCCATTTGGGATAACCCAGGGCGTATTCAAAACCAGCGAGGAAGGAATCCACACGGTGATATACGGAATGTTAGAAATCGAATACAACCTAAGGAAGAGAAAGGGGGTGACAAAGGGCGTAGAAAGATATTATTTCATTCAGCATTTAGCATTGCTATCAAGAAGGGGCCATTACAGCATACATTCACCACGGCATGGCACGGTCGGCCGGAGGCCGGTCAAGCTTACACAGACGGGTATAAACCCAACTCTAGAAGAAAAAAAAAAGATAGAGGGACGAAGAAGAAGATGGGCTCATGTCATCGCCCCCTTCGACCCTATTTATTTACAAGAACAATGCAAAATAGAAAAGGGGGGAAGACGTGAAAACGCCGGAACCCACCTCAGCTTTTCACCGCAGAAAATAGAGTATCGGAAAAGGGCCTTCCCCTCAGACTTCGAGCTTCTTCAGGTAGACGGATGGGGCGAGGGTTGATACTCACAGTGGAAAGTGAGATAGAAGGGGGGATGAATACATCACTCCCAAATTCGATAAGCACAAAAAAATTACTCAACCCCTCAGAGCGTAGTGATAAAAACCTCGGAGATAGGTAAAAAGATATCTAGACTGTGAATTGAGATCGAGAAAGGAATTCACGATGAAGTAATATATCAAGTAGATGGAGAGCAAGCATAAAGTAGATAGGCAAATCCACAAGAGAGACAGAGAGTTTTTAGGTGCTTCGATTGCTACCCGTAATCTACGTCCACCCCTCACTCAGAAGAGTAAGGTTTCCTTGCAATGATCAATTGCACACAGCAGACTCAGTCTGCGACAACCGATGCCAAACAGCTTGCCCTGAGGAACACCCTCCTCAGCCTTCTGATCAACCAAAAGAATCACTGGAGAATAAATCTCCCTTCCTTTGCACGCAGCAAAGGGAACCCTGTGAAATTGCTCCCAAGCAACTCACACAACTAGAGGATCAAACCTCTCTTCCTCCAAGACAATGGAGGGAAACCGGAGAACTTCTCCCTTCCTCCGAGCAAGCTTGGAGGGTAACACAATGGAATTGAAAGCGAAGGAAACTTGAAAATAAAAGATCAATGGAAAACAATTATCTCTAAGACAAAACAATGTAGCTTCCGTAGAAGCAGATCTTCAGATTCACAGACGACTCTCACTCAGACTCTTCTCTCTACTCTTGATGGAGTGGTTTTTCTCTGGTTTTCTCTCTTGATCCACACACTGCTCTCTCACTTCTCTTCTTTCTCATTGTTCCATCATCTCCTTCGAACCCTTTTCCTCAGCATATATATGTGTGTCTGCTCCAAAACCTTAGGCGTGTGGATACCCCGTTTCTAGCCTGAAAAGTTTGGGCACGTGTCGAAATATTCTGGACCTCCATCTTCCTCGGATCACATGCCATCCATCTGGTGAGTGCACAGACAAACTGTCAGAAAAGGAATAAACATTTTGTCACACACTTAGCACAAGTTGTACCGACGTAGCGAGTGATTAAGCATAAACTGCATTGAGTAGGAGTTTCCAAGTCAAACAATGCACTGACTTCATGTTATTCAGAAAGAGAAAGAATGCACCGAGTTGAAATATGCAGTCCAAGCAAGAGTTGCACCGAGATGGCAGAGAGAAATGCGCAGAACGAAGAGAGATGCAAGATAGACTTGCACCGAGTTGGATTTGCACTGAGAAAGGAATGAGCAGACTAAACAATGCATTCTAGACAAGAATTGCACCGACCCAGATATTGCACCGACCTCGAGAGGTGAGATGTAGGGACAGGATATGCACGGACCTTGGTGCACACGACTTAGTGAGATGCACTGAGACAGAATATGAACGACAGAACCTGTGCATGAACGAGGACTTGCACTGAGGCAAGCTCTTTATGTGAGAAATGCAGAACTTGGAAAAACTTGCACCGAACAAGCTTATGAACGAGACAATGCATTCACTGACTTAATATTCATTAAGCAAAATGATGAGTGTCAAACATGCATGGACCTAAATCATGCAACAAGCACAGACCTTCTTCATGCTTAGAAATAAAGAAATGCACCACGGCATACTATGCACGGACATTATGCGAGATGCACCGAGCTCTTCTGAGTCGAACACAAGTGTTGAGCTTATAGAAAGAAACTTGCACCGAGGCAAGGACCTACTACGTCTAGAGAAAAGCATGCATTGATCTATTGAATGCATATGAACAGGAGAATGCACGGACCTTTATTGCAAGAGTGCGATAAAACAAATTGATTTATAGTGTGAGATATCATCAAAACCGTAGGGATGCAACAATATACTCCTTTTTGATAATGGCAACACTATGAATCAGGCAATGTCAGGGCATTAAAATGAGATCAAAAATAATCAAAAGCAAACCAAAATGATATTATTGACAAGCCAGAAAGCCTCTCCCAGAGACAGCATCTTCTGACCCTCTTCTATAAATCCACTCCCCTACAACTCGCTCTCAGATGCCTCAGATGCAATGAACCTCTCAGATGACCTCTTACCGCCTGAACCTCTCAGATAACCTCTCTCCCCCTTTGACATCATCAAAAGAAAATGAAAGATATATGCAGTTGCTGGAGACATGAGGAAGAAGTACAGTGGCTTCGCAGTATAGAAAGACTCATGAGCATATCTTAAGAGAATAAGTGAGGCGCTAAACTCAAGAAAAGATTCTTTAACTCTAGTAAGCAAAAGAGAATTAGAATGATAGGGAAGTTTATCCACATACAGGGTATATGATGTAGAGCAGGGATGAACAAGTATGACAAGACATAGCTGATCAAACAACTCTACGAAGTAGACAACAGAGACAAAAGCAGAGAAGGTGTGCTCAAGGTATTGAGGACAAGCATTTCAGTAATTTGCACAAATATAAAGGATATTATAGAGATTTTCAAGATATTGACCATTAAGTAAGTTGGTAAATCACATCTTTGACATTAGGGAGACACCTTGAACAGAGGCTGGAATCCTCAGTTACTCAATGTGAGAACCTCATTACCTCTCCGTTATAGAGAACAGAGTTAGTAACTGTGGCTTTTGAAGTGAGGAAACACCTTGATCAGAGGCCAGAGTCCCCAGTTACTCACCACCTTGTCACCATTGCTTTGTGATGGTCAGAAACATTCAGTTTATTTTGCAATTTTTTTTTGAATTTGACACCTCATGACATAGGAAAGACTTCATTTTATTGAAGAAGCTCCCAGTTTCTCAGTTATCACACCATAGACCTTTGTTCATTTAGTTGATCCCTTATATCGTGGAGATGAAGTGATTGAAGACAATACCATAAGAACTGTTTCTTTGAAATGAATCTTGAAGTCTAGATTTCAAGTTGCTCTGGACAGATATCAAGATATACAAGTTTTAGCCTGAACCAGAATCATGAACAATGTAGGAAGAGATATTTCGGACACTTAATTCAAGTCTCTGATAGTTTACTAGAGAAAAGATTCTAGCTTGACTTTAGTTACACAAACTTATAGACTTAAGAGATGGATGAGATTCTACTGTCTGAGAGAGAACCGCACTCATTCAATCATGAGAACCAGCAATGACACACATCTGGTCAACCTTTTGAATCAGTCAAACTTCACTAATTGCCTAGCTCCCCCTCAATTGATGCACAGTAGGAAACTAATCAGTAAATACTCAGAACTCCCCCTTACGGTTAGGACAGGCTTCTCACACAACCTCTTCCCAAAAAAAATTAAAAAAATCAGGAGATTAGAAGTTAAGATAATTTAAATAAGCCTAATTCTCTCCTTAATGTGGTGAATTTGTCATTGTCTAGAGGCTTTGTGAAGATATAAGCAATTTGATTAGAAGTGCCTACATGAATCAGTTCAAAGGTGTTCTTAGAAACCTCATCTCTTATGAAATGATGCCTTATTTCTATGTGTTTGGTGCGGGAATGCAAGACAGGATTCTTGGCTAGATTGATGGCACTAGTATTATCACAGTAAATGGGTGTGCACCCCAGGTCTACTTGATAGTCCTGAAACTGGTGTTTAATCCAAATGACTTGTGTACCACAACTCCCTACAGCCACGTACTCAGCCTCTATAGTGGAGAGGGCCACTAAATGTTGTTTCTTGGAACCCCAAGATACTAAACACCCACCTAGAAATTCACAATGACCACTAGTGCTTTTTCTATCTAGTTTACACCCGGCATAATCTGTATTTGTGTATGCAATTAAATCTAGTGTGTGTGATGCAGGAAACCATAAACCAATGGTGTGTGTAGCAGACAGATATCTGAAAATTCTTTTTACTGCCGCTAGATGCAATTCAGTGGGTCTAGATTGATACCTTGCGCACATTCCTACACTGAACTGTATATCAGGTCTTGAAGCTGTCAAATAGAGTAGAGATCCAATCATACCTCGGTAGAGCTTGGCATCTACTACTTTACCTGTCTCATCTGCATCCAATGAGGTACTGGTACCCATTGGTGTAGTAATGTGCTTCAAGTTGGTCATGCCAGACCTATTGAGAACGTCCAATGTATACTTGGTCTGGTTGATGAAGCATCCTTCCTCCAACTGTTGTATCTGCAGGCCAAGAAAATGCATCAGTTCGCCTACCAAACTCATTTCAAATTCTGCTGACATCAATTTTGAAAATTCATCACATAGACCAGTACTTGTTGAGCCGAAGACAATGTCATCTACGTATACCTGTACTATGATGAGATTTTCTTTAAAGCTTTTTGTAAAGAGAGTTTGATCTACCTTACCTCTTTGGTAGCCCTTGCTGATCAAAAATTCCGTTAATCTCTCATACCAGGCTCGAGGGGCCTGCTTTTAAACCATACAAAGCTTTGTTCAATCTGAAAACTTGGTCAAGTTTAGTGGAGAATTGAAAATCGGGGGGCTGTTCAACAAAAACTTCTTCCTTGATAATTCCATTTAAGAACGCACTCTTCACATCCATTTGTTGAAGTTTTATATTTTTGGAGCATGAAAATGCTAACAATATTCTTATAGCTTTCATCCTAGCAACATGTGTGTAGGACTCATCAAAGTCAACTCCAAATTCTTGACAGTAGGCCTTGGCTACTAGTCTGGCTTTATTTCTAGAAATAATTCCATCTTCATTCATTTTATTCTTGAACACCCATTTGGTTCCTATCACATTAGTGTTCTCAGGTCTTGGAACAAGTTCCCAGACATTGTTTCTATCAAACTGACCAAACTCTTCAGACATGGCATTGACCCAAGATGCATCGTTTAAGGCTTCATCTACTGATTTTGGTTCAATTTGAGAAACTAAAGCAATTAAATCTTGATTTTGAACATTTTTGAAATGAGACCTGGTCCTAGGGGGATCCCTTAAATCTCCTATGATATTATTCTCAGGGTGGTCTTTCAAGAATCTAACATTGGTTGAGGACTCACCTGGTTCGGTTGAGCTTACTTGATTCTGATCGGTTTGTCCTTCAGGTTGTTCATTTTCATCCTTCAATTTCTCCTCAAGAAATTCTCCATCATGCTTTGAAGACCTGTCAACATCATCAAGGTTGTTAGCATCTGTTGATTCACCAATTATCACATGAGGAGTTTCCTCTACAGTTTGGTCTGTTACATTGAAAACCCTATAGGCCCTAGTTGTTTCAGAGTATCCCAGAAAGATTCCTGGAGTACTTCTAGCATCAAATTTATCTAGGTCCCTTTTATTATTGTTATGGATGAAACATTTTGAATCAAAAGTTCTGAAGTATGAGACATTTGGCTTTTTACCTTTAAGGAGTTCATAGGGAGTTTTCTTATGGACAGGTCTTACCATTGCTCGGTTAATTGTATAGCAGGCTGTGTTGGCTGTCTCTACCCAAAATCTCTTGGGAAGCTGACTTTCGACCAGCATAGTTCTGGCCATTTCGATGATTGTCTAATTTCTTCTCTCAACAATTCCGTTCTGCTCTGGAGTCCTGGGAGAAGAAAATTTGTGAGTCAGTCCCTCTTTATTGCAGAAGTCAGAAAATAAAGAATTCTCAAACTCACCTCCATGGTCAGTTTGAATTATTGAAATACAGTGAGAACCTCCTTATTTGATTTTATTGAAGAAATGTTCAAACTTCTGAAATGCATCATTTTTATTTGCTAAGAAAAATAGCCATGAAAACCTAGAGAAATCATCTACAATGACGAACCCAAACCTTTTCCCATTCAAGCTCAAAGTTCTAGTTGGACCAAAAAGGTCCATATGTAAGAGTTCCATAGGTTTGGTTGATAAAGACTCAGACCGGAGCTTAAATTACTTGCGAGTTTGCTTGCCTAGAGCACAGGCATCACAGATTTTTGTAATTGAATTAAACTTGATTTTAGGCAAGCCTCTAACTAAATCATGCTTGATCAATTTATTCAAAGTAGAAAAACTAGCATGGCCTAAATGTCTATGCCAATCAAAAGCATTATTTTCAGAATTAGCTGATAAACAGAGGTTGGATTCAGACTCAACATCTAAGTCTACCATGTAGACATTATTGGTCCTGTTGGCTACAAATTTAACAAGATCAGAATTTATTTCGAAGATTTTGCATGAGTTATTATCAAACACAACCCTGTGACCCTTGTCGCATAATTGACTGATGCTAATCAGATTGTGTTGAAGACCTTCCACAAGTAAAACTTTCTCAATTGAGTTAGTGGAAGACTTACCAACCGTGCCAACCCCAATGATCTTACCTTTGTTCTTTCCTCCGAATTTGACCAGACCCCCTACCTTCATTTCTAGCTTGCTGAACTTGGATCGGTCTCATGTCATGTGCCTGGAGCAGCCACTGTCAAGGTACCATTTGTTGTTCTCAGCTGTCAGGCAAACCTACACAAGAGAAATCAAGCAAGGTGGTTTGGAACCCAAGATAAGTTGGGTCCAAAGACATCATTTAAATCTTTAAGCAGGTGTTTGGGAATCCAAAGTTATTTCAGCCTATTTTTCTCTTGGATCTTATTTTCAGGTCTATTGAAATTGTGACCAGAATTATGTCCAGCTGGTCTGGAGAAATGGAATTTATTCTAGTTATTAGACCTTTCATCCTTGGGGTATCTTCTGTATGTATGTTGATTACCGAATCTTTGAGGGTGTATGTTATTTCCCCAGTGACTTCTGTTCGGGCCCATTGTTTTATAGTAATTCCAGCTTTTATTCTGATATATTTGCCTAGTCCAACTACCATTTCTATTCTGGTGAATGGGCTTAGTGAAGTTCTTCCCTATTTTAAGATATTGTTCAGCATGGTTTGTTGCTTTCTCCTTTGGATGCTGAATATTTTGATTAATGTTTGAGCTGGATGGTGTGTCCAGCTTATCTTTTCCCTTCTTAGGGCAGAAGGTAGTGGTCTTGAACTGAAAGGGTCTCTTATTTGTCGGGTTAAAGCCTAAACCCTCTTTGTTGAAATTTACCCTTGTTCCTAGTATAGAGTCCAGATTTGTTTTCCTTTGAACAAATTTTTCTAAGATTTTTTATTTGTCTTCCAGCTCTCTTTGCATAGACTCACAATTTTTTGAAAGTTCTGTGTTTACTTCCTTAATAGCTTCATACTTCTCAGTGATCACGCTGTTTTCATTCAGACTTTCTTCAAGTTTTATTTTGAGTTCGTTGAGCTGTGTGTGAACTTCCAAGTTCTCTGATTTGTACTTTTCATTTTCCTTCTTTAGAGTAGTCATTTCTTCTAATTGTTCCTTCAATTTCTGATTTTCCTTACTAATTTGAGTTTGTTCTTCAAAATTAGCATTGAGTTTTCTTTTCAGAACCCTATGCTTTTTACTCAATGAATTAAACTTATCTAACAGCTCAACATAGGCATCTTCCCAATCATCAATAGAAAAGTTCTCGAAAAGGTTTGTTACCTCCTCATCGCTATTTGCCATCAGGCAGATTCCTTCTTCGTCCTCCTCAGAGGAGTTGGCTTCTAGATCTTCTTCCTCATCGCTCCACGTGCAGACCATTGCTTGTGGTTTCTTCTTCTGCACCTTGGAGCTCTTCTTTTGAAAGTCAGGACCCTTCTTCTGAAGATCAGGGCAATCCCCTTTCATGTGTCTAGGTTTCCTGCAATGAAAGCATGTGATTTTCTTGGCATTCCTATTCTTATAATTGCTAGAATCAAAGTTCTTACCAGAGGGATATGAACTCTTTCTTCTAAAGGTCTTTCCCTTAGTCCTCAAGAATTTCCTGAATTGACGAGTGAGCATTGCTTGCTCCTCCTGGTCAAGATCTGACAGCCCGTCAGACTCGCAACTACTACTCCCGCTGGTGCTACTGCCTTTGCTGCGAGACACCTTGAGGGCAATATTCTTGCCCTTCTTGTCGCTTCCTTCACCATTCCTCTTGAAATTCATCTCATACGTCATTAGGGATCCTATAAGTTCGGTGACTGTCATTTTCGACAGATCTCTAGACTCCTCTATCATAGTGGCCTTAGTGTGCCATGTAGGGGTTAGAGATCTAAGTATTTTCCTGACTATATCTCCCTCAGATATCTCTTTCCCAAACCCTTTAAGACTGTTCGTAATCAATGACAGTCTGGCATACATCTCAGTTATGGTCTCCTCTGATTTCATCTTAAACATCTCATATTCAGAGGTGAGGAGATTTACCTTTGTCGCTTTCACTTGGGATGTACCTTCGTAGATTAACTCCAACTCATCCCACATTTTCTTGGCCATTTTACATGCTGAGATGCGGGCGTATTCGTCTGGATGAACTACACATTGGATGATGTTCATGGCCATCCAGTTGAGTGACGAAAGCTTGACTTGATCATCTGTCCACGCATCTTCGTTCGGTGGCAGATCATATGGCCTTGTGGTGATCACCCTCCAAAGTTTATGGCTCTGCGCTATAATGAAAACCTCCATCCTATTTTTTCAGAAAAGGTAATTGTTACCATCGAAGAACGGAGGGCGACTGATGGATTGTCCCTCAACCATGAAGCTCCGAGGAGCATTAGATCCGGGGTGACCTTGGCCATTGGACCACATAGTGAAACCTGCTCTGATACCAATGGACACGCACAGCGGAAAGTGAGATAGAAGGAGGGGATGTATAAATCACTCCCAAATTCGATAAGTACAAAAAAAAATTACTCAACCCCTCAGAGCGCAGTGATAAAAACCTCGGAGATAGGTAACAAGATATCTAGACTGTGAATTGAGATCGAGAAAGGAATTCACGATGAAGCAATATATCAAGTAGATGGAGAGCAAGCATAAAGTAGATAGGTAAATCCACAAGAGAGATAGAGAGTTTTTAGGTGGTTCGATTGCTACCCGCAATCTACGTCCACCCCTCACTCAGAAGAGTAAGGTTTTCTTACAATGATCAATTGCACACAGCAGACTCAGTCTGCGACAACCGCTGCCAAACAGCTTACCCTGAGGAACACCCTCCTCAGCTTTCTGATCAACCAGAAGAATCACTGGAGAATAAATCTCCCTTCCTTTGCACGTAGCAAAGGGAACCCTGTGAAATTGCTCCCAAGCAACTCACACAACTAGAGGATCAAATGTTGATAATTTTATCTCTCTTTGCTTTACCCCGCCCCTAACTATGCTAATAACATGATAGCATGAAAGGCATGGAAGATGATGAACAAAGGGCGATGAGAGATAGAAGAACTGACCGTGATCGCCACCAAGATTTAACAACGCCACAAGGATGAAGAAAGGAGTGCAACGGCACCGTGTACCTTGGAAAAGGATGAAGACTTGATCGCACTTGAAGAACGAGGTGCGGGGAACTTGTGGAATCAAACCTCTTCTCCTTCCAGTCGGCTAGATGAAGAAGGCCTCACGTTGTGTTCATGCTCTCCTGCAAAACAAAGCCAAAACAAGGACAAAAAACCCATTAGAACATGCATGTGTAGTATCAATCCCGGAGTGATAAAATAGGGGTAGAAATTGAGGGCAAACTCACCGGGGGGAGGTTTTTAACCTCTGTGGAAGGGTGAAAAAGATAGGTGTGTGTGTTGTGCATGCATGAGATTTGAAATCACAAGATTTGATTGAAAGAATAGAGAGAAAATGATGATGCAAAACGTGCAAAAGTGCATGTGTAGCAGAAAAGTCCTGAAAATTATGATGATTGGTGATTTTGAGGAGACTAGAACTAAGAGTATAGACAACCAAATTAAGCCCAGAAGGATGGAATTGAAAGCTAATACTTCTCTCTTCAAGTTAGGGTCAAAGTTGTGAGTTGGAGTTGCAGCATGGCTTTGCCCTGAGCCGAGAAAGACCCCCCCGTCGCGACTGCAAACTGGGCAGTTTTTATAGAGTTTTGCAAGAAAGCCCCATCTTCTTATCACGATTCCCGGAGATATAGTCCAAGATAAATAAAGTTCTCTGGATCAAACTCGAGATAATACTAAAGATAAGAGATAGGAACAGACGGGGATCAATTCGGAGGAGGATTCTAGAAGATATGGCTCTTGGAAGGTAGCCCTGTTGCACTAGAAAACGGAGTTTTAATTGTACCAGGATGCTTAAATCCCAATTTTGCGACCTAGATCCCGAGAGATATAGCTAATGAAAATTTGATTTCGATGAATCAAATTCAAGATAATACAAAGGGCTAGAAGTAAGAAAAAATGGGGATCAATTTGGATAAGAATTGAAGAAGTTATGGCCTCTGCAAGATAGGCCCGTCGCACAGTTTTGGGGCAAAGTCCAGCACAAATTGGACTCTTGGCTGTGTAACGGTCGATCGTAAGACCTTCAGAGTCATGTAACGGCCTAGGGTAGCTCTATCGGGCTCTGGAGGTCAAACGGGGTGATTTCGGGCAAGTTTGGGTGTGACGGTCTACCATAGGACCGTCACATGGCTGTGACGCACCACTAATAGACCTTCACACCGATGAAGGAACATTTTGGGTAGATTACGAGTGACTTCAGAAATTGAAACATATCTCTCAAATGGGGCAGAACTAGCAAAAGTGGTAGAAGAAGAAATTATAGATAACGGAGAGAGGAACAACTTTCATGAAAAGAGCAAGTTGAGAAAATGATTATAAGAGGGAGAAAATGGGGCTAGAACAGAGAAGGAATTCTAGGACACATGTGAACAGCACAACACGTTGGAAAAAGGTGAATAACTTGAAATCGGGGCATAACTGGCTAACGACGTAGAAGAAGAAGTTGTAGATCGTTGAAAGAGGAACAACTTTGGTGAATACAACTTTTTGAATAGAGGAACAGAAGGAGATGAAAATGGATCACTTTCAGGACTGCGCAGTGAAAGAGAGCCGATTACTTGAGGGAAGCCGGCCTAAATGGGCCGTAAGTCGACTTAGAAGCCGGAATTTGATAAGATAAGCTCCAAGACTCTAGGGAATCATGATCTCCAAGACTCAAAAGATAGGGAATAGTAAAAATGGGCTCGAAATCAGTCCAAGGAAGCTCCCAAAATAATGACTAGCTCGGGACATCAAAAATGATGAATAAGAGAAATGACGCAACTTGTGGGCTAAAATAGGTGTCAACAGATGTCCCTCCTTGATGTCCGCTTTGCAAGGGAACGAGCGAAAGTGATGCGGAGGTGAAATGGAAAGGATATGGAGTGAAAGCGATAGCGACATGAAATTGAGATGAAGCGAAGATGAAGCGGAGAGAACTGATAAGCGGGCATCAAGGCAAAAGACACCCATCACAACCAACAAGCGACAGGAATCCTCCTGAAAACGTCGAACTAACCACCCAGAATGATTGACAATGATGAGACATGTCTGGAGAACTAAACTAAGGGAGGAAACATGACCAGCCTCATCGGGGACACAATCTACGGATAATATGTGGGTCGGCAGGAAACACAGCATAGGAGCTGGAAAAGGAAAAGATTGAGATAAAATCCAGACATGAATCACGCTAGCCAACTAGACCAAGCGGAAAGATCAGAGAAATCATTCAAATTCGGAGTGGAATGAAGAATCTCTTATCCAAGAGAACTGAAGTGCAATTAACCATTGCTGAGGAGAAACCTTGAAAGAATCACGAGACGTGAGTGCTCAAAATGACATGATGCATGCTGGGCTAAAATAAAGAAATCATCAAAACGAATGTAAAGAAAGATTAAAATAAAAAGTACTCAAGGATAATATTGCTAGACCAAGTCAAGACAGGGTCAAGAGTCTTCTTGCAACCACGGCGTGCGAGACAGAGTCCATCATCCCCCACCCGACTCAACCGAGCGGCCTATCAAACGATTAACTATATGCTCCTAGATCATCATCATTTTTGTTAAAGGGGAACATCAGATCCCAGAACACACGGGCAACCAGCCGGTCCTTAAGAGGCTATAATAGTGTATATATCATATAGTAATGTAACAATGAGAAGGGATAGAGAGCCATACCTGACTTACCTGCCAAGCGAAATGGCATCTTTTAGATTTTTTCATTTTTTCTGATTTTTGTGGATTTTCAAATAAGACAACCATGATGAACATAACATGAACATAACGATCAACTGAACGATAGATAACGAAATGAAATGGGAGACAATGCAACATAACATAACAAAGGCAAACGAGCACATATGCAATGGCATGAATAGATAGCATACATGCATGAACACGGTGTGATAAGACAACAACGTGGTGGGACAACACACTGTTGGGACAAGAACATGACGGATGACCATACGGTTGGGACAAGAACATGGGACATAAAGGGGTGACTAACAACATGTGCAAGACAACTAACAACACTCGGTGAGGGATAAAACATGTGTGGGACAACACGGAGGGACATAAACATGTGACAAGGACACGGCGGGACAAAAAGACATAAACAAATACGCCCTTCAATCAAAACCCAAGATCAGAATGAAGCAGAACCGCCAGGTTCATAATCGTGAGGCAAAGCCCTCTCATATAGATATAATCATTGCAAACACAAATTGAGAAGGACACAAGCTTCAGAATAGATCGAGAGATATGATTGAAGAAGGAAAGAACAGATCAAAGATGTGGACAAGAGGCATAGTACAAAGATATAGCAAGGAAAGCTTGAGTACCTGCAACCTGCACACTTAGCAAACAGATTACGTATCTGTTCTCAAAATAAAATGTAAAAGATAAATATTTTTAGATTTTTCAATTTTCTTGATTTTTTTAGATTTTGAAAATATTTGATTTTTTTTATTTTTTTGAAATATTTAATTTTTTTATATTTTTGAAAGTATCTCATTCTTTTTGAATTTTTGACAATATCTCATTTTTTGGATTTTTGAAAATATCTCATTCTTTTTGAATTTTTGACAATATCTCATTTTTTAGATTTTTGAAAATATCTCATTCTTTTTGAATTTTTGACAATATCTCATTTTTTGGATTTTTGACAATATCTTATTTTTTGGATTTTTGTTTTTTTTAATCTCATTTTTTTGGATTTTTGACAATATCTCATTTTTTTGGATTTTTGACAATAGTAATCCGCAGCACCCAAAGACAGGCTCGAACTACTAGCTAGGGACCGTCGTCCCTCCCCTCTCATTAAAGACTTCCCTTGAGCAGAGCGTGCATGTGAGGGTGGCTTACCACAACCAACCGCTTCTAAATAACGGTGCCCCTACTAAGGCCATACCCGGGATACAACCCAACCTAAGAGGGAGAAGCAGAAGAAAAATTGGAGACAAGTTTCGTGCAGGATGGGAGATATCAAGGCTCGAATTCCTTCTAGGGCACTACCCCTCAAAGAGATATCCTATTGCGCCGGGACTTTGTGTCTTTGAGTTTTAGACCCATATTTATCAGGCACGCATGCGACCGGGCTCATGACGTCCCGCGGGGCTTTGCCACTCTTGCCATACCTTTGATTCATAATTTTGCATTGATTCATTTTCTCATTTTGGTAGCCCTTATTGGCTAGATATAGCATGAAAGCTCACTTTTGAGGGTCAAGACCGCCCCTATTTGAGACCTCTCTCATATTAGGGAGCGCCTAGGTTGGTCATCTCATACATCCATCTCTTGCCCCTACAGTCGGCCGAACAGAGAAGAGAAAAGGCCTTTGTGCATACCCAAAGTATGGCCAAAGCAGCAACGGTGTGCCTTAGAGAGATAGGCTACGGCTCGCCGTGTAATGTGTGAAAAACCCATACTCAAAAGGTCACCCTTAACAATCGGGGAAAGAACTCAGACTCCCAGGGCGGAGTTATTACCAGCCTAAGGTGTGCTACAGAAGCAAACTCATTGACTAAGCAAACTAACTAAGGCCTAAGCGTGTTTTAAGGAAATAGCATTATAAGCATGTGCATGAAGAAACATAATCAATAATCATAGTAGCATGTTCTTTGCACAAAATAAATATACCTTTGCATATCCATAGCGTGAAAGTAGCATCCTGAAGCAAACATGATCAACGAGCTTTGTATTCCTTACTTGACATGACAAAATGGAGAGGATAGCGAAGTGTAGAGATTCCTTGACACGGAGGAGCGGCAGACATCAAACTGGACGAAAAAGGATAAAAAGGAAGAGAGATGAGGGCTAGAACTCCCTCGTTAAGACGTCAAGGCCCTGATAACAAGGAACCAAATACAGAAGAAACCAGATTAGCTGAGATCAAGGCGGACTAAAGCCTCAAAAACAGTAAGAGAAAGGGCAAAGACCCTGAAAGGGAGAAGAGGAGAGAATAGAAAGACAACGTGAGGATTACTGTGAAGATGAGGAAGGAGGAGAATGATCATCCGACATGGGTGGAGAAGGAGAGTAGTAGTCATCCGGTAGGGCCAGAGAAGGAGAATTGTAATCACCTGACAAAGTCGGGGAAGAATCAAAAGCAACACCCGAAAGTCCCAGGGAAGAAGAATCAGGGGAAGTCCCGAGATCGGGATGGAAGGATGACATAGGCCTAGGGTGAGGCCTAGAATCGTGAGAGGAGGGATAATCTGGGGACTTCGGATGGAGAGGAGAAGAGGAAGAGTAGGGGCTTGCATACCCCAGAAGAGAGGAGAAGATCATAGAAGCTGGATCTGAAGAGAGAAGATACACCACCCAAGGGTGGGAGCTGAGCAAAAGAAACGATAAATAGAAAGGAGAAGGAGAAGAAGTGGACCCCTGAATGCACAACCGACGGCCATTGAATTTGCGTCGCCGCCTCTTCTTGGCTGAAATCTCTTGAAAATGGACCCGCCTGGTGCGGGCTTGGACCTTCGGGCTTCTTAATCTGTAATACCTTCTCAAATAACGGGCCCACCTGACAGACGGCCTGCCCCGGCTGTGAACATGCAACTTCATCGGGGCGGTTGCCCCTAGACACCTGGTGTTAACAGTATTCGGACATTCTTGAGCGAGTGACTCCTTAGAATGATGAATATCAGAAAACGATGGAGTTTTATCTCTCGGCACAAGCAACATGAGATTTGGCAACTCTACTAGGAAATCAGGCCTGAAGCATAGCTCCCTTGATAAAAGAGCAGGATGAGACCGAGGGAGAATAATACATGGCGTTGACGTGGTCAGCGTACTGATAAATCGAGAGAGATTGCATAGGATGTGCAGAATGTCCTTGGAAAGTGCAGAAGATACGGCAAACTGCCCCTTGAATATAGAACTCATCAATCTTCTGGCAGCCGTACGCATTAGCACAATGCGGGTAGAGAACCCTTCTTGACCAACGAACTGAACAGCAATTGAGCGAGAGGAAATAACAGCATCAACGATAAACCCACCGGTGAGCAAGGAGATTGTCACCGGCCTCGCTTGTGAAGAAACGAGCACTAGTGCGAGGGAACTCTTCTTGACAACCATCTTCGAAAGTATAGGC
Source organism: Amorphophallus konjac (assembly GCA_022559845.1). Classification (NCBI taxonomy): domain Eukaryota; kingdom Viridiplantae; phylum Streptophyta; class Magnoliopsida; order Alismatales; family Araceae; genus Amorphophallus; species Amorphophallus konjac. The sequence continues at coordinate 260,661,263 of CM040121.1, forward strand.
TCATCAGTCCCAAAGTAGCCTGAGACCAGGACCCGGATCGGTATGCGGTAGATGAAATCTTGAATCATGAATGGAACAACCGACACTGAACTACCCTGACTCGGCTTATTGTCTCCCTGGGGACCAGACCCGAGGGGCACCAAAGAGAGTGCACACCCGCTCCGTGGGGTGGAAGTAGCTAAAGAAATGGATGTAAAAGGCTTAGAGGGCATGGAAGGTTTAATGGAGATGGTGTGTTTAGGTGGAGACAAAGGGGTTGTGGGTGAAGGCGAAGGCGGAGGTGGAGCTCGCTCAGGCTCATGTGAAGATGATGAAGGGGATGGCAAAGGCGGTGGAGATGGTGGAAGTGATGGAATAGTCAATAGAGATGGTGATGGAGATGGAGGTGGAGAAGGTGATGTAGGCAAAGGGGAAGGTCGTGGTGTCCACCGTCGACGTATCGATACAATACGCCGAGCGGTGTTGGGAGTGGAAGCAGTGGTGGCAATAGAGGAAGCGGAGGCAGTGGAGGCACTAGCCTGAGCAAGAGCCTGGGTTGGTGGAGGTGACGGAGACGGTGTAGGAGGTGGCAAAGATGAGGTAGATAACGGAGCAGGCGGTGGGGCGGGTGCATCGCTAGATAAAGAACCACAGGGGTGCCCCTGGCCTTGTAGGGATGGAGATGGCTGCGATGCTTCTTGTTATTGTAGCTTACTGCGGATATTTAGAATAACTTCATGAATAATGGCCCAGTCAATCCTTTTCTTGGCTTCCAAGCCATAAATAAACTCCCAAAATTCGGGGCAATCCTCAACCAAATACCCCTGCTGGCGGTGATAATCACATAACTGAAGCATATTCCCGGCCGCGAGTTGGCAAGGAACAACTGGAGGGAGTGACAATGCGTGAGTTGCCATCAAAGCCCTAAAAATATCTGTAAAAGACTCCAGCAATGGAGGGTGAGGAGCCTGCTTCGGGCTAGGGGGATGCCGAGGGATATGGGATGAAGATGGCTGTGGGGGTTGCGTAGGCCATGGCGCATCGCTAAGGGAAGGATTAGGTAGTGGCATATGCGGAGTGGAGTGGGAAGGTATGTAGATGGCATCCACTTGCTCGGGGTGTGGAATTCCCATGACTGGGGGCGGAGACACAAGTGGAGATACATGTGGGTATGTAAAGGTGGAGGGCTGACTCATGGAGGGATATGTGGGTGGTTGATATGTGGGGGTGTATGGCTAACTCGTGGCGGGTTGGTATGCAGAAGGTTAAGGTTGATATGTGGAGGGAGATACAGATGGTGGGGTGTGTGGAGATGTGGAAGGCGTAAAAGACTCAGGGTCAAGGGAATCTTGGAGTTGTTGGCGGATGAAGCGGGCTCGGCTATAAAGTTGTTGCCAGGAGGTAATATCATTGAGTGCCAAGATAAACCGATACTCGGGTGTCGCATTGGATATCAGCATCTTGATTTGTTCTTACTCCGGAATGTGCCCCGGGACTTGCGCGGCAAGGCGACGCCAACGATCGGCAAAGGTAGAGAACTCCTCTTCGGGCTTCATCATCTCATGGGCCAGATCCACAATCGAGTACTTGGGCCCAACCTGGTCTTGAAACTGCTGAATAAATCCCTCTTGTACAGCTTGAAAATTCACAACTTGCTCTTGCAGAAGAGAGAAGAACCAATCCCGAGCCGGGCCTTCCAATGACAGACCAAACAGATAAGCCATCAAGTGTTGGTCATGTCGAAATTGGGCCGACTCATAAATGAACTCCTTCAAGTGCACATATGGGTCACCGACTCCACCATAGCGACGATATGTAGGAATTTGTGAAGATGGCGGAAGCCGAAGACCTTGAAATGTGAATGGAACACTTAAGGAGGACTTGGGATCGATCCGATGTTGGTGTTCATCAAGCTGTCGTTGGGCTTGAGCAATCATCTCCTGAGTAGGGAGAGACCGGGGGTAATGTGGGCCAACTTGAGCAAGAGGTTGCGAATTCAGACCAGGATGACGGTAATGGGCCGGATAAGAGGATTCGGGCTGAGAAGAAAAAGGGCCCATTCCGGGAGTGGAAGGGCATGCGGGCCTGGAAGAAACATGAGCGTAAGGGCCAGCAGCAGCATGGGTAGAAAGAGGAGGCCCATTAAGAGAATAAGACCCATTAGAAATTGGGCCAGCGGCATATGAAGGAAAAGAAAGAGGCCCATGAAGGGTAGAGGGTCCATTATGAGAAGAAGGCCCATTAAGATGAAATGAAATGAGGCGATGGGCCTCGGCCGGGTCCATTTGGCGAACAAGGCTTGAAAGATGGGCCATGAGATTAGCATGTTCTTCAGATGGGTCAGAAGGACCATGGGAAGATGGGCCTGTGTGGGAAGAGGAGTCCACGCGAGAACAGGAAGAAGGATGATACAAGGGGTTGGAATGATGCTCCATGAGGGCAAATAGAGACTTAATACAAAGAGGGAAGTAATAGGCTTACTGGGCTTGAGGACAAGAAGGGACTGACAAACTAATGCAAGGACTAAGGGAGAATGGACATATGACAATGGACCAGACAATGAACACACAAAATGGGCTTGCCTAAATGGGCCTAAAAATAGCAAAACATGTGGATGCAACACAAAACACCACTAATGGGCTTGGACAAGCCCAAACAACACAAACAATGCAATGTGAGAGTTTTCACCTAAGTCAAACCAGTTGATATGATGGGAAATATTTTAGAAGTTTTAATGGACCTTTTAATGATTTTAAATTAAGAATAATTCCCTCAACATAGGAATCCTATGGGAATAAGGTCCAAACTTTGGGTTGACTAAGGTTAACTCCCTCACACTTATGCAAATGCAAGCCTAAGGGGTGGAAAAGGTACAACCGGCCCGACGTCCGTGTGGGAATCCACGGCTCACGGGGACTTACGGAGGTCCCGGATAAGATCACCTAGTCGACCCCAAGGAATATGGAGGCAAGAGGATCACTTACCATGGTAGGAAATGCAACTATGATATGCAATGTATGGCCCTATGTGCACCGGAGTGCATGCAATTTCTAGCCTAAAACTAGAAAATCAAGACAAAATTAAACTATGCAAACATGATCCAAATAAGACAAATAGTATATGGATGGAAAGACAATACAAAGGTCTACACAACGGGCCTAAGAATAGATCAATCTGACCCCGGGAGGTTAATCAAATCACTAAGTAAAGTTGTCCTCGTGAATCTGTGTGCAGACCACATGCAAATTTTATGGACAAAATCCTAAATGATGACAATTTTTAACTAAGCAAACGTGACCCAAATGATGCAAGTAGTATATGGATGGAAAGACAATACAAAGGTCTATCCAATGGAATAAAAATCAGTACAATCAGACATTGAGAAGGTAGTCAAATCACTGAGCAAAGATGTACCTGTGAACCTGTCCCTATGCCTGCCTGCAGAACTTATGCACAAAACTGAAAAAGTTGGATAGTGTTAGACTATGCAAATGTTACCCAAATGATGCAAATGATATATGGATGGAAATACAATACAAAGGGCTATCCAACGGAAGAAAAATGAGCGCAATCGGACTCCGTGATCAAAAGTTATGCCTCGACGAATCGGGCCTCGTGAGCATGCGTGCAGGACTGCCAGAATCTGTAACGGCCTACCAAATGACCGTTACATTCCTCTGGCGGTCTACTATTGGACCGTCACACTACCAGAGCCCTTAAAACGCCCCAAATAGTGGAAGAATGGATAACATATCACCTAAACATGCACATGCACACACCTAACTTACAAAAGAGCATTAAAACAAACGTGATGGGCATTGGTGTCCCACCGTGATCGCCAAAAAATAAGGTTGTTGATAATTTTATCTCTCTTTGCTTTACCCCGCCCCTAACTATGCTAATAACATAATAGCATGAAAGGCATGGAAGATGATGAACAAAGGGCGATGAGAGATAGAAGAACTGACCGTGATTGCCACCAAGAGTTAACAACGCCACAAGGATGAAGAAAGGAGTGCAGCGGCGCCGTGTACCTTGGAAAAGGATGAAGACTTTATCGCGCTTGAAGAACGAGGTGCGGGAAACTTGTGGAATCAAACCTCTTCTCCTTCCAACCGGCTAGATGAAGAAGGCCTCACGTTGTGTTCATGCTCTCCTGCAAAATAAAGCCAAAACAAGGACAAAAAACCCATTAGAACATGCATGTGTAGTATCAATCCCGGAGTGATAAAATAGGGGTAGAAATTTAGGGCAAAGTCACCGGGGGGAGGTTTTTAACCCCTGTGGAAGGGTGAAAAAGATAGGTGTGTGTGTTGTGCATGCATGAGATTTGAAATCACAAGATTTGATTGAAAGAATAGAGAGAAAACGATGATGCAAAACGTGCAAAAAAACATGTGTAGCAGAAAAGTTCAAAAAATTGTGATGATTTATGATTTTGAGGAGACTAGAACTAAGAGTACAGACAACCAAATTAAGCCCAGAAGGATGGAATTGAAAGCTAATACTTCCCTCTTCAAGCCAGGGTCGAAGTTATGAGTTGGAGTTGCAGCATGGCTTCGCCCCGAGTCGAGAAAGAGGCCCCCGTCGTGACTGCGAACTGGGCAGTTTTTATAGAGTTTTACAAGAAAGCCCCATCTTCTTATCATGATTACCGGAGATATAGTCCAATATAAATTGAGTTCTCTGGATCAAACTCGAGATAATACTAAGGACAAGAGATAGGAACAAACGGGGATCAATTCGGAGGAGGATTCTAGAAGATATGGCTCTTGGAAGGTAGCCCCGTCGCACTAGAAAACAGAGTTCTAGTTGTACCAGGATGCTTAAATCCCAATCTTGCGACCCAGATCTCGAGAGATATAGCAAATGAAAATTTGATTTCTATAAACCAAATTCAAGATAATACAAAGGGCTAGAATTAGGAAAAAATGGGGATCAATTTGGATAAGAATTGAAGAAGTTATGGCCTCTGCAAGATAGGCCCGTCGCACAGTTTCGGGGCAGAGTCCAGCACAAATTGGACTCTCGACTGTGTAACGGTGTATTGTAAGACCGTCAAAGTCATGTAACGGCCTAGGGTAGCTCCGTCAGGCTCTGGAGGTCGAACGGGGTGATTTCGGGTAAGTTTGGGTGTGACGGTCTACCATAGGACCGTCACATGACTGTGACGCACCACTAATAGACCTTCACACCGATGAAGGAACATTTTGGGTAGATTACGTGTGACTTCAGAAATTGAAACATATCTCTTAAATGGGGCAGAACTAGCAAAAGTGGTAGAAGAAGAAATTATAGATAACGGAGAGAGGAACAACTTTCATGAAAAGAGCAAGTTGAGAAAATGATTATAAGAGGGAGAAAATGGGGCTAGAACAGAGAAGGAATTCTAGGACACATGTGAACAGCACAACACACTGGAAAAAGGTGAATAACTTGAAATCGGGGCATAACTAGATAATGATGTAGAAGAAGAAGTTGTAGATCGTTGAAAGAGGAACAACTTTGGTGAAGATAACTTTTTGAATAGAGGAACATAAGAAGATGAAAAAGGACCACTTTCAGGTCTGAGCAGCGAAAGAGAGCCGATTACTTGAGGGAAGCCGGACTAAATGGGCCGTAAGTCGACTTAGAAGCCGGAATTTGATAAGATAAGCTCCAAGACTCTAGGGAATCATGATCTCCAAGACTCAAAAGATAGGGAACAGTAAAAATGGGCTCGAAATCCATCCAAGGAAGCTCCCAAAACAATGGCTAGTTCGGGACATCAAAAATGATGAATAAGAGAAATGACGCAACTTGTGGGCTAAAATGGGTGTCAACATCAAACCTCTCTTCCTCCAAGACAATGGAGGGAAACCTGAGAACTTCTCCCTTCCTCCGATCAAGCTTGGAGGGTAACACAATGGAATTAAAAGTGAAGGAAACTCGAAAATAAAAGATCAATGGAAAACAATTATCTCTAAGACAAAATAATGTAGCTTCCGTAGAAGCAGATCTTCATATTCACAGACGACTCTCACTCAGACTCTTCTCTCTGCTCTTGATGGAGTGGTTTTTCTCTTGTTTTCTCTCTTGATCCACACACTGCTCTCTCACTTCTCTTCTTTCTCACTGTTCCATCATCTCCTTCGAACCCTTTTCCTCAGCATATATACGTGTGTCTGCTCAAGAACCTTAGGTGTGTGAATACCCCGTTTCCCGCCTGAAAAGTTGGGGCACGTGTCGGAATATTCTGGACCTCCATTTTCCTCGGATCACGTGCCATCCATCTGGTGAGTGCACAGACAAACTGTCAGAAAAGGAATAAACATTTTGTCACACACTTAGCACAAGTTGTACCAACGTAGCGAGTGAGTAAGCATAAACTGCATTGAGTAGGAGTTTCCAAGTCAAACAATGCACTGACTTCATGTTATTCAGAAAGAGAAAGAATGCACCGAGTTGAAATATGCAGTCCAAGCAAGAGTTGCACCGAGATGGCAGAGAGAAATACGCAGAACGAAGAGAGATGCAAGATAGACTTGCACCGAGTTGGATTTGCACTGAGAAAGGAATGAGCAGACTAAACAATGCATTCTAGACAAGAATTGCACCGACCCAGATATTGCACCGACCTCGAGAGGTGAGATGCAGGGACACGATATGCACGGACCTTGGTGCACATGACTTAGTGAAATGCACTGAGATTGAATATGAACGACAGAACCTGTGCATGAACAAGGACTTGTACTGGGGCAAGCTCTTTATGCGAGAAATGTAGAACTTGGAAAAACTTGCACTGAACAAGCTTACGAACGAGACAATGCATTCACTGACTTAATATTCATTAAGCAAAAAGACAAGTGTCAAACAATGCACGGACCTAAATCATGCAACAAGCACAGACCTTCTTCATGCTTAGAAACAAAGAAATGCACCACAGCATACTATGCACGGACATTATGCGAGATGCACTGAGCTCTTCTGAGTCGAACACAAGTGTTGAGCTTATAGAAAGAAACTTGCACCAAGGCAAGGACCTAGTACGTCTAGAGAAAAGAATGCACTGATCTATTGAATGCATATGAACAGGAGAATGCACGGACCTTTATTGCAAGAGTGCGATAAAACAAATTGATTTATAGTGTGAGACATCATCAAAACCGTAGGGATGCAACAAGGGTGGCTCTCTGGCTCGCTCTCAGAAACCATGCTTATTTCCCAAGGCTCTCCTCTTTCTTCTTTGATTCTATTTGATCCCTTCTCTCTCTTCCCGTTTCGACTCTGCCTCTTCTATTCTCTTTCCTTTTTCTCCTCGGCCGCTGGTTGGCTTATATAGCCTCGCCAGGATGTGATCCTTCTCCGGCGTGAGAAGAGCGCGCCGGGAAGACATGAGGATTGGGTTTGCGCACCGAGAAGAGGGCGCACCGGGAAAGAGGGCACGCCAGATTAACTCCGTTCATCGTGCTTGCTTGGCACGTGCTCGACAGCGGACCCCGGACTGGCCCCAGGAGTCACTGTGATCTTTCATCTCGTACTGGTCTCGCAAAACCACGGCGGGAAGTACTGGCCAAGCTTTCAGGCCGCTGAACAGCCGCATTCAAAATCCTGTGCATCTTTAGCTTGGACACGTGGGTTTTCCACTGATGCGGCCTTCGGCACAGTGGTTTGTGCTCCTGGTTCAACTTAACCTGTCTCAGTAGCTCTCTCAGGGAGTGGTATACTACCCTGGGTGCTTTCGCCTTGACTGGGCGGTCATTCGGTCACTAACGGACCTAATTTACTGAGAAGCCGTACCCATGATGGGTTGTCCGGGACTTCTATCGACGGAGCCTCAGGTTCCCTATTCTGGAGGGCCAGAGACATTCTATCACCTCAGGAGGGTTTCTTGTCAGGTGGCAAACCACCGGGTGCATTCTCATCCTTGGTCGGATGATGAATATTTTTTTATGCGGCACGACCGAGTCGATACCAGTTCATTGGACATACCTGACGACAATGTCGGTTTGTTGTGTATTCTTCTGCTGCTCTTGAGGTGACGTCCCCGACGATCATGTCGGGTGACCTGAGGCTCCAGCAGCTTGGGCAGACCCTTATGTACTGGCTTTCTTCAACTTCTACGCTCCAGTGGGCCACATCATTCTTATCTTCTAGGCTTGATCGTCGTTGAACATATTTTAAGTGCCAACAAATGCCCCCCAGCCACGGGTGCTGCAAGCAAGGCACGAGTGAAGCGGGACCCGCGGATGAGCTCCGTGTGGGCAGATTTCCCGTCTGGATGACAAAAGCTTGGAATGGCTCTTAAACCGACGTGGTGTCTAAAACCGGCACAGTCAGAGGGTTGTTAATACGGCGCGCCCAATCCGGTGCGCCCTTTTATCATAGGTTAATACGACGCGGCCCTCATCGGTGCACCCTTTGATGAAGAGTGGGTTAAAACGGCGCGCTATTTAGCGTGCCGGATTAACCCAAAGGGGGGCGCCCTATATAAAACCCTTCCTTTGGTTTTTTTCTCTCATCCTTCTCATTTTCACCCAAACTTTCTCTCTCTTCCCTTTCTTCTTCCCGCGACGCCGAGTGAGCTTGAGGGCGGCGTCCTTCGACGGGTGAGGGAGAGCCTTTGCTCTTCTGTTCTTGGGATTTAAATCCCTCTTCATGTGTCCCAGAAGGCTCCTAGTAGAGCTTGCCCTCGGAGCTATTCCCCTGGGTGTTCCGTTTCGGCCTCGGTGTGATACCCACGACATGTTTTAGGGACCGTCTCTTGATGGACGTGATCCGCTTCTTTCTGGCAATCTCCCGGACTAGGGAGACTCTGTCAAAATTTTGTCAGAAATCTTGTTTCTCATCAACTATTTCTGACTTCATTTATTCTTCTTGTCATGCTTTTTGAAGAAAAGATGGCATCTGTTTCTTCTTCTTCTACTTCCCGTGCCGTGGTGACATGGGAAAATGTGAACTCCCTAGATCGGGGGCATGACCAGCTTGCTGTGGTCACGAAATCCTCGGACTCCGAGACCGATACAGTGGACACTAGCCGCCTTCTCATCATCGGGGGTGATTCCTTCAACTATGACCGCGGTGATGCCGTCAGGAGGGATCACCCCATGGATAGGCACTTAATGTCCTTCCTCGGGTGGTTTAACCTTCAAGGGAAAAGGGACTTGTTCCTTGTTCGGAAAGTTAAGCAGGCACTGCATGTTGAGAGAGACAGTCTGACTGACTTTGTAGTGTGGGGAAGGCCTATTTATCTGCCTGGTGAACCCCGGAGATGGAGTGTTGTCACACCCCGATGCGGAATATCGGGATGTACAGTCAGTAACGAGCTAGAAATAACATTTATTCTAAACTAAACAATAAAAATTTGCTAAGGAAGGAAAGAAACTCTATCGATCAAAGAAGGATTCTAAACTTTTATTACAATGATCATCACTATTTAAACACGATCAAACATATCTTCCAAAAATAATTTAATACAACAACTGATTTACTACAGTAACAGAACACTAATACAACACTAAGGAAATAACTGGAAGTAACAACTATGCCAACTCGGCATCTAGGTACAAGTACACTCTAGAATCACTCATCTCCCTCCCCGTCTGTGTGAACGTCACCACCTGAATAACCTGGAAAGGGGGAAACAACACTATGAGCTGACGCTCAGTAGGTAATAATAGGCAAGTTTACGTAGTTAATGACTTAATTACATGTTGTATGTAATGATAAGCAAGGAAATAAATAACGAGATCAAGGACAATGTAATAAAATCTTGCAAGGTCAAGAATTAAAAGATGACAATTAACAATAATGACAAGTACAAGAATTTTAATAAGAGCAATTGCAATAATAATTGGCCAACAAGTGTAGACATGCCAAAATTGACGTTACTATGAGTACATCTCATATTGCCTTGTAATGCCCCAATTTGACCCTCAAATTAGCTCTGTTTGATTTGTTTTTCTCACTTTTCTTGGATTTCTCCCTTTTTCCTATCTTTTCCTATTTTTCCCTATTTTTCTGGATTTTTCTGGATTTTCTGGGTATTTTTCTCTATTTTTATGAATTTTCCAGAATTAACGACTTGACGTGGGGCATCTTTTAAATAACGACTTAGCCTTGGGCGTTTCTTAAAAATGGACGACTATTTATGGAGGCGTCAATTCCACTCATTTTCTATTTTTCTGGATTTTTCTGAGAATTTTTCGGAATTATTTTGTAATTAACGACCTACCATGAGACGTTATTTTAAAGTTGTAAAGAATAAAAAAATCAAAAATTGAATTCACGGCCTATGCACGGTCGTCACTTTTTCAAATTGATTTTTTTATATTATTTTCCACTCTCTTCCAGAGGTGATTTGGTGGCCTTCCGGGTGTCAGAAAAATACGCAAAAATAGTCGTTGGAATCAGCGCAACGAGATGCACCTCCACCTAAAAAATAGAAAAATAATATTGAGAAATAAAATTTGGCCCTATTTTGAATATATTGAATTAACGTCCCTTGATAGGGCGCATTTTAAATCACGCCTTGGACGCAGACGTGTTTCATCTATTTCTAAAAATTGATTTTTGAATTAACGTCTTTATCTAAGGTGTGTTTTTAATAACGCCCCTTTGGTAGGTCGTCAAATAAAGAATTGACGCCCGTGTCCAAGTCGTGTTTCACCTTTTGGGTTCTAAACGAACGCAGCCCTTTCCCAGAGAGTCATTGCCTTCGTTGGTCACCTTCCTCGATTGGGATTGGAGTCTTACCTTCGTAGGACTCTTGCCCGTTCTTATCTTCTCTTCAACCTATTAATAGAGGCTTCTTCTCTGTTAACTGGTTGGATCCCTTCCCTCGTATCTTCTTTCCCCTGTTTTTCTCTGTAGTTTTGTTTTACGCAGGTTGCTGCCGCTGCTGCTTTTGGCTGAAGGAGAAGAAGCTCCATCTTCATCAATTCCCTCTGCAGACTTTCTCCCCATCGAGCATTCAAGCCAAGCACAGGCTTCATCTTGCTTTTCTATTTCTCCTTTTGTTTTTATTATCATTAGGTCATTGCATGCATACACACTGTTTATATACTTTCCTTCTCAACTGTTGAGAACCTCCCCACAGTGCACTCTTGCACTCTTTCCCCCTTAGTTATTGATATATCATATCATTTATATCTCCCACACCCTTTTGCATAGGGGTTTAAGGGCAACCACCCACAAGGTGTGTTCTTACACAATTTTCTATGCTCATCCTTTTATTAAGAATTTGATGCTACACTCACCATGTTCTAATTTCATATTCTTTATTGGTGTTTGATTGTTTTGCAAGGGTAATCAAATTGAAGAACTCTCTTCATCGGCCGGCCGATTGGAAGAGAAAGGAGCACTCACATCCCCGCATTCAAGGTATTTTTCACGATCCCTCCATGTTTTCATTATTATATTTTTGAGGCCCTCGCGTCTCTGGCGATCACAAACTCCATCTTAGCACCTCGTGCTAATCCATTTTTGTCCATATTCCTCCCTTATATATATATATTTTAATTCCTTAAGTGGATTTCTAATTAGAATCTACAAAATGGCGATCACGGTGGGACCCCTTTTCGTTTTTCTTTTGATTACCCTTTCCCCTTAGGCACCCACGTGTGCCATCTCTCCTTTTGCACCCTCGGTGCGTCTCCTTTTCGTGCCCCTCGGGCACCCTCCATTGTGCCTTGCACTCTCCCTAAGTGATCTGTCAGCTTGTTAGATTTTTTTGAAATATCCACTTATTCAAAATTTTGATGAGCATGCTGTATCGTTCATATTGATTGCCATGATTATGTTGTGACTGTGAGTATCTTGATATTTTTGGACGTGGAGCTTTCCTGGGGAATTAACGCCTCAGCCAGAGGCGCTTTTGAATTAACGCCCTCATCCAGGGCGTCTATTTATTGCTTAGCGCCTCTCGTCAAGGCATTTTTCTGGATTTGACGCCTTCTGGCAGGGGCGTCCTTTTACTTATAGCGCCTCACTCTAAGGCGCATTTTTCGCTGCCCATGGGCCCCCTCACAGTTATTCACGACAGTGACCCTGTCGTCTCTTTGTTGGTAGCGCCCCCTACCAGGGCGCCTTTTACTGTGGGTTTGCAGAACCCTCCCCATGTGTGGGTTTTCATGCTGATTCATGCTTATACTTGTTGATTGATTATATTGCTGTGGTTGGCTTGTTTACCCTGCTGCATTCATTCATCTTTGCATTGGTTTGGGAGACCTCCTCTCTTTACATTAGGATTCCACACACCCCCTTGGTGAAGGAAGGACCCTCCATTGAGCATTCCGTCTCTTTGGATTGGAAGTTCCTAAACCAAGCCTCCATAAGCCCCCGCACCCGTGGATTCCCTCACGGACGCCGGGCAGGTTGTACCCTTTTGAAGTCCCGAGTTAGTTGGCCTATACACGGTGAGAGAGTGTTCCTAGTTGGCACCGGAGTTCAAACCATATTGAAACTAGGATCCTCCCTTGTGTGAATCACACCAAACTTTGTTAAAATTCATTAATTCACCAAGGTTCAAACAAATTAAGATCAACGGTAACCATTCCAACTTGTGTGCTTCTTTGCAAATTATTTTGCTTGAACTTTGATTGAATAATGGCTTACCATGATAAGAAAACCAACATGTTTAATCCAATTCATGAGGATGCACAACCATGCACATCTTATTCTCCTCAATTTCAACATTTTCATCTAAACTCTCACCATGCTTTCGAGGGACCACGTCCTCATTCTTATGGTCATGCCCGGCCCATGGGCAATGTCCAAACTTATGGTCCCTCATCTCAATTTCAAGCCACTACTCCTTCGGGACTGTCTCCTCCCAACGATGAGAAGGTCTCCCAAATCATTCATGCATTAGATCATCTCACCCCTCAACAGATCCAAGCCCTTAAGGCCGCCGTTGAGGGTGCATCTCCTTCATCTCTTCCTCCTTCCAACCCTACACGGGTGGCCCATCACCCACCTCCCTCTCCTACTCATGTTCCTAATCGGGTAGCCCATTACCCATCCTCTTCCAATCACAATCCTCCTCGGGTGGTCCGACATCCGCCTTCTTCTATTCCTTCTCCATTACGGCCCCGAGGCCCATTTATTCCTTGCAATCCGGCCCATCCGGGTTCTTCTGCGGGTCATCCCGTTAACTCCCCTCCACGGCCTTGTTATGCCACCCCTTCTTCAATGCCTTGCCAACCCTTGGTTGCTCAAGTTACACCCGTCCAACAAACCCTTCTTGATAAAATCACTTTGATGGAGGAACAATTAAGAAGGGTCATGGCTCCTCCTACTCCGGTCAATCCTCTCCATGCCGCTTTGGATAATATTACTAAGATGGAGAAAGAATGGAAGGATAGGAGAGATGATTATGATATCGACAGCTCAAGCAAGCAACAGCCGGCAGATTTTGACGATCAAGTGGACACCGTCCGCCCTCCACCCATCCACACACTTCATTCATATGGCCTTCCACCTCCACATACGCAACATCACTACATTCCTCCATCCACATATACGCCTCCACTACGGTGTCCGCGTGAATTTGATGATGAAGAACCGGCAATTGAAGAATTCACTGCATATGACGATGAAGCTCTGCAGGCATCCCTTTCGAGTTTCCTTCGCCATCCTCTTCCTCCACTGTCAGAAGACCCCTATGCTCAGGACTATGCCACAGTCCCCGATCCAACCCCCATTTATGAGACCTCTTGGTGTTACGATGAAGGGTCGATACTCCAATCACCCATACCGCCGCACCATGAGTCTCCTCCTCACCCCAATACTTGGTGTTACGATGATGGGTCGATACTCCAGTCACCCACACCGGTGCATCATGCGCCTTCCCCTAGACCTGACACCTCTCGCCCCATTCGACATTTTCAGCGCACCAAACCCTTTCCTTTTACACCATTAACCTCTATTCCATCGGCCTCCACCAAACCTCCACTACTCTCCACTCCACCGGCCTCCACCGAACCTCCATCACCCTCCACTACGCCGGTCTCTGCTGAGCCTTCTATTACCCCTCCTCTGTGTTCGCTACCTAAGCCATCCATTATCCTTGTAACGCCAAAACCAGCTTTTCCAGGCCTTTCCCCTATTCCACCACTTAACCTATCACCCTTACCCGTGGCTAATCCTGAGCAAGGTCCACCCCTTTTTGCACTCAAGCCAACCCCTACTGTTTCCGAGCAAAGGGGGAAGCTCGACGTGTTTGAACCTCTGCTTCCACTCACCCTTTCTCCAACATTTCCCATTATACCTCCACCATCCACGAAGCCTTCCGCCTCCGCCTCAAGTACTTGTGCCGAAGATAAGCAAAAGCCGGGCAAGAAGAATTTGGCCACTACCGTGCTGTTCAAGATGCCAGAATTTATTTACCGGATGCCAATCCGGGTTATTGTGCCAAGCATGGTCGAAGAAGCCAAGTCGCCGCCATTGCTCAGAGAAGAATGCCAAGTGTTGATGCCATCCAAGGGCCGGGCAGGGCACCCCTCGCTCCAGTTTCCAAATCTTAAACCCATTCTTCCATACAAGGGGCGAATTCCTATTCCGTTCAAATCAATGGGCACGGCAATGCTTCCTGTATCAACTTTCCAACTCCGTTACATTGTTGATCTTTGCCTTCCAAGGGGGTTGTCATTTATTGTTGAAGCTTCTTTCATTGGGCTAATTGGTTATACATTTTCACTGCCATGGAGGGGCAGTTATCTTGGCACTACGGGGCCTTCCACTGTTTTATCTACCTTCCATTCAACTCCATCCATGTTTTTATCCATCACATTCTCTTCATGGGCCACTCCAAGGGGAAAGAGGAGGATCTCGCCCTCTCGCCCTTCATATTCCTCATATTCTTTGCATCTCATGCATTTTTCTTTCATTCATTCATTCTATTCATTGCATCCATTGCACTACATTTGCATACAATTGCACCTCCTGATTCCCGGGTTTCCAAACCTGTATCTTCCCCGCCTTCCGGCACCTCCGGATATTCCGCATTTCCCATCTTATTCATCTTCATCCTCGGGATCTGTGGGTCCCCTTACATTGCTCGGGCGTTGCCCCCTCCCCAATCTCTTCTCAGGGCATCGCGTCCCTTTTCAGCTCTTGTATCTGGACCCTCCGGATTTCTCTCACTTTCTCCCAGGGCATCGCGCCCCTTTCCACCTTATTCTTCCGGACCCTCCGGATTTCTCTCACTTTCTCCCAGGGCATCACGCCCCTTTCCACCTTATTCTTCCGGAACCTCTGGACTTTCTCCCAGGGCATCACGCCCCTTTCCACCTTATTCTTCCGGAACCTCCGGACTTTCTCCCAGGGCATCACGCCCCTTTCCACCTTATTCTTCCGGAACCTCCGGACTTTCTCCCAGGGCATCACGCCCCTTTCCACCTTATTCTTCTGGAACCTCCGGACTTTCTCCCAGGGCATCACGCCCCTTTCCACCTTATTCTTCCGGAACCTCCGGACTTTCCCCTCGGCCATCGCGCCCCTTTCCATCTTAATCCCCCGGAACCTCCGGATTCTATTTCCCTCTTCTTTGGGCATCGCGTCCCTTCCCTTCTCATTCCTCCGAAACCTCCGGATCCTTCATGCCTTCCCTTTAGGCACGACGCTCCTTTCCATTTTCTTCCTCCGGAACCTTCGAATCCTCCATCTTTCCTCCGATTCGTCCTTCTGTTCCTCCGGGACATCACATCCTTCATCTTCTTCTTTCTTTTCCATCACCTCTTTTCCTATTTCTTCCCGGGGCATCGCGTCCCTTCTTTCGTTGTCCCTCAGGAGCCTCCGGATTCTTCTTCTGCTCATGATTCTCCTCCTCTACTCCCAGACCCTCCGGATCCTTCATGCCTTTCCTTCGGGCACGACGCCCCTTTCCATTTTCTTCCTCCGGAACCTCCATCTTTCTTCCGATTCATCTTTCTACTCTTCCAGGACATCACATCCTTCATTTTCTTCTTCCTTTTCCATCATCTTTTTCCCTATTTCTTCCCAGGGCACCGCGTCCCTCGATACTCTATCCCTCCGGAGCCTCCGGATGATTCCTCCTATCACGATTCTCCTCCACTGCCTCCGGACCCTCCGGATCCGCCCTTTTCCATCTATCAATTTCTTCTTCTAATTCCTCCTGACCAAGGGTCCGACCCACCTTCTTCCACATCCACTGCTGTGGGCATCTGCCCTTTCTCCCACTGCTTCTGAGGCTTTAGTCCTCACTCCTCCTTCTAATTCTCCGCTTCTTCTGTAGACCTTTCATGTGATCAGGGTCTCCGCGCCTTAACGAGGGAGTTCTAGCCCTCGTCTCTCTTCCTTTTCTCCTTATTCGTCTGAGTCTGGTCTTGGCACCACTCCTTCTTGTTAAGCCACTTTCAAATCTTTTGCTTCCAATTCTTTTGACTGCAAAAGAGGAATATCCCACGATGATCAAGATCGCCTCTCGCGGCAGCCGCTTCAACGAAGGTTGCAAGGTAACATATTGGCGTAAGTACGCATTTTTATGATATCATTCCCTCATTGCTTCACGCATGATTTTCAAGATGAAGTGCTTCTTAACAAGATTAAGAGTGGTGTTTTAGACGTTTATCTTAGGCTTTTGTTTAATTAAATATTCCAAAAAGAGTCTTTAGGCTTGCTTATGCAGCACTCTTGGTTAATAAGAACCCTGCGCTGGGAGTTTGACATTCTCTCCCCGCTTGTTAAGATCAACCCTTAGCTGGGTACCTCACACACTTCACGGCGTCCTTAGCCGGCTCCTTTGGTTAAAACAACGTTGCTACTTTGGCCATGCCATGAGTATATCTGAGAGTCTTTTCTCTTCTTCACTCGGCCGAATGCAGGGGCAAGAGATTGACGAATGAGATGACCAACCTCGGTAATCCCCAATACGAGAGAAGTCTCAAATAGGGGCAGTCTTGACCCAAAATCAATATGAATTTTCATATGAGTTTCATGATATACATCTCGCCAAAAGGGCTATTATGATAATCAAGTCAAAATTTCGATAAAAGTAAAATTGTGAATTATGGCATGTCAAGAGTGGCAAAGTCCCCGCAGGGAAAACCCTGGTCGTATGCATGTCAAGGGTCTAAAATCAAAGGCATAAAGTCCCGGCACAACAGACTACCTCTTTGAGGGGAAACACCTTGGAAGGAATTCAAGTCCCGACATCTCCCATCCTGCATAAAGCTTATCCTCACTTAGTCTTCTCTTCTCCCTCCAAGACCGAACGTTTCTCGGGTATGGCCTTGGTAGGGGCACCGTTGATCAAGGGTAGCTAGTCGTAGGATGCCACCTTTAAATGCACGCTCGACTTTGGGAAATTTTAGCAAAAAGGGAAGGAACGAGGACCCCCAATTAATGGTTTAAACACCCTTTGATGCTGCATTAGCTATGTCTAAACCAAAATCCAAAAAAAATTGAATATTACAAAATCAAACAAAAAAATTGAATATTTCCTGAGCAAAATCAAACAAAAAATCAGATATTTCTTCCAAGATTCATAAAAATTGAAATATTTTCCAAAATCCCTAAAAATTTGAATATCTTTTTCAAAACTCATTAAAATTTGCATATTTTAAAAATAAAAAAAATGCATTGTATTTTCTGATGGTGTTTTGCAAGAACAACTTTGCAAGGACCAGGAGCACGGGATGAGTCCTCTCTCCACTTATTGCTATCAATCTATTGATTATTCCCGATATTCTCATAACATGCCACCCTGGGCATTTTGATTATCATTTCCTCATATCTCCTGATTATCGTTCATCTCCAGATCTTTTTAATCAACTCCTGCTGATTTCCTTGATCACTTTGCCAATGGGCATTATCAATTCCTTGATCACTTTGCCAATGGGCATTATCATTCCCTGATCACTCTGCCGCTGGGCATTATCAGATCTTGATCATTCAACTCCAAATCTTGATTAGCCAAGATTGTCATCCTCATGACAAAATAACAAATAATGATGCTTTGCAATACCATGATTTAACTCATGCTATTCATGCCATATACATGTTCTTGATTGCTTTGATGCTATGCTTGCTATGCTTAAATGCCTTATTCATTGCTTATTATCTTCATTATATCTTGGCTGATGAATCTTTGAGCGCAGGAAGAAGCTCTTGGTCCCGCCGACTGGGCATCATCGTTCAAGTCCCACGGTGTTTACACATTATTTCACCTCATTTCTCAATTCACCCATGCTTATTGCTATCACCATCTCCCTGTATGCATTTTACTATATGTTATTACACTACTAAATTATATCAAGGACCTTGTGGCTTTGATAAATCTGGGATTTGAGTTCCCCTTCATCAAAAATAATGATGATTCCAGAGGAGTCTTAGTCACACGGATAGGCCGTTGAGCCGTCCAAGACTGGGGATGATGGTTCCCTTTTGCGAGTTGATGCGTGGATAAACGAGCTTCGGCTTAGTGTCAACTCGCAGAATGGGTTTCTTGACTCAGTCTGGGCAGTTTAACAATATTATCCTTGATTATCTTATATTTTCATTTGTTTTAATTTTTCCTTTTAAACCCAGCATGCATTCATATAGGAGTTTGATTCAACATTGGAAAATCATTCTGATAAGCTGATTTGGAGAGTCAAATTGATCACTATTTTCCGAGATATGAGATATTCCATGCTGAATTGGAATCCTCAGTTCGTTTTGTCGCCGTTTTGGGTCATTTTCTCGAAAGCTCCTTGTTTGGATTTCTATCATCTTATTTTAATCCTTTCCCTTTGATCCACCTTGGCTGCAGCACGTCCACATTGGCTGGTAACCGCTCCCCAATGGTGAAACCTACAGGTTTGTGACCTGGGGTACTTCCACCGCGCTGGAAGTTGATCATTCTTTTATCTCCTTCGTGCCCGCGTGCACACTCCCCGTTTTATCCAAACATCGTTGATTTCATTGAATTTCCCGAGATTACTTCATCTCGAGCTTCTGATTTCATTCTCATCAAGTGATGTTGATTGCGTGTCTCATCACACCTTGGCATCTACTTTTCAGTTTGCTCTGCTCCCTTGCAAAGCAGACGCCAAGGCGGGGCAGCTGTAGACACGCCAAAATTGACGTTACTATGAGTACATCTCATATTACCTTGTAATGCCCCAATTTGACCCTCAAATTAGCTCTGTTTGAGTGATTTTTCTCACTTTTCTTGGATTTCTCCCTTTTTCCTCTCTTTTCCTATTTTTCCCTATTTTTCTGGATTTTTCTAGATTTTCTGGGCATTTTTCTCTATTTTTATGAATTTTCCAGAATTAACGACTTGACGTGGGGCGTCTTTTAAATAACGACTTAGCCTTGGGCGTTTCTTAAAAATGGACGACTATTTATGGAGGCGTCAATTCCACTCATTTTCTATTTTTCTGGATTTTCTGAGAATTTTTTGGAATTATTTTATAATTAACGACCTACCATGAGACGTTATTTTAAATTTGAAAAGAATAAAAAAATCAAAAATTGAATTCACGGCCTATGCACGGTCGTCACTTTTTCAAATTGATTTTTTTATATTATTTTCCACTCTCTTCCGGAGGTGATTTGGTGGCCTTCCGGGTGTCAGAAAAATACGCAAAAATAGTCGTTGGAATCAGCGCAACGAGATGCACCTCCACCTAAAAAATGAGAAAATAATATTGAGAAATAAAAATTGGCCCTATTTTGAATATATTGAATTAACGTCCCTTGATAGGGCGCGTTTTAAATCACGCCTACGTGTTTCATCTATTTCTAAAAATTGATTTTTGAATTAACGTCTTTATCTAAGGCGTGTTTTTAATAACGCCCCTTTGGTAGGTCGTCAAATTAAGAATTGACGCCCGTGTCCAAGTCGTGTTTCACCTTTTGGGTTCTAAATGAACGCAGCCCTTTCCCAGAGAGTCATTACCTTCGTTGGTCACCTTCCTCGATTGGGATTGGAGTCTTACCTCCGTAGGACTCTTGCCCGTTCTTATCTTCTCTTCAACCTATTAATAGAGGCTTCTTCTCTGTTAACTGGTTGGATCCCTTCCCTCGTATCTTCTTTCCCCTGTTTTTCTCTGTAGTTTTGTTTTACGCAGGTTGCTGCCGCTGCTGCTTTTGGCTGAAGGAGAAGAAGCTCCATCTTCATCAATTCCCTCTGCAGACTTTCTCCCCATCGAGCATTCAAGCCAAGCACAGGCTTCATCTTGCTTTTCTATTTCTCCTTTTGTTTTTATTATCATTAGGTCATTGCATGCATACACACTGTTTATATACTTTCCTTCTCAACTGTTGAGAACCTCCCCACAGTGCACTCTTGCACTCTTTCCCCCTTAGTTATTGATATATCATATCATTTATATCTCCCACACCCTTTTGCATAGGGGTTTAAGGGCAACCACCCACAAGGTGTGTTCTTACACAATTTTCTATGCTCATCCTTTTATTAAGAATTTGATGCTACACTCACCATGTTCTAATTTCATATTCTTTATTGGTGTTTGATTGTTTTGCAAGGGTAATCAAATTGAAGAACTCTCTTCATCGGCCGGCCGATTGGAAGAGAAAGGAGCACTCACATCCCCGCATTCAAGGTATTTTTCACGATCCCTCCATGTTTTCATTATTATATTTTTGAGGCCCTCGCGTCTCTGGCGATCACAAACTCCATCTTAGCACCTCGTGCTAATCCCTTTTTGTCCATATTCCTCCCTTATATATATATATTTTAATTCTTTAAGTGGATTTCTAATTAGAATCTACAGTAAGTATTTTAAACAAGAAATAATTCAAGATCAAGTACAAGAAATAATAATAGATTGAATGTCATAGACGTCACACTAGTCAAGTACTCGGTGCAATGCCTCACCATGTCATTTGTTGTGCCTCTTAGGCACAAGCATGTGCATTGTGTTTTGATGATAGCATGCTGATTTGTTTTGATGATTGCAACACAGTCAGTGCATTATGATATTGTGTTTTGAATATGGCTGCTGATATGATTGCATAGGACTGTGTCTGATATACAGCATTGAATGCATGAGTATTGCATGATGCGTTGACGCATGGGATCATTGCGTCAACTCACTGGTCTGTTCCAGAGCTGGTCTATAAAATGTGTCAACTGGTGCGTCGACGCAGTGGACTCAATGCGTTGACGCATTGAAATTGTTTTGAAAGAGCTCTTGCTTTGCTTCATACATTAGTCTAAACACTGTCCATCTGAGTGTCTCATGCAGAGTCAATTCATATAGTCTATACACTCTGGTGCATGTTGTTCGTAAAGTCTATACATTGGCTGTCGGTTGCAAAGTCTACACATCAGACTGTATCGCATTTATTCATGGCTAAGAGTCTATACATTGGACTCTCATTCAAGACCATACATTCATTGTACATCACATTGGCTAAGTGTGTACATCGCTTACATTTCTTGAGACCAAGCCCATACATCGTGAAAGTCTATACACTCCTCTTGGCCTTAGCATCTGTTTTGAAGTCCATACATTGGTCTTCAGTTCAAGTCTGTACAGCGTTACGTTCTCTTTGGAAAGTCTGTACAGCGTCAAGTCTGCACATTGGGGTTTCACGAGAAGTCTACACATTGGTTTACACCTGAAGTCTATACATTGGCTAAGGGTCTTCAAGTCCATACACAGTTGTCTGATGCATATTGTTTGAAGTCTGTACAACATGTCTTGTTGTTCACAACTTTCTTGTTTGTGACTTCCCTAGTGTTTTGATGATGAGCATCACTATGTTAAGTATTCTCATTTTAATCAGATATCTTGTGTAATGTTATGCATTTGAATTTTCCATGATTAACAGGAAAACTGCTATGAGGTAGTACCTTGTATGTCCGTACTATTCCCTTCATACTTCATGTTGTTTGTGTTTACTACACTTTGTGTTGTCCTTTTGTACGTCGTGTTGTTCCAACTATGTTTGTTGATTGTCTTCGTGTTGTTTGCTGAAGCAGCTCGAATTGTTCTGATGAACTTCGAGTCATTTTCCTATGAACCTCGTGTCGTTTCTTCAGTATTTAGTTGCTCATCTCGAGTCATCCGTTTTATTTTTGCTCTTGTGTTTTCGTGTCATTTACTGTAGTTACTCGAGTCATTTCTCCGACTTTCACTGCTTTATCACGTGTCGTTGTAGCTGTTCCTATTTTTCTGTCTTCGTGTTGTTTTTCCTAGACTGCGTGTCCTTTTTGCTTTGTGACCATACTTCGTGTCGGTTTCTGTTTTCGTCTTCGAGTTGGTTTTAGTCCGTGTCGTCCTCGTCTTCGAGTCGTTTGTAAGTTCGAGCGATTTTGTATTCGTGTTGTTTTTGTGTCTTCATGTTGCTTTTTGTGTCTTCGTGTTGCTTCTTTCTATCTTCGTCCAAGGTTCCTTTGATCGCGTGTTTCTATCGTTTTTACTCCGTGTTATTTCCTTCTCCGTACCTCGTGTCGTTCTCAGTATAGTGCACCTATTGTTGTTCCTACACACCTCGTGCAGTTTTTAGTTTTTGTGGCCCTGAGTTTTAATCATTTTAATTCTTTGCAGGAGAAGAAGAAAACCAAAAAGAAGAAGGTGGTCCGAGGAAGAATATTCCTCAGTGACTGGGAGGCACGTGATCCGAGGCTGGAAGGGCAGATAGGATTGTGACACGTGTGCTGAGGCTGGCTGAGAGACTGACACGTGGCCACAAGTTCTGGGCGGGAAATGAGGAAGCCACACGCGCCCAGTGCTGCCCTCCTGCTGGCTGATGCTTATAAAAGGAAGCCTTCATCCAACAGATGAAGAGAGATCGAAGAAGAAGCCTGGAGAGCAGAAAGTCCTTCGATCCAGAAAAAGAAAAGATGAAGAAAAAGAGAAGAAGAGAGAATAGCAGAGAGCGTGAGCCGAAGAGAATAGAGGAAAAGAGATCGAGAGAGTGAAAGAGCAGAAGAAGAAAAGAGCTGCAGTAGAAAGCAGAAGAAGAAGAAGAGAAGAGAAGAGACAGAGAGAGCCTGCGAAAGAAGAAGAAAAGAAAGAGAAGAAGAGCAGAAGGAAAAGAAGAGAAAGAGAGAGTTAGAGAGCTCGTGAGGGTTAAGAGAAAAAGAAAGTGAGAGAGAAGAGAAGAGGAAGAGAAGCTTACCTGAAGATCTGTCTACTGGACCGTGGATCAAATCCAGGCCAGTCAGCTCCATGCGAGCCACATCTGTGTTATCTTTATTTACAACTTTCTGATCGTTGTGTATTTTCCCCTTCTTATTTTTCCTTTTTCATTTGGTTAGCTTTGTACTTCCGATCCTCTGGATTGAGGTCGGGTCCCTCCTGCTCTGGAGGAAGAGAGGTCTGCGACCTCTAGTTTGCAAGTGACTGGAAGTCACTTGTGCGTTTCCCTCTGGTTTGGAGGAAGGGAGATCTGATCTCCGGTTCTGGGCTTGTGGATTGCAAGTCCAAGTGTCCCTCCTGGTCTGGAGGAAGAGAGGTCTTCGACCTCTGGTTTGCTGGTGACTGGGAGTCACTGGTGTGTTCCCTCCGGTTTGGAGGAAGAGAGACTTTGCGTCTCTGGTTTCCAAGTGACTGGGAGTCACTTGGGGTGTCCCTCCAGTTGGGAGAAAGAGGGGAGTTTGTTCCCCTGGTCAAGCTTTGTGTCAGCACCTGTTGCAGACTGAGTCTGCTTGGTTCTAGCATTGGCTAGTGAAGCCTCACTCCGGTTGGGAATGAGGGGTGGATGTAGGTCTGGAGGACCGAACCACCTAAAAATCTATTGAGCAATGGTTTGCTTTGTGTGCTTGCTTCCGCTAGATGCTTGCATAGGGGCGCTCCAAGTGTTTGATCACAGGTTCATTAGATGATTTGATCAGTTTTTGTTCTAAGTGTTTAATCTGTTGAGTGAGCGAAATTCTATTTGAACGATAGTTTATATTGGGTGGAAGTTTTTTTTATAGGCTATATTCATTCACCCCCCCTCTGAATACTTGCACCGAACCTAACACTTGGTATCAGAGCGGTGTCTGCATACAAGGTCCAGCGACCTGCAGATTCGATCTTGCAGTCTTAGGTACTAATTTGTTTTTAGTGCATAAATATTCATGTTGCATTAATCTGTTGTGTTCTCATGGCTCATCCACCGATTTTCAATGGTACGCATTTCAATGCATGGTTCACTAGTCTGAAGAATTATGTCAAATCTGTGAATCCAGACCTGTGGAAAGTAATTTCACATGTTCCTCATGAACTGCCAAAGAAAAAGTCCAAATGGACTGACAGTCACAAGTCTATGCATGAAGAGAATCAGATAGCTATAAATCTAATGAAGGCAGCTACTGATAGAGTCTTTCACTCATGCTTCATTGATTGCAGTTCGGCTAAAGACATTCTGGATACACTGAAGCGTACTCAGGAGATAGATGTGGACAGCTGCATGATGGCCAACAGAAGAAATCAAAGTGGCAGCGATCAAGGCAGCAATCAAACTAAAGAAGATAATGATGATGAGGTAAATCTCTTCGAGAATTTTTCTCTAGAAGATTGGGAAAATGCATATGCTGAATTATTTGAATCTCATGAACAGTTAAGAAAACAATACAAAAAATTGAAGAAGAATAGTAGGTCAGACAGTTTCAATTCTCCATGTGAAAAATGTGCTGAACTAAAAAATGTTCATGATACTTGTATGTCTGATATTCAAATGCTAAAGAAACAAATTTCATTGCTGAAAAGTGAGAATGATTCTCTCAAAAATTTCTCCAAAGAAAATGAAGAAAGTTTAGAGAAACTTAAAAAGGAGAACACATTGCTGATTGAAAAATTGAATGCCATAAAATCTGTAAACTTACAATTACAGAAAGATTTTGAAAAACAACAAAAAGAATTGAAGGAATTAGAGGCTGGAAGAAAACATGAAGCCAATTCAGAAGATCAGCTTCTAATGAATGAATTGGTTCAAAATGATAAGCTTAAAGAAGAAGTTGAAAAATTAAAATTGTTAAACAGTGCCATGTCTGAAAGACTTCTCACATTGGAGAAAGGAAAAGTCATCTGTACAAACGAGACTGAAGAGGTAGATGAACTGAGAAAGGAAATTGAAGAATACAAAACAGCTAACAAGGTTTTGAATGACGCTGTCAATTGTAGTGAACAAGAGATCTCTAGTTATGAAATACACATTGCATCTCTTGAAAATGAAATTCAGGATCTGAAAAGCTCTTTGTCTAAATTTGTTGATGGACAAGAAAATCTGGACAGGTTGTTAGGAGTTAAGGCTAATACTCAAAAGGAAGGGCTAGGCTACAACAATGTCAATAAAAAGGCTTTCAAAAACAAGCTAATGACATCTTTCATCAAATCTTCAGATGTAGCCACCACCTCAGAAAATAAACAACCAAATGTTCAGAAGAATCAGAAACAAACTGGAAAAATGGAAAAGGTCAGTCATGTGAAGAAAGGATTGAATCACATTGAAAATGTGCATGCTGTAAAACACACTGATACACCTAAACATGCACATAAAAGGGAAATCATGAAATGTCATTACTGTCACAAGATTGGCCACTTGATGCATGAATGTAATTTAATGAAATCAGATGATCTGAAAGCTAGAAAAATGCATGGTAGGGATTCGCAGGTCAAGTTCCCTGTCCCTCAGAAAAAGAATATCACATGTTTTAATTGTGATAAAGTAGGACACACTACTGCTCATTGCTGGTTTGCAAGTGGTAAGAAAAAATCATATTCATTTCATAAAAAACACTTTACAAATCAGCATGTTTTTAATAAGAACAAATCTGTTTCAAAGGACCAACACATCATCTGTTTTAACTGTAACAAAAATGGTCACAAGGCCTTTGAATGCTGGTCAGGTTCCTTTAGAAGAAATTCTCTAAATTGCTCTCACTATAGAAAGCATGGCCATATAGTCAAGGACTGTTGCATATTCAGGGTAGAAATGTGAATCTCAAACATGCTAAATTCCCTGTAAGACAATTTGCAAAACTTTCATGTTATAACTGTGAGAAGCCAGGCCACAGAGCTGGAGATTGTTGGCATGTTCAAAATAACTCTGCTAAACTCCATGTTGCGAAATTTACATGCCATCATTGTGGGAAGCCAGGTCACAGGGCTGCAACCTGTTGGCTGGCAGGATATCAAAACCAAACTGGCTTTGGTAAACAGAATTTTTATTCTGTTAACAGAAAATCTCATGCATATACACATGGATTTCATGCTAATAAGAATGTGCATAGATTAAATCTGAAATCTGGTGCATCTTACTATCATTATAGTAAACAGAACTCTCTCTCTGCCAATAAACTTCATGACAACAGTAATGTGCATAAGAAGAATTTGAAATCTGATGACCATGTTGCTAGAAATGTGCTGAGAAAACCTGCTAGAAATAATACTGTCATGTCAGGACCCAAGATTTCTTGGGTGCCTGTTTGTGCAAAATAAACTTTGCTATGCAGGTGTGCCTTGGGACTAAAATAAAAGGGGTTAACCAAGGCACTCAAAAAGAAAACCCCAGGACTCAATTCAGGTCAGTTCTGAAATCTGTTTTAAATTCTATTATCTGAAATTGTGAGCATGAAAATTGTGAGTTTCATGTTGATTTGCTTGATTGATCGCTGATGATCTCTTCATGTACTGAGTTTTACTTTGCATATATCTGATGCTCTTCTCTCACTTATTATTGCACTGAATAAATGGACTGCATGCTTGTTGTTGAATGCATAACTTGTTGATTGTGAATAATTCTTCAGTGTATAGAGTCATTGCATGTGTCTAATGTCTGCACACATTATTTGCATGACTGACTTTGAATTTGTTCAATGCATAATAGGACTGCTTTGCACTGCATCATATGTTGAAAAATCTGAAAAAGGATGAAAATGCTTATAACTTGGATGCATAAATCTGAATTGATTGCATATCTGTCTCATGTATCCTTGGTGCATAATCTGTATGTAGGACAGTATATTATATAGCATATCTCTTGCATCATGATGTCAGGGGGAGCTGAGTGTTCTATTCAACTCTTTGAATCCTATTCACTTCTCAGTGTTCTCATTCAAATGATACATATCTTTTGACATCAGATGCTCTAGCAACTCAATGCCTATTGCTATCATCTCCCTAACCTTCACTGAACAACAGTTTTGGTTCTGGTTTAGTACATTGAGTTGTGATTATTTCAATTGTTCATTTATAAGAATCACTCTTACAAATTGAAAAGAACTAAAGGTTTAACCTTTATAAATTGGAGAGTTAAGTGTCTGTACTTCAGAATTTGAGATAAAAGAAAACTTTTATAGCTCTTAATCTTTGTCTCATGGTAAGATTAGAAAACGTTTTTGTAATGCCTAATGTGTTGATCTGGAAATTTCTAGAAAAGGTGAATAAGAGTGTGTACTATTTTTCAAACAATCACTCTAAAAGAGATAAGGGCAGTAGTAAATAAGTTCATAAATGTTAAGAACTGAATATAGTGACAGGGCAATGGCTGAATTGCACTGAGAAATTGTGATCTCCTCCAATGAAGCAGGAGAACTCATAGTCATGAAGTGTTTCAGAATATCTCTGTTCAAAGGGTCAAATCTATAGGGGGAGTCCTCACCAAGTAACTGAGGGTACTGGCCTCTAATCAAGGTGTACCCTTAATGTCAAAAGTGAAGACTATCCTTTGTGGGTTCTGATCTGAAATAGGTCTAATAGTTTATGCCGAGTAACTGGGGGTACCTGCCTCTGATCAAGGTGTACACCTAATGTCAACAGCATAAATGCCACTGATCTATTCATTTAGTTCATGTTATGAAATTCAAAGATAAAAATCAAACTGCTGTAACCCTTCAAAAAAATCAAAAGTCAATGAGTGAAAATTATTTTTATCAATACATGTTCAAGTTGCCTCTCTTGAATTTCCTTGTTTAATCACAAAAGGGTATTATTTCTGACTTATCTATTAATACCATGTGCCCTAGATTCATTGCTATAAATGGAATCTATAAACTCTTGTTCAGGGGTCAAATGTTTTACTCTAGATTTATCACTGTTAAACCTGAATTTTTGTCAAAATTGCATGTTGCTGGTTCTTATACTTTAACAGTTGTTTATAATCATGCTTCCCTGCTGAACCTATGAATCAGCTATTGTCAAGTGACCCTCCTACCTTCTCTTCCTTGTTTATCTGTTCATATTCCTTCTCAAAGGGTGAGCTATTATTTAGGGGGAGAAATAATTCAGGGGAGTCTTACTTTCAGGGGGAGAATGTTCTAGAGGAATTTGTATGCATAATGCACTTTGCACTCTTGTTTTTACTATTTTTCTCTTTTTGATCATGTCAAAGGGGGAGAAAATCTTGTGTGTGACTCACTGTCACATTGTGTTGCCATCATCAAAAAGGGGGAGAATGTTGTGCCTCTTAGGCACAAGCATGTGCATTGTGTTTTGATGATAGCATGCTGATTTGTTTTGATGATTGCAACACAGTCAGTGCATTATGATATTGTGTTTTGAATATGGCTGCTGATATGATTGCATAGGACTGTGTCTGATATACAGCATTGAATGCATGAGTATTGCATGATGTGTTGACGCATGAGATCATTGCGTCAACTCACTGGTCTGTCCCAGAGCTGGTCTATAAAATGTGTCAACTGGTGCGTCGACGCAGTGGACTCAATGCGTTGACGCATTGAAATTGTTTTGAAAGAGCTCTTGCTTTGCTTCATACATTAGTCTAAACACTGTCCATCTGAGTGTCTCATGCAGAGTCAATTCATATAGTCTATACACTCTGGTGCATGTTGTTCGTAAAGTCTATACATTGGCTGTCGGTTGCAAAGTCTACACATCAGATTGCATTGCATTTATTCATGGCTAAGAGTCTATACATTGGACTCTCATTCAAGACCATACATTCATTGTACATCACATTGGCTAAGTGTGTACATCGCTTACATTTCTTGAGACCAAGTCCATACATCGTGAAAGTCTATACACTCCTCTTGGCCTTAGCATCTGTTTTGAAGTCCATACATTGGTCTTCAGTTCAAGTCTGTACAGCATTACGTTCTCTTTGGAAAGTCTGTACAGCGTCAAGTCTGCACATTGGGGTTTCACTAGAAGTCTACACATTGGTCTCCACCTGAAGTCTATACATTGGCTAAGGGTCTTCAAGTCCATACACAGTTGTCTGATGCATATTGTTTGAAGTCTGTACAACATGTCTTGTTGTTCACAACTTTCTTGTTTGTGACTTCCCTAGTGTTTTGATGATGAGCATCACTATGTTAAGTATTCTCATTTTAATCAAATATCTTGCGTAATGTTATGCATTTGAAATTTCCATGATTAACAGGAAAACTACTTTGAGGTAGTACCTTGTATGTCCGTGCTATTCCTTTCATACTTCGTGTTATTTGTGTTTACTACACTTCGTGTTGTCCTTTTGTACGTCGTGTTGTTCCAACTATGTTTGTTGATTGTCTTCGTGTTGTTTGCTGAAGCAGCTTGAATTGTTCTGATGAACTTCGAGTCATTTTCCTGTGAACCTCGTGTCGTTTCTTCAGTATTTAGTTGCTCATCTCGAGTCATCCGTTTTATTTTTGCTCTTGTGTTTTCGTGTCATTTACTGTAGTTACTCGAGTCATTTTTCCGGCTTTCACTACTTTATCACGTGTCGTTGTAGCTGTTCCTGTTTTTCTGTCTTCGTGTTGTTTTTCCTAGACCGCGTGTCCTTTTTGCTTTGTGACCACACTTCGTGTCGGTTTCTGTTTTCATCTTCGAGTTGGTTTTAGTCCGTGTCGTCCTCGTCTTCGAGTCGTTTGTAAGTTCGAGCGATTTTGTATTCGTGTTGTTTTTGTGTCTTCATGTTACTTTTTGTGTCTTCGTGTTGCTTCTTTCTATCTTCGTCCAAGGTTCCTTTGATCGCGTGTTTCTATCGTTTTTACTCCGTGTTATTTCCTTCTCCGTACCTCGTGTCGTTCTCAGTATAGTGCACCTATTGTTGTTCCTACACACCTCGTGCAGTTTTTAGTTTTTGTGGCCCTGAGTTTTAATCGTTTTAATTCTTTGCAGGAGAAGAAGAAAACCAAAAAGAAGAAGGTGGTCCGAGGAAGAATATTCCTCAGTGACTGGGAGGCACGTGATCCGAGGCTGGAAGGGCAGACAGGATTGTGACACGTGTGCTGAAGCTGGCTGAGAGACTGACACGTGACCACAAGTTCTGGGCGGGAAATGAGGAAGCCACACGCTCCCAGTGCTGCCCTCCTGATGGCTGATGCTTATAAAAGGAAGCCTTCATCCAACAGATGAAGAGAGATCGAAGAAGAAGCCTGGAGAGCAGAAAGTCCTTCGATCCAGAAAAAGAAAAGAGGAAGAAAAAGAGAAGAAGAGAGAATAGCAGAGAGCGTGAGCCGAAGAGAATAGAGGAAAAGAGATCGAGAGAGTGAAAGAGCAGAAGAAGAAAAGAGCTGCAGTAGAAAGCAGAAGAAGAAGAGAAGAGAAGAGACAGAGAGAGCCTGCGAAAGAAGAAGAAAAGAAAGAGAAGAAGAGCAGAAGGAAAAGAAGAGAAAGAGAGAGTTAGAGAGCTCGTGAGGGTTAAGAGAAAAAGAAAGTGAGAGAGAAGAGAAGAGGAAGAGAAGCTTACCTGAAGATCTATCTACTGGACCGTGGATCAAATCCAGGCCAGTCAGCTCCATGCGAGCCACATCTGTGTTATCTTTCTTTACAGCTTTCTGATCGCTGTGTATTTTCCACTTCTTATTTTTCCTTTTTCATTTGTTTAGCTTTGTACTTCCGATCCTCTGGATTGAGGTCGGGTCCCTCCTGGTCTGGAGGAAGAGAGGTCTGCGACCTCTAGTTTGCAAGTGACTGGAAGTCACTTGTTTGTTTCCCTCCGGTTTGGAGGAAGGGAGATCTGATCTCCGGTTCTGGGCTTGTGGATTGCAAGTCCAAGTGTCCCTCCTGGTCTGGAGGAAGAGAGGTCTTCGACCTCTGGTTTGCTGGTGACTGGGAGTCACTGGTGTGTTCCCTCCGGTTTGGAGGAAGAGAGACTTTACGTCTCTGGTTTCCAAGTGACTGGGAGTCACTTGGGGTGTCCCTCCGGTTGGGAGGAAGAGGGGAGTTTGTTCCCCTGGTCAAGCTGTGTGTCAGCACCTGTTGTAGACTGAGTCTGCTTAGTTCTAGTATTGGCTAGTGAAGCCTCACTCCGGTTGGGAATGAGGGGTGGATGTAGGTCTGGAGGACCGAACCACCTAAAAATCTATTGAGCAATGGTTTGCTTTGTATGCTTGCTTCCGCTAGATGCTTGCATAGGGGCGCTCCAAGTGTTTGATCACAGGTTCATTAGATGATTTGATCAGTTTTTATTCTAAGTGTTTAATCTGTTGAGTGAGCGAAATTCTATTTGAACGGTAGTTTATATTGGGTGGAAGTTTTTTTTATAGGCTATATTCATTCACCCCCCTCTGAATACTTGCACCGAACCTAACACTTGGTATCAGAGCGGTGTCTGCATACAAGGTCCAGTGACCTGCAGATTCGATCTTGCAGTCTTAGGTACTAATTTGTTTTTAGTGCATAAATATTCCTGTTGCATTAATCTGTTGTGTTCTCATGGCTCATCCACCGATTTTCAATGGTACGCATTTCAATGCATGGTTCACTAGTCTGAAGAATTATGTCAAATCTGTGAATCCAGACCTGTGGAAAGTAATTTCACATGGTCCTCATGAACTGCCAAAGAAAAAGTCCAAATGGACTGACAGTCACAAGTCTATGTATGAAGAGAATCAGATAGCTATAAATCTAATGAAGGCAGCTACTGATAGAGCCTTTCACTCATGCTTCGTTGATTACAGTTCGGCTAAAGACATTCTGGATACACTGAAGCGTACTCAGGAGATAGATGTGGACAGCTGCATAATGGCCAACAGAAGAAATCAAAGTGGCAGCGATCAAGGCAACAAACAAACGAAATAAGATAATGATGATGAGGTAAATCTCTTCGAGAATTTTTCTCTAGAAGATTGGGAAAATGCATATGCTGAATTATTTGAATCTCATGAACAGTTAAGAAAACAATACAAAAAATTGAAGAAGAATAGTAGGTCAGACAGTTTCAATTCTCCATGTGAAAACTGTGCTGAACTAAAAAATGTTCATGATACGTGTATGTCTGATATTCAAATGCTAAAGAAACAAATTTCATTGCTGAAAAGTGAGAATGATTCTCTCAAAAATTTCTCCAAAGAAAATGAAGAAAGTTTAGAGAAACTTAAAAAGGAGAACACATTGCTGATTGAAAAATTGAATGCCATAAAATCTGTAAACTTACAATTACAGAAAGATTTTGAAAAACAACAAAAAGAATTGAAGGAATTAGAGGCTGGAAGAAAACATGAAGCCAATTCAGAAGATCAGCTTCTAATGAATGAATTGGTTCAAAATGATAAGCTTAAAGAAGAAGTTGAAAAATTAAAATTGTTAAACAGTGCCATGTCTGAAAGACTTCTCACATTGGAGAAAGGAAAAGTCGTCTGTACAAACGAGACTGAAGAGGTAGATGAACTGAGAAAGGAAATTGAAGAATACAAAACAGCTAACAAGGTTTTGAATGACGCTGTCAATTGTAGTGAACAAGAGATCTCTAGTTATGAAATACACATTGCATCTCTTGAAAATGAAATTCAGGATCTGAAAAGCTCTTTGTCTAAATTTGTTGATGGACAAGAAAATCTGGACAGGTTGTTAGGAGTTAAGGCTAATACTCAAAAGGAAGGGCTAGGCTACAACAATGTCAATAAAAAGGCTTTCAAAAACAAGCTAATGACATCTTTCATCAAATCTTCAGATGTAGCCACCACCTCAGAAAATAAACAACCAAATGTTCAGAAGAATCAGAAACAAACTGGAAAAATGGAAAAGGTCAGTCATGTGAAGAAAGGATTGAATCACATTGAAAATGTGCATGCTGTAAAACACACTGATACACCTAAACATGCACATAAAAGGGAAATCATGAAATGTCATTACTGTCACAAGATTGGCCACTTGATGCATGAATGTAATTTAATGAAATCAGATGATCTGAAAGCTAGAAAAATGCATGGTAGGGATTCGCAGGTCAAGTTCCCTGTCCCTCTAAAAAAGAATGTCACATGTTTTAATTGTGATAAAGTAGGACACACTACTGCTCATTGCTGGTTTGCAAGTGGTAAGAAAAATCATGTTCATTTCATAAAAAACACTTTGCAAATCAGCATGTTTTTAATAAGAACAAATCTGTTTCAAAGGACCAGCACATCATCTGTTTTAACTGTAACAAAAATGGTCACAAGGCCTTTGAATGCTGGTCAAGTTCCTTTAGAAGAAATTCTCTAAATTGCTCTCACTGTAGAAAGCATGGCCATACAGTCAAGGACTGTTGGCATATTCAGGGTAGAAATGTGAATCTCAAACATGCTAAATTCCCTGTAAGACAATTTGCAAAACTTTCATGTTATAATTGTGGGAAGCCAAGCCACAGAGCTGGAGATTGTTGGCATGTTCAAAATAACTCTGTTAAACTCCATGTTACGAAATTTACATGCCATCATTGTGGGAAGCCAGGTCACAGGGCTGCAACCTGTTGGTTGGCAGGATATCAAAACCAAACTGGCTTTGGTAAATAGAATTTTTATTTTGTTAACAGAAAATCTCATGCATGTACACATGGATTTCATGCTAATAAGAATGTGCATAGATTAAATCTGAAATCTGGTGCATCTTACTATCATTATAGTAAACAGAACTCTCTCTCTGCCAATAAACTTCATGACAACAGTAATGTGCATAAGAAGAATTTGAAATCTGATGACCATGTTGCTAGAAATGTACTGAGAAAACCTGCTAGAAATAATACTGTCATGTCAGGACCCAAGATTTCTTGGGTGCCTGTTTGTGCAAAATAAACTTTGCTATGCAGGTGTGCCTTGGGACTGAAATAAAAGGGGTTAACCAAGGCACTCAAAAAGAAAACCCCTGGACTCAATTCAGGTCAATTCTGAAATCTGTTTTAAATTCCATTATCTGAAATTGTGAGCATGAAAATTGTGAGTTTCATGTTGATTTGCTTGATTTATCGCTGATGATCTCTTCATGTACTGAGTTTTACTTTGCATATATCTGATGCTCTTCTCTCACTGATTATTGCACTGAATAAATGGACTGCATGCTTGTTGTTGAATGCATAACTTGTTGATTGTGAATAATTCTTCAGTGTATAGAGTCATTGCATGTGTCTAATGTCTGCACACATTATTTGCATGACTAACTTTGAAGTTGTTCAATGCATAATAGGACTGCTTTGCACTGCATCATATGTTGAAAAATCTGAAAAAGGATGAAAATGCTTATAACTTGGATGCATAAATCTGAATTGATTGCATATCTGTCTCATGTATCCTTGGTGCATAATCTGTATGTAGGACAGTATATTGTATAGCATATCTCTTGCATCATGATGTCAGGGGGAGCTGAGTGTTCTATTCAACTCTTTGAATCCTATTCACTTCTCAGTGTTCTCATTCAAATGATACATATCTTTTGACATCAGATGCTCCAGCAACTCAATGCCTATTGCTATCATCTCCCTAACCTTCACTGAACAATAGTTTTGGTTCTGGTTTAGTACATTGAGTTGTGATTATTTCAATTGTTCATTTATAAGAATCACTCTTATAAATTGAAAAGAACTAAAGGTTTAACCTTTATAAATTGGAGAGTTAAGTGTCTGCACTTCAGAATTTGAGATAAAAGAAAACTTTTATAGCTCTTAATCTTTGTCTCATGGTAAGATTAGAAAAAGTTTTTGTAATGCCTAATGTGTTGATCTGGAAATTTCTAGAAAAGGTGAATAAGAGTGTGTACTGTTTTTCAAACAATCACTCTAAAAGAGATAAGGGCAGCAGTAAATAAGTTCATAAATGCTAAGAACTGAATATAGTGACAGAGCAATGGCTGAATTGCACTGAGAAATTGTGATCTCCTCCAATGAAACAGGAGAACTCATAGTCATGAAGTGCTTCAGAATATCTCTGTTCAAAGGGTCAAATCTATAGGGGGAGTCCTCACCAAGTAACTGAGGGTACTGGCCTCTAATCAAGGTGTACCCTTAATGTCAAAAGTGAAGACTATCCTTTGTGGGTTCTGATCTGAAATAGGTCTAGTAGTTTATGCCTAGTAACTGGGGGTACCTGCCTCTGATCAAGGTGTACACCTAATGTCAACAGTATAAATGCCACTGATCTATTCATTTAGTTCATGTTCTGAAATTCAAAGGTAAAAATCAAACTGCTGTAACCCTTCAAAAAAATCAAAAGTCAATGAGTGAAAATTATTTTTATCAATACATGTTCAAGTTGCCTCTCTTGAATTTCCTTGTTTAATCACAAAAGGGTATTATTTCTGACTTATCTATTAATACCATGTGCCCTAGATTCATTGCTATAAATGGAATCTATAAACTCTTGTTCAGGGGTCAAATGTTTTACTCTAGATTTATCACTGTTAAACCTGAATTTTTGTCAAAATTGCATGTTGCTGGTTCTTATACTTTAACAGTTGTTTATAATCATGCTTCCCTTCTGAACCTATGAATCAGATGTTGTCAAGTGACCCTCCTACCTTCTCTTCCTTGTTTATCTGTTCACATTCCTTCTCAAAGGGTGAGCTATTATTTAGGGGGAGAAATAATTCAGGGGAGTCTTACTTTCAGGGAGAGAATGTTCTAGAGGAATTTGCATGCATAATGCACTTTGCACTCTTGTTTTTACTGTTTTTCTCTTTTTGATCATGTCAAAGGGGGAGAAAATCTTGTGTGTGACTCACTGTCACATTGTGTTGCCATCATCAAAAAGGGGGAGAATGTTGTGCCTCTTAGGCACAAGCATGTGCATTGTGTTTTGATGATAGCATGCTGATTTGTTTTGATGATTGCAACACAGTCAGTGCATTATGATATTATGTTTTGATGATAGCATGCTGATTTGGTTTGATGATTGCAACACAGTCAGTGCATTATGATATTATGTTTTGAATATGGCTGCTGATATGATTGCATAGGACTGTGTCTGATATACAGCATTGAATGCATGAGTATTGCATGATGCGTTGACGCATGGGATCATTGCGTCAACTCACTGGTCTGTCCCAGAGCTGGTCTATAAAATGTGTCAACTGGTGCGTCGACGCAGTGGACTCAATGCGTTGACGCATTGAAATTGTTTTGAAAGAGCTCTTGCTTTGCTTCATGCATTAGTCTAAACACTGTCCATCTGAGTGTCTCATGCAGAGTCAATTCATATAGTCTATACACTCTGGTGCATGTTGTTCATAAAGTCTATACATTGGCTGTCGGTTGCAAAGTCTACACATCAGACTACATTGCATTTATTCATGGCTAAGAGTCTATACATTGGACTCTCATTCAAGACCATACATTCATTGTACATCACATTGGCTAAGTGTGTATATCGCTTACATTTCTTGAGACCAAGTCCATACATCGTGAAAGTCTATACACTCCTCTTGGCCTTAGCATCTGTTTTGAAGTCCATACATTGGTCTTCAGTTCAAGTCTGTACAGCGTTACGTTCTCTTTGGAAATTCTGTACAGCGTCAAGTCTGCACATTGGGGTTTCACGAGAAGTCTACACATTGGTCTCCACCTGAAGTCTATACATTGGCTAAGGGTCTTCAAGTCCATACACAGTTGTATGATGCATATTGTTTGAAGTCTGTACAACATGCCTTGTTGTTCACAGCTTTCTTGTTTGTGACTTCCCTAGTGTTTTGATGATGAGCATCACTATGTTAAGTATTCTCATTTTAATCAGATATCTTGCGTAATGTTATGCATTTGAAATTTCCATGATTAACAGGAAAACTGCTATGAGGTAGTACCTTGTATGTCCGTACTATTCCTTTCATTCTTCGTGTTGTTTGTGTTTACTACACTTCGTGTTGTCCTTTTGTATGTCGTGTTGTTCCAACTATGTTTGTTGATTGTCTTCGTGTTGTTTGCTGAAGCAGCTCGAATTGTTCTGATGAACTTCGAGTCATTTTCCTGTGAACCTCGTGTCGTTTCTTCAGTATTTAGTTGCTCATCTCGAGTCATCCGTTTTATTTTTGCTCTTGTGTTTTCGTGTCATTTACTGTAGTTACTCGAGTCGTTTTTCCGGCTTTCACTGCTTTATCACGTGTCGTTGTAGCTGTTCCTATTTTTCTGACTTCGTGTTGTTTTTCCTAGACCGCGTGTCCTTTTTGCTTTGTGACCACACTTCGTGTCGATTTCTATTTTCATCTTCGAGTTGGTTTTAGTCCGTGTCGTCCTCGTCTTCGAGTCGTTTGTAAGTTCGAGCGATTTTGTATTCGTGTTTTTTTTGTGTCTTCATGTTGCTTTTTGTGTCTTCGTGTTGCTTCTTTTTATCTTCGTCCAAGGTTCCTTTGATCACGTGTTTCTATCATTTTTACTCCGTGTTATTTCCTTCTCCGTACCTCGTGTCGTTCTCAGTATAGTGCACCTATTGTTGTTCCTACACACCTCGTGCAGTTTTTAGTTTTTGTGGCCCTGAGTTTTAATCGTTTTAATTCTTTGCAGGAGAAGAAGAAAACTAAAAAGAAGAAGGTGGTCCGAGGAAGAATATTCCTCAGTGACTGGGAGGCACGTGATCCGAGGCTGGAAGGGCAGACAGGATTGTGACATGTGTGCTGAAGCTGGCTGAGAGACTGACACGTGGCCACAAGTTCTGGGCAGGAAATGAGGAAGCCACACGCGCCCAGTGCTGCCCTCCTGCTGGCTGCTGCTTATAAAAGGAAGCCTTCATCCAACAGATGAAGAGAGATCGAAGAAGAAGCCTGGAGAGCAGAAAGTCCTTCGATCCAGAAAAAGAAAAGAGGAAGAAAAAGAGAAGAAGAGAGAATAGCAGAGAGCGTGAGCCGAAGAGAATAGAGGAAAAGAGATCGAGAGAGTGAAAGAGCAGAAGAAGAAAAGATCTGCAGTAGAAAGCAGAAGAAGAAGAGAAGAGAAGAGACAGAGAGAGCCTGCGAAAGAAGAAGAAAAGAAAGAGAAGAAGAGCAGAAGGAAAAGAAGAGAAAGAGAGAGTTAGAGAGCTCGTGAGGGTTAAGAGAAAAATAAAGTGAGAGAGAAGAGAAGAGGAAGAGAAGCTTACCTGAAGATCTGTCTACTGGACCGTGGATCAAATCCAGGCCAGTCAGCTCCATGCGAGCCACATCTGTGTTATCTTTCTTTACAGCTTTCTGATCGCTGTGTATTTTCCCCTTCTTATTTTTCCTTTTTCATTTGGTTAGCTTTGTACTTCCGATCCTCTGGATTGAGGTCGGGTCCCTCCTGGTCTGGAGGAAGAGAGGTCTGCGACCTCTAGTTTGCAAGTGACTGGAAGTCACTTGTGTGTTTCCCTCCGGTTTGGAGGAAGGGAGATCTGATCTCCGGTTCTGGGCTTGTGGATTGCAAGTCCAAGTGTCCCTCCTGGTCTGGAGGAAGAGAGGTCTTCGACCTCTGGTTTGCTGGTGACTGGGAGTCACTGGTGTGTTCCCTCCGGTTTGGAGGAAGAGAGACTTTACGTCTCTGGTTTCCAAGTGACTGGGAGTCACTTGGGGTGTCCCTCCGGTTGGGAGGAAGAGGAGAGTTTGTTCCCCTGGTCAAGCTGTGTGTCAACACCTGTTGCAGACTGAGTCTGCTTGGTTCTAGCATTGGCTAGTGAAGCCTCACTCCGATTGAGAATGAGGGGTGGATGTAGGTCTGGAGGACCGAACCACCTAAAAATCTATTGAGCAATGGTTTGCTTTGTGTGCTTGCTTCCGCTAGATGCTTGCATAGGGGCGCTCCAAGTGTTTGATCACAGGTTCATTAGATGATTTGATCAATTTTTGTTCTAAGTGTTTAATCTGTTGAGTGAGCGAAATTCTATTTGAACGATAGTTTATATTGGGTGGAAGTTTTTTTTATAGGCTATATTTATTCACCCCCCCTCTGAATACTTGCACCGAACCTAACATCATTAACATACCATAGGCTCACTAATTTTTCGGGCGCTCTCCCCAGGACCAGACCGGGCCCCTATGATGCGATGGCATTGATTTATTGGATCGAAGATCCCAAGTTGTCTAGACATTTTCTCAAGTAATCATGGCCAATGAATTTCAAGGAATAAACTAAATTGTAAAAATTACAGATCTGACAAAACATCATAATAACAAGAAGAGTAGAGAATTAAATTTAGGCATCATGTTTAACGATAATTAAGTCGTGGAATTCAAGAACGAATGGTAAGTAGGAAAATGCAATCATTAGAATACTCTTAATTCCATAGTTTAACATTGTATTCCGTTGGTTTAACAAATTTTTGGGGTTGTTTTAGGATCTTTTAATATCAGCGAACTAGATTACTTAAGCTAAAAATGTAATTTTCTATTAAGGAAATTCGGGAGTGTTTTTAAGAATATGGTGGGGGTAAGTGCCATATTCTTGAAATACCTTAGTATGATTATCATCTCTTGTTATTCCAATTTCAGGGGTTTCTGGTCAATGTTTTTATCATACTGGAAATGACTTAATCTAATTGGATGCCAAAATGCCAAAAATGATTTATTTTGTATTATCTTAGTGAATTGTTAAGAATTTAGTTTAATTCATAGAAATAAATCCTAACATGATGAAAATGTCTCTAACATGTTTAAAATAGCTCCAGCACATGATTCTACTGGTAAGATGATAGAAATATATATTTTCTTGCTGGAGTTAATTTTTTAACACACTAAAAATACATTATTAGACGTTAAAACTAACACTTAATATGCTATAATGAGTTTTCTACATAAATTTTGGATAAGTGAATAGGAGTAAGTTATCATACTGATTATTAATTTTTCCTAATAACAATAAGATTTTTATCATGCTGAAAGTAATTTTCTACAATATTCTACCCTCCATTTAATAGGAGAAATATGCTGAGAAATAGTTTAATATACTAAAAATCATTAATATCATGTTGTTATCATCCTAATATGCTGGAAGAATTTTTGTCATGCTGTGAGGAATTTTATCATACTGTAAGAATAGTTTAATATGCTAACATAATTTCATATGCATTTATTTTCTATTATATAGATAAAAAATAGATTTCTATAAGTTAAAAATATCATTAATTCACAGAAAATAACATGCAACATACTGATAATATCATAATATGTTTTTCATGAATTTCAGACATTTGGAATATTTTAGCATGCTAGATATATATTTTATATGCGTTTATTTTCTATTATATGGAGAAAAATAGATTTCTATAAGCTAAAAATACCATTAAGTGTATAACATATTTAATTCTGTTATGGACGCGGCATATCGCACGACTGCGTTGAGAACGCGGTCCTGCTATGCACCGTGTTCATAACAGAACCCAGATTTTACACGAGTTGGGTAAACCTTGCACTAAAAAGGCCATATCTTCCTTATTTCTTGATGAAATTCAACAAACAAGATATCAATGGAAAGATAAGAGGAAGATGAACAAGATGGCATGCTCAATTTTAAGTTTAGCATGTGATTATCCATGTGAAATCGTGCTTTAACCTAAATGGTACACTTAAAACCCTAACATGGACATATGCTTACTAAATCGAGAAATTATCCTAGTATGATTGATAGAAATTAGGGCTTTCTACGTTAAAAGGAAGCTAACATGATGAGGATTCTATTCATGTATAATAATTAAAGTTAGGCCTGTTAAAACCTACCTCAATCGAAGATCAAAACCCAGCAACAAGAAAGCCCAACGATCCTTGATAGCCCTCAAAGATCCCTCAATAACTGCCTCAATACCCAATAGAAATTGGGGCTTTTACTACCAAATGAAAGATCTCGTCGAGCTGATCGAGATAGACTATCTATTTATGAATTTTGGTTAAGATTACCAACCTGATTTGGAGGGATAAAACCACGACCTAGAACGAAGGACGATCCTTGATAGTCCTTCAAAGATGCCCCGAGATCTTCCTGGATACCCTATACAAATTAGGGCTTTTACTACCAATGAAAATATCTCATCGAGCTGAACAAGATGCTATATTTACTTTCCTAATTTGGTTGAGAACACTAACCTTAATCGACGGAAGAAGATGGAGCTAAGATGGACGTCGAGCTGCCGACACTCTTCTACCAAATCGTCGATTTCTCCTAGATCTGGCCACCTCGTCGAAAACCCCAGCTACCAAAAGAAAATAGACATCTTCAGCTTTCTTTTAATAGCCTATACACCTTCTGGATCCTTCCGAGAAGAGAGTATTTCGCGTTGCAAGAGGCCTGTTTGAAACGCCGCCGAAATATTTGACTTACCTAAAGCTCGACTAATAACTTCTACCACGGTTAATGTCCTATGAAATTAGTTGGGAGATTTTAATCTACCCATTAAGATCTTTCATTTGCCTCAAATATCACCTCATTTGGTTGAGAATTGAGCGCGAATTTAAGGTTTTAAGATGAGGTTTACTATTGCGTTCACTATTGGGTAGGTAATTGTAAAAATCTGATTTAAACCTTTAATTTGACCAGGTTAATGATTTAATCAGGGTTAACCATAGAAGACAAAATTGCTAATCGAATGGTCATTTTCCTAATTACCATTTTTTGGGATTTTAATAAGGTTACCGAATTTCCACTTCACTATTCATTAAATAATAAAATAATCAAATTCGAAAACCTGATTTAATCCCTTAATTTGACCAGGTTAATGATTTTATTAGGCTTAATCATAGAAGATAAATTTGTTAATTGAGTTGTCTTTTACCTAACTATCATTTTTTGGGATTTTAATAAGGTTAACGAAATTTCACTTTCACTATTCATCAAATAATAAAATAATAGATTCGAAATTCAAATTTCAAAATCACCCATTTCATTTTTATTTCATTCCAAACTCTATTTCATTTAGGTTTCATTTCACCTAAAATTTCATTTTCATTTAGGTTTGTATTTCATGTTAATTTCATTTCATTTTCATTTAAAATTAAGGGTTTATTTTAATTTCTTTTCATTTATAAATTCAATTAAATCCTAATTAATTCCCAAAAATTTTAATTTAACAGTAATAATTTAAATAAAAATTTGTTAATTAATTACGAGGTATTACACCCTCCCCTACTTAATGAAATTTGATCCTCCAAATTCACTGCACTATAATGCGAAAAATAGGGAATAACAAGCTTACCTAGAATAGGTCGGGATACTGCTTCCGCATGGTATCTTCGGACTCCCAGGTAGCTTCCTCAGTTCCAAGCCGACTCCACTGAATCTTGACCATAGGTATAGATCGATTTCGGAGTTGATGTTGCTTCCGGTCCAAAATCTTGATCGGTCTTTCCTCATAGGTCAAATCCTCATTCAACTCGAAGTGCACTTGCTGAATAATGTGAGTGGGGTCGTACACATATTTTCGCAACATTAATACATGAAAAGTATTATGTACGCCTGATAACTGAGGCGGTAACGCCAGTCTGTAAGCGACTTCTCCCACTTTATCCAGAATCTCGAACGGACCAATATACCTTGGACTCAGCTTGCCATGAATGCCAAACCTGCGAATCCCTCTCGTAGGAGAGACTTTCAGAAATATATGCTCGCTAACATGAAATTCTAATGCCCTTCTTCTATTGTCGGCATAACTCTTCTATCTTGATTGAGCCACTTGTAACCGGTCTCGAATAATACGGATGTTCTGCGACGATTCCAAAAAAAAGTCCGGTCCAAGCCATTGCTTCTCGCCTACATCGTCCCAACACAATGGGGATCGACAGCTTCTTCCATACAAAGCTTCAAATGGAGCCATCTGAATACTGGACTAATAGTTGTTGTTGTAGGCGAATTCAATTAATGCCAAATGATCACTCCAACTGCCTCCAAAATCAATCATGCAAGCTCGGAGCATATCCTCTACTATCTGGTTGGTCCTTTCCGTCTGTCCATCTGTCTGTGGATGAAAAGCCGTACTGAAATTCAGACGAGTACCCAAAGACTCTTGCAATCCCTTCCAGAAATGTGAAGTGAATCTGGGGTCTCGATCAGATACAATATTGACTGGAATGCCATGAAGTCTCACCACTTCCTTCATATATAATACTGCCAAGACATCAACTGTCCATTTAGACTTAATGGGTAAGAAGTGGGCTGATTTTGTTAATCTGTCAATGATCACCCAAATTGCATCAAAACCACCATGAGTCCTAGGTAGACCCATAATGAAATCCATGCCAATGCTTTCCCATTTCCATTGAGGTATGTCGAGCGGTTTCAACTTTCCTGCCAGTCTGAAATGTTCAGCCTTGACTTGCTGACATACCAAGCATCTACTCACGAGGTCGGCAACTTCCCTTTTCATGTTCGGCCACCAAAAAGATCTTTTCAAATCTTTAAACATTTTAGTGCCTCCAGGATGAATCGTGTATTTGGATATATGAGCCTCGTCAAGAATCTTGTTCTTGATTTCAGCTACATCAGGTACACACGTTCGTCCTCGAAATAGCAGTCTTCTATCACCAGCCATCATGAAATCCGGTCTACTGCTCAAGCTTCCCTTGATTTCTACCAGCTCGGGATCATTATCTTGCAAAGACTTGATTTCCATCAACAATTCGGGCTTAAGTTGAATCTGTGCAAGCATCACCCGATCATTGTCAACATTAAGATCCAGGCTAGCTAACCGTTCTAGTACCCTCCATTCATGCAACATAAGACTGGACAATTTAGCTATAGCCTTTCGACTCAATGCATCAGCCACAACATTGCCTTTACCGGGATGATACTCGATCGAGAAGTCAAATTCCTTCAAATACTCCAACCATCTGCGCTGCCGCATATTGAGTTCCTTCTAAGAGAATAAGTACTTCAAACTCTTATGATCTGAAAATATCGTGAATGATTCTCCATATAAATAATGCCTCCAAATCTTCAAAGCAAACACAACTGCTGCAAGTTCCAGATCATGAACAGGG
The DNA here is from genome assembly GCA_022559845.1 of Amorphophallus konjac. Lineage (NCBI taxonomy): Eukaryota > Viridiplantae > Streptophyta > Magnoliopsida > Alismatales > Araceae > Amorphophallus > Amorphophallus konjac. The sequence goes on from CM040121.1 coordinate 260,705,221, forward strand.
TAATTCTCTTCATGCTTCCTTAACTGCCTAGAAGAATAGGCAATCACATTCCCATGCTGCATAAGCACACAGCCTAGACCAATCCCAGATGCATCAGTATAGACCACAAAACCTCCTTCACCAGAACGTAAAGTCAATATAGGTGCCGTAGTCAGGCATTCCTTCAAAGTCTGAAAGCTTCGTTGACAATCTTCTGACCATTCAAACTTGTTCTCCTTGCGGGTTAATCTAGTAAGAGGTACCGCAATCTTGGAGAAATCTTGAATGAATCTGCAATAATAGCTTGCCAGGCCTAAGAAGCTTCTGATTTCAGTCACACTAGTAGGCTGCTCCCAGTTCTTCACTGCCTCAACCTTCGAAGGATCAACAGAAATGCCCTCTTTGGTAATAATATGCCCTAGAAAGGACACCTCTTGTAGCCAGAAATCACATTTACTGAACTTGGCATACAGCTGATGATCTCTTAATAACTGCAATGCCGTTCTCAGATGTTCGGCATGCTCCTCTTTATTCTTAGAATAAATCAGAATATCATCAATGAATACCACGACCCATTGATCAAGATAGGGTCTAAACACACTGTTCATCAACTGCATGAAAGCTGTTGGTGCATTCGTTAGACCAAAAGGCATAACAACAAATTCAAAGTGACCATACCTGCTGCGGAAAGCCGTTTTAAAAATATCCTCCTCCTTAATCCGCAACTGGTGATATCCCGATCGAAGATCGATCTTAGAAAAATAATGAGCTCCCGCTATCTGGTCAAATAATTCATCAATCCTTAGCAATGGATATTTGCTCTTGATAGTCAACTGATTCAATTGCCGATAATCGATGCACAGCCTCATCGAACCATCCTTCTTCCTGACGAATAATACAGGGGCTCCCCAAGAGGAAGTACTCGGACGAATGAAACCCTTCTCGAATAATTCCATTAATTGTTGCTTCAATTCTCTTAGCTCCGCAGAAGACATACGATAAGAAGCTTTAAAAATAGGAGATGAGCTAGGAAAAACATCAATAGAGAAGATTACTTCCCGCTCAGGCGGAAGTCCAGGTAGTTCCTCTGGAAAGACATCAAGAAATTCTCGGACAACAGGAATGTCCTTAATCTCGATCTGCTGCTCAGGAGTTGCATAGACAAAGGCTAGAAATGCCTCACATCCTCGCCTCATTAGCTTATCAGGACGAAGGGCCGAAATAAGCGACATAGAGCTATGATGTCTAACTCCTATGAAAGATAATCCCGGGTGCCTACTAAAAGACACCGAGCTAGAACTGCAATGAACATTGGCCTCATGCTTAGCCAACCAATCAGCTCCTAGGATTACATCATAATCCTTCATGTCCATGCAAACTAAATCAGCTGGTAAATTCTGCTCATCAATCATAACCTTACTAGAATGATAGAAAAGCGGAATTGCCGATCTAGAACCAATAGGGGTTGATATCTCTAACAAAGAATTCATCAGAACATGTTCCATAGCTAAAGACTTAGCAAATCTCTGAGAAATAAATGAATGCGTTGCACCAGTATCAAAAAGAACAAATGCTGGCTTGTCGAGTATAATAAGAGTACCTTCGACGAGTCCACCATCCTCGGCTGTTTCCACTTCATTGGCATGCAGAGCTTGGAGCTTGCCTTGTGGTTTCTTGAAGACTTGAGGTTTCGCCGGGGTAGCTTGCTCCGATATCAAAGGACAGTCTGGAATACGGTGCTCCTTGCTTCCACAACGCAAACAGGCGCCTAGCTTGCACCAGCACTCCTCCATTTTGTGACCAGGATGATCATAAAATTTGCATACGCCCTTGAACGGTACAACAGGGCTAGGCTTCTTGTCTTCATGCTTTTGCATCTTGCCCTTCCACGTTCCAGATCCGATCCACGAACTAGACCCACTCACGGGCCTCTTCTTGCCAATGCCATGTCCGGGTTTAGCATTCTTGAAATCCTTCGGTTGCTCCTTCTTGGTGCCTTTTCCATGGATTCGCTCCGTCATCTCTAAGGTATCTTCCATGACTTGCGCTTTCCTCACCATTTCAGAATATGTAGAGATTTCCATCGGTGCCAACTGATTAATATAATGCAGCCTCAGACCGTTGAGAAAACGCTTCGCCTTCATCTTCTCGGTGGAAATAAGGTGTGTAGCATAACGAGAAAGCCGTGAAAATTGAGCCTCATACTCCGCCACGGACAGACCTCGATGTTTCAGGGCCGTAAACTCCGCCGCTTTCTTCTCTTGTACCCGGTCAGAAAAAAACTTGCCGTTGAAAAATTCCTCGAACTCTTCCCACGTAACATGCTGATCACCGAGAGTCACCTTTATAGAATCCCACCAAGTACGTGCATCACGTTCCAGTTGGAATGTAGATAAAAGGACACGCTCTTGGTTGGTGCATTACATAACTTTGAAGATCCTTCCCATCTCATCTAGCCAGTGCTCGGCTTCGTCGGGGTCGGTCAAACCAGCAAACCTTGGCGGATTCATCCCTCGGAAGTTCCGGTATAGATCACCGGTGCCATGATTTGTAGCTCCAGCTTGAGCCACTTGTTGCAATGCCTGCGTGAGGCCTTGAACTGTGCGTTGCAAGTTCCTCCACTCCGCACGTTCAGCTGCCATTTCAAATGCCTACACGTGGAATAAATCATTTAGGGTCATTAAGATAGTTAATTTCACAAGCAAGGTATTAACTTAACCTGAGTTTCTACCCAATCTCACCAGGTCGGGTCCCTAAACTTTAACAAGGTCGGGGTCCTATGATGACACTTAGAACCATAGAACTTAGAAAACCTAGGATTATGAAACCTACGCTCTGATACCACCTAAACTGTCACGCCCCGACACGGAATATCGGGACGTACAGTCAGTAACGAGCTAGAAATAACATTTATTCTAAACTAAACAATAAAAATTTGCTAAGGAAGGAAAGAAACTCTATCGATCAAGGAAGGATTCTAAACTTTTATTACAATGATCATCACTGTTTAAACACGATCAAACATATCTTCCAAAACTAATTTAATACAACAACTGATTTACTACAGTAACAGAACACTAATACAACTGTCACGCCCCGAGCCTTTATTACAGCGGAAGACTCGCTCGGGGAGCGCGAACAGCCGGTATGGTAAGCCTCTTGCAAGCAAGAATCAATCAGAGCGCGAGACAATCACACAAGTAAATGCAATTGCACAAGATTTAATCAAACTTCAACTTTATTTCATAATGCTCAATATTCAAGATACAATCACTAATTTGATTTCCATTCTACTAGACTCAAGAAATATGAAAATTACATTGACTCAATCTAGACACTTTAACTTCCTAAGTCTTCACTCTCATCTTTATAATACTTTCACTCGCTTCCGGACCCGCTACTAATATAGCCCGAATCCGAATCCGAACTATTTCCATCTCCTGAAAAACATTGAAAAATAGGTCATGAGCACACTTACCCAGTAGGTATCTTCGCATCAACATGAAGGCACTATCTAAGTAATTATCATCTTTGCTCTAAAGAAATAAGGTAAGACCATGCGAATGCGAATCAATCATGCGATCAAATCAATAGAAACAAGATAACTGTAGCAACCCTGACAAATGAATATTTGAAATGAATTAAAACATATATATTACAGAAGTAATATAGATAATAAGAATGGGGCTAACCAGACGAAATAAAACATATTACAAATAACGCCTCTTAGTAAGGCGTTAATTTAAAAAGAAACGCCTCTATATACGGCGTAACTAAAAAAAGGACGCCCCCACCTGACGGCGTCAAATTCCAACGCCAAAGACGGTAAGCCAATAAACGCCCCAATCTTGGGCGTGTTTTAGAAACATGAAATGCCCTTCCTCAAGGCGCTTCTTAAGACACGACCTTCACAAGGTCGTCAATTAAAGAATCGACGACCTGACCTAAGTCGTTAATTCCATTCGAGTTCCGTTCGACACGGGAGCTTATCCAGGGAAGGATTATGTTAATCCAGTAAGTATTTAATAGGGCAAGGACTCTATATTGGAAGCATTACTTCTACTAGAACACTAACCTTAACAGGACGTCCAAAATCCTATAAATAATCTTGATCAAACAAACCCTAAACCTATTTGGACGATCGAACCGCACAGGTACGTGAAGAACATATCTTCTTCTTCTTCTTCTTCTTTTCCTTATGAACGTAATAGCAGTTCATATAAGTTTCTCTTTGCTTCGGTTACATGAAGAACTAATAGTTCTTCATCCTCTTTTCCTCTTACAGGTTGAGGACGCAGCAGCATAAGTGAAGAACAAGGTAACGTTCTTCTAATCTCCTCTGTTCTGATAGGTGAAGAAATTAATAAATGTTTCTTCTTCTATTCCTGTAGGAGTACCGAACCGAAGAACAAGGGTTCTTCATCAAAGCCATCAGCCAATAGCTGCCATCTTAAATAGAGCATCGATCCCCTTCCCGAAACCTTCACGGTTCAATCTTCAGATTATCACAAGGTAGGTTTTCTCAAGTCACTGTAGCCCAAATAAAATAACGCAAGATATATGTATAAGCATGGCATGCATACAGTTTTATTATGTTCTGTAATATTTTGAAAGAAACGCCCCTGTCAAGGGCGCTAATTTACAAGACACGACCATGCCCAGGTCGTCAATTTCATATTTGACGCCCTGTACACAGGCGTTAATTTCATGTAAATGTTAATCACCCACCTTAAGAACTGATTATCTATGAAATCATGACTATAAACAATGCATGATCCTCTGTCTTCAACCTGCTAACGTTACTGTCCTGATATTATCTTCGTTCCTCTGTTATCCTGAAATTATTACTGTCCTTCAAAAACTTTAAGTAACGACCTTGACAAAGTCGTTTTACATATGTTAACGCCCTGCCATAGGGCGTAAATTGAAAAGACACGCCCCTTCCAGGGCATTTATCGGTCAAAATCCTGAAATACATATATTCTGTAATGTAGAATTAAACAGTAACGCCCCTTGCCAGGGCGTGTTTTAGACAAATCGTGAAAAATTATTGAAATTCTGTCAAATATATAAATAATGAGACGCCTGCTACTGTAGTCGTCAACTCTTTAAGAAACGACCTCGTCCAGGGCGCGTTTTAGATAAATTACTGAATTATTGAAAATTCTGCAAAACGGAACATATGTAAACGCCTTTCTCTTAGGCGTTACTTACTTGAGAAACGACTTGACCTAAGTCGTTATTTTCTGTAAACTGATTTTTATCCTGATTCTATAACCGATGGGTTCATATTATACATATACGTATATATCGGCACTATTCTCCACTCCGTGAGTATAGTCCCACTTTTCACGTTGTTTCATCGATCACACTCAACTCTCATTGACATACAAGCTCTCCATTGGACATTTCGTTCCTTTGGACTAGCGAGTTAGTCATAGAGACCTCCGTAAGACTCCTCGTAGCCTTGGATTCCCTCAAGGTCGACTGAGCTGGTTGTACCCTAAAAACCCATTACACCATTGATGCCATGTCAATCTAAAGAAACATGGTATACCGGCCCTTATGATTATACAAAGAGTATATCATAAGAAATTCTTAATGGGATGATGATATCATGCCATATCATGTCATTCTTGTAAATCTCAATTCTATGATAAGAATGAGAGTATCTTACCTTTGATATACTGTTCATGTGGACCTCAATTCTATATATAGAATGTCCATATCGATTTGTCATGGTACCTAAGTTAAGGGAACCTAATTCCACCTAGTTTCATCGATAATCGTGATTATACCGTTATTATCGCCAATCTATGTCCTTTGTCATATTTTGGACTCTATTCTATCAAAGTTGTCGTACGTGTCTACAAGCTTGATTATTGAAATTCTATGTTGGCTATAAACAAGAGTGGATGTCAAAACACATGATAAATGCCTGCGCATATAGGGCCCGATCTGGTCCTGGGAGGAGCACCCGAAAGTACTTGTGCCCATGGGAGTTAAAATGATAAGGTATCTGGCATTATACCGAGTACTTGACTTGCTTGATTGGACATTCCACTCACATCTTGTACTTGAATCGTACTTGATTTGACATGAAATGCGTGGCCCGCAAAAGGGTAATTTACTTGCTTGATACATGATAGCCAAAGTTCTTGACATGACTTGTTAAACGTACTTGCTTGAATATCTTGAATAAACTTGTTATCTTGTTGAAAGTTCATGATTAAGTTCATCTTATGTCCTTGATATTACATTCTCTCTATCTTGTCGTTTTATGCGAGCATGCATAGCTTTATCGCATTCATGAAAATGTAATTACTTAAACCCCTTGCTAGTACTTGAGATATAATTTCCTACTGAGCGTTCGCTCATCCCGTTTGTCCCTTTTTACTTTTCAGGTAAGTCCGACGACGTTGGAAGTCAATCGGATGGGAATGGTCATGAGTGAAAGTGCTAGAGCTGCTCAAGTGTCATCTAGTCTTTTCTATAGTTTCTTGAGTCAACTATGTACTTTTCTTTTTATTAAACAGAGTATTGGATTTGTAATAGTCTATTATAAAGGAATAAAGAATTGGGTTATCTTACTATTTTGTGCATCTCTGTCTTTGTGTCGAATACACGACCACTCTGATTGACATGATTGATACAGACACGTCGCGCACCTCCGGGTATCTTCCGCGCTCGGGGCGTGACAATAACCATGTAAGATAGAATGATCAAGAATGAGCTAGCAAGAATATAACAAGAACATGATATTGGCCTTCCATGAACAAGAATGTAACGAGATTGTACTAGCAAGCCACATATTCCTCACTTTAGCATCCTATGCTTAAGAGCAAGTGCTTCGTGAATTTCTGTGGAATATCAAGCAAGAATGTCACGTTGTGCCGTGGATCTTCACTTATTTATAGAAATAGTACTCCCAGCGTAATGCGACGCCAGTAGCATCATACCCCATGGTTTATAAAATAGTATGTTTCCGGCAATCAGCCGAGGGGACTAGCATAGAGACCTTGAACACAATCAGTGCTCGATCGCATCTTCAGTTATAAATTAAGCTACTTCTACGCAATATAACAGTAACGTATGGCCAAGAATATAGCACTTCCAATAATTCCATGATGACTAAAATCAATGAATGAATGCTTCAACATAAGAATGTAGGAGTCAAGAAATAGACTTTAAACAATGTCATGCTCATAGAAATAAATCGACAGCATAACGGTATTTTCCTTAAGTTCCATTTCTTTTAGATCAATTTAAGCAATATGACAAGTTCTAGATCATCAAGGTTTGTCTAGAATCATAGGAATATCAACCCTTGGTCAAACCTTGGGTTAACATAAACAAGCTATGTAACGATCATTTGCTGGGCCGTTACATTATGTAACGCGCCAGTAATAGGCCGTTACAGTGATCCGAGTCCAGAAGGATAAAAATAGACTCAGAGGAATGTGACGGTCTGGCACTGGGCCGTTACGTGAGCCTGACGGTCCAGTTCAAGGCCGTTACATTTCAAGAATCAAAACCATGATAGAGTGTTCTAATTAATGGGCTTTCATTGGTACAACCAACTCGGCGTCCTAGTGGGAATCCCAGGCTCGCGGAGAATTACGGAGGCCTTGAAACAATGATTTCCTAGTCCATTGGAAGGAATATCCAATAGAGAGGTCCTCATGTCCAAGATTGTGTTCCTATAGTGCAAAGTGTGAACTAATGACAACATACCGGAATATGTGCCATGTACGTATAGAATTGACTCTATTGACAGAGAGAGATATGTATAATCAATGTGAAAATCATGATAAAAACTCCGTCAATACAATGTTAAAAAGTCATGCTTTATAGTACAAAACTATAGAATTTGGTTTAACATAACTTAAGTAGAAGTGATAACAAAACATGCAATACCTATCATGAATAATCAAATATCCTTAAAATCACATGATTAGGTTTAAAAACTTAGGTAACTAGGCTTTAACTATAATAAGATTGGCAGGTTATATTCTGTCTTAGGTTTGACAGAACACAGATTCTAATGGTCTTAAGAGGGGGCGTCACAGTGAAAGTGACGGTCATGATCAAGCTGTTACTTGAATGTAACGCGTCTGTCCAAGCGCGTTAGAAACATCAGTGCAATTCAAATACTACAGAGTTTGTAACGGTCTGTAGTAGGGCCGTTACTTGAAAGTGACGGTCCTATGCTAGTGCATTACAAGATCTGTTAACAGAAAACAATCATAGAAATTAAGAGATCAACTCACATCATGTCTTTTATCAAAACATGATGAGTTTCTAGTCATGTTAACGAAGTAAGGCCATCTACATGCATAGGTAATCATGAATAGATGAATAGTCATGTTTTAATTTCTTAATTTGGCTAAGAGGTGCATGATGTGCATAGAACAAATAAAACATGAAATCAATGCTCTATAATGCATGGAATTCAATCAAATCAGAGGGCTTTTAGTCCTATCATGCTGTTTTTGCCGTTCATGAGATAACCTACCTCTTACTTAGACTGTAGTTTCTGAATTTGGTTGAGAACCCTGCCCTAGATCCCTTCCTTCTCTTGTGACTTTTTCAGCAACTTCTTTAGGCTCTAACTCCACGCCCTCTTGACCTAAAGATGTGAAATTTGGAGGGGAGTTAGTCTAAAGTATTGTAAACAAATTGTTCTAAAGAACTTACCTGAGATAATGACTCCTTACCTTGCTTCCTTACGCCCAAAAAGTAAGGGTCGCACAATTCAAAACTATACCCTATTTATAGAGTTTAGGCTAGGGTTTGAGGATTAGATTGAGTTTAGAGTCCTTATTTCATCAAATCATAATCTCTAAGAGTCCTTAGAGTTTTTATAATCATTCCCAAGTCGATCCATAGTGGGTAGGAACATCAAGTTCCAATCTTTTCATTAGTCCCTTCACTTACGGAACTAACAGGATGTAACGGTCGAGTGCCCATGCGTTACATGGCTGTGGCGGTCTTACGATAGACCGTTACAGTCATCGTAACTTAGAGTTTCAATTTATAAAAACTCTTTTGTTAATTATCTAAATAATTATCTTATATTATTAGTATTTATCCTTAATATCCGTGGATAGGCTTAAATACCTTCTAGAATATGGGCCAAACCTAATGGTCTAGGTCCTAAACCCTTTTGGACTTCAATTAAATGGGTTGGGTTAATTGATTAACACAATTTTGGCCTTATATTGATTATTTAGCCCAATTAATGCTAGAATATTATTTAAATAACTAGAAATTACTTTTATAAATTTTGGGGCTCTACACCCTCCCCCACTTAGAAGAATTTGGTCCCCAAATTCAATTCATGGATTGAGGAGAGTGTACTTACAATTAAATAATTCCGGGAATCTTTTCTTCATAGCTGATTCGATTTCCCATGTTGCTTCATAAGGCCATGCTTTCTTCCATTCAATCTTAACCATAGGAATGACCTTATTTCTGAGTTGACGTACTTCTCGTTCCAATATCTTCATTGGCGTTTGTTCATATGTCAAGTCCTTCTGAATCTCCAGATTGTCATAAGTGATAATGTGATCTGGATCATACACATACTTCTTCAGCATCGAAACGTGAAATACATCATGAACTCCTGCTAACTGTGGTGGCAAAGCCAATTTATAAGCCACTTCACCGATCCTTTCGAGGATTTTAAATGGATCGATAAATCTTGGAGTTAGCTTTCCTTTAATGCCAAATCTTCGAATGCCACGACCCGGAGAAACCTTTAGATATACATGTTCTCCTACTTGAAATTCCAAGTCGCGCCTTCGATTGTCAGCATAAGATTTCTGCCTATCTTGTGCCATTTTCATCCTTTCCTGAGTGAGCTTGATTTTCTCTGTAGAATCCCTGATTAAATCGGGGCCTAGAAATTACCTTTCCCCTATTTCATTCCAACATATTGGTGATCGACAACTTTTCCCATATAGAGCTTCAAAAGGTGCCATTTGTATGCTTGCTTGATAGCTGTTGTTATATGCAAATTCTACCAAAGGCAAGTGATCATGCCAACTTCCTCCAAAATCAATGACACAAGCCCTGGGCATATCTTCTACCACTTGATTTGTCCTTTCTGTTTGACCATCAGTTTGTGGATGGAAAGCGGTGCTAAAATTCAATCTAGTCCCAAGTGAATGTTGTAGGCTCTTCCAGAATTGTGATGTGAATCGGGGATCTCTATCTGATACAATAGCGACAGGGACTCCATGTAACTTGACAATTTCTTTTATGTATAGTGCTGCTAGAATATCTACAGACCATCGACTTTTTATTGGTATGAAATGTGCAGATTTAGTCAATCGGTCTATAATTACCCATATTCCATCGTGTCCACCTCTTGTCTTAGGTAGTCCCATAATGAAATCCATTCCTATGCTCTCCCATTTCCATTCCGGAATACTGAAGGGATGTAATTTACCTGCGGGTCTGAAATGTTCCGCCTTCACTTGTTGACATGTGAGACACCGAGATACGAAGTCAGCTACTTCCCTCTTCATATTAGGCCACCAAAAGTTTCTTTTGAGATCCTGATACATTTTTGTACCTCCTGGATGAATGGTATACTTTGATTTATGTGCTTCTTCTAAGATCAATTTCTTTGTATCTTCATGATCGGGTATACACATTCGGCCCTTGAATAGCATTCTTCCATCTTCGGATATAGAAAAATCCGGTCTTTGTTCAATATTGGCCTTAATTTCCAGTAAAATTGGGTCATCCTCTTGTAACTCGGCCAAATCCTCCATCAATGTTGGTTGAGCTCGGATATTTGCCATGAAACAATTATCTTCCTTAATGTCAACATCTAGATTCAATTGAGCAAATTGAGGAACAAGGTTAGTCATACTAATCATGAGACTTGATAACATACCAATTGATTTTCTGCTAAGTGCATCTGCTACAGCATTCGCCTTGCCAGGATGATATTGAATAGCGAAATCGAAGTCTTTTAGATATTCCAACCATCTCCTCTGCCTCATGTTAAGCTCTTTTTGAGAAAATAAATATTTCAAACTCTTGTGGTCTGTGTAGATCGTGAACTTTTCTCCATAAAGATAATGACGCCAAATTTTCAAGGCGAAGATAACTGCTGCCAATTCTAAATCATGTACATGATAATTTTCTTCGTGACGTTTCAATTGTCTTGAAGAATAGCAAATCACATTTCCATCTTGCATAAGGACACACCCTAAGCCAATTCCAGATGCATCCGTATATACTTCAAATCTAGCACCCTCTATTGGTAGTGACAAAACAGGGGCTGTTGTAAGATGATTCTTAAGACTTTGAAAACTCTTTTCACAGTCCTTCGACCAAACAAAAGGATTTTCTTTTCTGGTAAGTCTAGTTAAAGGAACCGCGATCTTTGAAAAGTCCTTTATGAATCTTCTATAATAACCTGCTAGACCCAAAAAGCTTCTGACTTCAGATATAGTCGTTGGTCGGCTCCAATCTCTGACAGCTTCTACCTTAGAAGGATCCACGTTAATCCCTTCTTTTGAAAGAATGTGGCCTAGGAATGAGACTTCCTTGAGCCAGAATTCACACTTATTGAGTTTGGCATATAGCTTGTGTTCTCTAAGTGTTTGCAAAGCTATCCTTAGATGTTCTTCATGTTCTTCTTTAGTCTTGGAGTATATCAGGATATCATCGATGAAGACGACGATGAACTGATCTAAATATGGCTAGAAGACACTGTTCATAAGTTGCATGAATGCTGCTGGGGCATTAGTTAACCCAAACGGCATTACCACGAATTCATAGTGGCCATAACGACTTCGAAAAGCCGATTTGTAAATGTCCTCTTCTTTGATTCTAAGCTGATGATAACCTGATCTTAGGTCAATCTTAGAAAAATATTCTGCTCCCGAAAATTGATCGAAGAGCTCATCAATACGCGGCAATGGGTATTTGTTCTTGATTGTAAGTTGATTCAATCGTCGGTAGTCAATGCATAACCTGAGAGAACCATCCTTCTTCTTGACAAATAGAACCGACGCACCCCAAGGGGATGTGCTAGGTCTGATAAAACCCTTGTCTAGAAGTTCCTGTAATTACTTCTTTAATTCCTTGAGTTCTGTGGGGGACATCCTCTAAGGGGCTATAGAAACAGGTGCTGCACCTGGAATGAGTTCGATGGTAAAGTTTACTTCCCTCTCGGGTGGTAAATTAGGTAGTTCAGATGGAAATACGTCCGAGAATTCATTTGCAATAGGCATGTTTGCTAGGATAATTTCCTTAGATTCGGTGACAATGACTGAAGCAAGAAAAGCTTCACATCCTTGCGAGATAAGTATGCAAGCGTGTAGAGAAGATATAATGGTAGGATGCTTCTTGTATTTGATGCCAAGAAAGGAAAATCTTGGAAGACCGAGCTTTCAGAAAGATATAATCCTATTTCGGCAGTTGATGTAAGCATCATGGTCTACAAGCCAATCTACCCCTAAAATGGCATCATAACCTTTCATATCAAGGCATACTAAGTTTGCGGGGAGATTGTGTCCTTCTACTACCACCTCACAATCGGGATAATACTTGGTAAGCTTAGTTCCAGATCCTAAAGGTGTAGTAATAGCGAGATCTGAAGGTAGGGGAACTGATGCAGTTGGTAAGGTTTTTGCAAAAGTGGTGGAGATAAAAGAATGAGAAGCACCAGTATCGAATAGCACGAATGCAGGACGCGAACAAATTTGAAGAGTACCTTCCATGAGCCCTTCATTTTGATCCATGGGCACTTCTTCTTCATCTATAACTGCATTGAGGCGAGCCTACCTCCTACGTCCTCCATTATTTGGTTGTTCTTTCATAAGGGGGCAATCTGGCACACGATGCTCCCTACTTCCATAGTGCAAACAAGCACCTAGGCGCTTCTAGCATTCTTCAGCCGAGTGGTCGAATTTCTCACAAAAGGTGCACGCCGAGGCGACTTGCTCCTTTTCTTCCTTCACCTTTTTACTACTCCTTTGAGAACTTCCACCGTTCCCGTTCCTTGATCTTTTCTTATTATCACAACTTTTGTATGGTTCCGTGATGCTTAACTTCTCCTTCTTATAATGCCGATCAGAGCGCCGGCTAGATTCTTCTCCCTTTCCTTTCAACCTTTCGACCTTCTCTAAGGTCCTCTCGCATAAATATGCCCTTTGAACCATCTCCGCATAAGTGCGGATATTCTGTGTCCCCAGTTGTTGAATGAAACCGGGCCGTAACCCGTCCATAAATCGGTTTGCTTTTAATAAGTCTGTACTAATCAAATATGGTGCATACGGTGCTAGCCTTGAAAACTGCAACACATATTCTGCCACGGACATCATCCCTTGACGAAGGGAGGCAAACTCCATAGCCTTCCTTTCCTTTACATGCTCGGAGAAATATTTGGCACGGAATAAAGCAAGAAAAACATTCCATGTATGTGGCGCATCGGCTGGAGGTGCCGGAACTGATTTCCACCAAGTGCGAGCATCCTTGTTTAATTGGAACGTAGCTAGACGGACTTTCTCCTGATCAGTGCATTGAATAACATCAAATATCATATTCATATTGTCGATCCAATTTTCTGATTCGTCTGGATTGGAAGATCCATAGAAACGCGAAGGATTTAGACTCCAGAAATTGTGATGAAGATCTCCTGCCCTTGCCCCTGCACCACCTTGTGCTATAGTTTGCAGTGCCTGGGTGAGGCCGGCAACAGTTTGTTGCATACCGTCCCAATCTACGCGATGAGCCATGATAAGAATAATAAGGTTCCTGAGAGAAAATAACAACTTGTTATTTCTCATGAATATTGGAATAAGCATAATAAATCTTAAACTAATTAGCTATCTTATCCCGGGTTCTACCCAATCCTCACATGGGTGTGGAATTTCTTCCTTAGTTCATAGGTAGAGGTCCTTAACCTTGGACTTATCCTATGACATGACTCTTTTCTTTAAGTCCTGAGACTTAGGCTCTGATACCAACTTAACTGTCACGCCCCGAGCCTTTATTACAGCGGAAGGCTCGCTCGGGGAGCGCGAACAGCCGGTATGGTAAGCCTCTTACAAGCAAGAATCAATCAGAGCGCGAGACAATCACACAAGTAAATGCAATTGCACAAGATTTAATCAAACTTCAACTTTATTTCATAATGCTCAATATTCAAGATACAATCACTAATTTGATTTCCATTCTACTAGACTCAAGAAATAGGAAAATTACATTGACTCAATCTAGACACTTTAACTTCCTAAGTCTTCACTCTCATCTTTATAACACTTTCACTCGCTTCCGGACCCGCTACTAGTATAGCCCGAATCCGAATCCGAACTATTTCCATCTCCTGAAAAATATTAGAAAATAGGTCATGAGCACACTTGCCCAGTAGGTATCTTCACATCAACATGAAGGCACAATCTAAGCAATTATCATCTTTGCTCTAAAGAAATAAGGTAAGACCATGCGAATGCGAATCAATCATGCGATCAAATCAATAGAAACAAGATAACCATGTAAGATAGAATGATCAAGAATGAGCTAGCAAGAATATAACAAGAACATGATATTGGCCTTCCATGAACAAGAATGTAATGAGATTGTACTAGCAAGCCACATATTCCTCACTTTAGCATCTTATGCTTAAGAGCAAGTGCTTCGTGAATTTCTGTGGAATATCAAGCAAGAATGTCATGTTGTGCCGTGGATCTTCACTTATTTATAGAAATAGTACTCCCAGCGCAATACGACGCCAGTAGCATCATACCCCATGGTTTATAAAATAGTATGTTTCCGGCAATCAGCCGAGGGGACTAGCATAGAGCCCTTGAACACAATCAGTGCTAGATCGCATCTTCAGTTATAAATTAAGCTACTTCCACGCAGTATAACAGTAACGTATGGCCAAGAATATAGCACTTCCAATAATTCCATGATAACTAAAATCAATGAATGAATGCTTCAACATAAGAATGTAGGAGTCAAGAAATAGACTTTAAACAATGTCATGCTCATAGAAATAAATCGACAGCATAACGGTATTTTCCTTAACTTCCATTTCTTTTAGATCAATTTAAGCAATATGACAAGTTCTAGATCATCAAGGTTTGTCTAGAATCATAGGAATATCAACCCTTGGTCAAACCTTGGGTTAACATAAACAAGCTATGTAATGGTCATTTGCTGGGCCGTTACATTATGTAACGCGCCAGTAATAGGCCGTTACAGTGATCCGAGTCCAGAAGGATAAAAATAGACTCAGAGGAATGTGACGGTCTGGCACTGGGCCGTTACGTGAGCCTGACGGTCCAGTTCAAGGCCGTTACATTTTAAGAATCAAAACCACGATAGAGTGTTCTAATTAATGGGCTTTCATTGGTACAACCAACTCGGCGTCCTAGTGGGAATCCCAGGCTCGCGGAGAATTACGGAGGCCTTGAAACAATGATTTCCTAGTCCATTGGAAGGAATATCCAATAGAGAGGTCCTCATGTCCAAGATTGTGTTCCTATAGTGCAAAGTGTGAACTAATGACAACATACCGGAATATGTGCCATGTACGTATAGAATTGACTCTATTGACAGAGAGAGATATGTATAATCAATGTGAAAATCATGATAAAAACTCCGTCAATACAATGTTAAAAAGTCATGCTTTATAGTACAAAACTATAGAATTTGGTTTAACATAACTTAAGTAGAAGTGATAACAAAACATGCAATACCTATCATGAATAATCAAATATCCTTAAAATCACATGATTAGGTTTAAAAACTTAGGTAACTAGGCTTTAACTATAATAAGATTG
The DNA here is from genome assembly GCA_022559845.1 of Amorphophallus konjac. Taxonomy (NCBI): domain Eukaryota; kingdom Viridiplantae; phylum Streptophyta; class Magnoliopsida; order Alismatales; family Araceae; genus Amorphophallus; species Amorphophallus konjac. The sequence goes on from CM040121.1 coordinate 260,721,012, forward strand.
GCAGGTTATATTCTGTCTTAGGTTTGACAGAACACAGATTCTAATGGTCTTAAGAGGGGGCGTCACAGTGAAAGTGACGGTCATGATCAAGCCCTTACTTGAATGTAACGCGTCTGTCCAAGCGCGTTAGAAACATCAGTGCAATTCAAATACTACAGAGTTTGTAACGGTCTGTAGTAGGGCCGTTACTTGAAAGTGACGGTCCTATGCTAGTGCGTTACAGTATCTGTTAACAGAAAATAATCATAGAAACTAAGAGATCAACTCACATCATATCTTTTATCAAAACATGATGAGTTTCTAGTCATGTTAACGAAGTAAGGCCATCTACATGCATAGGTAATCATGAATAGATGAATAGTCATGTTTTAATTTCTTAATTTGGCTAAGAGGTGCATGATGTGCATAGAACAAATAAAACATGAAATCAATGCTCCATAATGCATGGAATTCAATCAAATCAGAGGGTTTTTAGTCCTATCATGTTGTTTTTACCGTTCATGAGATAACATACCTCTTACTTAGACTGTAGTTTCTGAATTTGGTTGAGAACCCTACCCTAGATCCCTTCCTTCTCTTGTGACTTTTTCAGCAACTTCTTTAGGCTCTAACTCCACGCCCTCTTGACCTAAAGATGTGAAATTCGGAGGGGAGTTAGTCTAAAGTATTGTAAATAAATTATTCTAAAGAACTTACCTGAGATAATGACTCCTTACCTTACTTCCTTACGCCCAAAAAGTAAGGGTCGCACAATTCAGAACTATGCCCTATTTATAGAGTTTAGGCTAGGGTTTGAGGATTAGATCGAGTTTAGAGTCCTTATTTCATCAAATCCTAATCTCTAAGAGTCCTTAGAGTTTTTACAATCCTCCCCAAGTCGATCCATAGTGGATAGGAACATCAAGTTCCAATCTTTTCATGAGTCCCTTCACTTACGGAACTAACATGATGTAACGGTCGAGTGCCCATGCGTTACATGGCTGTGGCGGTCTTACGATAGACCGTTACAGTCGTCGTAGCTTAGAGTTTCAATTTATAAAAAACTCTTTTGTTAATTATCTAAATAATTATCTTATATTATTAGTATTTATCCTTAATATCCATGGATAGGCTTAAATACCTTCTAGAATATGGGCCAAACCTAATGGTCTAGGTCCTAAACCCTTTTGGACTTCAATTAAGTGGAGATAGCAGGCAAGTTTACGTAGTTAATGACTTAATTACATGTTGTATGCAATGATAAGCAAGGAAATAAATAACGAGATCAAGGACAATGTAATAAGATCTTGCAAGGTCAAAAATTAAAAGATGACAATTAACAATAATGACAAGTACAAGAATTTTAATAAGAGCAATTGCAATAATAATTGGCCAACAAGCAAGTATTTTAAACATGAAATAATTCAAGATCAAGTACAAGAAATAATAATAGATTGAATGTCGTAGACGTCACACTAGTCAAGTACTCGGTGCAATGTCTCACCATGTCATTAACATTCCATGGGCTCACTAATTTTTCGGGCGCTCTCCCCAGGACCAGACCGGGCCCCTATGATGCGATGGCATTGATTTATTGGATCGAAGATCCTAAGTTGTCTAGACATTTTCTCAAGTAATCATAGCCAATGAATTTTAAGGAATAAACTAAATTGTAAAAAGTACAGATCTGACAAAACATCAGAATAACAAGAAGAGTAGAGAATTAAATTTAGGCATCATGTTTAACGACAATTAAGTCGTGGAATTCAAGAACGAATAGTAAGTAGGAAAATGCAATCATTAGAATACTCTTAATTCCATAGTTTAACATTGTATTCCGTTGGTTTAACAAGTTTTTAGGGTTGTTTTAGGATCTTTTAATATCAGGGAACTAGCTTACTTAAGCTAAAAATGTAATTTTCTATTAAGGAAATTCGGGAGTGTTTTTAAGAATATGGTGGGGGTAAGTGCCATATTCTTGAAATACCTTAGTATGATTATCATCTCTTGTGATTCTAATTTCAGGGGTTTCTGGTCAATGTTTTTATCATATTGGAAATGACTTAATCTAATTGGATGCCAAAATGCCAAAAATGATTTATTTTGTATTATCTTAGTGAATTGCTAAGAATTTAGTTTAATTCATAGAAATAAATCCTAGCATGATGAAAATGTCTCTAACATGTTTAAAATAACTCCAGCACATGATTCTACTGGTAAGATGATAGAAATATATATTTTCTTGCTGGAGTTAATTTTTTAACACACTAAAAATATATTATTAGACGTTAAAACTAACACTTAATATGCTATAATGAGTTTTCTACATAAATTTTGGATAAGTGAATAGGAGTAAGTTATCATACTGATTATTCATTTTTCCTGATAACAATAAGATTTTTATCATGCTGAAAGTAATTTTCTACAATATTCTACCCTCCATTTAATAGGAGAAATATGCTGAGAAATAGTTTAATATACTAAAAATCATTTATATCATGTTGTTATCATCCTAATATGCTGGAAGAATTTTTGTCATGCTGTGAGGGATTTTATCATGCTGTAAGAATAGTTTAACATGCTAACATAATTTCATATGCATTTATTTTCTATTATATAGATAAAAAATAGATTTCTATAAGCTAAAAATATCATTAATTCACAGAAAATAACTTTCAACATGCTGATAATATCAGAATATATTTTTCATGAATTTCAGACATTTGGAATATTTTAGCATTCTAGATATATATTTTATATGCGTTTATTTTCTATTATATGGAGAAAAATAGATTTCTATAAGCTAAAACTATCATTAAGTGTATAACATATTTAATTCTGTTATTTACGCGGCATATCGCACGACCGCGTTGAGAACGCGGTCCTGCTATGCACCGTGTTCATAACAGAACCCAGATTTTACACGAGTTGGGTAAACCTTGCACTAAAAAGGCCATATCTTCCTTATTTCTTGATAAAATTCAGCAAACATGATATCAATGGAAAGATAAGAGGAAGATGAAGAAGATGGCATGCTCAATTTTAAGTTTAGCATGTGATTATCTACGTGAAATTATGCTTTAACCTAATGGGTACACTTAAAACCCTAACATGGACATATACTTACTAAATCGAGAAATTATCCTAGTATGATTGATAGAAATTAGGGCTTTCTACGTTAAAAGGAAGCTAACATGATGAGTATTCCATTCATGTATAATAATTAAAGTTAGGTCTGTTAGAACCTACCTCAATCGAAGATCAAAACCCAGCAACAAGAAAGCCCAACGATCCTTGATAGCCCTCAAAGATCTCTCGATAACTTCCTGAATACCCAATAGAAATTGGGGTTTTTACTACCAAATGAAAGATCTCGTCGAGCTGATCGAGATAGACTATCTATTTATGAATTTTGGTTAAGATTACCAACCTGATTTGGAGGGATAAAACCACGACCTAGAACGAAGGACGATCCTTGATAGTCCTTCAAAGATGCCCCGAGATCTTCCTGGATACCCTATAAAAATTAGGGCTTTTACTACGAATGGAAAGATCTCATCGAGCTGAAAAAGATTCTATATTTACTTTCCTAATTTGGTTGAGAACACTAACCTTAATCGACGGAAGAAGATGGAGCTAAGATGGACGTCGAGCTGCCGACACCCTTCTACCAAATCGTCGATTTCTCCTAGATCTGGCCACCTCGTCGAAAACCCCAGCTACCAAATGAAAATAGACATCCTCAGCTTTCTTTTAATAGCCTATACACCTTCTGGATCCTTCCGAGAAGAGAGTATTTCGCATTGCAAGAGGCGTGTTTGAAACGCCGCCGAAATATTTGACTTACCTAAAGCTCGACTAATAACTTCTACCACGGTTAATGTCCTATGAAATTAGTTGGGGGATTTTAATCTACCCATTAAGATCTTTTATTTGCCTCAAATATCACCTCATTTAGTTGAGAATTGAGCGTGAATTTAAGGTTTTAAGATGAGGTTTACTATTGCATTCACTATTGGGTAGGTAAGTGTAAAAATCTGATTTAAACCTTTAATTTGACCAGGTTAATGATTTAATCAAGGTTAACCATAGAAGACAAAATTGCTAATCGAATGGTCATTTTCCTAATTACCATTTTTCGGGATTTTAATAAGGTTACCGAATTTCCACTTCACTATTCATTAAATAATAAAATAATCAAATTCGAAAACCTGATTTAATCCCTTAATTTGACCAGGTTAATGATTTTATTAGGCTTAATCATAGAAGATAAATTTGTTAATTGAGTTGTCTTTTACCTAACTATCATTTTTCGGGATTTTAATAAGGTTAACGAAATTTCACTTTCACTATTCATTCACTATTCATCAAATAATAAAATAATAGATTCGAAATTCAAATTTCAAATTCACCCATTTCATTTCTATTTCATTCCAAACCCTATTTCATTTAGGTTTCATTTCACCTAAAATTTCATTTTCATTTAGGTTTGCATTTCATGTTAATTTCATTTCATTTTCATTTAAAATTAAGGGTTTATTTCAATTTCTTTTCATTTATAAATTCAATTAAATCCTAATTAATTCCCAAAAATTTTAATTTAACAGTAATAATTTAAATAAAAATTTGTTAATTAATTACGGGGTATTACAAGTGCTGTACTCGGACTACATGACCTAGTTCCGGAAGACGGGTTGCTGACCAGGGGGCCTGAGTTCATACCCGCTCGTTGGAATGACACTGCGGGTCGTGTCGACCGAGAGAGGCCCATATTCGGTCTATTTCTTGCCCCGCTGAAATGGGGATATAGAGAAGAATCTTTCCTGCTGGACTGCCTGGCAGTCCGTTTCAAGCATCAGATCTCGGTGTGGTGGTTTGCCGAGTTGAAGGTCACCGATGCCCATGCATTTAGACCCGGAGCAGTGGAGTTCACGGACTACGTCCTTCAACATTACGCTCCCATTCTGGTCAAGGCTGGCGTATATCATAGCGTGTACGCCTCAAGGTATCGCTACCCTATCTCCAGGGGTTTATGCTGCGGTATGATCGAGGTATTCTGTCCGGAGTATAACACCTTCTACACTTCGGAGGGAGAGACCTCTTTGGACCTTTGGAGTCTTTCACAGCTCAGTGGCTTGCTGATTGACGGTGAGCCATATGAAGAAGTCTACTGGCTAGATTGGCTGAAGGATCAGACTGACGGTGAGGGCCGATATCTAGCGGGCTTCGCCTATCGGTACCTGATGAAGGCGTACTGCATGCTTTGCCACTCATCATATGATGCCAAGGAGGCACGCAAGCCCGGGGAGAAAAGGCTTGTGCGGGTGGGTGCTTGGCTTCAGTATTTCTTCAGCGGGGAGCACAAATATGAGGACTTTCCCACAGTAGCACCGACTACTTTGAAGCGGAAGAAGAGAGTCCAGCGACAAGCCACTTTCCCGCCTATCTTGAGAGAAGGGTAGCAAGGAGGCCCGAACCCCGTTGGTCTTAACGCAGTCACGCACTGTGCTGCATATCTAACCTATTGGATTTGTTCATTCGCTCTCCCGCAGGGCGACGAGAGTGTAATCAGGGCAGAAGCCATCTATCCCGCTTGCCTGATGGCTTGGGCAACGAAGTTGTCCCTCTACCCAGTGGCTTTATGCCTCATTTACAAGATGCTATGGGCTTACACCAGAATTGTCTCCCCAAAAATTTGCAGATGGTCGGTCCGCTACACTTTTTTAATGCATGCTATTTCCAGAAGCTGCTCCTCGGGGGCTACAGTTTGCACGCCTTGTTCCGAGGATGATCGAGTTTGCTAGCGCTGAACCGTCATCGACAGTGGAACAACTCTGTGCCATTCGGGGGAAGTTGACGAAGGTCCCCACGGATGCGCCTGGGGTCCTACACTTTTGGAGCCTGGCTGCCCATTCTAGTCCGCTGGTAAACATGACGCGGAAGTGCAGCCTCTTCGAGGGGGAGGAGTTCATCCATCCAATCTCTGGCGCCAAGTGTACATGGCCAATCCTGGAGTAGGAATTGGTTGATTGGGCACTGGCGATTAGGCCAAGCGTCCTTGTCTTTCGGAAGAGCGGCATTTCATGGCTGGAGCCGTATTACCCATTCTGATTTAGTCAGAATTTTGGCTACGATCAGCACATCCCTCCTTCTTCTTTGCAGTTTGCATTGCCGAATAGGCATAGAGCCGGCCAGGTATCCAATGACGATGCCCGGATATGGTGGGATTACTTCCACCGCCGAGAGGAGGTTTCATTCAGAGTCCCAGCTCCTGCTCGTTTTCCCCGCGTTACCCCTGAATATATCAGATGGTGGAATGTGCGGCCGTCGGAACTATTGGGCTATTGTTGAGCACAGATTTCTAGACTCTCAGCCAGAGCCGGTCCTGGACATTGATCCTTCTTACTTGAAGAAGTTGCGATCATGGACCAACACGGAGGTGATGGCTTAGCTGGAAGCCCGGAAGGCTGTGAACACCGCTCACCTAGGGTTGAGCTGAAGTTGCCCGAGATCCACAGGGATGACTTTGTAAAGACACTTCGGGGGCTATGCCGGGTGAGCAGTGAGTGTGTCACGCCCCGAGCGCGGAAGATACTCGGATATGCACGACGAGTTTATATCAATCATGTCAATCAGAGTAGTAGTGTATTCGACACCAAAACAGAGATGCGCAAAATAGAAAGATAACCCAATCCTTTATTTCATAATGGATAGACTATTACAAATCCAATACTCTATAAAAAAAAAGTACATAGTTGACTCAAGAAAATAGGAAAAAGACTAGATGACACTTGGAGAAGTTCTATCACTTTCACTCTTGACCATTCCCATCCGATTGACTTCCCTCGTCGTCGGAATTACCTGAAAAGTAGGGAACACACGGAGTGAGCGAACGCTCAGTAGGAAATTATATCTCAAGCGCTAGCAAGGGGTTTAAATAGTTACGTCTTTCATGTATGTACTGTAGCTATGCATGCTCGTATAAAACGACAAGATAGAGAGAGAATTTATCAATAAGACAGCAAGATGAACTAGTCATGAGCTTTCAAGAAAAGATAACAAGATATTCAAGTAAGTACTTTTTAGCAAGTCATGTCAAGAACTTTGGCTATCATGTATCAAGCAAGCAAGTAATTACCCTTTCTCGGGTCACGCAAGTCATGTCAAGTCAAGTACGAGTCAAGTACAAGATTTATGTGGAATGTCCAATCAAGCTAGTCATGCACTCGGTATAATGCCAGATACCTTATCATTCAACTCCCATGGGCACAAGTACTTTCGGGTGCTCCTCCCAGGACCAGATCGGGCCCTATATGCGCAGGCATTTATCATGTATATTTGACATCCACTCTTGTATATATATATATAGCCAATATGGAATTTCAACAATTTAAGCTTGTAGACACGTAGGATAACTTTGAGAGAATGGAGTCCAAAAATACGACATTGGACATAGATAGGCGATAACAACGGTACAATCACGACGATCGATGAAACTAGGTGGAATTAGGTTCCCTTAACTCGGGTACCATGACAAACAAGTATGGACATTCTTTATATAGAATTGAGCTCCACATGAACAGTACATCAAAGGTAAGATACCCTCATTCTTATTATAGAATTGAGGTCCACAAGAACATCAACAAATGGCATGATATCATCATCCCATTAAGAATTCTCATGATATACTCTTTACATATCATAAGGGCCGGTATACCATGTTTCTTTAGAGTGACATGGCATTCAATAGTGTAATGGGTTTTTAGGGTACAACCAGCTCAGTCGGCCTTGAGGGAATCCAAGGCTCGAGGAGTCTTACGGAGGTCTCTATGACTAACTCGCTAGTCCAAAGGAACGGGATGTCCAATGGAGAGCTTGTATGTCAATGAGAGTTGAGGGTGATCGATAAAACATCATGAAACGTGGGACTATACTCACGGAGTGGAGATATAGTGCCGATATACATATATATAGATATATTGAAATCATCGGTTATCAGAAACAGGGTAAAAATATTTTTACAGGAAAATAACGACTTAAGTAAAGTCACTACTCAAGTAATTAACGCCTTCAGTAAGGGCATTTATCTATTTTACATTTTTGTAAAATTTCAATATTCCAGTATTTTACCTAAAACGCGCCTTGGTGAAGGGCGTTTATTTACAATTTGACGACGAAATTAGTGGTCGTCCATTCTTTCCTTCTATTTTTACAAAGTATATATTTTCAGAATTTTCTCAAAACACGCCCTGGACAGGGGCGTTACTTGTTAATTCACGTCCTGCACAGGGGCGCTAGTAAAGTGATAGACGACCTATACAGGGTCGTGAATTCAAGAAATTACAATATTTCAGGAAATAAAATTCCAAGAGACAAGAGACATGATCATGACAGAAAATTAGCAGGAATTCATAGGTCGAGTCATGCAATATATTTTAGATTGGATATTTCATATCTATTAAATTTTTAAACGTGGATCAATTATTAATTACATGTGATTTTCATGAGATTAACGCCTACAGGGCAGGGCGTCAAATCTGAAATTGACGACCTTGTGCAGGTCGTTTCTTTAAAGTAGCGCCCTGGACACGGGCGTCTCTTGCAAAAATATTACAGAAACGTGTAGAAACCATCAGGAAACTTATATACATGACATGCATGATGTGTTACTATGAATTTAACATGTTTGGGCTACGTTGCTTGAGAAAACCTACCTTAGTATGGTCTGGATGAAGGGCACGTGAAAATACTTTTGATGGCAGAACGATGCTCTGCTGTAACAGAGTTTTCCGAAGTTTGACAGCAATAGAGCAGGGTTGATTTGAAGAGTTAAAGAGAAGGCTTCGAAGAACCCTTGTTCTTTAGTCGAACGTCTTCTTTCTACAGGCAACCTGTAGAGAGGAAGAAGAAAACAAGGAAGAAGATATTATAAGTCTTCTTATACATAACCGAAAGCAAGGGAAAAGAACTTACTTGTTCTTCGGAAGACAGAAGCTTTCAACCTGTAATCAGAAGTAGATGAAGAATCATCAGTATTCTTCACAAATTCGATAGACAGAGTAAAGAAAAAGAACATGCTGTTCTTTACGTACCTTAGAAGAGTCCGAACGCCAAATAGCGTTCTCGGTTCAAGCAGTAGGTTATTTATAGGATTTTGGAAATCCTAATAGGGTTAGTGTTTAATTGGAAGTAACACTTCTGTGATAGAGTTATTACTACATTCGAACTCTTTCTCATAGTTATCAACTTACCCTGGATAGACTTCGGGGTCGAACGAAACTCGAACTGAATTAACGACCTAGGTCAGGGCGTCGAATTTAAATTGACGTCTTGTCAAGCGTCGTTTCTTGTTGAAACGCATCCACTCAAGGGACGTTACGCTAACTTGCCCTTTTTATTTATTTTGGTCGTTTGAAATTTGACGCCTTGATATGTGGGCGTCCTTTCTCAAAACACGCCTTAGGTAAGGGCGTTTTATTTTAAAGTAGCGCCTATATCTGAGGCGTTATTTTCATCAGGTTTTAATTATTTTTATTCCAAGCTCTTTCGTTTATTTATTAAATCTTTTAATCTATTTTGATTTATTTTATTTATCAGGGTTGCTACACCCTCCCCCACTTAAAAAGAATTTGGTCCCCAAATTCCATATCATACATTTACATATGGAGAGTGTAGAGTATGTACCTTCTAAAATAAATCTGGAAATTATTTCCGCATAGATTCCTCGGTCTCCCATGTCGCTTCATGTTCTGAATTCTTATTCCATTGTACCTTTAGCATGGGAATAACCTTATTCCTTAGGGTACGTACTTCTCGATCTAAGATCTTCATAGGCTTCTGCTCATATGTGAGATCCTTCTGGATTACTAGGTCTCCATGTTCAATAATATGTGATGGGTCATGTACATACTTCTTCAACATAGATATGTGGAACACATCATGTACTTCGGACAGTTGAGGGGGCAATGCGATGCGATAAGCAACCTCGCCAACTCTTTCTAGTATCTCAAAAGGTCCGATAAATCTTGGTGTAAGCTTACCTTTAACACCAAATCTTCGTATTCCACGTCCAGGCGATATCTTGAGAAATACATGATCTCCAACTTAGAATTCGAGATCTCTTCTTCTTGTGTCAGCATAAGCCTTTTGCCTTATCTGAGCTACTTGCAATCTTTCCCTGATTACTTGTATCTTCTCAGTTGTATCCCTTACCATGTCTGGACCTAACAGTTGTTTCTCTCCAACTTCGCTCCAGCATATGGGTGATCGGCAACTCCTTCCGTATAAGGCTTCGAAAGGTGCCATTTGGATACTAGCTTGGTAGCTATTATTATATGCAAATTCGACCAGAGGCAAGTGATCATGCCAGTTTCCATCAAAATCAGTAATGCATGCTCTAAGCATATCTTCAACCACCTGATTAGTTCTCTCGGTCTGACCATCCGTTTGAGGATGAAAAGCTGTACTAAGGTTAAGCCTCGTCCCCAACGAATGTTGTAGTCCCTTCCAAAAATGAGAAGTAAAACGGGGATCTCTGTCAGACACGATTGAAACAGGAATACCATGTAATCTGACTATTTCCTTGATGTATAATGCAGCTAAGACATCAGCTGACCATCGACTCTTGATTGGCAAGAAATGCGCTGATTTAGTCAATCGGTCAATGATAACCCATATTCCATCATGTCCTCTTTTTGATTTAGATAACCCCATGATGAAATCCATACCAATATCCTCCCACTTCCATTTAGGGATATCTAGAGGATGTAGCTTTCCAGCAGACTTTTGGTGTTCCGCCTTGACTTGTTGGCACGTGAGACAGCGTGATACGTAGTCTGCTATTTCCCTTTTCATGTTGGGCCACCAAAAATTTCTTTTTACATCTTGGTACATCTTGGTAGATCCAGGATGAATTGTATATCTTGATCTATGAGCTTCATCTAAGATCTTCTTTTTCAATTCTGGGCAGTCCGGTATACAAGTTCTATTCTTGAACATTAATCTTCCATCAGAAGCTAATTGGAAATCCGATTGTCCTTCTAATCTGCCCTTGATTTCTACTAATGTAGAATCATCATTCTGAAGTGCTTGTATTTCAGATAATAAATCTGACTGTATGCTTACATGATATAATGTGACACATCTAGGGTCTGTGTCCATGCTTATATTGAGTTCAGAGAATTGTTCCAGCAATCTCCATTCTTGAATCAGACAATTGGCTAACAGTGCTCTCGGCTTTCGACTAAGGGCATCCGCTACATGATTACCTTTTCCGGGATGATATTGTATATTGAAGTCGAAGTCCTTGAGATATTCCAGCCATCGTCTTTGCCTCATATTTAGTTCCTTCTGTGAGAAAAGATATTTGAGACTCTTGTGATCGGAGTATACAGTAAACTGTACTCCATAAAGATAATGTCTCCATATTTTTAGTGCAAATACCACCGCGGCCAATTCTAAGTCATGGACGGGATAGTTTTCTTCATGCTTCTTTAATTGACGAGAAGAGTAGGCTATAACCTTCCCTTGTTGCATTAGAACACACCCGAGGCCAATGCCAGAAGCATCAGTATATACCTCGAACTTTTCTCCTTCAATTGACAATGCTAAGATAGGAGCTGTAGTAAGATGATCCTTGAGAGTTTGGAAGCTTCTTTCACATTCCTCATCCCATTCATAACGGATCTCCTTGCGAGTTAACCTCGTAAGTGGCACGGCGATTTTATAGAAATCCTTGATGAATCGCCTGTAATAGCCGGCAAGACCTAAGAAACTTCGGATCTCGCTAGCATTGGTCGGTCTTTCCCAATTCCTTACAGCCTCAACCTTTGATGGGTCTACAGACAAGCCATCCTTTGATATAACATGTCCGAGAAAAGTCACTTCTTCAAACCAGAATTCACACTTGCTAAGTTTTGCATATAATTGGTTTGTCCTTAATATTTGTAATGCAATCCTCAAATGTTCCTCATGCTCTTCCTTGGTCTTGGAATAAATCAATATATCATCAATAAAGACCACCACGAATTGATCCAAATAAGGCCTGAATATACTATTCATTAACTGCATAAAGGCAGCAGGGGCATTCGTTAGTCCGAAAGGCATAACAACAAATTCATAATGGCCATACCTGCTTCTGAATGCGGTTTTATGAATATCCTCGTCCTTGATTCTTAGTTGGTGATATCCAGACCTAAGATCAATTTTGGAAAAGTACATGGATCCTGAAATTTGATCAAACAATTCATCGATTCTCGGTAGTGGATACTTGTTCTTAATAGTGAGATGATTCAATTGTCGATAGTCGACGCATAACCTCATGGATCCGTCTTTCTTCTTTACAAATAATACAGGCGCTCCCCACGGGGAAGTACTTGGTCTAATGAATCCTTTCTTAATGAGTTCCATCAATTGCTCCTTTAACTCCTTGAGTTCAGCAGGTGACATCCTATAAGGTGCCTTTGAAATCGGACCAGCACCAGGGACTAAGTCAATGGTGAAGGCCACTTCTCTTTGCGGGGGTAATCCCGGCAAATCTTCCGGAAACACGTCCGGAAATTCTTGCACTACTGGAATGTCTTCTAGCTTAATCTCCTTAGCTTCTTTAACTGTGACAAATGCGAGGAAAGATGCACATCCTTTCCTGATGAGCTTGCTAGCTCGGAGAGCTGAAATAATAGGGGATTTGCTCCGACTCTTGGGGCTAGTAAATATTAGTTCTAGAAATTTCTTGAATGTAACCTTACTATTGCGGCAATCAACCGTTGCCTGATACTTGGATAACCAATCTGCCCCTAGTATAACATCATACTCTTTCAGATCTAAACATATGAGATCAATAGGGAGATTTCTACCCCGAACCAATACTTCGCAGTTTTGGTAATGATGTGTAATATCAGTCTCATCATCCAGAGGAGTAGACAAAACTAACTTTATCCATTCCAGTTCTAGGGGTAATGGGTCAGCAAACTTTTTAGAAACAATAGAATGCGATGCACCAGTATCAATTAAGACATATGCATTCCTGGAACAAACTTTCAATATACCTTCCACTAAGCCGCCTCCTTCTACTTGCTCAGTCTCCTTGATTGCATGAAGACGAGCATTCTTGGTTACTGGGCGTTTTCTGTCATCGGCTTGATTATTTAGTAGTGGGCAATCGGGAATCCGATGCTCACGACTCCCACAACGGAGACATGCTCCCAGTTTCCTCCAGCATTCTTCTGCTCTATGACCCGCTTTATCACAATGTTTGCACACTGTATTTGGAGAGGTAGTGGTGATAAAGAAGGGCTTGGTCTTCTTGAACTTTTGGTCTTGCGAGGGAATACCTCCATTGCTAGGCCTTTTCTTGAAGTTGGGTTTAAAGGAACCCAAACCTGTAACTTGTTCCTTCTTATCCTTACCACGAATCCTATCAGACAGTTCCGTGGCATCTTCTAATAGTTGAGCTCGGCGTACTATCTCCGAGTAGACTTGAATGTCCATCGGCGCCAGTTGAGTAATAGTTTGGGACCTGAGCCCATTAAGAAACCTCCTAGCTTTCATTTTCTCGGTGCTAACTAGATGCTTAGCATACCGAGACAATCTAGAGAATTGGGCCTCATACTCGGCCACTGACAAAGATCGTTGCTTTAATGCAGCAAATTCTGCAGCCTTCTTTTCCTGAACTCGGTCCGAGAAATATTTCGCGTTGAAGTGTTCAACGAATTCCTCCCACGAAACCTGATCTTGATTTATAGTAGCCTCTATTGATTCCCACCAGCATCTAGCATCCCTTTCTAACTGAAAAGTAGCTAATAAGACCTTATCTTGATCCGTGCATTGCATAACACGGAATATACGTTCTATCTCCCTAATCCAGTGTTCAGCGTCATCTGGATCAGTAGAACCCGTGAACTTGGGTGGGTTCATGTTCTTGAAAGTCTGGTGGAGACTTCCTGCTCGTTGTCCACCTCCTTGTGCTACTTGTTGCAGCACTTGAGTCATGCCTTGAAGGGTACGCTGCATGTTGCGCCATTGAGCACGTTCGGCAGCCATTATCCTACAATTACAATAACTAGATTAATATGTGCTTGTATTTAAAGACTCATATACTATGTTAACTTTAACCCTTGGTTCTACCCAATCTCACTGGTTGAAGGTTAAAACTTATCCTTGGACTTGGGTTTTCCTAGGAATTGAATACCCTAGGCTCTGATACCACAAAAACTGTCACGCCCCGAGCGCGGAAGATACTCGGATATGCGCGACGAGTTTATATCAATCATGTCAATCAGAGTAGTAGTGTATTCGACACCAAAACAGAGATGCGCAAAATAGAAAGATAACCCAATCCTTTATTTCATAATGGATAGACTATTACAAATCCAATACTCTATAAAAAAAAAAAAGTACATAGTTGACTCAAGAAAATAGGAAAAAGACTAGATGACACTTGGAGAAGTTCTATCACTTTCACTCTTGACCATTCCCATCTGATTGACTTCCCTCGTCGTCGGAATTACCTGAAAAGTAGGGAACACACGGAGTGAGCGAACGCTCAGTAGGAAATTATATCTCAAGCGCTAGCAAGGGGTTTAAATAGTTACGTCTTTCATGTATGTACTGTAGCTATGCATGCTCGTATAAAAAGACAAGATAGAGAGAGAATTTATCAATAAGATAGCAAGATGAACTAGTCATGAGCTTTCAAGAAAAGATAACAAGATATTCAAGTAAGTACTTTTTAGCAAGTCATGTCAAGAACTTTGGCTATCATGTATCAAGCAAGCAAGTAATTACCCTTTCTCGGGTCACGCAAGTCATGTCAAGTCAAGTACGAGTCAAGTACAAGATTTGTGTGGAATGTCCAATCAAGCTAGTCATGCACTCGGTATAATGCCAGATACCTTATCATTCAACTCCCATGGGCACAAGTACTTTCGGGTGCTCCTCCCAGGACCAGATCGGGCCCTATATGCGCAGGCATTTATCATGTATAATTGACATCCACTCTTGTATCTATATATATATAGCCAATATGGAATTTCAACAATTTAAGCTTGTAGACACGTAGGATAACTTTGAGAGAATGGAGTCCAAAAATACGACATTGGACATAGATAGGCGATAACAACGGTACAATCACGACGATCGATGAAACTAGGTGGAATTAGGTTCCCTTAACTCGGGTACCATGACAAACAAGTATGGACATTCTTTATATAGAATTGAGCTCCACATGAACAGTACATCAAAGGTAAGATACCCTCATTCTTATTATAGAATTGAGGTCCACAAGAACATCAACAAATGGCATGATATCATCATCCCATTAAGAATTCTCATGATATACTCTTTGCATATCATAAGGGCCGGTATACCATGTTTCTTTAGAGTGACATGGCATTCAATAGTGTAATGGGTTTTTAGGGTACAACCAGCTCAGTCGGCCTTGAGGGAATCCAAGGCTCGAGGAGTCTTACGGAGGTCTCTATGACTAACTCGCTAGTCCAAAGGAACGGGATGTCCAATGGAGAGCTTGTATGTCAATGAGAGTTGAGGGTGATCGATAAAACATCATGAAACGTGGGACTATACTCACGGAGTGGAGATATAGTGCCGATATACATATATATAGATATATTGAAACCATCGGTTATCAGAAACAGGGTAAAAATATTTTTACAGGAAAATAACGACTTAAGTAAAGTCACTACTCAAGTAATTAACGCCTTCAGTAAGGGCGTTTATCTATTTTACATTTTTGCAAAATTTTAATATTCCAGTATTTTACCTAAAACACGCCTTGGTGAAGGGCGTTTATTTACAATTTGACGACGAAATTAGTTGTCGTCCATTCTTTCCTTCTATTTTTACAAAGTATATATTTTCAGAATTTTCTCAAAACACGCCCTGGACAGGGGCGTTACTTGTTAATTCACGTCCTGCACAGGGGCGCTAGTAAAGTGATAGACGACTTATACAGGGTCGTGAATTCAAGAAATTACAATATTTCAGGAAATAAAATTCCAAGAGACATGATCATGACAGAAAATTAGCAGGAATTCACAGGTCGAGTCATGCAATATATTTTAGATTGGATATTTCATATCTATTAAATTTTTAAACGTGGATCAATTATTAATTACATGTGATTTTCATGAGATTAACACCTACAGGGCAGGGCGTCAAATCTGAAATTGACGACCTTGTGCAGGTCGTTTCTTTAAAGTAGCGCCCTGGACACGGGCGTCTCTTGCAAAAATATTACAGAAACGTGTAGAAACCATCAGGAAACTTATATACATGACATGCATGATGTGTTACTATGAATTTAACATGTTTGGGCTACGTTGCTTGAGAAAACCTACCTTAGTATGGTCTGGATGAAGGGCACGTGAAAATACTTTTGATGGCAGAACGATGCTCTGCTGTAACAGAGTTTTCCGAAGTTTGACAGCAATAGAGCAGGGTTGATTTGAAGAGTTAAAGAGAAGGCTTCGAAGAACCCTTGTTCTTTAGTCGAACGTCTTCTTTCTACAGGCAACCTGTAGAGAGGAAGAAGAAAACAAGGAAGAAGATATTATAAGTCTTCTTATACATAACCGAAAGCAAGGGAAAAGAACTTACTTGTTCTTCGGAAGATAGAAGCTTTCAACCTGTAATCAGAAGTAGATGAAGAATCATCAGTATTCTTCACAAATTCGATAGACAGAGTAAAGAAAAAGAACATGTTGTTCTTTACGTACCTTAGAAGAGTCCGAACGCCAAATAGCGTTCTCGGTTCAAGCAGTAGGTTATTTATAGGATTTTGGAAATCCTAATAGGGTTAGTGTTTGATTGGAAGTAACACTTCCGTGATAGAGTTATTACTACATTCGAACTCTTTCTCATAGTTATCAACTTACCCTGGATAGACTCCGGGGTCGAACGAAACTCGAACTGAATTAACGACCTAGGTCAGGGCGTCGAATTTAAATTGACGCCTTGTCAAGCGTCGTTTCTTGTTGAAACGCATCCACTCAAGGGACGTTATGCTAACTTGCCCTTTTTATTTATTTTGGTCGTTTGAAATTTGACGCCTTGATATGTGGGCGTCCTTTCTCAAAACACGCCTTAGGTAAGGGCGTTTTATTTTAAAGTAGCACCTATATCTGAGGCGTTATTTTCATCAGGTTTTAATTATTTTTATTCCAAGCTCTTTCGTTTATTTATTAAATCTTTTAATCTATTTTGATTTATTTTATTTATCAGGGTTGCTACAGAGTGGGTGGTTCTTCAGGAGATCCCTTTACCAGTGGAGGAGCCCATTCCATCCGTGGCTGACTGGCGGCCTGAGCGCGACAACTTGCACCCTTACCGGACTTTCATTAGAGGGGAAGACAGGCGGGACGCACTGTATAGCAACACCCCCTGGCTGTTTGCACTGCTTCGATCCCATAAGCTCTTAGTGGGTGGTCCGAGCGAGGCTATTCTGGACCAGCCCCTTTTCATCTCCTTCAAGTATGCTGACGAATGGGGGTTGGATCATCTAGGCTTGTATTATCATTGGTCTTTTCGCGGCCATGCAGACTTGACGTCGCTGGTCGAGCAAAGCGAGAAGATAGGAGATGTGTGTTGGCTTGTTCGCGAGGCGGCCTCAAGAGACAAAGTGCCCTCACTGTTCTATTGCCCCCTTTCTCCTTTTTATACGGGGTCGGCGGGTATTTTTCATCTCTTCATTTCAGCCTTTCGGCATGTTTCCTTTCTTCATTGTAGCATGTGTCATTCTCACCCTTGTACTTGTGTAGTTCGACTCACTTCAGAGGAGACCCGACACTTCAGGGAGTTGATAATAAAAGCTCAGAAGCCGACATACTTCGAAACTCCTGAGGCAGACCCAACCACGATGCCACTGGCCCCTAGTGATTCGCGAAGGTGAAAAAGGTCCCAAGTGAGGGAGGCTATCGGTAAGGCCAAGGCGGCGGTCACGCGGATGACGTGGGCTCGCCGGAGGCAGGCCGCGGGGTAGGAACCAGTAGTTGTCCCTCCATCGGCAGTATCATTTGAAGAATTTGAAGCCTCTCGTGCGTAGGGGCCTGAAGCTGAAGGTATACCCCTCCTTCATTATATTATATTCTCTACTCTGGCCACATTGGCTGATCTCTTCTTTACAGTTGCCGCGACTCCTGCTACCATGGTTGCGCAAGAAGCTATGACCGCTGCCACCGTCGGAGAGGTAGAAGGGGACGTGCCCATGGCTCCCGTGGAGGGGGACCTGCCTTCTCCAACACCCAGCCATGAGACGGAAGGTAATTTGATGTTTATTCATAGGACCTTATGATCCATTATGTCTTCATTCTGCTTGCCTGTTCCTCATTTGAATTTTAGTTGAGATACAACTGCCCTCGCTTCCTGCTGCCGGGATTACCGAGGAGGCTTCGGCTGGGGAGAAAGCTATTCCGGGGAGTGAGCCCACACCCGAAATTCATTCGACTGGTGCTCCTGCCGCAGAATCGGCTGAGCAAGCCTTCGTTGAGGGAGATGCTCTTCCCGTGGGTCTTGAGGCTAGAGAAGTGCCCTTTCCGACGGAGGAGCGTCGGGCGTCGACAGAGAGCTCATCTTCTTCGGAGCAGGTGGACTATGGTGGCAATTCCAGTGACGGGGAGTTCCCGCCTGTGGATATAGAAACTAAAGATGTTGGGGCATCTTCAACTTACGAAAGTGATTACATGACCTTCAGTCCGCCCCGGCTGGCATGGCGTGGTCTTGGGCCAGCCGGTCCACTCGTGAGCGAGGGGGCTGGGCCTATGGAGGCCATAATTTCTACTGCTGCAAGCTTGAGCTTAGCGCCGGTTGAGGTAGGGGATCCTCTGTCACTTTCACTTCGCAGCTCTTCTCATCATTTTCTATATCAGATGCCTAACGCATGTTGTATTCACGGTGCAGGCCGATGTGGTATTGCCAACTATAACTGTGCAAATATCTCTCCCGACTCTGGGTGCGGGTCAATCGACATTCCCACCAGTCTTGTGGCCCATCGCTTTGCGAAACCCCAAGGATTACGCTGCGACAGCCAGCTTGGAGATTTTAGGGGCACTTATGGGCGCTGCTGACTCGACTGAAGCTGCGGAATCCCAGTCATCCCTTTCCAGCAGAGGACTGCTCTCGGGGGAGAAGAGTCTTCCCGAAATAGAAGCTGGAGAAATCATTGAAGAGGAAGCTGGAGCTCCTAGGGTTTTAGCCCTTGTTACAGAATCAGCCCTGGTGGAGGCCAGTCAGGCTGGGCGTGAAGAACAAGCATCCTCCGCTGTTGAGATTCCTGGTGCAGCTGCGCCGCAAGAGGCCGGCGTGGAGGTTGCTGTTATCGAGACTTCCCTTACTATGCTAGCTACGGGGGTCAGCTCCAGTGCGGGTGCCTTACAAGCGTTGCCGTCGTCGTCTTCTGAACCGAGCGATGACATCTGGGCTGCCGTTGACAGTAGAGTAGATTTTTAGCTTCCCGACACGTCGCCACTTGGCCTACAGTCGTCGAACGACCTGGTGTGGCAGTTCTTGGGAACCCTGCAACAGACTGTAACAGCCAGCCAGGATCTAACCTATGTGCAGTTGAGGGGCTTGGTAGAGCACCTTTCCCATTCGCTGCTTGCTTTTGGCTGCCCCATGGACGATTGGACGTCGCGGGTGGTCTTGTTGCTAAAGTATGTGAACAGGAGGGAATTCCTAGGCCGAGAAGTAGCTGACCAGCTGACGGCCCTGAAGCTTGAGTAGACAGAGTGTTGGGCCGCTCTTGCGTCCCTAAGAGTGGCAGCGCAGTCAATGCGAACTATGGCCGACACATCTTCACAGCGTCAGACCTCTTTAACAGCCAGGATAGCTGAACTTCGTACCGAACTCTTCAGGGCCTAGGCTAAGCTGCAGGAAGCCGAACAGCAAGAAGTCCAGAGTGTAGAGGAAGCGGAATTGGCCAAAGGATGGGCCGCCTCACTTGAAGAGAAGCTTTCGCAGCTAGAGGTCGCCAAATCTCAATTGCAGGAGTTAACCCGTCACCCTTCCCTGGGGATTTTGGAACTCGAGGACATCTTCCGACGTCCATTACAGTAGCCCCCCTTTCTCTTCCTTTTTTGTGAACTTCTTATGTATCTTGGGGGATGCCCCGAGTAACATGTATTTTGCCATTTCAATGAAACGTTTTCATTTGTCGTGATCACGACCTCGTCTTCCTTCTTTCATCTTAGCCAATTGACTTAGCCCGGACATACGAGTTACTAGGGCAGGAGAGCGCTCACGCCTTCAGCGAAGGGGTGAGGGGTTCACTCCACCGCAGCGTAACTACTCCTAGGGCCCAATTTTGGCTAATATAGGCTGAATGCTCAAGGGCGGAGGTGTAGCGGCCATGCGGACCAAAGGGTAAGGTCAGAAGGCCTATTGGTAAGCTTCGCCGATGGTGACGAAGCTGCTAGGAGACCAACAATGTATTCATTCCTCGACAAGGGTGGAGAACCCGAGTGAGGGGTAGGTTTGCTAGTTTCCCCGATTAACGAAGAAAGTCAAGAATAGGTTTACTTATTGATGCGGATGGAAGATCAGGACCAATGGCTTGCTTGTTGATTTCGCCGATGGTGACAAAACATGGAGGTAGGGTCTATTCATCGACATGGGTTGAATGTCGAAGCAAAGGAGGTTTATTTATTAATGGGGACGAAAGGTCCAAGTTAAGGGAAATGTCGACCGATCTTGCCGATGATGACAAGGGTCGAACACGGGTTTGTTCATCGACATTGGTTAGACGTCGAAGCAAATGAGGTTTATTCATTAACGAGGATGAAAGGTCCCAGTCAAGGGAAGCGTCAACCGATCTTGTCGATGATGACAAGGGTCAATAGCGGTTTGTTCATCAGTGGGACTTGGAAGGATATTCTACCTCGCCCTTGAAGAGAGTGTGTCATAATCATTGATCATTCCTTTTCTTTTCTTCTTTTCTCTTTTTTTATATCACATTACTGGTACAAGCGCCCTTTCGGGTTTTCGCTGGAACTGGCCCCCTCTTACTTTTGCCCACGCGCCCTCTCGGGTTTTCACGTGGCGGGGTTCCCGATTTTGCCTGCGGCACCCTTTCGGGTTTTCACCGCAGCTGGGTTATATCCGTTTTTGCCCTTGCTTGGAACATCCGAGCAAGTCTGGCGAGGCACCTCTGTTTTTAGCCTCTTTTTTTTCTTTCTTCTTCTTTTTTTTTTGAACTTGATTCACAGCACGAGGCCGGGATAGATGAGGACTTGTTCGTCAGCAGTGGCTGACTGTCGAAGGTAGGAGTGTTTGCTAAGATGGACGGGAGGTCCGATTTAGTGGAATGCCGACCGATCTTGTCGATGATGACAAGGGTTAGGACTAGCTTATTCATCGACATTCGTTAGATGTCGAAGCAAAGAAAGTTTGTTCATTAACGAGGATGAAAGATCCAAGCTAAGGGAGAATTGACTGGTCTTGTCGATGATGACAAGGGTCAATAGTGGTTTGTTCATCGGCATTGGTTAAATGCCGAAGCAAAAATATATTCATTAACAAGGACAGAAGGTCCAAGTCAAGGGGAACGTCGACTGATCTTGCCGATGATGACAAGGGTGGAACACGGTTTGTTCATCAACATTGGTTAAATGTCGAAGCAAAAATATATTCATTAACAAGGACGGAAGGTCCAAGTCAAGGGGAACGTCGACCGATCTTGCCGATGATGACAAGGGTGGAACACGGTTTGTTCATCAACATTGGTTAAATGTCGAAGCAAAAATATATTCATTAACAAGGACGGAAGGTCCAAGTCAAGGGGAACGTCGATCGATCTTGCCGATGATGACAAGGGTCGAACATGGTTTGTTCATCGACATTGGTTAAATGCCGAAGCAAAAATATATTCATTAACAAGGACGGAAGGTTCAAGTTAAGGGGAACGTCGACCGATCTTGCCGATGATGACAAGGGTCGAACACGGTTTGTTTATCGACATTGGTTAAATACCGAAGAAAAAATATATTCATTAACAAGGACGGAAGGTCCAAGTTAAGGGGAACGTCGACCGATCTTGCCGATGATGACAAGGGTCGAACACTGTTTGTTCATCGACATTGGTTAAATGCCGAAGCAAAAATATATTTATTAACAAGGACAGAAGGTCTAAGTTAAGGGGAACGTCGACCGATCTTGCTGATGATGACAACGGTCGAACACGGTTTGTTCATCGACATTGGTTAAATGTCGAAGCAAAAATATATTCATTAACAAGGACGGAAGGTCCAAGTTAAGGGGAACGTCGACTGATCTTGCTGATGATGACAAGGGTCGAACACAGTTTGTTCATCGACATTGGTTAAATGCCGAAGCAAAAATATATTCATTAACAAGGACAGAAGGTCCAAGTCAAGGGGAACGTCGACCGATCTTACCGATGATGACAAGGGTCGAACATGGTTTGTTTATCGACATTGGTTAAATGTCGAAGCAAAAATATATTCATTAACAAGGACGGAAGTTCCAAGTTAAGGGGAATGTTGACCGATCTTGCCGATGATGATAAGAGTCAAACACGGTTTGTTCATCGACATTGGTTAAATGTCAAAGTAAAAATATATTCATTAACAAGGACGGAAGGTCCAAGTTAAGGGGAATGTCGACCGATCTTGCCGATGATGACAAGGGTCGAACACGGTTTGTTCATCGACATTGGTTAAATGCCGAAGCAAAAATATATTCATTAACAAGGATGGAAGGTCCAAGTTAAGGGGAACGTCGACCGATCTTGCCGATGATGACAAGGGTCGAACATGGTTTGTTCATCGACATTGGTTAAATGCCGAAGTAAAAATATATTCATTAATAAGGACGAAAGGTCCAAGTTAAGGGGAATATCGATCGATCTTGCCGATGATGATAAGGGTCGAATACGGTTTGTTCATCGACATTGGTTAAATGCCGAAGCAAAAATATATTCATTAACAATGACGGAAGGTCCAAGTCAAGGGGAACGTCGACCGATCTTGCCGATGATGACAAGGGTCAAACATGGTTTGTTCATCGACATTGGTTAAATGCCGAAGCAAAAATATATTCATTAATAAGGACGAAAGGTCTAAGTTAAGGGGAGGGTCGACCGATCTTGCCGATGATGACAAGGGGGTTTGTTCAGAGAAAATATCTCTGGCGGGACTTGTGGTGATCGTCATTTTCAGAGTTTCATTAGGATGAGGGTGAAGAGGAACTTTAAATTATCACATTACTAGCTTAAGCGCCCTTTCGGGTTTTCACCGAAGCCAGCCCCCTCTTACTTTTACCCACGCCCCCTTTCGGGTTTTCACGTGACGGGGTACCCAATTTTACCTGCAATGCCCTTTCGGATTTTCACCGCAGCTCGGTCATAGCCATTTTTGCCCTTGTCCAGAGAATCTGAACAAGACTGGCGAGGTACCTCTATTTTAAGCCCCATTTTTATTACATATTTTTTTATGTTTCTTTTGATAGAGGTAGGAACATGATGATGGGTCGATGTGCGACGTTGGACCCTGAGTGGTGGCATATGACCGTTGGCTGGACATAGTGCCCTACGCCGATAAGAAAGGGGTTTATTCGTTTGTAAGGATAAATACCAACGCAAAAGAGTTTTCACACCGATTCGGACATAGGGTCCATAATGGCGATATTGTATGAAGGTCGGCTATGACACCAAGTCTTGCGCCGAAAGGGGTTTATTCGTTAGCAAGATGGTAATGCTAACACAAAGAAGGATTTCTATGCCGATTCGGACGTTATAGACACGCTAAAATTGACATTATTATGAGTACATCTCATATTACCTCATAATGCCCCAATTTGACCATCAAATAGACCTTTTTGAGTGGTTTTTTCAACTTTTCTTGGATTTCTCACTTTTTTATACTTTTTTCTATGATTTCCTATTTTTCTAGATTTTTTTGAGACTTTTCTCCTTTTTTCCGTGGACTTTTAGAATTGGTGGCAGCCTGCCTGCCGTTATTTAAAGAATTGGTGGCAGCCTACCTGCCGCTATTTAAAGAATTGGTGGCAGCCTGCCTGCCGCTATTTAAAGAATCAGCCTGCCTGCCGCTATTTAAATGGCGTCCAGGAAGGCGGCGCCCATTCTAGCAGGCTTCCGAATTGCAGTATTTTTTGGATATATCAATTAGCGACACTCCGGGAAGTCGCTAATTGATTAAATAGCGACCGTCCGGAAGGTCACCAATTCTTTTCTTCATATTTTGAGCAAAAATCGGATTATTTTTGATTCCACGACTTCCTGGAAGGTCGCTATTTCATGAAATAGCGCCCGTGTGTAAACTCATTAATTTTCTTGCCATATTTTGAGATTTTAACTCCGTCCGAAACTCGTATTAATTTCTAAATAGCGACCACCTCATGGTCGCCAATTCTTTTTAAATTTTGGAAAGTCCGAATCCTTCTCGAAATGCCTCAGAATTAGCGACGCCTTGGGCGGGCGTTATTTTAAATAGCGACCCTCTATCTGGTCACCATTTCTTGCAGATTTCCGAACTCCGACAGAACCTCATTCTTTCTCTCTTTTGAGCCCCTTTTCACTTGGGAAAGGAGTCCTAAGGCTTTCTAATGTTGAAGGGACACATGTCCATGGTTTATCACCTTCCAAATCCAATTAAAACATGATTTTCAAATTTTTTATAGGATTAAACTATGAATTTCAGCCCTATAAATAGGACCCCTCTCTCCCTTGTGTAAAGATCATCATCAATCAACTAAGGGGAGGTGCTACTGGATTGGAGGCTCAAGGAGAAATCTCCTACATGCTTAAAGCTTCATCCATAGAGTTCTTCTTCCTCCCTTAAAGATTTGGAGCCTCTTCATCCTTTGGAGCTTCTTCCTCCATTGAAGATCTTGAAGCCCTCAATTGGACAAAACTAATAAGCTTTCCCCTTCTCTTATCTCTTTGTTTTATTGTTGTTAGCATTGCATGCATCATTATTCTTTCTCCCTTTCTTTTATCTTATCATCTCAATGTTGAGATCTCCACATTGTGCACTCTAGCACACCTCCTCTTGTGCAACACTTGCACACTCCTATTTGCATATCATCATATCATTATTTTCCTACCCTTTTGCATAAGGGATTTATGGGCCAACACCAAACAAGGTGTGTTCATCTTCATATTGTCATGTTTGTTTATCTTAAGGATTTGATGCTACACATCTCATAATTCTAATCATACCTTTATTGTTGGTTGTTTTTTTATGTTTTGCAAGGGTAATCAATAAGAGAAACTCTCTTCATCGGCCGGCCGATAGCAAGAGAAGGTGCACTCACAATCTCCCCCACATCCTTTTAAGGTATTATTCGTGATCCCTCCTTGTTCTTCATTGTTATATCTTTGAGGCCCTCGCATCTCTGGCAATCACCTTCCCTTTAGCATCCTATGCATGCTCCCTTTTCTCCTCTTTCTCCTTCTTTTCTCATAATTCTTAGTTTTTCCTTAAGTGGATTTCTTAAGATCTACAAATTGACGATCACGGTGGGACCACCTCTTATTTTTCTTTTGATTACCCCCCCCCCCCTTGGGCACCCACGTGTGCCATCTCCCCTTTGCACCCACGGTGCACCTCCTCTTGTGCTCCACGTAGCACTCTCCCTAAGTGATTGTTGGTTTGTTAGATTTTTTAAAAATTCCATTTATCTATCCAACTCTTAAACAAAAAAAAATGAGCATGTCATTCTTTGTTTCTTAATTCTTGATTGCCATGATCCATACTTTGAGCTTGTAAGTGGTTTCTTCACTTTCATTGGTTTTTGTTCACCACTATTTAAGCTTTCTGGCTGCTGTGTGAGGTTCCGGGACGGGGAGAATTGGCACCCACACAATGGGCGCCCATTTCAGAATTGGTGGCCCTGTAGGGTGCCAATTCCCTGCCCCATTAAAAAAAGAAGAAGAAAATTGAAACTGACGCCCATCAGGTGGGCGCCCATTAGAGAAATAGTGGCAGTGAGGGGGCGCCATTTATAAAATTCTAAAAAGAAGAAAAAAGTCGCAGGAATTGGCGCCCACTCACAGAGGCGCCCTTCCAGGAATTGGTGGCAGCCTCCTGGGCGCCAATTTCCTGAGTTTTTGTAGAATTATCTTTGTGTGACTTATTGTGTATCATTCTTTCATATTTCTATTTATATACATATTCTCTTCATTTTGCATTATTTCTACATTCCATATTGCATTTGGCTTGTGAGACCTCCTCTCTCTACACTTTTTAGGCTCTATACCCCCTCTTGGTTAGGGAAGGACCCTCCATTGAGCATTCTGTCTCTTTGGACCAGAAATTTCTAAACCAGGCCTCTATAAGTCTACGCACCCGTGGATTCCCTCACGGACAATGAGCAGGTTGTACCTAGAAGTTCCCCGGGTTTAGTTGACCTATGCATGGTGAGAGAGTGAACCTAGTTGACATTGAAGCAAAACTATATTGAAACTAGGATCCTACCTTGTGTGACTTATATCATATTTTTTCCAAAATCACCTAATTCACCAAGGTTTAAGTCAAAACAAAATCAAGCGTAAGCATCTCAACTTGATTAATATCTTTGCAACATTGCTTTGATTGGTTGAATTGTTTGCTTGCATGACGTTTAATCTTGATAACAAAACCACCATGTCTAATCAATCATATATTCATGAGGATGATAAACCTAGCATATCTTATAATCTTCAAGCTTATAAGTCTCACCATGATCTTTCTAAGGGACCGCGTCCTCATTTTTATGGTATTGCCCAACCCATGGGTAATTTCCAATCTCATGGTCCCTCGCATTCATTGCATGCCACTACTCCCTCGGGACCATCTCCTCCCCATGATGAGAAGGTTTCCCAAGTCATCCGTGCATTAGATCATCTCACCCCTCAACAAATCCAAGCCCTTAAGGCTATTGTTGAGGGCACATCATCTTCTCATCCTCCCTCCAATCCCACACGGGTGGCCCATCACCCACCTCCTTCCATTCATACCCGGGTGGCCCATCACCCGCCTTCCTCTTCTATTCACACTCCCACTCGGGTGGCTCATCACCCACATCTTTCTTCTACATAAACTTCTCCTCGGGTGATCCATCACCATCCTCCCTCTCTTATTCGTGCTCCCGTTCAAGGAGTCCATCCACCCCCTTCTACACAAACTCCTCCTTGGGTGAGCCATCACCCGCCTCCTTTTATTCCTCCTTCACCACGGCCTCAAGGCCCACACCCTTACTACCCGGCCCGTCCATGTTCTTTTTTTGGGTCGGCCCATTAACCCTCCTCCACGGCCTTCATATCAAGCCACCCCTCCAAGGCAATCATGCCATCCTTCCAATGCTAAAGTTACACCCCTCCAGCAAAATCTCCTTGATAAAATTGCTTCCATGTAGGATCAACTTAAGAAGGTCACAAGCCCCCGGCCCACTGCTCCTCCTCCTTCTCCAGTCAATCTTCTTCATGCCTTTATGAATAACATCACTAAGATGGAAAAAGATTGGAAGGAGAGGAGAGATAGTGGCATCAATGACACGTGTGAACAAGATATCGATGATCAAGTGGACGCCGTCCACCCTCCACTCATCCACCCCATTCATTCACATGGCCCTCCGCCTTCGCCTTTGCATTTACCTCCACAAAATCTTCCACAATATGATGATTCCTCGCCTCCATTTTTACTTAATCCTTCACATCACGCTCCTCCACTACCCATTATTATGCCTCCACTACGACGTCCACTTGATGTTTTTGATGAAGATGAAGATTTGGAGATGGCACAAAATGTTGAAATTCCGCAGGCACCCCTTCTGAGTTTCCTTCGTTTTCCTCTCCCTCCACTGCCACCCGATGAACCCCCTGCTCAGGATGAAGCCACCGTCCCTAACCCTGTTTATGAGACCAATTGGTGTTACGATGATGGGTCGATATTCCAATCACCCACACCGGTACACCATGCGTCTTCTCCTATCCCTAATACCTCTCGCCCCATCCGGCGCTTCCTATGCACCAAACCTTCTCCTTTTACACCTTCAATTACCACACCATTAACCTCTACTCCCCCTGCTTCAACCGAACCTCCACTCCATTGGCCTCTGCCGAGCCTCCACTAATCTCCACTCCACCGGCCTCTGCCGAACCTTCCATTAAACCTTTTCCTAAACCAAATAACACCTCTTCATTGCCGCCACCTAAGGCCTCCATTATCACTATAACCCCAAAGCCAATTACCCTAAACCCAACTTTACCTACACATTTATCCAAACCCGCGGCTAGTCCTGGGCAGGACTCACCTATTTTTGCACTCAAGCCGATCCAAGTCGCTTTCGAGCAAGGGGAGAAGCCCGACGTGTTTCAACCTCTGCCTCCACTTACCCTCCCGCCGACGCTCTCCATTACACCTCCATTACTCATCAAGCTTACTGTTTCCATCTCGCCATCCATTACCACTCGGAGTGGGTGTATTTCTATGAGTATTTGTGCCGAGAATATTTAGGAGCCGGGCAAGAAGGGCTTGACCACGGCTATGCCATTCAAAATTCAAGATTTTATTTGCCGGATGCCGATCCGTGTCATTATGTTGGGTACATTTGAGAAGTCTCCTTCAAGGCTCACTATGATAAATTCTTCCAAATTGATGCCATATCGACCCTTTATCAAAGTCACCTTATTCGTTGGTCGATGCTCTTTTAATGCTCTCATTACCCATTGTTCCGTCATTATACGACTCCCTTGTCAAACGAAGGGGTTCTCTTCCCATATTGCCATAACATATGAGAGTATTCGAGCATTAGTTCCATCCATTGAGCCATCTGGCTGGGCACTCTCCTTGCCATGGAGGGGTGGGCATTCTTTTGCTAAAGGGCCTTCCACCAATTCATTCACTCCTTATTCTGCTCCACCCACATTTTTCTCTCTACGGGCCACTCCATGGGTGAGGAGGAGGATCTTACCCTCCCATTCCATGCATTCTCTACATTCTTTGCATTTCATGCATTTCATGCATCCCTTACATCAATCACATTGCATTCACATGCATTCCTTCTTTCCCGGGTTTCCGAACCCGTATCTTCTCCGCCTTCCAGACCTTCTACATCTTCCACCTCCGGAACCTCCAGACCTCCCTCTCCGGGCATCGTGCCCTAATACACCTACATGTCCAGATCCTCTGGGCTTCTCATTGATTCTCCCAGGGCATCGCGTCCCTCGGTACTTGCCTCCTCCGGAACCTCCGGACCTCCCTTTTAGGGCATCGCGCCCCTCCACACCTCCATATCCGGATCCTCCGGATTTATCTCCCGTCCTTCCAAGGCATCACGATATTTTACACCTTCCATCTCCGAAACTTCCGGACTTATCTTTCCTCCCTGGGCATCGCGTCCCATGGTGTCTTCTTCCTCCGAAACCTCCGGATTCCTCTGGGCATCGCGTCCCATGGTGTCTTCCTCCTCCGAAACTTCCTGTTGAGTTATGATTTTGATGATAACTAAACTAAATGTGTGATTAAGTGATGATAACTAAACTTATGGTTGATTGCACATGTTCTTGATGACTGTGTACATTCATGTTGTTGTTTAAATATGATTGAGTTGACAAATGGCTTTTGAAGCTACAACATGATTGGCTAAATGCATGGCTACATGGTCTTGATCATTGGTTAATTGAGTTGGTTTTACAAGAGGCAAGGGGTTTCATAGCCTCTTTAATGTGAACAAGTCTTTGTGTATCTCATGATGTATTAACCTTGACTATCTTGCTTACAGGATCAAACTTATAATCTCATGACAGTCACCTAGTTAACCAAACGTGTGGATAAGCACCGTGCTTTTCTACAATCCAAAACAGGTGGTATATGTCATGAACTGTCAAGAACCATTGGTGAGATTCTTACCTTGTCTTAGCATCGATCTCACCATGTGTATTTCATATGCCTCTTCTTAATACACCTCATTCATGCACCTTAAACATGAAACCCTTTAGCTTGAATGTGGCTTGCAAATGAAGGTTTTATAAGTCTTTTGCATTGTTCATAAATGCATCTCATGTATAATCTTCAAGAGTGAGCATTGAACTTGTTTAAGGAGATTTCATGTAATGAGAAATGCTCAAATGGTCTAATGCATAAACCAAGTTAAATCCAATCCCAAAATGAATGAAATAAATGAGGACATGAAGCCTTTGTCATTTGGACAGGTTTCATTAGGCTAACTATTCATTTCTGCAGGTCTGGGTAATTTCGGTCGACCAACGGACCTTAACCGGTTGACCAGAATTAACAGAACCGAAACAATGGATTTCTGCAGAAGTTCAGGTCGACCGCCTACCTGTGGTCGGTCGACCGGTTGCTGTCGATCGACCGCCACCACAGGGCCGGTCGATCAGATTTTATAGAATGCCACAATGCTCTGTCTGCAGATTTATGGTCAACCGACCTAGTGCCACCGGTCGACCGAACGCCCCGAAGCCTCCAAAATTGACTTTAGATTTCAATCTCGTGGAGAGGAATCTTCACCCAATTGCTGCCCCCAATCAAGGAGGAATTCGTGGATCTGGTCTGGGACTTGTCCATGGACCATTCAAGGGTTATAAAACATCTATTTGGAGTCATAAAACTCTAACCATCTAAGAGATCTAAAGGTAGATCAAGGGGAGAGGCTATCAAAGGAAGGAGAGGGTACTGTAGCTCCATGAACAGTACTTCGTGCAGCAAGATCTTCATCCATCTCCAAGGTGTTTCAAGCCAAATCTGAAGCTAGCAACCTCCAAGGGAGTGAAGAAGCAAGCAAGCATTCAAGGAAGATCAAGGGGAGGCCGTCCAAGGAGGAAGAAGGGAAGAAGTAAGTAAGCAAGCAAGTGATCAAGGGAAGACTACCAATGGGTGAAAGAATAAGGTTTTCACAACCCATCCAAAGCCATTCAAGTGAAGCAGGAAGCATCGTTCTAAGTTCTACATCATACACTCAGTGGAAGCCAAATCAAAAGTTTTCTAAACTGTGCCTCATTGCCTTTGTGTTTTGGGTGTTACATTTGTGCTCCTCATAAACTGAAAACATCCGTGTGTGTGTGGATCGTTGTGGATCCGTGGTGGTGTGTGTGGTGGTGGTGTGTGTGATCATTGTGTTCTATTCGTGTGTGTGTGCGTAGGTCTTCTTAGATCTGCATGTGTGTGTGTGGATCTATTTAGATCCGGTCGATTTAGTGTGTTGAGTGCTACCTCTATCGCAGCGTATGTGTGTATTGTTGATCTGGTTATCGGATCGTGTTGGGGACCTCATCTCCGTGTGTGTGTGTGTGTTGGGGTGCGTCCCCATGTGTCTGTGGGCAGGCGTCGTCCTGCGTGTGTGTTTGGAGCGTCGTCTCCGTTTGGGGATTTATCCCCGAGTGAAGCCTCACCGGATTTGGTGAGGGGTGGACGTAGGATTGCTGTCGTTGCATCCGAACCACCTTAAAAATCGCTGTACAGTGTGGTTTGATCCATTTCTTCTACCTCCATTCTACATGAGTGTTTGTGTAAATTGTTGTTCTGGATTTATCTACGTATATCTTGCTTAATCCATATCATCATCATTTAAGTTTGATAAATCCAATTTGTGAACAAACTATTTTGAACCTCTTGATTAGCATTGTATCACTTATTTTAAAAAGGCCAAAAGTTTTCTTAAAATTGGTAAACACCCAATTCACCCCCCTCTTGGGTGTCTTTGATCGTAGGACTTCAATTGGTATCAGAGCTAAGGCTCTAATTTTTCATAGATCTAACGATCTAGAGAGATCCATATCAATGACTATCATGATGTACACCTTGAACTCTCCACCGATGTTTGATGGCTGCACTTTTGATTTATGGTTAGGAAGAATGTTCGGTCTAGTCAACTCATACGATCCTAAGCTATGGAAGCCTATCTCACATGGTCCTTATGAGTTACCTAAAGACAGATGTGTCTGGACTGAAGATCATAAGCTCAAACATGATCAAAATTGTTTGGTTTTAAAGTTGTTTACTGCAGTAATTAATTCTAATCATTTTTCCTTTGTCTCCCATTGCAGATCCGCGAATGATATCTTAGATGGCTTAACCAAAGTCCAGGAAGAGCATGTAGACCAATATCTTGTAGCGGGCACAAGTGATCAAGGGAGTGATCAGCAAATTGGATCAAGCTCAAAGGTAAATTCTGATTCTGATAATGAAGATGAATTTAGCTATGAAGAGTTGTTGAATGCATATGATGAGCTTGCTGATAAATACAAGAAGTTAAAATCGAAAAATAAAAAATTGAAAAAGGATGTTGGACAAAATAAGTGCAATTCCTCTTGTAAAAAATGCATGCATCTAGAGGAATTGATTGAGCCTCATGTGTTCGATCTTGAAATTTATAAAGATCAAATTTTTTATTTGAGAAATGAAAATAAAGAGCTGAGAAAGAGAATAAGTCTGATGAACAATGGCCAAAACGAATTTGCTCATGATAAAAAGCTTGAAAAGAAAATGAGAAACTGAAAGAATTGAACACGGCCATTTCTGAAAGATTGCTTACTTTTGAAAAAAGAAATCTGTAAATATTGATGAATCTGAAAAAAATGCATGCTTTGTTGCAAGAAATTGATAGTCACAAAATCATCAATACTCAATTGAGTGAAAAAGTCAACTCTTGTGAAAATGAGATGATTTCCTACGAATTGCATATCTCATCACTTAAAAAGAATATTGCTGACTTGAATGTTTCATTGCCTAGTTTTATGAATGGTCAAAAAAACTTGGACAAATTGTTGGGGATGAAAGTGAATCTTTAAAGGGAAGGGCTAGGCTATAATCCTGTGAACAAAAAGAATTTTGAAAACAAAGTTTACACATCTTTTGTGCACAGCTCTAACATAGCCAGCACATCAAATGAGTCTCTAAACCAATCTTACTCACAGACAGCAAAAAGATCAAATGAAAATCTGAAAAAGAAAAATCATGTTGCACACACACATACCTCCACAAAGAAAATCAATTTGCATAAAAAATCTAAAAATGCTGCTAGCACCTCCATGCATGTTAAACATACTTCTTCCACACACACACAACCAACTAGAAAGAAACTCACATGTGTTTATTATAGAAAACATGGATATGCCATGCATGATTATTTTACGATGAAGAATGATGATTTAGAAGTATGCAGGAAAAGAATGAAACCTTTTGCAAATAGGAAACAAGAGTGGAATAAAAAATCAAATGCTTCAAAGAATCATCACACCTCTAAGTATTCAAAGTCATGTTGTGATTATTGTGGTAAATATGGACATATGATGCATGGTTGTCTTTTGATGAAAAATTATGATATGAATGTTGTCAAAAATTGGAAACCACATGCTTATGTTGTTGCTAACCCACAAGGACCCACAAGGATTTGGGTACCTAAGAGTGCCCAATGAGAAATCTATTTTGCAGGTGTGGCATGTGAATGAAAAGTTGAAATCTGTTTTCGTCAAGAAGGTAAGGCACACGAGTCAAGTGACTCAAGAAAGGCTAAAATAGAAAATCAAAAATTGAATTTGAAAACTCAGGTGATATCCCTCTTACTCTCTCCAGTGAATGTGCTATGTCTTGAATTGCTTTGTGCTGAATCTTGTGACAATGCATATGTCTGTACATGCATTCCATCTATGGTTGTTTGCATTTCTATGTGCATATCACTTACCATATAGCATCATGTTGAAGGGGAACTTAAAGACTTGCCAAACCATGACTTCACTTCATGCATTGCGTTTGCATACATCTTCATGTTTGCATATACCTTCACATGCTCTCATGCACAATAGTTGAAAAATCTACTTCTCAACTTAAAGGAACTCATGGCATAATGCATTGCATTTCTCTTGCCTTCATCACATCCATGTTTTGCACTCATCACATCCAGGTTTTATCTTCATCCATGACTGCACATGGCATTAGGATGTTACTGAACATCTTGCATTCATGCACACACTAAGGGGGAGCAACCACATCCGTCATATGGGCTTAATGTCTGAGTCGTGCATCATGTCTAGACCTTCCTAAGGGGATGTTGGTTGTTAAGGGAATTTGTCATGTCATTGCTAATAAATTTGAATCGAAATTGACAAACCAAGTCTTTTGTCTTTGGATACAGATTACACTCCCCAAGTCCAAGTGATGCTGGCCATCCATAGTCAGGCTTGAATCAACTAAAGGAATACCTTGCAAGGATGAAAAATGATGAGAATCTTCTCAATTGCCACCAGGAGATGGGATACCAAAACTTGAACAACCTCCAGGATCGACTCAAGTACAAGCTGGTAAAAGTCTTGTACGTGCTGCAGCAAGTACCCAAGGCATGGTATGAAAAGTTCACATCGTCTTGATTGAGAACGAACTCAAGAGGTAAGGTTGATCAAACACCTTTCACGAGAAAATCATGTAAGGACATTCTAATGGTTCAAGCATATGTGGATGATATTATTTTTTGAACTACTAATAATGTCTTTTGTGAATAATTTGTAGGGATTACACAGGGCGACTTTGAAACAAGCCTATTGGGTAAAGTAAATTTTATTCTTCTTTGAATTACAGGTGGAAGGATTGGAAGAAAATAGATTCTCAAGACAAAGGTACGAAAACCAAAATCTAAAGTACTAACCTTCGTGGGGTTAGTGATCTTAGTGCATGAAGGCTTCCTATCTTGTCGTCTAAACTAAAGTCATTCAACCTCGTCAATTCATGCAATGGCCTTTTGTCACTTGGTGACACTTTTAGATGACATGTATTAATTCTAAAAACTTGAATTGTCATTTACTAACATGTTGTGATGAACTTGTCAAATTGGTTGAATCAAATTGAAAATCTAGAGAGATGTGTATGAAGTGATTGGATATTGAATATTTCTCAATTTGAATTGCATGATCACACTTGAATTTAACTGCATATCTGGTATATCAAATGCCATATGTGGAAGAGTGGATTATGTCCACTTTGAAGCATTCCCGATGCGTTGAGCTGGGTCTTCGGACTAAAATCTCCGCCTCGTACCAGATCTTAAAAATTATGATTGGTTGATTTGTGAATGAATCCTTGAGCTGAGTTATGTAAATTGAAAATATGTTTTTGATGAAATGATTCAAACATTTGACTTATGGTTGATTTCTCATTTCAAAACTTGTGAAAGACCTTTGAAAATCTATTTTTGAACAATTCTGAAAATTGGGTTGCATTGCTTAATTGTGATCATTTAAGCACCCTTATTCATAAAGGTCATGTCATGAAAGATGTTCTGAAAATCAAGTCCTCCTATGCTGCATTTGCATCTTGTATCACATTCTCATCTAGGCATAGGTTGCATGCATTAAAACTCATGTATTAGCAGCATTTAGTTCATTCAATTGGTATCCATTCATTTGGTATCTACATGCATTACATTGCATATTTGCATTGCATGTTGCATACATTCCCTCTGTGTGCTTGTTTGATATTATATGCTATTCACCCACATCCTTGGCATTTCTATGGCCTTATGCCTTCTTACTAAATAATGTTGCATTTGAGTCATTACTGGCATGATTCATGTCATACACTCTGGGGGAGTTCATATTTCATAAGTGCATCTATTTAGGGGGAGTTGTACTGTTATGTTGTCATGACATTTTCTGTATACGTGCTGAATCAAATTCATATACTTCTTGCACAAAATGTGAAAATGAGTGTTAAAGATAAGGATGTATGAATTTCTTTTCAACACTCTCGAGATGTTAAACTTGCTGCATGTATGTTGAAGAGACAGTTGAGGAAAAAGTTACCTACCTATCCTTGTTTGAAAAATCTAAAATGAAAAAGAATGGTAAAGTAATGCTCAGTCTTACTGAGTAAATTAGGCACATGTCACCTGAGACGTGATGTGGTTCATTTCTGAAAAGTGTTGACTAAAGTACCTCTGTTCAAGATGAGGTGAAATGGTTTAGTATTCTGAGTAACTGGGGATTCTGGCATGAGCTCCATGCGTCTACTCGCGTAAAAAGGAATTATTTGAACCTGATCACTCTTAGAAAAATTCTGATTATCTTGTGATATCATTAAAAAAATTGATGTTGAAAGTCTTTGAGGTAGAGCGAAGCCTCCAATACGTTGTTCTCAAGATTAAAGTGCAGTATGTAAAATGTCTCCTTGTGTTGATCTGAAAATCTAAATATCCATATTGTAACTATCGTTTTTCATGTTACTCACTTACACAACTGGAAATTTGATTTATTATGTATTCAAAAAATTGATTGATTGCTTTAGCAATTGCATGTATCTCCTACATGATTGCACAATCTCCTATGTGCTATACATGTGCATTCCGATTGTCATGACTCTCATGCATCCTTCTTATCCCATTCCCCTCTTAAATAAGTACGGGGGAGTTGTGTTGCATGTATATATGCATTTGTTTGAATGCCTTTTATGCAAGTGATGATAACTAAACTTATGGTTGATTACACATGTTCTTGATGACTATGTACATTCATGTTGTTGTTTAAATATGATTGAGTTGACAAATGGCTTTTGAGGCTACAACATGATTGGCTAAATGCATGGCTACATGGTCTTGATCATTGGTTAATTGAGTTGGTTTTACAAGAGACAAGGGGTTTCATAGCCTCTTTAATGTAATGGGAATCGACATCGAGCACTAACATTTTATTTTTGTATTTGTGTCTTTTTAGTTTACTTTTATATCCTTGGGAAAGTAGGTTTACAATTGTAAGGCTTTATAAGCCAATTTGTTATTCCCTAAGGATCTTTGGGTTTTTATGTAAAGTTCAGTAGGTCTAGGAAGGGGGCCCTCACTCCTTCCCCATTGGTCCACCTAAGCTCTAGGGGTCCATGTGGGGCTGGTCAAATGTCAAGGTGGCTTCTAGAAGGATTCTTTCCTTCTTGGACAAGTCAAGGGGACAATGGGTGAAAAATGTCCAAGATGCCTCCCCTTAAGTCAAGGGGGTGCCACCCC
The DNA here is from genome assembly GCA_022559845.1 of Amorphophallus konjac. Classification (NCBI taxonomy): domain Eukaryota; kingdom Viridiplantae; phylum Streptophyta; class Magnoliopsida; order Alismatales; family Araceae; genus Amorphophallus; species Amorphophallus konjac. The sequence continues at coordinate 260,757,963 of CM040121.1, forward strand.
ATTAAAATGACATTTTGTATTTTCTTTTTTTAGGCCAATTGACCACATGGGGGAAGAAAATGTTACCCCTCCCCTCTCTCCCACGAAATTCCAACCCCCTCCCCCTTCCTCCCCTTCGATATAAACTCATGTATAGTGTTTTGTAAGGTTTAATGATTAATGAAGAAAAATTTGTGAATTTGGTTGGAGCCAAAGAAGGGTGTGCCCTCCTCCTCTCTCCTCCCCCCTTTGTAGATGGAATTCTGCCATTCCAGGATGTGAGACCCATTCTATCTCTCTCTCTTATCCTCTGATTTCTGTTTCTGCCGTCGCCGCCATCGCGCCGCCGCCACCATCGCCGGAGTTCTGTCCAAATCAGGATAGAGGTCCCATGTTCGATTTTTAGCTCCAGATCTACTTATCTTCTAGAGTCTAAATTTTGAGGGTAGGTTCACCACACCAATACCCTCTCCCAAAAAAATTTCCTATTTTCTAGCCTTCATTTTCTATTTTTCCATTTTTGTGTTCTTCAGCCTTCCAGTTCTGTCTGTACTCAGTTTTGTGTCATAGCAACTCTGTGTTTCCTTAGTTCGACCCCTTTCCCTTTACTTGTTTGAGTCACCAATTTTATTGGAAGTTCTGTCCACCACACCTATCATCCACAAATTTTCTTGGAATTTCTGGAGTCCTTTTACTATTTTTAAAAATCACTGCCTTTTCCCAAATCTGTTCTGTCCTGTCCAGTTCAGATCCGACCCTTCTCCGGTATAAAATCATTTTCCCCTGTCAAACAACCTCTCAAAAATCTACAAAAATTATCCCCGTCTTCCTTGTTTTTCTCTCTACAACTTTTGTGAAGAGTCCAACTTCCAAATCGGAGGTTTGAGTCGCGGTCAACGCAGGTTATCAGGAAACTCTATTTCTATCTTGAGTTTTCTGAGTCTGTCAGTTAGTCCATTGAAAAATCCACCACGAAAAATCCAGATCCACAGAAATTTTTCCACAGTACATGGTCGAAGGATTTCGGATCAAATTTCCAACGGTAACACCTTAGCATTGATCCGACCTCGGGAGTGATTACAGTAGCTGATCTAGCCGGGTCGCGCGCTACAAAAATAGAACTCCAGATCCGTGGACAGCAACTCCCACACGTGCCGATCGGAGCTGACTCGCCTTCCACAAGGCGAACCAGCGTGCCACCGTCCCAGGGAGCGCCTCTCCAGGAGCCACCGTCATAGCGGTACCACTCTGGGCCCACTAGGACACGCCGACCAGCACGTGGGCCCCACAACCAACAGCTTGCGCCATCCGAACCGCGCCGACGAGGTGATCCAAGTGATGCCCGTCAACCCAAGATCGGTCCTCCCGGGCCCACTTGTAGCCCGTTACCTCCCTGCGTGGAGTGGGCATCAAAATTCACTGCTGTAATTTAAATATTTACTGTACTGGGAGTTACTGACTTGGCCGGGATCGTCTTCCCCACGTCCGGAGAGTGGAGGTAAATTCGCTCTCTCTCTCTATCACATTTGCTTTACTCGTATCTATTTGTATATGCCGCTACGAGTGTTATGATTCTTAGCCCGATATATTGTTATCGCCGCTGCGAGAGAGCGAGAGTGAGTAAGCCGTCCCGTGACTCGATCCGAGTACACGCGGAAAGCCGATACCCGAGACTCACTGCCGGTTTCTCAACCGCACACGGTCCCACGTCTTCCCTCGCTTAGGGGCGATCGTGAGCTAGAGTCCCATGTTGCGTGTCCGTCCCGCATCATAATGTGAACAAGTCTTTGTGTATCTCATGATGTATTAACCTTGACTATCTTGCTTGCAGGATCAAACTTATAATCTCATGGCAGTCTCCTGGTTAACCAAACGTGTGGATAAGCACCGTGCTTTTCTACAATCCAAAACAGGTGGTATATGTCATGAACTGTCAAGAACCATTGGTGAGATTCTTACCGTGTCTTAGCATCGATCTCACCACGTGTATTTCATATGCCTCTCCTTAATACACATCATTCATGCACCTTAAACATGAAACCCTTTAGCTTGAATGTGGCTTGCAAATGAAGGTTTTATAAGTCTTTTGCATTGTTCATAAATGCATCTCATGTATACTCTTCAAGAGTGAGCATTGAACTTGTTTAAGGAGATTTCATGTGTAATACCCCAATTTTTTAAGAAATTAATTAGAAATTCCTTAATAAATAGAATAAGTTAAATTTTGACCATTTTATAAAAATCCTAAAAAATTGTATTCTTGTAGAGGATAACACATTTAATAAACTTGTCTTCTATGACCAACCCAAATAAAATCTATAAATAGGCCGAATTAGTGGATTAAGTCCAAATTAAACACTTAGTTAATCATACCTTGAAACGTAAAATTCGAGCCCAATACTCCATCAAATGAGCCCAAACCAGTGGCAAATGAAAGGCCAGGATGAGAGGATCATTTCCCCTCTCTTAATCTCTCGAAACCCTAACCCTAGGAGATACAATCGGCGGAGATTGGATCGCGTCAACAATTGCGGCGGCGTTCGCATCAACCCAACTTGCGTGGACGAATACTCCGCGCATAGAACCCTCTAGAAGGCGTGTGACCTCTAAAAATGAAGCTCTCTAACCCTAGAATCGTTTAGAACTAGTGGCGACTGCAAAGGAGCTGGATTGAGGGAGATCTCCAGTGATTAGGGGTTGCGTGTACCAGCGCCTTGGGTTTTCTTTCTCCTTCCTTCTTCATCCGATTCAGGTAGGTGATAGCAAGCCAAACCCTACAAATAATATATGGTTGGAAGCATCATCGTGTCAGCTTTTCATTGATGTAGAAAGCCCTAAATTTATCAAGTGTTCTGCGAGAATTTTTGGTTTTAGTAGAAGCATGTCACATCTAGGGTTATAACTGTTCCCTTTCGATTAAGTAGTAATTTCATGTTGTAACCATAAAATTGATTCATGCATCTTGTAGAGTTTTTCTTGCTCCTTCTTTTGGTAGTAAAAGCCCTAAATTTAATGCTTTATATCATGCGAATTTTATGCTTTATCCCAACCCTAGCCAACCTCGCCGGAGGCGGGCAAGGCAGAAGGGGCAGCGACCTGTTGAGGTTGCGCGGCCTCCCGATAGACCGCCCAACCATTTAGGCGGCCAATTACGGACCGTCCAAGGCTTCGATCTCTGATCATTCCCCTGACCCCTTGTTTTGGTTTAGACGGCCTCGAGATAGACCGCGTATCCTTATAAGCGGCCGGATTTCGACCGTTCTACTGTTTTACTACTGTTACGTCTTCAGAGGCACGTGACAGATCCCAGACCACTTAACCTAAGCGCAGCTAGTCTTCAATCGTTCAACATCCTCAGCGGCACCCTACTGACCACCCAACTCCAAAAGGCCTTCGTACCTGGCAGAGATTGAGCGGCCATAAATGGACCGCCTACATCGTTGCGCGGCCATAAGTGGACCGCCTATATCATTGAGCGGCCAACCAGAGACCGTTCGCTTCTGGTTATTGCCAATTAACCTTGGTCATTTATCCTTGATCCATCTTCGACCAAACCCTGAATTAATCAACCCAGTAAGCCCTAGGCCGACCAACAGATAGTGGGCTGGACTCTGGTTCAGTTCCACCCTGTCTATGGTAGCCGGGAGCCCACTTGGGCGAATTTCCAACTTATTGATAGGCCCTATGTTGCGCGGACTATATTGGACCGTTCATGTTACAGGCGGCCCATATTGGACTGTCCTTCTATTGAGTGGCCCAATGTTGCCTGTATATCTTGTTCTTACCTTCTGGCCCTGCGCGGCTTATTTTTGACCGTCTGTATCTTGCGCGGTCCAGTAGTGCCCGTTCAGCGGACTTGTGCGGCCTAGTAATTACCGTCCAACTTCTGAGCGGCCCTTAATCGTCCATTCAACCTTGACCTCGTGGAGTCTGATCTCCAGCCCAGTTCTTGAGCGGCTCAGAATTGACCGCCCAGTGCTTGCGCGGCCTAGTAGTGACCGCCAATCTCCCAGAGATGAGTTTTCTCCGTGTTTTATGGTATTGAATCCAAGAACATGATGGTTCTTGATAACTTGAACTCCTGGATAGAAAGTTTGGACAGTATCTCTTCAACTTAGCCTTGGGATGTTCCAAGGTAAGTTTGTACTTGATTGTAATTGGCCATTTTAACTTGATTAAAGTCTAGACAACTTGGGATCTTGGATCCAATAAATCAATTCCAACGCATCATAGGGGCCCGGTCTGGTCCTGGGGAGAGCGCCCGAAAAGTACTTATGCCCATGGGAGTTTGTAATGACATGGTGAGACATTGCACCGAGTGCATGACTAGCGTGATGTCTATGACAATGATCTCTTAATCTCTTACTTGAATCGTGTTCGACTTGGTTATATTCTTGCTTATTGGCCAATCTCCTACAATTTCCTGTTATTTATATTATGCATAAACTTGTAATTCTTGTAGTTATATCATCCTATCATATTGTTATTCCATTTCATTCTTTAGCACTTTCTTTTTATGTTGTTTCATCCGATCGTCATTTTTTTTCTTTCTGTTTCATATAAACATGTAATTAATTGGTTAATTACTTACACTTGCCTGTTGTTACCTACTGAGCGTTCGCTCATATACTTGTTTCCCCCCTTTCCAGGCAGCTCAGGTGAAGATTCACATATGGATGGGAATGGGCCAGAGTGATGACTTGGAGTGTATCAGCTAATAGATATGTTGAGATTGTTATAGTTGTTTTACATCTAGCTATGCCTTAGAGCTTGTGTTAGTTATTGTAACGGAGTCAAGTAGAGGTTATGCTTGATTATGTTTAAGTCAGTTTGATGGCTATTGTAATAGATTTGGAGTTATTTCTGTTCATGACGTTATGTAAATTCTTAGCTTAGCATGTTATCATTACTAGCGTTTTCGACTGCCAGTCCCGATATTCCGCATCGGGGAGTGACATCATGTAATCAGAAATGCTCAAATGGTCTAATGCATAAACCAAGTTAAATCCAATCCCAAAATGAATGAAATAAAAGAGGACATGAAGCCTTTGTCATTTGGACATGTTTCATTGGGCTAACTATTCATTTTTGCAGGTCTGGGTAATTTTGGTCGACCAACGGACCTTGACCGATCGACCAGAATTAACAGAACCGAAACGATGGATTTCTGCAGAAGTTCAGGTCGACCACCTACCTGTGGTCAGTCGACCGGTTGCTGTCGGTCGACCGCCACCATAGGGCCGATCAACCGAATTTTATAGAATGCCACAGTGCTCTATCTGCAGATTTCCGGTCGACCGACCCAGTGCCACCGGTCGACCGAACGCCCCGAAGCCTCCAAAATTGACTTTCAATTTCAATCTCGTGGAGAGGAATCTTCACCCAATTGCTGCCCCCAATCAAGGAGGAATTTGTGGATCTGGTATGGGGCTTGTCCATGGACCATTCAAGGGTTATAAAACATCTATTTGGAGTCATAAAACTCTAACCATCTAAGAGATCTAAAGGGAGATCATGGGGAGAGGCTATCAAAGGAAGGAGAGGGTATTGTAGCTCCATGAACAGTACTTCGTGCAGCAAGATCTTCATCCATCTCCAAGGTGTTTCAAGCCAAATCTGAAGCTAGCAACCTCCAAGGGAGTGAAGAAGCAAGCAAGCATTCAAGGAAGATCAAGGGGAGGCCGTCCAAGGAGGAAGAAGGGAAGAAGCAAGTAAGCAAGCAAGAGATCAGGGGAAGACTACCAAAGGGTGAAAGAACAAGGTTTTCACAACCCATCCAAAGCCATTCAAGTGAAGCAGGAAGCATCATTCCAAGTTCTACATCATACACTCAGTGGAAACCAAATCAGGAGTTTTCTAAATTGTGCCTCATTGCCTTTGTGTTTTGGGTGTTACATTTGTGTTCCTCATAAATTGAAAACATTCGTGTGTGTGTGGATCGTTGTGGATCCATGGTGGTGTGTGTGGTGGTGGTGTGTGTGTTCATTGTGTTCTATTCGTGTGTGTGTGCGTAGGTCTTCTTAGATCTGCATGTGTGTGTGTGGATCTATTTAGATCTGGTCGATTTAGTGTGTGAAGTGCTGCATCTGTCGCAGCGTGTGTGTGTATTATTGATCCGGTTGTCGGATCGTGTTGGAGACCTCATCTCCGTGTGTGTGTGTGTTGGGGTGCATCCTCGTGTGTGTGTGGGCAGGCGTCGTCATGCATGTGTGTTTGGAGTGTCGTCTCCGTTTGGGGATTTATCCTCGAGTGAAGCCTCACTGGGTTTGGTGAGGGGTGGACGTAGGACTGCCGTCGTTGCATCCGAACCACCTTAAAAATCACTGTGCAGTGTGATTTGAATTGTGTGGTTTGATCCATTTTCTCTACCTCCATTCTACATGAGTGTTAGTGTAACTTGTTGTTCTGGATTTATCTACGTATATCTTGCTTAATCCATATCATCATCATTTAAGTTTGATAAATCCAATTAGTGAACAAATTGTTTTGAACCTCTTGATTAGCATTGTATCACTTATTTTAAAAAGGCCAAAAGTTTTCTTAAAATTGGTAAACACCCAATTCACCCCCCTCTTGGGTGTCTTTAATCGCGGGACTTCACTTTCGAATTTCTTATCTCCCCTCCTTGTGCATCTTGTCCCTTCTTTCGCTACTCCGGAACCTCCGGACCCTCCTGTCCCTTTTCATCCACTCTTCCTAGGGTATCACATCCCTTCGCTTTGTCCCCTATCTTTCTTCCAATTCATCCTCCTACTCTTCCAGGACGTTGCATCCTTTGTTCTTTTCTTCCTTTTTAATCATCTTTTTCCATATCTTTTCCCAGGGCATCGCGTCCCTCGGGATTTTCCTCCTCCGAAACCTCCCGATGATTCCTCCTACCATGATTTTCCTTCTTCACTGCTTCCGGACCCTCTAGATCCTCCTCCCTCGATCTACCAATTTCTTCTCTTAATTCCATCTATTCTCGGGTCCGACCCAACTTCTTCCACATACACTGCTTTGGGCATCTGCCCATTCTCCCACTGTTTTCGAGGTTTTAGTCCTCACTCCACTTCTTGATTTTTCTCTCCTTTTGTTGATCTTTCATGTGATCAGGGTCTCCGCACCTTAGTGAGGGAGTTCTAGCCCTCGCCTCTCTTCCTTTTCTCCTTACTTCGTCTGAGTTTGGTTTAAACATCACTCCTTCTTGTTAAGCCACTTTCAAAACTTTGCTATCCTTCCTTATCTGTCAAATGAGGACAATAAATCCTGTGTTTATCAACATCGCCACTGGCAGTTGCTTCAACAAAGGTTGCAAGGTAATATGTTGGTGTATGTGTACATTTTTGTGCATTTTTATCACCTTATTCATACATGGTTTTTCAAAATGAATTGCTTCTTAATGTGATTAAGAGTGGTCGCCATAAGCCTTTTATCCTAATTCATTATCTTCATATGTATTAAATTTCAGAAAAGAGTCTTTAGGCTTACTTTTGTAGCACCTTTGGTTAATAAGAACCCCGCGTTGGGACTTCGACATTCTCTCCCCGCTTGTTAAGGGTAACCCTTAGTTGGACACTTCACACACTTCACGACGTCCTTAGCCGGTTCCTTTGGGTAAACACCGTTGCTACTTTGGCCATGACATGAGCATGCATGAAAGTTTTTTTCTCTTCTTTACTCGGCTGCGTGCAGGGGCAAGAGGTTGACGGATGAGATGACCAACTTAGGTACTCCCCAATACGACAGAAGTCTCAAATAGGGGCAGTCTTGACCCAAAAATAAAGTGAAATTCTCATGATACATCTAGCTAAAAGGGGGCTATTATGAAAATCAAAGTCAATTTTGATCAATACAAAATTATGAATTATGGCATGACAAGAGTGGCAAAGTCTCCGCAGGGAAAACCCTGGTCGTATGCATGTCAAGGGTCTAAAAATAAAAGGCACAAAGCCCCGGCGCAACAGATTACCTCTTTGAAGGGAAATACTTCGGAAGGAATTCAAGTCCCGATATCTCCCATCCTGCATAAAGCTTATCTCCAATTGTTCTTCACTTCTCCCTCCAAGACCGAATGTTTCTCGGGTATGGCCTTAGTAGGGACACCGTTAATCATGGACAGTCGACTGTAGGGCGCCACCTTTAAATGTACGCCTGGCTTTGGGTAGTTTTTTAGCAAAAGGGGAAGGAACGAGGACCCCTAGCCAGTGGTTCAAAAATGCCCTTTGATGCTGCTTTAGCAATGTCTAAACCAAAATTCCTAAAAAATTTCAAATATCTTCAAAATTCCAAAAAAAAATCAAAAAATTGAATATTTCTGAAAAAAAACTCTAAAAAAAATTCAAATATTTTCTAAAATCCATAAAAATTTGAATACTGTTCAAAACCCATAAAAATTTACATATTTCAAAAATCAAAAATTTTACATTGTATTTTCCTAATGGTATTTTTTTATATAGGGACAACTCTTTTGCAAGGACCAAGAGCGTGGGATGAGTCCTCTCTATTCATTACTATCTACCTTTTGATTCTCCCCATGTTAACAATGATCACATCTTCAGGATTTGCCATGCTGCGCATTACTCTGATTATTCATCTCCAAATCCTTTTAATAAACTCCTGTTGATTTCACTTGATCATTCTGCCACTGGGCATTATTGGATCTTTATCTCTCAACTCCAAATCTCGATTGGCCAAGTTTGTCATCCTCGGAGCTTAAATAATATAACCAATAATAATGCTTTATGATCAATGTTGTACTATACATGCTTTGCTGCTACACTTCGGCTATACTAGCTATGTTATTCATGACTATACTTACATGCTATCAATGCTATGATTCATGCTTTGATATATGCTATGGTTGCTTTGATCGCTTTATTGCTTATTCATTCTTCATTATATCTTGGCTAATGAAATTTTGAGCGCAAGATAAGAAGCTTTCTTTGGTCCCACAATCTGGGCATCATCATCCAAGTCCCACGGTGACTGCATTCCCTCTCAGTTCCACCATGCTCATTGCTCCACCATCTTCATGTATGCATTGTCTTACTATATGTTACACACGCTACTAGATTATATCAAGGACCTTGTGACTTTGGTAAATCTGGAATTTGAGTTCCCCTTCATCAAAAATGATGATGATTCCAGAGGAATCTTATTCACACGGATAGGCCGTTGAGCCGTCCAAGACTGGGGACGATGGTTCCATTTTATGAGTTGATGCACGGATAAACGGGCTTTGGGTTAGTATCAGCTCGCGAAATAAGTTTCTTAACTCAGTCTTGGCAGTTTAGCAATATTATCCTTGATTATCAGATATTTTAATTTGATTTAATTTTTCCTTTAAACCCAGCATGCATTCATATAGGAATTTGAATCAACGTTGGAAAATCATTCTAATAAGCTGATTTTGAGAATCAATGGATCCTTAATCTTTCCAGATATGAGATATTCATTGCTGAATGGAATCCTCAGTTCGTTTTTGTCACTTTTTTGGGTCATTTTCTCGAAAGCTCTTTGTTTGGATTTCTATCCTCTATTTTCACTCTATTTTTCCTTAGATCCGCCTTGGCTGCAGCACGTCCACATTGGCTGGTAACCGCTCTCCAATGGTGAAACCTACAGGTTTGTGACTTGAGGTACTTCCACCGCGCTGGAAGTTGATCATCTTCTTTTATCTCCCTCGTGCCCGCGTGCACACTTGCTCCCTCTTTTATCCAAACATCGTTGATTTCATTGAATCTCCCGAGATTGCTTCATCTCGAGCTTTTGATTTAATTCTCATCAGGTGATGTTGATTACGTGTCTCATCACACCTTGGCATCTACTTTTCATTTCACTCTATTCCCTTGTAAAGTAGACGCCAAGGCGGGGCAGCTGTAGACACGCTAAAATTGACATTATTGTGAGTACATCTCATATTACCTCATAATGCCCTAATTTGACCCTCAAATTTACCTTGTTTGAGTGATTTTTCTTAATTTTCTTGGATTTCTAACTTTTTTATACTTTTTTCTATGATTTCCTATTTTTCTAGCTTTTTTAAAAAAATTTCTCCTTTTTTCCGTGGGCTTTTAGAATTTGTGGCAGCATGTCTGCCGCTATTTAAAGAATTGGTGGCAGCCTGCCTGCCGCTATTTAAAGAATTGGTGGCAGCATGCCTGCCGCTATTTAAATGGCATCCAGGAAGGGGGGCCCATTCTAGCAGGCTTCCGGATTGTAGTGTTTTTTTGATATATCAATTAGCGACACTCCGGGAAGTCGCTAATTGATTAAATAGCGACCGTCCGGAAGGTCGCCAATTCTTTTCTTCACATTTTGAGCCAAAATCAGATTATTTTTGATTCCACGACTTCCTGGAAGGTCGCTATTTCATGAAATAGCGCCCGTGTGTAAAGTCGTCAATTTCCTTGCCATATTTTGAGGTTTTAACTCCGTCCGAAACTCGTATTAATTTCTAAATAGTGACCACCTCATGGTCGCCAATTCTTTTTAAATTTTAGAAAGTCCAAATCCGTCTCGAAATGCCTCAAAATTAGCAACGCCTTGGGCGAGCGTTATTTTAAATAGCGACCCTCTATCTGGTCGCCATTTCTTGCAGATTTTCGAACTCCGATAGAACCTCTTTCTTTCTCTCTTTTGAGCCCCTTTTCACTTGGGAAAGGAGTCCTAAGGCTTTCTAATGTTGAAGGGACACATGTCCATGGTTTATCACCTTTCAAATCCAATTAAAACATGATTTTCAAATTTCTATAGGATTAACTTTGAATTTCAGCATTATAAATAGGACCCCACTCTCCCTTGTGTAAAGATCATCATCAATCAACTAAGGGGAGGTGTTGCTAGATTGGAGGCTCAAGGAGAAGTCTCATACATGCTTAAAGTTTCATCCATGGAGTTCTTCTTCTTCCCTTGAAGATTTGGAGCCTCTTCATCCTTTGGAGCTTCTTCCTCCATTGAAGATCTTGAAGCCCTCAATTGGACAAAACTAATAAGCTTTCCCCTTCTCTTATCTCTTTGTTTTATTGTTGTTAGCATTGCATGCATCATTATTCTTTCTCCCTTTCTTTTATCTTATCATCTTAATGTTGAGATCTCCACATTGTGCACTCTAGCACACCTCCTCTTGTGCAACACTTACACACTCCTATTTGCATATCATCATATCATTATTTCCTACCCTTTTGCATAAGGGGTTTAAGGGCCAACACCCAACAAGGTGTGTTCATCTTCATATTGTCATGTTTGTTTATCTTAAGGATTTGATGCTACACATCTCATAATTCTTATCATACCTTTATTGTTGGTTGTTTTTTTGTGTTTTGCAAGGATAATCAATAAGAGAAACTCTCTTCATCGGTCGACCGATAGTAAGAGAAGGTGCACTCACAATCTCCCCCACATCCTTTTAAGGTATTATTCGTGATCCCTCCTTGTTCTTCATTATTATATATTTGAGGCCCTCGCGTCTCTGGCGATCACCTTCCCTTTAGCATCCTACGCATGCTCCCTTTTCTCCTCTTTCCCCTTCTTTTCTCATAATTCTTCTTAGTTTTTCCTTAAGTGGATTTCTTAAGATCTACATACGTAAGGTCCAGAATGGCGATATTGTATGAAGGTCGGCCAGGACACAAAGTCTTGCGTCGAAAGGGGTTTATTCGTTGACAAGAGGGTAATGCTAACGCAAAGAAGGATTTCTATGCTGACTCGGGCGTAAGGCCAGGAGTCGCAATATTGTATGCAGGTGGTGTCCCTGATGGATGCATACGGGTCTCCAAAGGATCCCGAGTTTAGTGCTTGTTGGGGACGTTCCCAGAATTGTAGACCAATGGCCTGATAATCAGTCTGGGCTGACTGGACATTTCAAAGAGCTCGGCCAGGGCGGAGTGCCACTAGGCCAAGGTAGGTTTTGGTCATTCTGGGAATGTTGATGGGACTGCATGGTACAGCTTCATATGTTTCCCATTAAGAGGGGAGAACTGAACTACTCCCTTGTGATCTACCAGAACGTAGGCACCCCCTTCACATACTCGGCGGACAATATACGGCCCGACCCAATTTTCAACCAACTTCCCCTTGGGGTTGGAGGCCATCACTTCTCTTCTTTTAACCATTACCAGGTCACCTTTCTTGAATTCTTGTCCTCTGACCAGCTTATCGAAAGCGCGGGCAATGCGAGCTTGATAGAGTTGGATATTTTGTTGCGCTCGGAGTTGCTTTCCTTCGAGCTCGGAGAGCTCTTCCAATCTTCTTTCTATATTGGTTTGTTCGCTGCTAGCCAACCCATACTGAACGGCGACTCAAAGCGACGGGACTTCCAGTTCAATTGGCACTACCGCCTCTGACCCATATACAAGGGAGAATGGTGAGCAGCCAGTTGGAGTTTTATAAACTGTACGATAAGTCCAAAGCGCCCCGTACATCCTTTCTTCCCAATCCTTCTTATTGGACTTGACGGTCTTCGCCAGCAAAGTGCACAGCGTTTTGTTGAAGGCTTCTGAGAGCCCATTGGCTTGAGGGTTGTAGGGGGACGACGTCCTCCAGTCAATCTTATATTTATCAGCCAGTCGATAAACCTTTTGGTTCCTGAAGTGGCGGCCATTATCAGAGATAATTCGGCTGGGAACTCCAAACCGGAATATTATATTCTGCCGGAAGAATCTGGCGACTAATTCTCCCGTCACTTCTCTTAGTGCTATTGCTTCTGCCCATCTGGAGAAGTAGTCTGTGGCGGCTAAGATGTATCTGCACCCTGCTGACGATGTCGGTAAGGGTCCTACAACGTCTGTGCCCCATTGAGCAAACGGTCAACTTGGTAGGGTGGGGTGTAGCGGCGCCGGCGGTTTTCTGGACACGTTGGCGTGCTCTTGACATTTCTGGCAAGCTTTAGCAAACTTACAACAATCATTGAACATAGAGGGCTAGTAATAGCCCAGCATCTTTATTTCGATCTTCATTTTCGGACCGGCCTGATGTGCTCCGGCTGACCCGGCATGGACTTCTTGCATTACTTGTCAGGCTTCTGCTGGGGACAAGCAACGGAGTAAGATTTTCTTTTGGGCATCTGCCATTATTCGGAACAAAGTTCCGTTCCTCATTTCATAAGAGTCCTTGACCCTCAAGAGCTTCATTCTTTGTTCTTTTTCTTTCGAGAGCTGTTGGTGGCGAAACCAACACAGGAGGTTTTCCCGCCAATCGGGCTGTTGGATTTCTTCCACAACTGCCGCTTCATTTTCTTGTTCATCAACCATGACTTCGGTCACGCTGGGGATCTATCGTCGGTTAATTACTGCTATATTTAGGCTTGTATCTGGCGAGACCGCCAAGGAGCTGGTCAATTTTACGAGAGCGTCTGCCTGTGCATTTTGTCCTCGGTTGATGTGCTTGACTTTGATGAAATAGAATCTTGCCATCAAGCGGATCGTCAGCTAATGATAGGGGAGGAGTTCTTGCTTCCGCACCTCGAACTCTCCTTCTAGCTATTTTACCACTAGCATGGAGTCCCCGAATGCTTCAAGCATCTGAATCTCCATAGACAAGGTAATTTGTAACCCAATGATTAGGGCTTCATATTCTGCTTCATTATTTGTGCAAGGTTTGTTTATTGAACAGGATGTATATATGACTTCTCCTTCTGGAGATTTCAGGACTATGCCTGCCCCTGCCCGGACTTTGGCCGATCCAGTTGCTGGGGTGTCGATTCTGGATGTGCCATCAAAGTACAATTGCCACAATGAGGGCTGTACTTGGCTGACTTCCAGGGTCTCATCTTCAGGAAGCTCTGGCTCCAGCGGGCAATCTTCTGGCACGGGGTGCTCGGCGAAGAAATCTACAATGGCTTGGTCTTTAACAGCCCTTTGCGGCACGTAGGAGATATCATACTCCATGAGGATCACCGCCCATTTTCCTAGGCGGCCTTTGAGTGCCAGTTGAGACATGATATATTTAAGCGGATCCTCCTTGGAAATTAGCTTAACTTCATGCGACAGCATATAGTGTCGAAGCTTCTTGACCGCGAAGACCAGCGCCAGGTAGATCTTCTCGATATAGGTGTACCTCTCCTCAGTTCTGACCAATCTCTGACTGAGGTAGTAGAGGGCTTGTTTCTTCCCTTCTTCATTGTTCTGGGCTAGCATTGCCCCCAGGGAGTTGTATGTGGCTGCTATGTAGAGGACTAGCGGCCTTCCTTTCACCAGCGCACCCAGCACTGGAGGAGTCTTCAGATAATCCTTCAACTTGTCAAAGGCTGTCTGGCATTCTTTGTCCCAATAAAAAGGAACATATTTCATCATCAGCTTGTGAAAGGGATAGCATCACCCTGACAAGTTAGATATAAACCATCGGATGTATGCCAGACGGCCTTGTAGAGATCTCAGCTCAGAGAGGTTCCTTGGCGGGGGTAACTCATGGATTGCCTTGATCTTTGCGGGGTCTATCTCAATCCCCCGATATCTGACAATGAAACCCAAGAACTTTTCGCTTGATACTCCGAACGCAGACTTCATGGGGTTCATCTTTAATTCATATTGCCTGGGCCTCTGAAACACAACTCGGAGGTCCTACAGATGGTCTTCTTTCTTTCTGGTCTTGACTACCAGGTCATCTATATAGCACTCGACCTTGTGGTAGAGCAGTTCATCAAATATTCTGGTCATCGCCCGTTGGTAAGTTGCGCCGACGTTCTTCAGTCTGAACGGCATCTTTTTATAGTGATAGATACCCTTGGGAGTTCTGAAGGCAGTGTGGACCCGGTCATATTCCGCGATCCATATCTGGTTGTAGCCAGAAGACCCATCCATGAATGACATTATTCCGTGCACCGGAAAGTCATCCTTGGGACATGCATTATTCAGATCTTGAAAATCAACACATATCCAGATCTGCCCATTCTTCTTTTTCACGGGCACAATATTAGCCAGTCACGTGGTGTATTGGTTTTCTTCGACAAAATCCACATCAATGAGTTTGTCTACTTCTTTGCATATCTGAGTGATGAGCTCTGGCCTCATGCACTGTGGTGGCTGCTTGACTTGCTCGACCTCAGGTCTTATAGCTAGCTCGTGCTGTGAGACTGCGGGGCTGAGTCCTAGCATTTCCTTGTAGGTCCAGGTGAAACAATCCCGATATTCTTGTAGCAGTTGGACATATAGCTTCTGTTCTTCAACAGACAAATGGGCACTGAGGAAGGTCGGCCTAGGGTCGGCCTTATCTCCCAGGTTAACCTCTATTAGTTCATCGACTGTGGCTTGGCCCCCATCTTCTATTTTCGGGGGCGCAGGCTGAAGGTCGACAAAATCTGGAATATCATCTTCAAGCTCGAGTACCTCGGCCTCTTCATTCTGTTCCACTTGGGCTTCATCAGGGATTTCTGAGTCAGGTGGTGGCGACTGCCTGAGCTGTTCTGTTGGCAGATCTGTAGCCGCCGTGTTTTTGAGAGACGAGCTGACAACCTCGACCCTTGCAGATGTGTTTATAGCCCTGAAGGACTGGTGGTTGTTTGTCTCCGTGCTAGAGCAGCATCGCACCTTCGCAGCAGAAGACAAGAGTGCCCCGCCTCCCTGGGTCACCATGTCTTCAGTGGAGGTAGCCTTTTCTTTCCTAGCAGCATTCATCCCTTGATCAGGCTTGGAAGAAGCTTCCCTGATCGTTTCGAGAGGTGCGGACATTATCATCATAGGAGGGTCACTGGAGGGAGGCAACCCTGCTTCTTCAGTATCTTCAGCTTCGCTACTGCTAGCCGTGTCGAATTTGGCCCGAAGAGCCGCTTCTTCAGGGTATACTCGCTCCTAGCATCGGCAAGGCATTATAGCCTCTGATTCTGAGTCTCTTGGTTGAGCAGGCTCAGTATGTTCGACCTCCGCTGGGTACTCATCGAAGGTTGCCCCCAGTGAGCCATCTTCAGCAAGGTAGAAAGCGGAAATGGTATCCACCTCATATAGCCCGCTATAGTAATATTCTTCAAGGGTGAAGCCTAACCCTGGATGTTGAGAGATGCGCCTCAGTTCTTTGTCCAGGATTTTGGGATACCACAGTTTCTGGAATGCTTCTTTCTCCTTGCGGGGCTGGCAGGTAGGGATGTGCTGTTTCTGGAACATCTTGGCCATTCGGCTTGCTGTAAACATCAACCCCCGAACGGGGATTAACGGGCTCTCCATATCTTCAGGAAGATGGCAATCCGTGTCTTCCCGTGCGGAATGCTCCTCAGCTGTGTAAAATAAATTGTTGGGGCCATCAGACTGCGTCACCTCCATGCTTTGAAAGGTTCGACAGTGCTATTATCGAGGCTGAGAATTGGCTTGGTAAGGCCTTCCGGGACCCTGATGTGGTCGTGCTGCTAGTCGACCTTGGTTTCATTGACTTGAGGATAGGTGGCAGGAGGTGCTGTTCTGCCCACGTCTCCGGTAACGGCAATATGTGAGACCGTCTTAGGATTGATGTACCCGGGTGGCGACAGTGGGAACCAGTCATCGCCAGAAGTGCTTCTTGTTGCCCTAACAGGGGTCTTGGCTTCAGAGGTCTTCCGAGACCGTTCTGCATATAGGGGAGCGTCCAGTATGTGACACTCGAATACTTTGAACGGGTGGAGGTCGGAAAATATCCTCCCCTCCTTCCCTTCCTGGGCCTATTTGAGGCACTGGTGTAGTGTGGAGGGCACCACCATGTTCTCATGTAGCCAGGGGCGGCCAAGCAACGCCTTGTACGAGGTGTGGGAGTCAATGACATGAAACTGTACCCTTGTAGTGAGATCCGCCAGAGTGAGTGTGAATTCTGCTACTCCCAGCGGTACTTCACATTTTTGGTTGAAGCCGGCGATACGCATGTCTCTGACTTTATCTAGGCGCACGTTGAAGTGGTACCTCTGATATATTCTGTAGGGCAGGATGTTGACAGCCGCTCCGGGATCTATCAGGATTCTGCTCAGCTCCCGACCATTCAGCTGTCCTCTCATGTACAGCGGCCTGTTGTGGCTGGTAGTGGGGAGTAGCATGTCCTTCTGAGTGAAGGTCACATTGGCTTCTGGCAGTGCTTCAGCCAAACATGCTTCATATTGGGCAGGCATCTACAAAGCAGTGATGATCACCTGTCGGGTCTCTTCACTCAGGGAGAGGATTTCCCAAACAGTGAATCTTGCTGGGAGCTTTTTCAATAACTTGACTACTCAGCTTCCTGCTCGGACATTGGACAGCTTAATCTCCTCTGCCCACCTAGGCTTGGGAGAGTCTTGAACTGCGGCCCCTGATGGGCCTACTTCATCAGGCTCTGAGGCCGCACCTTTCTGTTTGGTGTCATCTTCCTGCTGTCTCTCATTGGCTACCGTTGGGCGGGCTTCATCTTCATCTGGAACTCCAGAAGGCTGTTGGGGCTGCGGGTGAGTATTCCCGACCATGGGGTAGGCGCCCTGACATGGCTGCTTTCCCTTTGACATTCTCAGGAATTCCAGAAAGGAAGGAGCGGTAGTGCTGCCCCCACTTTGACTGTATAGGCCTGACGGAAGAGGGATTTGGACTCCCCTGACCTTCGGAGGGGGTATCTTTTAGGGTTACTCCCCCCTGAAGATGATATTGTGGTTGGCGGGCGGCTGACGCCCCCATCTTCGACCCAACCGGGTAGCATGTGTAGCGGTCACTGCTTCAGCCTGGCTTGCCCCGGCGGCGGGTGTAAAGCATATTTCCTCCTCATCTTCCTCACTGGGCAGGTTGAAAAGGGCAGACAGGGTATTGCAAGAGAGGACTATGTCCTTTGTGGCCTTGCTGGCTTTTCTTTTCTTTCTTCATTTCCTTTTCTTTTCTTCGGCCGACACTTGCCCCCAGAATAGGTTGTCATCCTTGTCTGACGCTTTGTCAGCTTCCTGCTTCTGCTTTAATGAGAGATGTTCTAATTCCTGCCACGGGACATAATCCTGTACCAGAAAAGGTTCCAGTTCGGGCTTTACATATTCATCTAGCCCATTTATATAGTCTTGCAACCGTCGGGCCTCCGGACTGATTTCCTTGACCATCAGCAATGGAGTTTGTTTTCTCCGGTTGTGTGTAGGTATCCTGATGACCGCAGGTGGATCGGTCCACACAAGTGTTGCCTCTGGCAGAGTGGGTCATGGTGTGATGCCACGGATCTGCACTCCCACTTTCGGGCGAGATGTGCCTTTCTTCTTGGTCTTTGTAGGGACTTGCTACCATCCCTCTTGTTCTTTTATTGGTGTCAGGAAGTAGGCCTCATAAGCATGTTGTGTGCTGGCTTCCGTGATCTCTTCAGGCAACGCCTGATACAGAGAGACCATGTTGACCGCAGCTCTTCTCAGAGGTGCTTCATGAGGTTGTGGAGGGTCAACCTTGTACTCCCCCAAGTCTATTTCTTCTTTCTTGACTATGCCTTCAATGATGTCCTGGAAAACATAGTAATCTTTAATCGGGTGCCCCAGCATCTGGTGATAGGGGCAGAACCTTGGGCTGTCTTTTCTTTTCAGGTCTTTCGCCCTTTTTGGTTCGGGCAAGGTAACCTTA
Source organism: Amorphophallus konjac (assembly GCA_022559845.1). Classification (NCBI taxonomy): domain Eukaryota; kingdom Viridiplantae; phylum Streptophyta; class Magnoliopsida; order Alismatales; family Araceae; genus Amorphophallus; species Amorphophallus konjac. Next base: position 260,776,424 of record CM040121.1, read on the forward strand.
TCATATTGGGTCATCTAGTCAAATAGAATCCTGATTTTCTCCTTCGGGAAGGAATAGGCCTTCTTCATTTTATCCCGGAGTGAGGGACCCTCTCGGTCGTCTCCGGCTTTAGCAGGTTGAGGGGCAACCACCTTCTTGCCTTTATCTTTTTGTTGTTCAAATGACTTGATAACAAGAGTGTTCGCTTCTTTAGGCGTTGAGCGCCGCTCTGTTGTTTTTGCCTTCTGTGCAGTGGCAGCAGTTGATGTAGAGGTAGGTCTTGACACCTTGAAAATGAGCAAGGGCGGAAACAGAATCGAAAAGAAGATCAGACCAACAGTGAAAGACCAATGATGAAGCTCGTCAACCATCTACCCGGCTGAAGCCTTTCCCAGCCAAGCTGATGTCCGGTGCCATTGTTAGTTAGATGGCGGCACTGATGAAGTAGCAGTCACCTGACTGATGAGACCTCCTATCACACCTCAATAAGAGCTGTATTACTGCCTCGTCCGAGAATCCACAGGTAACATCGGCCAAAGAAGAAAAGAGAGAAGAGAGAAAGTAGAGAGGAGGGTTCGAAGCCTGATTGAAGGTGGGCAACGGGGAGGGAGAGGAGTCAATGCTCCGCCCTCCCCTCCCCATTTCTGTAGTTCACTCGCCTAATTTCGATTGCTTCTACTTCTTCCTCTTCTGATGTATTCTGCGTTATGATAGCCGGTTTTCACACCGCTAGAATAAGGCATAGTCTTCTTATATCTTCTTCTATGTACTCCCTCTGATGTGCGGATGTAATTGCAATGTTCTAATATATGAACGCTACGGGCCGCAGTTGCCGCCTGCTGTTGCTTTTCTCCGAAGCTCTGCTGCCATCCCCTTATATCTTCTCTTAGATGCCATAGCATGTCATCCCCTCCCCAGTCTGATCATCGGTCTACCGCTTCGCTGGGTTTCCAAATGCTTTCCGTGCTTATTCCAGAGCCAGGGACAGACCATCCCTTGGCCTCCGGGATAAGGCAAAGCTATACAATGACCGAGGTTTATGATACTCCGGAGTTCTAGATGCTTATATTCTATCTATCAGCATTGTCGAAATCACCTCTGGGTCCAGAGACAGCCATCTCTTGGCTCCTAGGGTGATGAACGACCACATCAAATCCGTCCCCGGGCTCTGCATAATATTGGTGATAGGGGTTCTCTAGACCTTGGTCTTCCCTAATTCCTCCTCGATCCTGATGTTTCTATAAAGCCCAAACCTAATCCAGTTCAAATTTGATGCCCTGATCCATTCTAATCCCACAGAATCCACCTACCTTATCCTGAATCGTCAAGAAACCCAAAATAGGGTACCGTAAAACTCTGAAACTCATCCCGGTGCCCTCATCCATCTCGGCCCCATGCACAGTAAAAGGGGTGAATAGTTCTCGGCGCAAGGCTTCTGGCGCCGAGAACCCCACCCCTGGCCTTCTTACCTTCGCGTCGGGAACCTCTCCATCTTGGCCGCGCCGGGAACCCCCCTGGCTGCTTTGCCATCGCGCCGGGAAGCCCATCCTCTGGCCTTCTCCCCTGCGCGCCGGGAACCCCCTTTGAGCAATTCCTCCTCGCGCCGGGAAGCCAGCGTCGGGAACTCCCTGGCCTTCTCTTCATCGCGCCGGGAACCTGGCCTCCTTGCCCTTGCGCCGAGAGCCCCCCCTGGCTCTCTTGCCTTCGTGCCGGGAACTTCATTCCCAAGCCAGTTGCGCCGAGAGCTTGCCCTGTCACCCAATGGAGTCTTCGACCCCTTTGGTCAGACCTATCCAGGAGTGCCCATGAGTCACCAGCACCGTCCGGGAGACAAATCAAAGGGAGCCAGACTCCCTTATGTTCCACTGATCCGCGTCGGATTTATGAGCAACCCCTTTAGCTAAGGTGAGCTCTGCCACTACATGAGTGTCACCGGCTCCTATAAGGGAAGAGTCAAAACATTGCCCCAGGGCATACATGTGCAATGTGGGAGGTTAGCTCCCTCCTTTTCTCAGCTTTCATCCTGGCACTCCGTGGGTGATAGCCTATTCTCCCCTGGGCATAATCCAGATTATGGGGAGGTGCTGCCGAAATGTCGATCGATGTTTTAACCCCGATAAGTCCCGGGAGGTGCACGTCACACACCCCCCGTCTGGCTCAATCTTCCGGGGAATATGAATACTGCGAGGCCCTTGGCTGGATGAGAAATATGAAAGGGGACATCTCCCCGATGATGGTCCGGACCCCGTCCCGTCACTGCGTGGACGGTGTCCTATTCCTACCCGGCATGACACACATAAGAGGTTGTCATGTCGGTGTAGTAATCTACTGTGCACTAAATTATCTTCCCAGAATAACAAGAGCTTCAATATCACACACTGTTATTTTCTTTTTATTACCGCCCCGAGTGGCCTCCTATTTTGGCGTTTAATCAAGGGTTGTCCTTCTTAGGAAGGGCGTAATTAACGTCATAGCCTTTATGGTATGGCGGACTTTTGGTCCCGACTCGGACTTCACAATCGACTGATTGAGTCAGATCGAGCGCATAATAAGATTGTCACCCCGGTGACTGGCACGCCTAATAAACCAAATTAATAAATAATATAAAAATAATAACCTAAATAAATCCGTCCCCACAAGTCTGGCACGCCCGGTGGGACCGAGTCTCCCTTCATCTCTACGCCAAAATAGGAGGCCCAGCGGGCCCCCCCTCAAATTTCTGATTTTGTGTGCTTTCTCTATTTTCAGGAAGCTACGATGACGGCTGGAATCATATCTGTATGCTTTGATCAACAAGCGGTCGATGTGCATGTTCGAGAAGGCTACCTGGCAGTACCTCTTTCGTTCGGATCGATGCCGCCTGCTGTCGGGATGCCCAACTGCCTGGGCCTCATCTTCACTGACTTGCTCGAGATTGACAACCAGGAGCAAAAGACTGTTGTCGAGATATTGCCGCAAGCTACCAGCCCCAAGATGAGCCAGGTTATGCAGGATACTCCTGAGGTCGTGTCCTGCTTCGTCCATCACGAGGTGAAAAGGGGCACATCCTCTGCTGCTGGAAGAAGGAGGAGATCCGACAGGAGAGCCCGATCCACTGCTGCGGGTCGTCGGATATCCAACTCAGGAAAGACAATGCTGATTGGAGATGTCCGGGTAAACCTCAGTGGTTGCCCAAGGGCGGTCAAGTCAGACGTGATCGTCCCGATGGTGCCTACTACCAACAGGTTCCGGGTACTAGCTGCCAAGAGGGTCGACATGAAAGAGGAGGATAGAAAGCCACTGGCACCAAAGCCGCCCAAGTTCAGGCAGATCTGGCGGCCGAAGAAAATCCAGAGCTGGGTCCCAGCTCAAGAGGAAGAGAACATTGCTGATACCACTGTTGCCCGCTTCAGGGCAAGAAGCAGAAGAGGAGAAGGAAAAGACATAAGAAATGCTGTTGATGTTCACCCCAGGGCTCGGGGTAGGAGAGATGAGACAGAGAATGAAGGAAGAAATCTGACTACTATTCGCCCTAGGATGAGGGGCAGAAGATATGAGCAAAAGGAGGACCTCACGGTCACCCACCCCATGGCTGGGGGCAAAAGATGGGAAAGGAAGAACTATGCTGCTGCTGCCAACCGCTGCCAGGATGGGAGCAGGAGGTTCAGGGAGGAAGAGAAAATGAGAATAAGTGAACCAGTCACTGTTGTCGTGCCAAGAAGACCAAGAGCCTGTGCCAGACAGGCCGATATATTCAAATACTGCAAAGCCGAGCACTTGACTGCTCAGGTGGAGAGGCTGGCTTATCAGCAGAAAGGCCAGGAAAGATTGATGCTCCAACCAGAGCCACGAAGGCACAATCAAGAGGAGATGAAACAAGTGGCTCAAGACTACTTTCACTACTTGGGGAGCTCCGCCCTCGGGCAGCAAAGATTATCCCGTGCCTTGGGCACCATGGATGAAGAAGAAGAAGAAACCCTTCAAGAAGTGATGATCGGAGTTTCCTCCTCCGATTCCAATGATTATGAAGAAGGCCACAGAACCGGGTATGGGATAGAAGACCTGCACAGGCAAGAAGCTGAAGAAAGAATATCGGTCTTTGACCGGCTCAAATACCCCGATCAGGTGAGAAGGAAAGTCTACAGGCAGAGGGAAAAGATGCAGATCTTTGCCTGCAATATGGCCGGGCTTGTCAAAGGGCAGGATATGTTACCGACACAGCCAGATGAACTACTCAGACTAGCAACCAGACCAGGCCCCGTCACAAGAAGAGGCTAGGCGGCAAAAGATAAGATGAAGACTAATGATGAAGCCTGCAAGATCACCACTATGACAGTTAATGTGGTGACAGTGGAAGAGGAAGACAATCCCTTCGTTGATGATGCTGAAGGGACTTCAGAAGATCTACAGATCCCGTCAACCCTGGATCCCATGATCCAGATGATGTTTAGAAGATATCAACAAGAAATCAATACTCTCAGAAGACAGCTAAATGAGATGCATGAAGCTACACCGGTCTCCAAGCAAGCCGAGCCTGTGGGGCAGACTGTCAGCTCAACAGAAATGGCTATCCCAACTAATCCTCTCCCGACCGATAAAGGCAAAGCACCGAGCCAACCCGTTCTGCAGCAGATAGTAGCTCAGCCCTCTGTATCTCAGACGCAGCCTGCCGCGCCTACCTTGCGCGCAACTGTGATGACAACTCCTTACAGTCAGCAACAAGCTCACTTCTTCCCAGAAAACATAGATCCAGCCATAGCCCACAAGCTGATGATTGAAAGAATTGTGGAGATGAAGCTGTCTGAGAAGACTGGTGATGATGCTAGTACCTACTATGTGTACAAGGTACCATATCCTCCCCAGTATGCTGCTAAGAGACTACCTCCAGGCGTCAGTAAGCCGCCAAAATTTGAAAAATTTAATGGCCAGGGCTCTCCCAGGGAGCACATAGCTTACTATACCACCATTATGGGTGACTTGGCAGCTGATGAAGCTTATCTGCTCAAATTCTTTGGCTCATCCCTCACCGGGATAGCTTTTGAATGGTATTAAAGCCTGCCGGCTGGGTCAATGGCCGATTGGCCTGATATGCAAAGAAAGTTCCGCGACAGATTTCACGTCACGGAAAGAGAAATTACAATAGCAGAATTATATGCAACCAGGCAGAAGCAAGATGAAACAGCACTGGACTACATCAAGAGGTGGAGGAACTTAGCTATGAGATGCAGAAGACCTCCTCACCAAGAAGATGTAGTGCAAATGTTTAAGCAGAGCCTCAGGAGAGAGGTACTGGAAAAAATGATTGGTGCAGATGTCAGAACATTTGACCGGCTAAACAATATAGTGGCGGAAGTCGAGACGTTCCTGTCCAAGCATCCGACGGCCAATGCTCCAACTGTGCCAAAAGGTAAATCTAATGATCGACGACCATCGCACTCTGAGGCTAACACCGTCGATTTCAGAACCTTCGAACAACAGAAAGGGAAGAAGGGGGCGGATGAAGCTCCCCCGCCAGCAGACACAGCAGAAAGAAAAGATAAGGTCTCTCTGAGAAACAAAATGAGAAATCCATACTCTTTTTTGAAAGATAAGACAGCCGCACTATTCAATTGGGCATACAAGTTCAACAAGGTAACATTGCCTGAGCCAAAGAGACCCGAGGACGCGGCAAAGAAAGGTGATCCACTGTTCTGTCCATATCACCGTGCGCTGGGGCACGCAATTGAAGATTGCTACGTCTTCAAAGATATTATGGAAGGCATGGCCAAAAAGGGGGAGCTACAGCTGGGAGATTACCAAGTGGAGCCACCCCGTCCACATGAGCCTCCGGCCTTAAGAATGGCCGCCAATATGATTTCAGTCTACCAGCAGCTGCCTAAGGAGGCCATTGAAGAATGTACCAGGCATACTTATGAAGCTTGCTTCCTCACCCCACTGAAGGATCAGGAAGGATGGCAGATGAAACCCATAAAGAACAGAAAGAAGACTCCCGCAGCCAATACCAGTGGAGCAGTTATCCGCGGTGTCACACCAAGACCTGAACCGCCTCCAGTAAAGCCAGTATGGCGCACAGCTGAGACAGGGCCAGTCATCCGGATCCCCACTCATAACCGAAGAAGACAAGTCCCCCTACCTGCACATAAGGAAGTAAGTCCTGCAGCCAGGTGTTTACAGCAGTATATTAATGGGCTCGATGAATATGAACAGAAAAAGCCCGGGCACCTGCTGGTGAAAGACTGTATACTTTGGGAACAGCTCGAAGAATTGAAAATTAAAGAGCAACCGGGGACAGAACAAGAAAAAGTTGAGACTGAACCCTTCTGGGGGCAGGAGACAATAAAGCCAAATTCCTAGAAAAAGAAGAGACGGCCCAAGTCCAAAAAGGGAAAGAGGGTCGTGACAGTACAATGTAACACCCTGTCGGCACTCTTTACCTCGCCCGGGGAGAATGATGAGGATGAAACATCAAATGCCCCGCTAGAAGCCAACCATGTCGTGGCCTCAACCTCAGCCCATGCAACACGTTCTGGGAAAAGATGGGGGCGCCCACCACCAGCTAATCATAACATTATGTTCAGAGGGGAACAGCCCTACCAGATTCCCGAACCGGAGGTACGAGGTGTCCAGGTTCCTCCCCCTGCCAGCTTGTACCAAGAAAAGAAGAAAGGAGGTCAAACTCCAACATTTCTGGAATTTCTGTCCAGTCTGGAAAATGAGCAGTCAACACAGGTTGGGCCAGATAAAGGCAAGAGACCTCAGCAGTCGGCATTGGTTGCCTGCAAACAGAATGAGAAAGAGGAGGATAACCCTCCAACAACGCCAGGGGCCATTGTTACAGAAGAAGCCTCCCAAGAAATCAGTCCAGAGGATGAAACCACCACTGGGCAGCAGAGGCCACGGGCACCACATGAACCTCCAAAATCCTGATGGGCGGAAGAAATGAGACTGTCTAATGTCAGGGTGGGCAGTCGGATCATGAAAATGCTAAAGAAGCTCCCTACCAGATTCTCCATCTGGGAGATTCTCTCTCTGAGTGAAGAGGCTCGCCAAGCAATTGTTGATGCCTTGCAGTCGCCGGCACAATATGAAGCACTCTTGACAGAAGTGAATTCTGGGCCCTCGGTCACATTCACAGAAGATGACATGCTGATTCCGAATTCCGGCCATAACAGACCGATGTATATGAGGGGCTCCCTGAACTGTCAGCCACTGAGCTGGATACTGATAGATCCCGGGGCTGCCGTGAACATTCTCCCATACCGCATTTACCAAAAATATTACTTTGATTTTCAGCTTACCAAGGTCAGAGACATGAAAATTGCGGGATTCAACCAGAAATGTGAGACGCCCCTTGGGGTGGCTGATTTTAACCTCACGTTAGGGGACCTCACTACCGTGGTACGATTCTATGTAATCGACTCCAACACCACATATAAGGCCTTGCTGGGGAGACCGTTGCTGCATGAATATCAGATAGTGCCGTCCACACTGCATCAGTGCATTAAATACTGCCATGAAGGAAAAGAAGAGAGGGTGTTTGCGGATCTGCATCCCTTCGAAGTATTCGAGTGCCATATGCTCGATGCATCCTACTACACGGAGGTGTCGCAAAAGGGTGAAGAGAAAGAGGCTGTGGTCAGCCAGAAAAAGCCGGCGACGAAGGCAAGAAACTAGTCTCCCTCGCCACCAAAGGGCTATATTAAAAAGCATGAGGTATCTCACATCTCTTATGCTGGTGACTTTGCTCGGATCACCCCTCCTAGAATTCACCCGGATGGTATCGATGAAGAAATGAAAGAAAAGTACACACAAGTGGAGGTTCCGCAGGGTTTAGTCAAGCCCATCGCCGGCCTAGAGTACCAGACGGTGCTACCACTGAAGACTATGGAAATCCCTCGCTTCTGCGAGCCTCCTACCATATTCTACACCGGGGAGTCAGTCGAGGAAGATGATCAAGACTGCATGGTCCCTGAAGAGGCTGCAAACCAGATGGTGCCAATTACAGGCTTGGATTATACTACCCAATGGGTTTTGCAGATGTTCTCTAAGATGCAAATGCCGTCATTGCAGCCTGCTGCCCAGAAGAAGACGTTCAAGGAGCTATGGGATCCGCCTCGGGATGATAAAGAACTGAGGAAGATCACTCAGCACTCGGGATTGGGTTACACCCTTCAAGAATACTATGAAGCTGAGGTGGACGTCATCTCTGTCTCCTACCAGCATGAAGACCCTCTCGAGGTGGGATATGACAAGTACCCCTCGGAAGATGAAGAAATCATTTATCAATCCATAATGAACAATGAAGCCCCAGACAGTCAGCCGGAGACGGGGACATTTGATAAAGCAAAGAAAGACTGGTGCTGGGAAGACCTACCTTGCAAAGAGGATCTGTTCCATGCTGAAGCAAAGTTTGACACGGGAACCCCGGATGAAGACCAAGTAGCCAAAGAGCTGAGGGAATGCCTGGAGTTTGAGCGCATCCTGGAAGAAGTCTGGGCTCTACAGAATGATGATCTCTCAAAGGAGTCTGCATCAGAAGAACCTCTAAGGGCGGAAGACTCCATCTTTGAGTTCCCTTCTGAACCAGTCCCATCCTCGGGGCAGACTGAACAGAATCCAACAATATTGGCCGTATATGATGAGCCAGCACCCGCTGATGACCAGTATGATGAAACAGAGAATCATGAAACTGAAGAAGATTATATCCCGGGAGGCTTCATTGACTTGCAAGAAGCCCCGCCCGAGGTCGAAGATGGAGGTCAGGCCACCGTCGATGAGCTTGTGGAAATAAATCTGGGGACCGCAGATGAGCCAAGGCCGACATTCCTCAGTGCACTGCTGGAGCCAGCTACCAGGGAACAGTATATACAGTTCTTGAAAGAATTCCGAGACTGCTTTGCATGGACATATGATGAAATGCCGGGACTGAGTTCTGATGTGGCGCAGCACCGATTGGCAATAAACCCAGAGGCTAGCCCTGTGAAGCAACCTTCCAGGAGAATGCGCCCTGAATTAATAAATCAGAATAACAAAGAGGTTGACAAGCTAATCGATGTGGGCTTTGTTGAAGAGAACCAATATACTACATGGCTAGCCAATATAGTGCCCGTAAAGAAGAAGAATGGGCAGATCAGAATATGTGTTGATTTCCGGGACCTTAATAAGGCTTGCCCGAAAGATGATTTCCCAGTGCCAATCACTGAAGTGATGATCGATGCGACTACTGGTCATGAAGCCCTGTCATTCATGGACGAGTCATCCGGATATAACCAGATCTAGATTGCTGAAGAAGACAGAGTGCACACTGCGTTCCGCACTCCGAAGGGGATATTCCACTACAAAAGGATGCCGTTTGGTCTTAAGAATGCCGGCGCTACCTATCAAAGAGCTATGACAAAAATCTTTGATGATTTGCTCTTCAAGAAAGTAGAGTGCTACATTGATGATCTGGTAGTAAAAACCAGCATAAGAGAAGACCATTTGCAAAACCTAAGGATAGTATTCCAGAGGCTGCGCAAATATGAGCTCAAGATGAATCCTATGAAGTGCGCCTTCGGCGTGTCCAGTGGAAAATTCCTGCATTGAAATCGACCCATCCAAGATTAAGGCTATCCAGGAGCTCCCTCCACCAAGGAATCTACCCGAGCTGAGATCTCTGCAAGGGCGTCTGGCCTATATCCGACGATTTATATCAAATCTGTCGGGAAGATGCCACCCCTTTCACAAGCTCATGATGAAAGATGTACCGTTCCTCTGGGACGATGGATGTCAGGAAGCCTTTGATAAGCTGAAAGAATATCTCAAGACCCTTCCGGTGCTGGGGGCACCAATTAAGGGCAGGCCGTTGATACTGTATATCGCGGCCGCATACTGTTCCCTGGGGGCAATGCTGGCACAGATAAATGAAGAAGGCAAAGAACAAGCCTTGTACTACCTGAGTAGGAGGCTGATTAGAACTGAAGAAAGCTACAGCTACATAGAAAAGACCTGCTTGGCACTAGTTTTTGCTGTCAAGAAGCTCCGACACTATATGTTGTCACATGAAGTCAGATTGATATCTGCAGCAGATTCGCTCAAATACATATTGACTCAGCCAGTACTGAAGGGCCGGTTGGGCAAATGGGCAGTGATCCTGATGGAATTCGATATTACCTATACACCCCAGAGGGCGATAAAAGGACAGGCCATGGCTGATTTCTTCGCAGAGCATCCTGTGCCGGAAAATGATATGCTAGGGACTGAGTTACCCGATGATGAGACACTCGAGGCCTGCCAGGCTCAGTCAGTTATGTGGCAACTATTCTTTGATGGAGCATCTAGAACAGAGATAGACTCTGATGGAAAGACCAGAATACGGGCTGGAGCCGGTATTGTGCTGAAATCACCAGAAGAGGAGGTCGTGCATACTTCCTGTTCTATAAACAAGCCCTGCACCAATAATGAGGCCGAGTATGAAGCTCTGATAATCGGGCTATTTATCAGCCTCAACGTGGGTATCCAAATGCTTCAAGTATTCGGGGATTCGATGTTGATAATAAAATAGATCCAAGGGGAGTTCGAAGTGCGGAAGCCAGAACTGAATCCCTACCACCAAAAAGCTGTGCGTCTCATGGCGAAATTCTACCATATTGAGCTCAAGCATGTGGGCCGTGGACACAATGCCCAGGCTGATGCACTGGCGAAGCTGGCCAGCTCACTAGCAGTCCCACCAAAAAAGACACTGAACATTGTCGTTATGAACCGGCGGCAAGTCCTCAGTATGCTAGAAGGGTTCCCCGAAGAAGACGAAGTTGCCACCATCAGCACAGAGCAAGCGTCTGATTGGAGACAGCACTTGCTGCAGTGGTTGGTACACCAACAGCTGCCGCAGAAAAGAGAAGAAAAGATGAAACTCCTGAGAATCAAAGATTCTTATGAACTCAGGAATGGAATTTTGTTCCGAATAATGGCAGATGCACGCAAAAAGATTCTACTCCGCTGTCTGTCCACTGAGGAAGCCTGGCAAGCGATGAAAGAAACACATGCTGGGACAGCAGGTGCCCACCAGGCTGGTCCCAAGATGAAGATAGAAATCAAGAAGCTGGGCTACTATTGGCCCACCATGTTTGAAGACTGCTGTAAATTTGCAAAATCATGCCAGAAATGCCAGGAGCATGCTACTGTGCCTAGAAGGCCTCCTACGACTCTGCACCCTACAGTTCCCAGTTGGCCGTTTGCACAATAGGGAACTGATGTAGTCGGGCCACTGCCGACTTCCTCGGCCGAACATAAGTACATACTGGCCATAACAGATTACTTCTCCCGATGGGCGGAGGCTGTAGCATTAAGAGAAGTGACTGGTGAACTGGTCGCCAGATTCATCAAGCAGAACATTATCTTCCGGTTCGGGATCCCCAGCCGAATAATATCCGACAATGGAAGTCATTTCAGAAATCAGAAGGTCTATCGGCTTGCTGAGAAGTATAAGATCGAATGGAGGACTTCCACTCCTTACAATCCGCAGGCAAACGGATTGGCAGAAGCTTTTAACAAGACTCTCTGCACCTTGCTGGCCAAGGTCGTCAATTCTAATAAGAAGGACTGGGAAGAGAAAATGTATGAAGCTCTGTGGGCATACCGCACTGTCTTCAAGACACCTACAGGGTGCTCACCATACTCGCTGGTATATGGCTCAGAGGCAGTGGTTCCGCTAGAGTTGGAAGTCCCGTCACTCAGAGTGGCAGTCCAATATGGCATTGCCCGTGGCGAACAGACCAATGCAGAAAGAAGACTAGAAGAACTGGCTGAATTGGAAGGGAAGCGCCTCCGAGCTCAGAAGAGTATTCAAATGTATCAGGCCCGCATGGCCACTACATTCAACAAACTCGTAAAAGGATGAGAATTCAAGAAAGGCGACCTCGTCATGGTCGAGAAAAAAGAAGTCATGGCGTCCAACCCAAAATGAAAGATGAATGCTAATTGGGAAGGTCCTTATGTGATACAGAGGGTCTACGAAGGAGGGGCCTACGTAGTTGTTAACCATCGAGGGGAAATCTAATTCTCGCCACTCAACGGAAGACATCTAAAGCTGTATCATATAGCACAACCAACATTCCCCGAGTAATCGGGTAAAATCTACCCTTTCTTGGTCTAGCGGCACTCTGCCCTAGCCAAGCTATACCCTTTTCTTGGTCTAGCGGCACTCCGCCCTAGCCAAGCTACCCTTTTCTTGGTCTAGCGGCACTCCGCCCTGACCGAGCTACCCCTTTCCTTGGTCTAGCGGTACTCCGCCCTAGCCAGGCTACCCTTTTCTTAGTCTAGCGGCACTCCGCCCTGACCGAGCTACCCCTTTCCTTGGTCTAGCGGTACTCCGCCCTAGCCAGGCTACCCTTTCTTGGTCTAGCGGCACTCCGCCCTAACCGAGCTACCCTTTCCTTGGTCTAGCGGCACTCCGCCCTAAACCGAGCTACCCTTTCCTTGGTCTAGCGGCACTCCGCCCTAACCGAGCTACCCTTTTTGGGTCTAGCGGCACCCCACCCTAGCCAAGCTACCCATTTCTTGGTCTAGCAATGCTCCGTCCCAGCCAAGCTACACCCTTTTCCCGGTCTAGCGGCACTCCGCCCTAGCCGAGCTACCCTTTTCCCGGTCTAGCGGCACTCCGCCCTAACCGAGCTACCCTTTCCTTGGTCTAACGGTACTCCGCCCTAGCCAGGCTACCCTTTCTTGGTCTAGCGGCACTCCGCCCTAGCCAAGCTACACCCTTTTCCCGGTCTAGCGGCACTCCGCCCTAGCCGAGCTACCCTTTTCTTGGTCTAGCGGCACTCCGCCCTAGCCAGGCTCCCCTTTCTTGGTCTAGCGGCACCCCGCCCTAGCTGAGCTACCCTTTCTTGGTATAGTGGCACTCCGCCCTAAACCGAGCTACCCCCTCTTGGTCTAGCGGCACTCCGCCCTAACCAAGCCACCCCTTATCTTGATCTAATGGCATTCCGACCTGTCACCCTCTAAAAAAGAAAGGAGAGAGGAAGAGAGAATAGAAGATGACAAAATAGGGGCTAAAAATAGAGGTGCCCCGCCAGACTTGTTCAGGCGTTCTGAGCAAGGGCAAAAATGGCTAAAACCCAGCTGTGGCGAAAACCCGAAAGGGCACTGCAGGCAAAATCGGGTACCCCGCCACGTGAAAACCCAAAAGGGCGGGTGGGCAAAAGCAAGAGGGGGCTGGCTCCGGCGAAAACCCGAAAGGGCGCTTGGGTCGGTAATGTGGTGATTCCAAAGAAAGCCTCACCTCCCATCATAAAACTCCTCGTCGATCGACCGGCGCCTTGCCCGATCAACGATTAAACCCACCCGGAATGGACCTTACGTCTATTCTGGTGAAGCCTTCATGCATTGCTCAAGAGAAATTCCCTCGATAATAAGCCCACCACCACGAGACCAGCTATTGATCGACCGGCACACTGCCCGATCAGCGATAAAACCTTGTCCAGTTTAGACCTTACTGTTGACACCCGTTTTATACCCAATAAGACGGGTCATCTCCTTGTTTCATTCTATACGATGCTCCGAGTTGTTCACCCTTCATTGAGTCTCTTGATTAGTTGAAGCCTATTTCTTGGGTCTGAACTCTTTGATCGGATATGGCTCCTAGTGGCGTTTCATTGGATGAATCTTAGCAAGCCCCTCATTTCATTCTTGAACCTCAATGATAATAACGGTCGGTTCTAGGCGCGTTTTTTCATTCTGACGGATGGGTCCTGGACCGTTACTCTTTGAAGAGTCCTAAGGCTTAAGGCCTCATTGTAAAGCTTATCCTTTTGATTCCACGTTGATAATAACGGTCTGTCGTGCAGCCGTTGTTTCATTCTGACGCCCTATGCCTTGGCCGTTGCTTCCTTGAAGAGTCCAACTTGTTAGGTTTTCTTCCCGTTGATCTTATCTCTTTGGGATAAGGTTGAAAATGACGGTCGTTCCTTGGTGCGTTACTTCCAAGTGGCGGTCTGTCGTACAGCCGTTACTTCCTTCCGAGAGTCCTGGCAGTTCAGGCCTTTTCTCTGCTACTCCGTGGTCGAGATAAGGGTTTGGATTGACGATATCTCTTTCAAATCTGATCCTCAGGACCTCCCGTTCGATTCTATGGACTCTTGGTGATATTATCTTCGAGGATTTGCTAAGAGTTATCCCTTTATCTCACTGAATTATCCTCTGCTCGACCTAAGAGTTTGAGGGTCTATAAATAGAACCCTTGACTTCATGGCCAAGGGGGGGAGATTTTGAATTCACGATGAAGTGCTGCCAAACTCAGGAGCCATCTTCATCTAAGAGGAACTGCTTCCCACGTCCATCCATCTCATAATCAAGGGAGTACTTTGGTTTTGGTCTTTCAAGTTCATCATTGCATGCTTGAGTTCTTCCCTGGTTTTTCCTCAATCAAAGCATTATCCCTCCTCCTTCTCCACATTTTTCACTGTCCTCTAAGCATATAAACATCTTCCCAAACTTTTAAAATACCAGAGGGGTTAAAAAACTAAAACTCCCCGGTAATTCCCTCTCCTTTTGATGATGTTAAGTCCTTTGAGAATTGATGCTATGCTTGTGAAAAGGACTAATTGAGGTTATTGTGTTTGGCCTTTCTACATCTTTGGCAGGTTTACAGGTTCATTGACACGAGGCGCAGGTCTTCTAGCCGGCTGGAAGAGTTGGAGTTAAAAGAATTCAAGCTTTGTTACTGCAGGTTATCTGACGGTCTTGCGAAGGCGCGTCATTCTCTTCCGGCGGTCTATCGTGTGGCCGTCACTTCCAAGCGACGCACGGGGTTCTGGCCGTTACTTCCAAGTTGATCTGCAGGTTTTCTCTGGTTTTCTCTCCCGTGGGTGGGTGTTTCATCCACCTATTTTCAAGGTATATTCAGGTTCTTTTGACTTGTTTTACTTTGATGGCGATCACATCTTTCCTTGGTATTGGGCATTAGCTGTCTTCTTCATCATATCTTCCTATTTTTCTTGCTTGTTCCACCTTCACGGTGTGTTTTTATTTATTCCTTGTTCCACGCCCCGGCGTGTGTTTTCCTTTTCCTTAGCGTAGTTGGATTGAGATAGCATGCCCATGCTAGAGCTAGCTATGATTGCCTAGGTTCATGATCACATGTTCATAGGTTTGAGTAGATCTTTGATTGTTTGTTTGTTATCTTACCGTATCACTCTCCAAACCTCAAAAGGAAGATAGAAGATAGACAAATAAATATCAACACATAATTTTTTGGCGATCACGGTGGGACAGCTTGTGCCAATCGTGCTTTTGATTCTTGTTTAAACCTGCCATCATCAGCTTGTGGAGTTGCCATTTGTTTCCCCTTTGATTACTGCTCATTCTGGTTTTCTGAGTTCTCTGACGGCCAGGTGTCCCCGCGTCACAGCTCTCTGACGCAGGGGCATTAGACCGCCACTTTGGTTCTGCTGTGTGAGCTTCCACGGGCTTTCCGGTTACTTCTGTCTGGTTTTGGTTCCCTGGCTCATCTGACGGTCTCATCCCCCTGCGTTATATATTATCTGGCAGTCTGGCCGTTGACCGTTATTGTGCTCTGACGCAGGGTCCTTCGACCGTTATTCTCCTGGCAGGTACACATCCGAGGTGCATTTATTTCCGCAGTTTTTGCTGTGATTTATTGCTTGGGTGATACTTGACCTCCTCCTTGCTTTGCTTATATCTCCATATCATTGTGTGCATCATTGATTGCTAGATTTTAGGTTAGACTTTTCATGCACTCCGGTGCACATAAGGTCATTCATCTTGTCACATCTTAGCTTGCATTTTCCTACCTTGTTGTGAGGACCTCTCGTCTCCATATTCCTTGGAGCCGACCAGGAAATCATAACAGGGACCTCCGTAAGTCCCCGCGAGCCGTGGATTCCCACACGGACGTCGGGCTGGTTGTACCTTTCCCACCCCGTGTCTAGGGTTGCATAGGTGAAGGAGTGGTTACACTTAGAGTCAAACCAAGTCCCATATTCATCTCCTACTAGGAACCCATTGTTGAGAGCACATATCAATCAATTCACTAAAGTTCCGAAGGAGAAATCATAAGAACCTTGTTGCATCATCTTAAAATAATTTGGTTGATACTTGAGTGTCTTCATCTTTTATCACTTACATCTTGTTAGAATCACCTAAGTTTGGTTGCTTATTGAGTGTTTTTTGTTGGTTGTTTTCGCGTTTCCAAGGTTGCCCGTTGCATGTGGGGTTGTTTTCGTCCGTCTGAATCATCTTTTCGAGTCAGTTCTTTCTTCACGTTCTATTCTAATCCTCTCTTCGAGTTCACCATGGCATCCTTCAATCCTCCTCGCTCCCAAGAGGACTCTCTTCCTCAAGGGCTCCTTGAAAACCCCCCTAGGGTTATTACATTTTCCTCTGGAGAGGGGACTGCCCCCCTCCCATCCTCCACCTCTATGGAAGGTAGTCAAGGTACCCCTTCTCTCTCTACTCCTTCCGCGGGCTCCGTCCTTCATATGATGGCCCAATTGGATCCGACCCAACTCCAAGTTTTATATCAAGCTATGCAA